>CM053412.1:65825826-65847962 GCA_028644305.1 Xerus rutilus | reverse complement strand
GATGACTGACATTGCAGACATCACAGCAGGAACTAGCAGGCTCAATGCTGTAGCTGTTGGCACTGGTTGCTGTTATCATCTGTCTCCCCTAAACAGTGAGGTCCTGGAAACCTTCAGGGACACTCTGAGTCCACAGGGTAGAAACTCTACCGCCTCAGATCCACGCTGCTGGATGGGAAGACACACAAACAACATGAAGAAGCAAGGGAACAAATCTCCCCAAACCACCCAAGGTGCTCCAGTAACAGAATCCATCGACTTCGCGGTGGGAGAATGTCAGAGAAGGAGTTTAGAATGTATATAGTTAAACTGATCTGTGAGGCAAGGGGTGATGTAAGGAGTGAAACCATTGAGAAAATACAGGAGGTGAAAATAAAGAGAGATTCTGGGGGAAAAATAAAGTAGATCCAGGGTACAGGAGCTGCCAGGCATGGGGTGCAGGGACAGGAAGCCAGGGCTCCAGCACTGGGCAAGTGACAGGAGCCCACCTGTCTCTTCCACCCTTGCAGCTGTCTCCGGGGCCCTCTGGACAACCAGAGCCTGCTTGGGTGGGCCACTGTGAACTCAAGCTGGCCAGGCTTGAGCCAGCTGTGTCTCTTCCTCCCCTGGGTGGCCTGTACCAGGGAGAAAGCCTGGAAAGTGCCAACCAGAAGCTCAGCCCCTTGGGGGAACCCAGTCCACATGGTCAAGGGTATCCCCGTCGCCCCTGCCAAGACCCTGGAGGACCCCCAGCATCATCTTGGCTAGCGGGTCAGTGTGGCGGGTGCTGGGCCAGCCCTGGGGTAGCGTGGTGAGGGCAGCCACCCTCCTCACACCTGCCCCTCCTGCCTCCCACAGGGACCTGAAGCTGAGGACCTCAGAGGCCAGGCCTGCAGGCCACCCTCAGCCAGAACAACACCTGCGGGGTGACGACTGCCTCTACCTCAACACTTAGGTCCCCCAGGCAGGAACAAGGTCTGGCTCTCTCACTCCTTGAAGCAAACCCCAGGCTGAGCCCCTGTCCTACCCTGGGTTCTATCTAGAGACCGCAGAGTGGAATGCCCCAGAAAATCAGCATAGAGGTAGTGGGGTCTCCCAATGCCAATCTACAGCCCGGGGCAGGGGTCTGCTGCTTGATAGCAGAGGACCAGACTGGCAGACTGGGAGATGGACACACCAGGTGCCGGGGCCACCTGACCTGTTCCCCGGCTCTGTCCCCAGGCATAGGCCTGAATGGTCTGGATCCATGGGGGCGGCCATTGGGCCAACTTCCTCACCTGTGGGACAGCAGGAGATGGCCACACAGGGCAGGATCATTCTAGTCCTTTCAACCATGCAATGGCCCCCTGGGCTTCCTCAGCACTGGGGACACCGACCTCCCAGAGCACTGGGTACTCTGTGTGGCACAGCAAGTGTGCTGGACTCTATGAGCTCTGAGTCCAGCAGGGGACCCTCCTCAGCACCTTTCCACCCCAAACCACTCCTGACAGCCCCAGAGGAAGGTCCCCACCCCATGAACAAACCCAAGAAGCTGAGCTGAAATGGGAGATGCAGGCGCCTCAGCAGCTGTGGGGGAAAAAAAGAGGCTGCAGGACAGACAGGCAGACAGAGGGGTGCAGAGGCCAAGGGGGGCAGGGCAGGAAGCCAGGTGAGACAGACTGATACACCGAGGCAGAGAAGGGTGGGTATGAGAGCCACAGGGCAGACAGACAGACCACAGGAGGGACAGGGGCCTCCTCCCATCCCGCACCACACGTAACCTCCCGGGGACCCACCATTTGCCATCCTGGGGCCCACAGGATCTCCAGGCAGCTGAGAACGCTTTTCGTCCCCCATGGTGATTCTACCTGCTGTGCAAAGACCCTGGACCGCGTGTCTCAGCACCCTCCGGCTCCAGCCTAGGGTACTGGGTGCAGACGCCTCCCCTTGCCCTGTCCCCAGGCAACCTTGGCCTTTGGATCAGCATCTGGACATCCTCTGGGTGAAGAGGAGCACGGTGGGCTTTGGAGGGACCCAACCACAGCATCTTTGGGGCATCACCTGGATGTGCCTCTGCAGCTCCTGGGACCCTGGGGGGAGGCCCTGCCCTAAGGGTTGGGAGGGGCCGCTGAGGCTTGGCAAGATGGAGGGGAAGGTTGGGTCCTCTGCCCGGGCGGTGGTGCCTCAGCCTGGGTGCAGCCTGAGTGACAGGGCTCATTGACTGGACCATCAGCTGGGCTGCAGACCCTCTCCCCTGCACCTACTGCGGTGTGTGGCCTTCCACCTGGGACCCCATCAGCCAACCCCCGTGAGGCCAGCTTGTGTGCTGGGAGCGGACTGCCCTTTGGTGCACTCTTCCAAGGCAGGTCCAAGTCCAAGTTCAAGGCATTACCATCTTCACCTGATGTGAACTGAACTGCAAGTGTCGGCAAACACAGCCACGCAAACGGTATGGCCCAGAGGCAAACCAGCCTCTCCCTGTTTTGGTTTTGGGTGTGGGGATGGGTCTCAGGCCGTGCTGGCTAAGCCCACGCTCTGCCTCTGAGCTGCTGTTTGGTTGGGAGCTCTCCTGAGAACAGAGCTGCGGGGCCTAATGACAGCCAGGGCCTCACTCTGCCCCCAGCCAGCCACCGGGTCCTCGGAGGACCTGCCGGGGTTCTGGGGGTGCAGTCCTTGCACGGTCGTGTTCTGGTGGAGAAGCCAGAACCCAGTTCCTGTCTCCCACCTGTCCCCAAGCTGCCTCCAAGTCTTCCTCATGTAGGTCACGCAAGAGAGGGTGGGGAGGGACTGAAGCTGGAGCAAGACAGCAGATCTGACCCCTGCAACCGGGCTCTCGATAAGGGCCCTGTGGCACCGTCCACGGACACCTTCATCGGTCACAACGGGAGAGGGGTGGGTGCCACTGCACCTGGAGGGTGGGGCTCACAGCCCGCCCTGCCCAGGCCACCCTCCCCAGCGTGGAGTGATCAGTCCCAAAGGTCCCTGGTGCTGGGGTCGGGAAACCCTGGCTCGGACCAGAGCAGGAAGGAAATCCACTCCAGCTGCCAGGGGCCGTGGGGAGGGCAGGGGATGCCAGAAGGTCCAAGGTTCTGGGGCTCTCCCACCCCGGCTGTGGGCTGCTCTCTGGGCTTCGTCGGAGACGTCGTCCCTGACAACTGCCCACCTGCATCAAGTGCTGCCACCTACCACTTAGGCACCAGCAACATGGACGGCCACCTCCTTGCCAGCCAAACAAGGCCAAGAGGGTGCTGCCCAGTGAGCGGTGGGCACGGCGCCTGGGCGGACACATGCTGCAGGCCGGCTGAGAGGGAACCAGCCCCGCAGAGGCTGTGCTGGAGGCAGAGGGCACCACAGAGGGCTGGCAGGAGGGGCTGGCACTATGTTGGGGTGTGCAGACGCCCTCCCAGGGCAACACAGGGAATCCTGTGCCTACTTGGCCCCTGCAGGGAGGACTTCTCCTTGCTGGGACACAGGCTCACTGTCACCCAGGGGCTCAGGGATGCCAAGGCCACCTTTGGTGTCTACACTGAGCCCTGGGTCCAGGACTCATACCAGGAGGTGAGATGGGAGATGATAGAGGAGGTGGAGGCCAACAGGCTTTTTCTGATGCCTGTGCAGAGGCCCTGGCCCAGCCCGGAGCCAAGGCCAAGAGAGTGTCTGAGAAGAGAGCGGGCCCTTGAGGGGCAGCCTAGAGGCTGTGGCCTCCTGAAGAGACTTGTTGACTAAGGGATAAATTGAGCTCTGAGCTTCCCATCAGTCAAGGCAAAAAGGGAATCAGAGGGTAACACAGGCCTTGTCCAGTCAAATGAAAAATGGATTCACATGGGGAGCTGGGCACAGTGGCGCACGCCTGTAATCCCAGCACTCTGGGAGGCTGAGGCAGGAGGATCGTGAGTTCAAAGCCAGTCTCAGCAATGGCGAGGTGCTGAGCAACTCAGTGAGACCCTGTCTCTACATAAAACACAAAGTAGGGCTGGGGATGTGGCTCAGTGGTGGAGTGCCCCTGAGTTCAATCCTCGGTAACCCCCCCAAATTCACATGGAGAGATTAATCTTCTAGATACTGAATTATAGGAAGAAGATGCTTCCAGAAGTCCTGTGGAGGTCGGGTATAAGCACAATCGAGAAATTTTCGATTATTTGCATCTTAATACACTTGTGGTTTTGTATTTTTTTTTGTTTCTTAGGTTTTTGGTCCCCCTCTGTATGAAATGCAGGGCGTGACACTTGCCAGCAGAGGGCGCCATCGCCACGCTCCATCCCTAGCCCTGGGTTTCACACTGAGGAGAAAAGGCTCAGCCTCTCCAGCGGTTCTACCTCCAGTAAAGATAGCCTGCGGCATCCTCAAAGTGTTTATCTTGCATAAAGTGAGTTCTGCAGCAAGGCTTAGCTTTGTTCCTGTGTCTGTTCGGTATAGATGTGTGATTAAAAAGGAATCTTCTAGCCGCGCGCAGAGGCACATGCCTGTAATCCCAGCGGCTCAGGAGGCTGAGACAGGAGGATTCCAGTTTCAAAGCCAGCTTCAACAACTTAGCGAGGCCCTAAACAACTCATTGAGGCCCTGTCTCAAAGTAAAAAATAAAAAGGGGATGTGGCTCAGTGGTTAAGCACTCCTGGGTTCAATTCCTGGTCCATTAAAAAAAAATCCCTGCGGTTCCCAGGTAGACTTGGCAAGAACCTGTCCCAAAATAAAGAATAAAAAACGCTGAAGCCTCTGTGCCCGTGGTTCGGCCCTCAGGGATGAAACAGGGATGTGCCCTTTCTCTTCTATACTGTGTTTTTACTGTTTTCTGTACTGTTTTTCCTCTTCCCAGCCGCGTGCGGCGTGCAGGGCAGGACAGCTGCCCGCAGAGGCGGCCTTGGGCCTAGCGCCCGGGGGAGGCTCGGGTCCCCAGCCGTCCTCGTCCGGGCGACGCCCGCGCACAGGGCGCTCCGAGGCAGAGCCCCGCTCAGGTGCGAGCCAGAGAAACGCCGCCCGGGCCTTCGAGGGCCGAGGCTGGGCCTCGGATTCGAGGACGGTCCGGCTCCGGGAGCAGCTGTCTCGGAAGAGACGTTTACAAGCGTGGAGCCACCGATGTGCGCGCCCAGTCACCCCAGATCGCGCGCTGGACAGACAGACACACGCCGTCGCCTCCGCCCGCCCGCGGCCTCCCTCCGGGCAGCGCCCGCCCCGCCGGGCTGCGTGCTGCGCGGGCGTCCGCGGGTCCCGGTGGGGCGCACCCCCGCTCGCCGGGTCCTCCGGCCTCGGCCTGGTCCCGTCCCCTCCAGGGGGCCCCGGGCCCGCCGTCTGAGCGCTTGTGCGCAGCCCTGGCGGCCGTCCTCCGACGTGGGCGCCCGCAGGTCAGCACGCGTCGTGTCCGAGCCCCGTCCACACCGCCCGCGGCCTGCGCCCTTCGGAGGCGGAGCCCAGGCCCTTTCTGTCCCTCTGTCGTCCGAGCAGGCCCCCCTCAGCGGTGGCCGCGGCTCCGGACCGTCTCCGCGTGCGGGCTTCGACCCCGTCGCCGCCCTGTCCTCGTTCCCGCCCTGCGTCCTTCCCCCGGTGGCGCGAGCGCCCGCGGGGCAGCGCCACCTCTGGGTCCTCCGCGGGAGGCCGAGGGCGCGGGGCCAGGGCCGGACGCCGCTGCCACGCCTGCGCCCCGCACGGGCCTGAGAAGGCGGAGCTGCCAGGCGACCCCGGGAGCAGAGGCGGGAGAGGACAGAGGCCAGGCGCTCGGGGCCAGCCGGGGGCCAGCCAGGGGCGCGTCCCCGCCGACAGCAGGAAGGGACATCCACCGAGCAAACCAGGGAAAGGCCGCTTGCTTTCCTCCGCTGCGTAAAAGACGACGAAATGCAAACAGAAGAACAGGAAGCAAGAAAGAAAACTTGGATTTCATGTTTATGCAGGATCAAATGTTCGGAGTGTCTGGGGCCGTCGCCCGGGGTTGGCACCTTGGGAACAGGCTGTGGCCCGGGGTTGGCACCCTTGTGTGGGAGAGAGCTGGCCTGGGCCTTTCCACAGTACCTAATGTGCAACAGTATCGGGTTTTTCAATCGTGTGGTTTTGGCCATAGTTCCGGATTCTTGTAACAGTTCCGGATTCCTGTGAATAGCCGCAGGTGCTAGCAGAATAGCAACACCCTGTAGGACTTCAGTGCACCCTGTAGCTTGCGGGACATAGAACGTCCCAGCATATATAGAGACCCACGTGAGCTCGATAAAGAGAGTCTTGCCTTGTCCTGTGTGTGTGTGTGTGTGTGTGTGTGTGTGTGTGTGTAATTCTTATCCGCAGCTCCCTCGCTGATCTTAGCTTCACTTTGTGCTGCTGCAGGCGCCGGCATCTGGAGGTCCCACCGAGATTGGAAGAAGGGGAATAACGCTGACGGATGCTCCAGGAAAGCCCGCTGGTAAGTTTAGGTGGGGTGAATTGTGCTGAAGCGTTCACATTAAATTGTGGTAAAGTGTTCCAATGGGTGCGCAGCATAGGGAGGAACTGTTAGAAAACCAGGTATCGGAATTGCTGACGATATCAGAACAAAGGAGTGAACTAGCCAAAACGTTTGAGATAGCGCAGGAGACTGTATCTGCTCAATCTCTCAAGGCGTCAGAAAAGGATTTAGACGGTGAAGAGAGGGAAGGAAAAGATGAAGAAACACTAGAATGAGAGCTTGAGGATTTGTCTGAAAAACTTAAAAAATATGACATCAAAGAGCAGTTACAGGGGACTGGGGCTGTGGCTCAGTGGTAGAGCGCTTGCCTAGCATGCGTGAGGCACTGGGTTCGATCCTCAGCACCACATATAAATAATAAATGAATAAAATAAAGATCCATCAACCAAAAAATATTTAAAAAAAAAAAAAAAAGAGCAGTTACAGGAGGAATTGTTTGCAAAGCCGGTAGGGCGACCACCTCCCTATAATCCATTTAAGGGTAGGTGTCATACACCTTCGCAGATAACACCTACAGCGCCCCCTGTTGACTGGCCTGAGAAAAGAGGAGGTGTATGCTTCCCAGTGATTGAGACTCAAACTCAACAGGGGCAAGTAATCAGGCAGCACCAACCATTAGATTTTAAGGATATGAAATCATTGAAAGATGTGGTGGTGCAATATGGGCCCCATGCTCCTTTTACCTTGGCAATTTTTGAGTCTTTCTCATCTTTGAATTTAACTTCCTCTGATTGGTCTCAGTTGAACAGAGCTGTCCTGTCTAGGGGGGATTATCTCATCTGGAAAGGAGAATATCATGAGCAATGTAAAATAACAGCTGCTAGAAATGCTCAGGCTGGTTTCCCACAACGAAACCTAGACATGCTTGCTGGACTAGAGCAATATAACAGTGTGCAAGCTCAAATAGTGTATGATCCAGGGGTATATGCTCAAGTAGCCATGGCTGCTACTAAAGCTTGGAGGACCCTTCCTAATCTAGCAGCTGGAGAAAGTCTATCGAAGGTTATACAAGGGCCCTACGAACCTTTTGCTGATTTTGCAGATAGGTTAATACAATTGGCCGGGAGACTATTTGGAAATGTTACTGATGCCATGCCAGTAGTTAAGCAGCTTGCGTATGAGAATGCGAATAAACACTGTCAGCAAGCCCTCCGTGCTCATAGAGACAAAAGTCTTAATGATTATATCAGACTATGCAGAGGTATTGACAATACTCACATTCATGGGCAAGTTATAGCTTCTGCTATCCATGGACCTAAAAATGATAGGGCAGGAGCTTGTCCTAAGGCATGTTTTGGATCCTCGTTCTCTCTTCGCTAGACAAGGCCATTAAATTTCATGATAAATATCATTGCAATGCTCAATCCCTTAGACACCATACTGGTATCACAAAAGAGCAAGCTGTCAGGATAACAACTACCTGTCCACAATGTGCTCCATTTGTCCATGTGCCTCACCATGGAATGAATCCATGAGGTTTGCTTCCCAATGATCTTTGGCAGATGGATGTTACGCATACGGTGAACTTTGGGAAGTTGCAGTATGTGCATGTGTCAGTGGACACTTTTTCTGGGCTTATCTATGCCTCAGCTCATTCAGGTGAAAAGGCCAAAGGTGTGAAGGCTCACTGTTTACAAGCCTTTGCTGTCACGGGAGTGCCCCAAGTTCTTAAGCCTACATCCGCAGGCTTTCAAAAACTTTGTGAGGAGTACGAGATTACGCATAAATATGGCATTCCATACAATCCCCAAGGTCAAGCAATCATTGAACATACTCATCTAACTATTAAAACCTATCTTTCCAAAACAAAGGAGGGGGAATTGCCTTCCCCGCATGGTAGACTTGCTCATGTCCTCTGTATCTTAAATCTTTTGAATGTTGATTCCAATGGACGCTCGGCGGCCCTGTGGCATTGGAATCCTTGCCCCCCTGATCTGGGCCTTGGCCATTTGAAGGATCTACAAACTGGAGCATGGCATGGCCCGGATCCCATTTTGACACGCCCTAGAGGCTCAGTTTGCATATTTCCCAAGAATGCTGAGTCCCCTCTATGGGTACCAGAAAGATGTGTTAAACCTGTTAATGATCACAATAACTCCACCCAGGGGTAGAGGGTAATTATACTGATTCCTCACCACGCGTTTTGCTTGGTAATGTTAATAAATACTCTGTTAATGTGTCTACGCCTTTCTTCCCAGTGCAACTTTACAGAACTCCACGGGTTTTTGGGATTACAGCTGCAGTAGTCACGGCCATTGCTGCTGCCTCTACTGCTGCTGCTGCGGTGGGAATCGCGCTAGCTCAGTCTTCTGGGACGGCTGTGACAGTGGAGACGTTAGCACGCCAACCTGAGATGCCCTTACGTCACAACAGGCCATTAACAATCATTTTCAAGGAACTTGTCTAGTGCTTTGTTTCAGTTAAATGAGTATTTAGCAGGACCCTGGAATAGGCAATATTTGAACTTTACTTTTCAATTGTTAGCCCAAATTGAGATAATAAGTAAGACTCAGGTTGATTTAGTGGATTCCCGTGCAGTTCTCTCTGCTTTGCAAAAGTTTGGAACAATGTTACATCAGTGTGCGGGGTCAATAGCCTTGATTGTACTCCTGTTGGTTGCCATAGTACTGTTGGGATGATGGTCCTGCAAAATTGTAAGATCAATTCAAAATCAACAAGGACATCAATATCAGGCCATGATAGCTCTTTATAGAAACGACCCCTCTGCCCAAATCTGGCTGGGCTTGGCACAATCCTAGGAAAGCCAATGACGGGTAAGATGGGAGCGTGGTCACAAGCAACCTAAGACAGGAAGTATACCATGTCATCAGAAGGTATGCTCTCCGATGTCGGGTAAGCTGTGCTCCAGAGTTCCCACAACCTAAGGTTCTAGGAAAAGAGAGGGGGAATTGTGGGAGAGAGCTGGCCTGGGCATTACCACAGTACCTAATGTGCAACAGTATCGGGTTTTTCAATCGTGTGGTTTTGGCCATAGTTCCGTATTGTATTCTTGTAACAGTTCCAGATTCCTGTGAATAGCCGCAGGGTGCTAGTAGAATAGCAACACCCTGTAAGATTTCGGTGCACCCTGTAGCGCTTGCGGGATATAGAACGTCCCAGCATATATAGAGACCCACGTGAGCTCAATAAAGAGAGTCTTGCCTTGTCCTTTGTGTGTGTGTGTGTAATTCTTATCCGCAGCTCCCTCGCTGATCTTAGCTTCACTTTGTGCTGGTGCAGGCGCCGGCACCCTTGGGAACAGGCGTCCTGTGCCTCGCGGGCTGGTCTGACCAGCCCAGGATGCAGCCCGGGCTCAGCCTCTCCCCGCAGTGCGGTGCGCGGTGCAGGGGCTGGACTCCCAGAACCGTGGCCTAAGCGAGGGACATGGGTAGGTGGGCGCAAGGAGCAGTGCATGGCCACCCTAGAGGCAGCACGGAAACTGGGTGTGCAGGGCGCTGGTGGCAGCTAGCGAGCTTTCCAGCCGAGACTGGGCGGAGCTGTTTTGGGAGAAATGCCAGAACGCACGGAAATGTGTGCAAGCGAGTCCCCTGGGAGAGCCTGCCATGCCGAGCAGGGAAGCCGAGAGGCCGTGCTGACCCTCCGCAGTGAGGAACGGGCGGGTTTCGTGCCTGCTCTTCGGGAATTCCTGCAGCGAGGCGGAAGGAGCACCCAGCCGGGCCCTGAGCGCGGCGGCCCTGGGTGGAAGGGCTCAGAGCCACCGCAGTCCCAGAGCGAGCTGCGGTCACGTCGCGCGGTGTCTTGCTGCCCTTCTCCGAGGCTGGACAGAGTCCGCTTCTTCAGGCGCTGCTCGCCTCTCAGGGGTGGGGACGGAGCTGGTGGCGAGCTTTTCCAGGGAGGAAGCGATGCGGGGTGGGATTCCCAGCACTGCCACGCAGATGGGGAGGAGCCCCCGAAAGGCACAATCAGGCAGAACCGGGAAGCTTAGGGGGCGCTAGGAACTCACCGAGTGTTCTTCTAGCTGAGAGGCTAACTGTGATTCCTGGGAGAAGCAGCATCAAGATGTGTTCAAGAGCAAAAGACAGGCATGGAAGCAGCACACGACCCAGCTGTCCCCTCCTGGTGTTCATCCTGCAGAACGAAGGTCAGCACACTGCGGGAGACGTGCATGTCCACGTTCACAGCAGCACAGTTCACCACAGCCAGACCATGGAACCAGCCTGCGTGTCCATCAGCACATGAATGGACAGAGAAATGTGGTGGAGATACACAGTGGAGTTGTGTTCAGTCATAAAGAAAAATGAAATTATGTCATTTGCAAGAAAAGGGATGAAACTAGAGACCAATATGCTAGGTGAAATGAGCCAAACTCAGGTGGTCAAGGGTTGAGTGTTTTCTCTCACATGTGGAAGATAGGAAAAAGGAAAAGAAAGGTGGGGTGGGTCTCATGGACACGAAAGGGAGCTCCATAGAGGAAACGGACCAAGGGGCAGGGAGGGGGACGGACGGGGAGGCGCTGGGGAGGGTGATGCTGGCCAAAGTATGTTGTCATATTGTGTGCACGTTCAAACATGTGACAGATCCCGTTAGTATGCACAGGTATGATGCACCGATAAAAAAGTGTAGACACTTTGTGTTCAAGAGGACACAAGTCAAATCTTCAAAGAAGAATTTGGGGGGAATTTAGTAAGAACAAATTGGGTGATAGTTCTTCCCAGTTAAAAGTGGAGGGGTGGGGTGGCCTGTGGCAGCAGAGACTCCAACAGAGGGGGCTGAGGGAGCACAGAACGGGTGGTGGGCCCACCTGGGGAGCATGGCAGGGCCCCAGCAATACAGAAGGGTGGGGGATGGGAAGACATGGAAGAAGCAGGGAAGGAAGCTGGGTTCCTCTTTGCTGCTGCCTGGAGGCAGAACACCAGAGAGACACGGAAGGAGAGGGGCAGAGCGAGAGCAGCAAACAGCACCTCCCTGGGGAATCCGGGGCCTGAGGCAGGTGGGGCTGCCCGCGGCCCCACCCTCTACTCAGCTTTATTTGAAACTGTCTCAGGAGGTTGCTCAGGGTCACGTTGAACCTGTCAACCTTCCATTCTCCTCCCTCAGGCTTCTTGGTCACTGGCCAGTTTCCTTTGAGGTACACATGAGAATAAAATGGGCAGGGTGACCCCAGGAGGCCTGGGCTCCCTCCTGGGCCAGATGAACACATTCGGTGCCTTGGGCTGTCTTTTCAGGGTTCAGTGTTGTGCAGGTCAGTGGTCCCTAGCCTGTCTAGGCCCCAGGACCCTGGCTCCCACCAGCGCTGGACATGCAGCTTGTTAGAGAGGAGTCTGGAGACACTGATGGAACTGACGGTTGGGACCTGAAGGAGAGGCAGACGGAGGGGAGGCAGCGGGGAGAGTGAGACTGCAGGTGGGCAGGAGGGTGCAGTCAGGGGGGAAGGAGGTCAGGATGGCAAAGGGCTGTGCTGAGGACAGCATTCACTAGCTAATCATCAATCTCAATAGTTTGGAGAAGACAAATTTTATAAAAGAGATAAAAGAAAATCCTAAGCAAAAGAGCAAGATTTAAAGATATTGAAAATGCACACATACACAGGGTGTCAGCAGCATCAAATGTGGGTGCTTGTAAAAGATTAATTAAAATGAAAGAGCTGTGGTACACTTGAGAAGTGGAAAGTATAGATCAATTATACGTATAAGATGCAGGACTCTACAGGATGGCACCTAAGTGAGTGACTGACGAACATTCCAGAAAACACACTTCAGGGAGGTTCCGTCCCCGTCTCACATAGTGAGCTGACACCTCGGTGGTGCACTGCGGCACAGCTGGGCCCCGTGTTACAGCTGTCAGCACACGTGATTGTAATGCCCAAGCTCACGAGACCACCAGAGACCACCAGCAGTCCAATTCTGATGCAGTCACAAAAGGGGGTCTTTATTACAAGCTCGAGCAGGGACCGCACACCTTCACCGACACTGCGGGTAGGGAGGTGCGGCCCTGAACAATGGCTGAGCAGGGTTTTATAGGGTTAGGAGACAGGTGGTGGCAGGGGACATGACATGCATCGCATCGTTACACAAGCAGTAATTACAATCGCACAGCACCTATGGTGACAATATTGACCATTCAGAATCTGAGGGGTGTTCATTACATTTGGTGGGACCCAATCATGACCTTAGAGAATCTTTTGAAAATGACCAACTATAGGTGAGTTTAAAGGGCCCACATGGGGTTTGGGCAGTGGTGAGTGATTGGCTAGTTTGTGCAAAGTAACTATCTATAGTCTGCTAGACCCTGACTCAGACCTCAGGAATGCCAGGTGTATAATTTTTAACCTTTGATTGGCTGCTCTGGGGGTGGTCCCAGAGTGGCTTTAGCCTTGAGCAATGTGTGGCTTTTCCTGGGATCTAAACTCAGGCCTACTAGTCTTTCTGGAGGGTCTGAAACCTGTCATGAAGTTTATTTAGCTCAGGTCTGTCAGTGATGATGATCCCTGAGCACAGGATCATCAGCCACAGCTCGTTGTATGCTATGAAGTTACTGCCATAAGTATATGCCTCTCATCATGAGATGAATAATTAGTGTTAGGTCAGTTCAAGGTGGCCAAAAGGAAAGGAAGCATCCAGCAGCCCGCACGTGCAAAAGAACAACCAATCAGATGCTGACATGTAAGCAGTAGTGGCGTCTCCTAACAATCAGCGGACCTCTCCTGACCCATCTTGGAAGGACACTGATCTCAGCAGGACCCCCTGACCAACCCCAGGGGGACATGGGACTCCAAATACCTCCTTTTCCTGCCCCAAGCCCTCCCCTTGCTGCCCTGAGCCCTTAAAACTTCTATACTACAGAGCACGTGCGCGATTCCCCGGGACCAGCTCTGTTGGACTGAGGAGTCTCCCCGCGGAGGGTACCTCAATAAAGCCTTGCTCAGTGGTTTTAATTTGCCTCCTTTTGGTCATCTGGCCTTACAATTAGATCTGTGGAAATAAAGACAGAAACTTTAGAAAGGACCTGCCATTTAGACAATGATAATGGACAGCGTTTACCTTGCAACACAGAAGAAAAATGGCGTCCTTTCCAAAGAAAGCTGCTGGGACAATGTGGTGTCTGTGACAAAAAAAGAAAAAAAAAAAGCTATTGCGTTGTTTCCTCATATCACATCATAAATCATTATCAAAAGTATGCTTAAATATAAAAGAAACATATAAAACAATCCAGCCTTAAGCAAGGGCATGGCAGGGTGGCCGTGGTGGTGTACATCTATGATACCAGCTGCCTGGGAGACCCAGGCAGGAGCATCGCAATCACAAGATCAGCCTGAGTAGCTTAGTGAGTGAAGGACCCGAGCTAAATAAACCCCGTGACAGGCTTCAAACCCTCCAGAAAAACTAGTAGGCCTGAGTTCCCGACCCAGGAAAAGCCACACATTGCTCAAGGCTGAAGCCACCCTGGGACCACCCTCAGACCAGCCAATTAAAAGAGGTTAAAAATATACACCTGGCATTCCTGTGGTCTGAATCAGGGTCAGGAGACTATAGATAGTTACTTTGCACCAACTAGCCAAACCCCACGTGGGCCCTTTAAACTCACCTCATAATTGGTCATTTTCAAAAGATTCTCAAAAGTCGTGACTGGGTCCTGCCAAATGTAACAAACACCCCCCAGATTCTGAATGGATAATATTGTCACCATAGGTGCTGTGCGATTGTGATTGGTGCTTGTGTAACGATGTGGTGCATGTCATGTCCACTGCCACCACCCTGTCCTTTCCCCCCATAAAAACCCTGTTCAGCTATTGTTCGGGGCTCTCTGCACGGACCTGCTGCAGTCTGGCGAAGTCTGAGAGTCTGAGCTTAAGCCCCAATAAAGGCTCTTTGCTTTTACATACGTGCCTCCGTCTCCCTGGTGGTCTTTGGGGCCACTGTGATCTGGGCATAACAGTGAGAACTTCCTCAAAATAACATTTTAAAAAGGGCTAAGGATGTAGTTCGGTGTTAGACCCCTGCCCTTGAATTCTATCCTAGGAACCACAGAAGAGGAAATATTTCTTTTTAAAGTCGTACAAAATGGCAGATTAAATAAAGTAATCAATGGAGCAACATTAAAAAGATACTATTCATTAAACGATGCCATTAAAGAATACAAAGAAGCCGGGCGTGGTGGTGCAAGCCTGTAATCCCAGCACTTTGGGAGGCTGAGACAGGAGAATCGTGAGTTCAAAGCCAGCCTCAGCAACGGCGAGGCGCTAAGCAACTCAGTGAGACCCTGTCTCTACATAAAACACAAAATAGGGCTGAGGATGTGGCTCAGTGGTCGAGTACCCCTGAGTTCAATCTCCAGTACCAAAAAAAAAACCAAAAAAAGAATACAAAGAAAGGCGACAGAGTGGGAAAAAACCAGTTGCTTGACATGTAACCAAACACTTTTAATAAGAAAGAAAAGATGGAGCCTCTTAGCCAAAAAAAACAAAAAACAAAAAAACAGGAAGAGACTTGAACAGTCCCTTTATATGTGAGATATCTAAGTTCTTAATAATCCTAAAAAGCTCTACATCTTAAAAAATTAGAGAAATTTAGGGGCTGGGATTGTAGCTCAGCGGTAGAGCGCTTGCCTCGCATGCGTGAGGCCCTGGGTTCGATCCTCAGCACCACATACAAAACCAATAAAATAAAGACATTATGTCCATCTACAACTAAAAGAAAAAAAAAAAAAATTAAAAAAAAAAAAATTAGAGAAATTTAAAATAAAGTCACAGCAGATAGATACAAACAGTACTGATAAAGATATGGAAGAAAAAATTCTCAAGAACTAAAGATGGAGTGCAAACTGTAAAAACTGCTATTGAAATGCATGATACTCCTCTACCAGTAACAGAGACTTATGAAATTTACTGCACATAGGAACCATGATAACATGTAAAGATACAGCAGTATTCATCTAGCCAGTTCAAATCCATGGGCTTGGGAAAGAGGATGCACATTTAAGAAGTGATGGATAGCAAAGTGTGAGAAAAATGAGTCATAGGAGCAACCACATTTTTTGGTCGTATTACATCCAGTTTAATAAATAGTATACACATTCACATAAGTAGTATATAGCTGTCACAGCCATGTGATACTTGATGTGTGTCCATGTTTTAATAGGAAATATATAATATGTATCAGAAAATAAAAATTCAGAGACCCACATAAAAGACTCAGTTGCACACATCATGTGTACAGATGATAAAACTCATCACTTCGAAGCTAACCATTTCTCCACAAATTAACCTAAAATATTATCTCATTGATATTTCAGCATACTTTACTTTTAATGGAAGAAGGTACCAGACCAAGGAGTTCTAAGGTTCATCCGAAATATTAAATACATAGGAAATTTGCCAAAAAAACCTGATTTATAACAGCCAAAAATAGCTATTATTACCTGACACTAATGTATATTATGCAACTATAATATTGTAATAATAAAGACCAAGGAATCATAATAACAACAAAATTCATAGATGAATCCATATGTATGTAAATTTTTTGTATCTTTAAGACTAATAGAAAGGGGGGCTGGGGTTGTGGCTCAGTGGTAGGGCACTATGTGTAAGGCCCTGGGTTCGATTCTCAGCACCACATATAAATAAATGAATAAAATAAAGGTCTATCAATAACTAAAAAAACATTTAAAAAAAGACTAATAGAAAGGTCTATATAAATCCAAACATATAAAGAATAATGTTAAATGTGAATGGATGATGCAGCCCCACCTAAAGGTAGATGCTGGAGCTGGGGACACAGTTCCCTGGTACAGTGTGTGTGGAGAACCTACAAGTTCCTGGGTTCAAATCTCAGTATGACAATAACAGGCAGATGTCAAGAAGGATTCTGTTGAGAATTTAGCAGAGTAGGAGACTGCTGACTCTCCCTCCATCTATAGATACAGAGAATAAATATCTATTCATGTATTGAGTCTCTCTTAAACCTAGTCATAAATGAGTTAAGGCAGATAAATACAGGGACATCTGAGAAAATATCTACCATCAAATGAGTTGGAAAAGCTGGGGTATACTTGGGCATTAGTCCTGCTTTGGCAATATGCCATATAATTGATTCAGAATTTCCGAGGGCCAGTATCTAACTGGGTAGAAGAAGATTGCAACCACGTGCAAAGCACACACTCACTCTAATGTTGCCTGTGGTTTGGATCCCAATTCTTCTAGTGCTAGTGTAAGAAACAGAAATTCAGTGGTCCATTTTCAGAATATAGTATTTAGTCTTAAAAGGAAAATTGGGATGTAAGAAAGGCAGCCAGGGGTTGGGGGTGGGGTGGGGACCAGAGTGGAAAGTTACAAAAAGTTGACTCAGGCAATGGCAGATCCAAAGTCCACGCACCTGAGCAGCAGGACGGGGGAAGGGGCCTGCCTGGCCAACAGAGATAGAAATTCTCTCTGTTAAGAAATAGAAACTTTGGGGGCTGGGGCTGTAGCTCAGTGGCAGAGCACTTGCCTTGCAAGTGTGAGGCACTGGGTTTGATCCTCAGCACCACATAAAAATAAATACATAAAGCTATTGTGTGTCCATCTACAACTGAAAAAACATTCAAAAATATTAAAAAAAAAAAAAAGAAATAGGAACTTTGGGCTGGGTGTGGTGGCACAGGCCTGTCATCCCAGCGGCTCAGGAGGCTGAGGCAGGTGCATCACAAGTTCAAAGCCAGCCTCAGCAAAAGTGAGGCACTAAGCAACTCAGTGAGATCCCGTCTCTACATAAAACACAAAATAGGCCTGGGTATGTGGCTCAGTGGCTAAGTGCCCAAATTCAATCCCTGGTACAAAAAAAAAAAAGAAAGAAAGAAAGAGAAAGAAAGAGAAAGAAAGAAAGAAAGAAAGAAAGAAAGAAAGAAAGAAAGAAAGAAAGAAAGAAAGAAAGAAAGAGAACTTTGGGAGAGAAGCAAGGGATGTGTACATGTCAGAATGTGTGCATCCCAGGAGGGCTTCTCCGCCACAGAACAAAAGGAGGTGGGAACAACTAACGGTGTGTTTCTTTAAACAACCCAATAGGAGACATTAAAACCTAGGCGAAGTTTTACGCACTCCACAGCACTCAGCAATGAGGAGCCCGGGGAGAGACCTTGCGGTCTACAGGATAAATTGCTGGTGTACCCAATGTGTGTGCTTGCCAGCCAGACTTTGTTGGTAGTGCACCCTTCTGCAGAAGTAAAGTGTGCATTGCCAAGTAGCTTCTGAACATGAGCCTGATTTCTTGCAGCACCCTGATGCTTCTAAAACTAGGACTGGAAGAAATTAGATATAAACAAGTATCCAGATGACAGAAAAAAGTCATTTTATTTGGTCAGGCAACTTCTTCTGTGGTCTTTGACATCTGGCACCAAGGCAGACAGAGAGTTAAATCTCAAATGTCAGTTAATACTTACAAAGGATTTGCCAGGATAATCTGCCAACTGCCTGTAGTCCCAGTGGCTCAGGAAGTTGAGGCAGGAGGATCACAAGTCTGAGGCCTGCCTCAGCAACTTAGTGATGCCCTGAAAAACTTAGTGAGGCTGTCTCAACATCAAAAATAAAATGGGCTGGGGATGGGGTTCAGTGGGCAAGGCAGTGATCGAAATCCAAAGTGGCAAGGCATTATCAGGACCAAAGATGGCAGGATATTAGAATCATCACAGGGGATTTAAAAAGTCTGATAACAGGATAAGGGTTTTAATGGATACACTAGAAACCATGCAAGATCAGACAGGTAAAATAATACCTCACTGTAGACTGTCCACATGAATTCCTTTCAAATGTGAAGAAACATAGGATCACGTGTGGTGGCACACACCTGTAAATACCATGGCTCAGGAGGCTGAGGCAGGAAGATCACAGGTTCAAGGTTAGTCCCATGAATTTAGCAAGACTCTGTCTGGAAAAAAAAAAAGAGAGAGAGAGAGAGAAGGACTGGGTATGTAGCTCACTGGTAAAAGTGACCCTGGGTTCAATTTTCAGCACCCTCCCCCCCAAAACTCTTACATACCTATTAAAAATAAACACATGGGGGCTGGGGCTGTAGCTCAGTGGTGGAGCGCCTGCCTTGCATGCGTGAGGCACTGGGTTCAATCCTCAGTACTACATGAAAATAAATAAAGATATTGTGACCATCTACTGCTAAAAATATATTAAAAAAAACAGTAAACACATGGAGGAAAATACACCATCACTGCACTGATCATGTGAAAGGAGAAGCTATGTTAATTTCAGACAGAGAAGATTTTAAGTACAATTGCCAGAGATTAAAAAGGGTATTACAGAAAGACAAAATGGTTGATTCTTCAAGAAGACATAAGAACCCTTAACATCATACCACGGGACAAAAACTAATAGAATTGCAAGGAGGAGAAGATGAATCTACCATTATAATGTGAGATTTCAACATCCCTCTGTTAGAAAGGGACAGATCTAGTGGCATAAATTCAGCTCTGACCTCACCAATTCACCAAGAGGAGCAACCAACTGTGTGCAATTGAATATGAAAACCACAGCCACGTGCAGCATGAAGGCATTCTGGACAAAAACGGACTGCGTGTGTGAGAGTCCTACAAGATTAGAGCGCAGCTGGGACATGCCTATCACTCAGTGACACAGAAGCTGTCATCAGTTACAGGACAATGCTCTACTCATGCATTTGTGGTGATGCTGGTGTAAACAACCTAAGGTGCTGCCAGTTATCAAAGTATAGCATGTAAAGTTATGTACAGAGCATAATACTTGAGAGTGATGATAAACGGCGTTACCGGTTGATTTATTTACTATCCTATAACTTTTATTGTTATAGAGTCTGTTCCTTGATTTCTTAAGTTCAGTCATCAGCCATGTCTCAAAATTACTCCAAATCCTTCCTAGCAGCTTCAGAAGCATTCTCTCAAGGATATTGTTCCCACTGGAGAAGAGTGCTAGATGAACACAAATCCTGTTGATTTGAATCATGTCATTATCCAAGACCTAAGAGGATAAGAAAAGGATGAGTCATGTGATCTAGTGGAGGTGTTTCAGCTGTGGAGTCAGAGTTGATCCTGAATCCTAGGCCAGCTGCTTGATAGCTGTGGGGCTTTAGACGTGTTCCTTTACACAGAACAGTTACACAAGCCTCATCTATAACAAAATAAAAAATCAAAGTGCCAAAATGTCAGCAGTTGTTTTGTCTGACCTGTGTCCCTCGCCCTAACAGGTGCTTTTACTCCTCCTCCTGTCAAATTGCAAAACCCGTTTCCCAAGACTCGGATCTGGGATCTCCTTTGCTATGGTTCGTATAAAGCTGTGATTATGAAAGTCTTAGCCGGGTACCTGGGCTCAGAAGATATTGAATATTGTGCTTCTGCTTTCAGAACCCTGCCATCACCAAGAGAACAGGCCCCGTGAGCCTCTTGGAGAATGAGTGTCAAGGGAAGCAGCATCAAGGTGCTCTAGCTGACAGGCAACTCAAGCTCTGAACTTCAGAAATCATCAACCATCTGCTAACCACGTGCCACAGAAAGACCCAGCTGAGCCCAACCTAAACTGATCAGTGCATCATGAGATGACATGATGAGGCTTATGACCCAGTGGTAGATAACTCAGATCCCCTTTATAAACAAGGTTGAGTCACATGTGGTGCAGAAGTTATCTGGAAAATAGCAGATGTGTTTTAGGCATTGATTTTTCTTTTCTCTTAGAGTTAGATCTTTTGATAGATGGTATTGAACAGCAATATGTGTAGACAAATATGCATATAATTTGTGCTAAAATTTGCTTCCTCATATTATAGGAAGAAACAGACATCACAGTCCTGCCATTAGGATCAAAGAAAATTGCAAAATAAATCTGTTTAAGCTAGAGTCTAAACTGCTGGAAGTTCAGAACACATGGGCCCCCACCTCCTGGGACACCCCCTTCCTTTCTTTGCGGTGCGGTACCTGAAATGGGAAGGGACTGTGCCCAGCATCAGGAGGGAAACAGTGGTCTATGCGAGGCCACTTCCTGATAGGAGTTCCCAGCTCTCTCTTAGGGGAGTGTTTCTCCTGTTCTTTGGCACTGAAGAGAAATACTGGTCAAGAAATGTATTCCATTCCTTTTAGCATAGAAAGGAGGAGCCTGGGAACTTCAGCTCCTGAGGTCAGGGGAGCACCCCTCCCAAACCTGGAACTTCGCTGCTGTGAACTGATAAATACTAAAGGCTTCAAGCAGAAAGTGAGTTTTGAGGATGTAGTTCCAAAAATATACGTACTTCATCAGTAATTTTACGTTGGTCATATAATGATAATGTCCTGAATATGTCATTTTAAGTTGTTAAAATTGAGTTGGCCTGTTATTTTGAATTTTTCATGTGAATAATAGAAAATCTAAAATTCCACTCGTGCCTCAGGCTGGGGTTGTGGCTCAGTGGCTCTGGGTTTGATTCTCAGCACCGTATATAAATAAACGAATAAAATGAAGGTCCATCAACCTCTAAAAAATTTTTTAAAAAAATTACACTTGTGCCTCACGTTTTATTTGTGCTGGCAATTGCTGCTTTAGGGAATTGCTTCCCAGTTCAAAGTTCAAGCTGCCTACTCCTAAGACCAGAGAGCAGAAAAGTCAAATAAAAATTTAAAGTAATGGTCGTTACATAATTTCTACTTATGGATGATATATATACATTTATTTCATAAACCGATATGAGTGTATACACAGGGTTAAGCACAAATGCCTCCTGGCTTAGATCCCACGATTGCAAGAAACCCTGCCTTAGAAAAGGGGTCGCTGAGCCTCTTTGTTCAATTTCCAGCAATTCAAAAAAACCCAGGAGTGCTGGAGCAGGCCTGCGATTCCGGCGGCCGGGGCAAGTTGGCGGCCCCCGCCTCAAAATGAAGAACTAGACGGGAGAGGGGCTGCGGCTCGGAGGCGATGCGCTCCGGGTTCAATGCCCGGTTCTGCCAAAAAACCCCAGCCAGCCAGCGGACGCCCGGAGCCGGCAGACCTGCCACTCCGGGCTGTCACTCCCGGGTTGGATGCAAGCCGCTGTCACTCAGCCGGCGGGCTCACTGGGCGCGGGGCGGGGGCGGGACCTGAGGCGCCGTCCAATCAGAGGCGAGCGGGTGAGCCCGGATCAATCCAGAGCCCGCCCCGTGCGGAGAGGGCGGAACTCGCGCCGCCGCCGCCGCCTTTGTCTCGGGACCCCGCCATTCTTCGCGTCGGCGTCTGCGCTGCGCCGCGGGCTCGGAGGTCCGCGCTGCTCTGCTGCCGGCGCGGGAGCTCCGCGGGGAGGCCAGGACATGGTGTGTGCGGGCGGCGGGGCAGGAGCGCGCGGTTCGGCCGGGCGGGCGGCGGCGGCGGCCCAGCCCGCAGGCCCTCGGGCGGCCGCCAGGGTGGGGCGGCGGCGTCGCGGAGCCGCCCGGCGGAGCCCTGCGGGAGGCGTGGAGGTTCGGCCTCCGCCCCACCGGAGGCGGCGGCCGCTGGGGCCCGCGGGGAGCGAGCCCTGGGCCTGTTCCGAGACGGCCTCGCCGAGTTGCTGAGGCTGCTTTGAACTCGCGGTCCTCCTGCCTCAGCCTCCTGGGCCGCTGGGATTCTGGGCGTGCGCCGCGCGCCTGGCCTACTTCATTTTTTGGAGACCATTCATACCATTTCCAGAACAGCCGTGCTAACCTTCTATTCTCCCCAGCGGATGTACAGGGTTTCCTTTTATCTGTACCCGTATGCTCTAGTGTACTTGGGATCGTTCAGTTTTTCATTTTTCATTTTTTTAAATAGCCGTTCTAACATCTGTGCTCAGGCTGCAGGAGCTCTGCTGTTGACTTGCGTATT
>CM053412.1:65753242-65817257 GCA_028644305.1 Xerus rutilus | reverse complement strand
CCCTTTTTTTTTTTTTTTTTTTTTTTTTTTTTTTTTTTTTAAATTTTTTTTTAGTTGTTGAACACAATGTCTTTATTTTATTGCTTTGTATGTGGTGCTGAGGATCGAACCCAGGGCCTCACGCATGCGAGGCAAGCGCTCTACCGCTGAGCTACAATCCCAGCCCTAAAAATCATTTTTGTAGAGAGAAGCTTTTGATAAATGTCCATGGTAAAATATATGGCAAAGTAGGATTAGAAGGAAATATTTTCACTTCACTGAAGTGAGTTAATGAAAAACCTAGTTAACATATTTAACAGTGAAAATTTGAGTGCTTTACACTTTAAATTGGAAATGTTTTTATGATGTTCTGGAAATTTTAAACATACAACAAAGAGCAAAATAGCCTACATAGATGATATCCTGCATATGAAAGTTTAAAGAATCGTCACACAAATAGCCAGGCACAGTGGCGCACGCCTGTAATCCCAGCACTTAGGGAGGCTGAGACAGGAGAATGGCGAGTCCAAAGCCAGCCTCAGCAAGGACGAGGCGCTAAGCAACTCAGTGAGACCCTGTCTCTACATAAAACACAAAATAGGTCTGGGGGTGTGGCTCAGGGGTCCAGTACCCCAGAGTTGGATCCCT
The DNA here is from genome assembly GCA_028644305.1 of Xerus rutilus. Taxonomy (NCBI): domain Eukaryota; kingdom Metazoa; phylum Chordata; class Mammalia; order Rodentia; family Sciuridae; genus Xerus; species Xerus rutilus. The sequence continues at coordinate 65,816,630 of CM053412.1, read as the reverse complement.
GATACCAAAAAAAAAAAAACCCACACACAAACAAAACACTAAAACTAATCATTCCAGCAGGGTTATGGGTTACAAGGTAAACAAAATTATTTTAAAAATCATGTAGATTTTTTACACTAGCAATGATCAATCTCAATTGACAATTGCATTCATGACTGTGTGAAAAACATAATTTGAAATAAAAGTATGTGTGCAAGATGTACCCAATGAAAAGTAAGGAAAAGATATAAAACAGATGGAAAAGTAGCTGATATTTAATGACCAAAATTATGTTAAAATCACAGTATCCCAAAAGGCATTTGAAAACGCAGTGTAATTAGGTCAAAATATCAATCTCCTTGTTGAAATTGACCAGCTGACACTAAAGATCTTATGGGATGAAAAGGAAATCAAATAACCATGCCAACATCGAAAATAAGAACAGAATTGTGCGAGTTCAGTTGGAAGCATTTGTTGAAGGCAAACTGCATTGTGTGGAATAGTGACCTGGGAAACGTGTTTAAGTTCATTGGTGAGCTGTGCTCCCTAGACTTGCAGTGCGGGGTTGTATCGGTCTGGACAAGGTTGACTGGGATCAGCCCTGGTCACTGCAGACCACCTCTGGGCACTAGGTAATTCAGTGTGTTTAATGATGACTGTCAGTTGTCTTCCAGGTAAAGGATGTGGAAGTGTGCGAGTTGAATCTAGGCAGCGACCTCAGTCCCTTGCCCTCAGCTGTGGCGTACCTCCAAGTCCCTGAGGCCCCGGTCTGATGTTATTTCCCTGCCTATGAGATGGTGTGTGAGCACTGTGTCCAGAGTTCAGCAGTGGATGGCAATCTCTCCTCCTCAGCACCGTGTGGGAAAGACTCAGGCTCCCTCTTCTCAGATGCATTTTGAGGTTCCTGAGGACCAAGGCATGATGATGGGGACCTTTGTCTGTACATTGGAGGATTTCACTTTCACCTTCTCCTACCTGCACAGGGACTCGGGGACTGGCTCAAAACACTGGTTTCATTTTACCGGTTTAATATGGTTTTCTTGGAGAAATCAATCATTGTAGCCTGTGTCTTCTGCAGGCTTCTGTATGCTCAAAATACCAGATTATTTGTCTGTCTTGACCTCTCATGAGCTCAGAAAATATAATTTACTTTAGATTTTGAACTCCTTTTCTTCTGTAGTGCTGAGGGTGAGACTCAGGACGCCACGTGTGCCGGGAGAGCACTCTATCCCTGAGCCGTGTCCCCAACGCTTCTTGCTTGTTTCTCATCATTTTTCTTGTTTCATGTGTAGGGGAAACACTATTAGTTCTACATACCTACAAACCTAACTCAGAAGCCAATTATAATTTTTAAGTATCCTTTTTCTCTCTTATACTTTGGAAGCTCTTGTAGGACAGCGTTGCTTTCCCTGTTCAGGTTTATATCAACTAGTGTGTGTGTCTTCGTCTCTTTTTAAACCAGGTTTAGTTCCTTGTTAATCTAATTCACTGTTTCTCACCTGAAACCACGTCTTTCACATTATTTTACTGTGAAATGGATATTCACTTGTCATGAACCCAAGGTCATTATAACTAAGTTTCATGGAACTGGAGATTAAAATAAATTAAAACCCTGTATTTTCTGGCCTCAGGAAAATGTAATACCTTGATTATTTAAGCCATATTTAAGCTTTCTGTGATTTTCAACTTTGAATTTTCTCCCTGAAATTGGAACCAGAATTGAGGCAAAAATAGTTGATATCAGTGGAATTTTAATAAAATTTTCATTGGTGCCTGTTGATTTTATGGAAGTGTTTCATTGTGCTTATGTCCAAGGGCACATGACATATTCTGACCACTGTCACTCCCAGCATCTCCCTTTGCTCTCCCCTCCCTAGTCCAGACTCCTTCTCGACCCCAGTGGTCTCTCCTTTCTCATCATGAGATCCTTTTTACCTTACTTTCTCTCTAGCTTCCAAATATGAGAGAAAATTTACAATAATTGCTCTGAGTCTGGCTTATTTAAACACTTAAAGTGATGTTCCCAGTTCCATCCATTTTCCTGCAAATGACATAACTTCATTTTTTATGGCTGAATGAAACGTTTTTGTGTGTAAATGCCACATTTTCTTTTTCCATTTATCTGCTGATGACACTTAGCCTGATTCCATGATACAGCTGTTGTGAATCGTGGTGCTGTAAGCATGGGAATTTATCTCCAAAGTATTGTGTCTTCAGTTCATTACTGAGGAGTCTTGATGATTGGCATTCTAACTGGAGTGAGATGGATCTCGGGGAACTTTTGATTTGCATTTCCCTGAGTGCTAAAAATTCAGAACATTTTTATAGTTTGCTATTCATACTAATTTTTTTTGAGAAATGAGAAATGTCTATTTTATTGAATGGATTTTTTATTTGGTTTTCTGGTTTTAAGTTCATTTTGTATTCTGGATACTAATCAGAGTAGTAAATGGCAAAGATCTCTCATTCAGTGGGCTGTTTCTTTAGGTTGATGATTTTTTCCTTTGCCATGCAGAAGGTTTTTAGTGTGATGCCATCTCACTTATTCTTGATTATCTGCTGAGCTATAAGAGTCTTACTGGGGATGCAACTCCTTGTGCCTATTATGTATGTCTTCTAGCAGTTGTGAAGTTTCTGGGCTTATTCTTAGGTCTTGATCCATTTTGGAGTTGACCTTTGTACAAGGTTAGAGCTAGGAGTATAGGCTAAATCTTTTACATGTAGATAGCCCATTTTCCCAGCACCTATTGTTAAAGAGGACATCTTTTCTCTAATGTTTGTTTGTTTTGACTTTGTCAGCAGTCTGATGATTATAGCTGTGTGGATCTGTGTTTTCTCTTCTGTTCCATCTGTTCTTGTTCCTGTGTGTCCGCTTTTACGCCAGTACCATCTTGTTTTGTTACTGTGTCTCTGTAGTATAGTTAGAAGTCAGGTATTGTGATTCCTCCAACTTTACTGTTTTTACTCAGAATTGCTTGACTTGTTTGGGCTTTATAGGATTCCGTATGAATTTTAGGATTCTTTTTCTCCTTCTCAGAAGAATTTCAGTGGTATTTTGGTAGAGATTGCCTTGAATCTCTGTAGGTGTAGAATTGTCTGATTCTGTTTATCCATGAATGTTGAAGGTTTTCCTTTGCCTGGTGTCCTCTTCTGCTGCCTTACTCAGTGTTCTGTGATTTTGCTCGTAAAAGTCTGTCACATCTGTTGTCAGATTTATTTCTGAGCACTTTACTTTTTAAAGCTATTTTGAATGGAATAGGTTCCTTAATTTCTTTTTTCAGCAGATTATTGTGTAGAAAAGCTACTGGCTAGGATGGGCACTGTGGCACACATCTGTAATCCCACGGCTGGGGAGGCTGAAGCAGAAGGATCGTGAATTCAAAGCCAGCCTTAGCAACTCAGTGAGGCCCTGTCTCTAAATGAAATATAAAAAAGAGCTGGGGTTGTGGCTCAGTGGTTGAGTGGCCCTGGGTTCAATCCCCAGTACAAAAAAAAAAAAAAAAAAGCTACTGATTTTGGTATATGGATTTTCCTATTCTTTTACTTCACTGAATTTGTTGATCAGATCTAAGATTTTTCTATTGAAAATTTCAGAATTTTCTAAGTAAGGATCATATTCTCTGCAGATACGAGTACTTTGAGTTTTTCCTTTCCTATTTGTACCCATTTCATTTCTGCCCCTTGCCAAAGGCTCCAGCTAAAGGTGCAAGTAGGACGCTGAGTAGGGTTCATGCGAGTGGACTTGCGTGTGCTGTTCTCTGCTGTAGAGGAAGTGCTTCCGTTCCCTTCTTCATGTGGCGGCTTTGTGTTTGTCGTACTTACAAACACACGGTCATATTCAAACTTGGGATTTTGAGGTACGTTCCTTCTATCCCTAGTTTCTTAAGGATTTTTATCAAGAAGTGGGGTTGAATTTCATGGAAGCCTTTTTCTGCATCTGTTCGGGTGCTCTTGCACTTTTAAATTTGGTTCTGTTCATGTGGTGGACTACATTTATTTATTTGCATATGCTGGGCTGTCCTTGCATCCTCGGGCCATCAGATGGTGTTAAGCAGACCATGCTTTGTTTACATCCCATCTGGAGGCTCCATCACCTGTGAGAGAGCTAACAAAGGGCACATCAAAGGGGACAGCACTCATCGCCCAAAGTAACAAAGTTCTTACAGAAGAGAATATTTAGAGTATTCTTCAGAATGCCAAGAAACTGCCCTGTCAGCACTTCCAGAGCATGGGAGACACAGTCATGTCAAACTTCACATAAAACCGCTGTCTTATCAGGAGTAGATGGCACTTCTTATTTCACTTTGTTTTGTTTGGGGCGCTGATAACCCTGCAGTGATGGTGTGTCCATTTTTTGTACATAAATACTTTAATCAAGTTTCTCCTTTTACAGCAAATTCAACCTTATTTGCTTCATCTAAACAATCTGTGGCAGATTCTTGCCTATAGTTAATGACTTCCCCGGTTAATTTCTTTCTTTTTATCATTAAGTATTTTATCAGGCTTCTGAATTGTATGAACCCTCATATTTGATACGGAAATCCTTCTTTCTTTGTGACTTCTCCTGGCTTTAGCTTTCCGTGGGGAGTGAAAACGCTGCCTTTTGTTTGCCAGAGACATTGGCCTTGTTACTGGAGGTTCTAAAGCAGATCCTCATTTTGTGTGCTTCCATTTTATCCCACCTTGCGTGCATTCTGATCTCCCTCACGGCCTGTGGGGCTGAGAGATGGGCTGGCTGCGAAATCAAAGCCATGAAAGTAGTGTATCAGAAAACAGGCAAAAAGGCAGGAATGTGTTTAAAGCAGGGACATGCTGGGTCGAGCCGACCAGAGTGGTCTGGCTTCCAACAAAGAAAAGGCCCAAGCTTGCTTTATTTATAGCGGTACAAGTCAAAGGGGGTTGGTGGGTATGAGGTTTCAGTGGTACAGTCTTGTCTTGTGTTCATTTCTCGGTTGGGCAGGAGTCTTGCAGTAAACAGGTTGATTGGCGTTTGGCAGGCTATGCCCATCTCTAGGAGGCTGTTTGATCCTTAAGGCTCTGAGCTAAGACGGCGTCCAGCATGATCCAGGCATTTTCCAATTGACAGAAGAGAAGCCCACTCAGGGCTTCCCAGAGGAGCGACTTCCCTGCCTTAATGGCTTGAACAAACCACACTTTACATATATGGACTCCAACAGCCTGACTTCTGCATTTTCAGTTAAAGAAATAGGAACTATAAATGTCCATGTGTCTTTAAATTCTAAGTTATAGCTCAAAACAAATGATTAAAGAAAGAAAGAAAGAAAGAAAAAGAAATTACACAACTCATACTGTAGCTCCTCATTTTCAGTTCTTCAGTGTATCTCAATAATATCATAAAAAAGCCACCCCAAATTGATTTATAATTTTCCACAATGGAATATATTTCTTATTTCTGTTCACATGAAAAATTCTGTTGTTTTAATGTATAAAAAGTTGCCATTTTTTATGTGTGCTAAAATGTAAATATCATTTGATTAACCTGATTTTGCTGCCTTCTTAAAATGTTTACATTGCTCCCTGGTTTAACAACTGTCCTGCTCTGAAAACTCTTTCAATATTGACACTTTATTTTGGCCTTTATGTTCCCTTTTTATGAATTATATGTCAGATAAACTTGGGTAAAATCTGGATTCTACCATTTACTGGATATTTGATAAAATGTTATAAAAGTTGGGGCTGGGATTGTAGCTCAGCGGTAGAGCGCTTGCCCCGCATGCGTGAGGCCCTGAGTTCGATCCTCAGCACCACATACAAAGCAATAAAATAAAGGCATTGTGTCCATCAACAACTAAAAAAAATATATATTTAAAAAATAAAAAATAAAAGTTGAAAACTGTTACTCCTCTCATAGGTTGTTATGGGTTTTATACATAAGATATGAAAATCTCTTAAGAGTGATATTTATATATTTGCAGTGATCCAAAAGGATTGTTGTTGCTGCTTGCTGTTATAATGAAATGCATAAATCTTTTAAAATATTTGAATTCAAATTCATCAGTGAAATTTCCTTTATCTTTCTCCTTCATTGCTATTCAAGGGCTTTCCTTGGACCATGGGCATTGGAATCAATAGAGGGCTTGCTACATGTTCAGAAATCCATACCCATTCCAGAATGGCTGAATCATTGCATTTTTCATAAAATTTCTAATTCATGTTTATACATACTAAAATTTGAGAAGCATTCTTCTAACTCAATGTAACTCTCATTTGAGAAATATACACAATTTATCTGATACAAACATAGCAGTTAAAATGTATATTCTTGTATTGATGCCTTAATTTTGCATTTTATTTTAGAAACGTTTTGTATATACTTAAAATTTTTTTATTTGTTCTTTTTAGTAGTATATACTCTTTACTGATATCACCTTTTCCCCCCAGAGTTAGATAATACATTAGAGTACACCACTGTGTTTAAAAGTATATTATTGAATAATCGAGGTCAGTTGCCTGTGTGAGAGCCAATTCTCTTAACATTTCAACTTGGGTCCAATTAAAAACTGTCAATGATCACATGGTCAATATTGCTACTCATACTTATTCTCTTTTTTTAGGAACCATTGACATTCAGGGATGTTATCATTGATTTCTCTAGAGAGGAGTGGGAATGCCTGGACCCTGCTCAGCAGAAGTTATATAAAGATGTGATGTTGGAGAACTACAGAAACCTGTTCTTCCTGGGTGAGCATAACTTCTCTTCAGAATTCAGCACTCACTATTCAATGTAAAATCTCCTTCCTTTGCAGATTATCTCTTGGAAGCTGCTCCAAATGAGTGTTTTAGATATGTGCTTTCAGAGAAGACTGGACATTTGTTAGTATAGACAGGAAAATATTAAGGATATTTCCTTTTGTGATTAACCTCTCTTTCTCAAGGTGATAAACATCCTTAACTTTAGATCAGTGGTAGTTATAGCAGTTCAATGTTATAAAATATTGTGACTTATTGGGCTGGGGTTGTGGTTCAATGGTAGAGCACTTGCCTAGCTCGTGTGAGGCACTGGGTTTGACCTTCAGTACTGCATAAAAGGCATTGTGTCCATCTACAACTAAAAGCAATATTTAAAAAATATTGTGACCTATACCTTAAAGTCCATTTTATTCCCTTACCTTTGATTCGTTTCCTTTACTTTTAATGTTATTTGTTAGTGCACTACAGTTGTTCATAATAGTGGGGTCCATTTTTATATAATCATACGAGCATGGATTAGAGTTTGCTTCATTTTAGTCCCTATATTTCCTCTTTTCCTCCCCTCTTCTTCCTCCTCCTGTTCCCTTACCTCTACTCTAGGAGTCTTTCTCCTAGTTATTACTTTTTGTTTTTTACTAGTGCATTATAGTTATGTATAATAGTTGGGTTCATTTTTACATAATCATACATGTATGAAATTTAATTTGTTCCATTTCAGTTCATGGTACCTCCTCTTTCTCTTCCCTCCTCTCTCTTCCTGTTCCCCTGCCTCTGTTTTACTGGTCTACCTTCTATTCATTTATCAGTTTGTTTATTTGTTTTCATATTTTTTAGTTGTCAATGGGCCTTTATTGTATTCATTTATATGAGGTGCTGAGAATTGAACCCCGTGCCTCACACATGCTAGGCAAGCGCTCTACCACTGAGCCGCAGCCCCAGCCCCTATCAGTTTATTTTTAACTGGTGATTTATAGATATACATAAAAGAGGAATTCACTGTTATATTTGCACACGGATGTCACAGAATATTGTCAGATTCTCTCCTTCCACATTTCCTCTCCTTTCCTGTTCCTCCCTTCTCCCTCTCACTCTTCTTCTGCCTTACTGGTCTTCTTTCCTCTTTCATGATACTGAACTTCCCCTTTCCCCTTGCTTTGTCCTAGTGTATGCATATGAAAGAAAATATTTGACCCTCGACTTTCTCCATCTAGCTTATTTCACTTAATATGAGATTCTCTATTTCCATCCATTTACCAGCAAATACCATAATTTCTTTCTTCTTTATGGCTGAGTGAAGAAGATGTGTCTATATGTTTTATATATACCACATTTTCTTAATCCATTGTCTATTGAAGGGCCCTGGGATGGTTTTATAACTCAGCTGTTCTGAATTGTGCTGCTGTAAACACTTTTATATGGCTCTATCACTATCGTACACCGACTTTGATTTCTTTTGTATACCCAAGGGTTGAGATAGCTGGGTCATGTGGTGCTTCCATTCCTAGTTACTGAGAAATCTGTAGTGCTTTCCGGAGTGCTTGTACAAATTTGCAGCCTCACCAGCCATGTAAGAGTGTACCATTTCTGCACATCCTCACCAGCAGTTTTCATTGATTATATTCTTCTTAAGTGCCATTCTGACTAGAGTGAGATGAAATCTCCATGTAGTTTTGATTTGCATTTCCCAATTACTAGGGAAGCTGAACATTTTGTCATGTTTCTTGGTTATTTGTATTTCTTTTGAGAATTGTCTGTTTAGTTTTTTTGCTCTTTTATTGATTGGGCTATTTGCTTTTTGGTATTAAGCTTTTTGAGTTCTTTATATATTCTGGATATTAATTCCCTCCCAGGAGTACCTGGCAGGGATTTTCTCTCATTCTGTAGGCTCTCTCCATCAGTTACTTTGCTCTGCAGAAGCTTTCTTTTTCTTTTTTTTTTTTTTTTTTTTTTTTAACTATTTTTAGCTGTAGATGGACACAATATCTTTATTTTGTTTATTTATTTTTATGTGGTGCTGGGGATGAACCCAATGCCTCCCACATGCCAGGCAAGTGCTCTACCACTGAGCTACAGCCTCAGCTCCTACAGAAGCTTTTTAATTTGATTCCATTCAACTTATTGATTCTTGATCCCTACCTGCTATGGTACTGGAGATTGAACCCAGGGGTGCTTTTGTGATTAACCACATCCCCAGCCCATTTTTCTTTTTTAAATTTTGAGACAGAGTCTTGCTGCGTTGCAAACAAATATTTGATCTCCTTTCCTATTTGTGACTTTTTAGTCTTCATCTCTTTCCTGATTGCTCTGGCTAGAGTTTCAAGAACTATATTGAACAGGAGTTGTGAAAGTGGACATCCCTGTCTCGTTCCCAATTTTAGAGGAAATACTGAATTTGCTTCCTTCAGTAGGATGTTGGCCTTGGGTTTGTCGCATAGAGCCCTTAGAGATGAGTTCCTTTTATCTCTAGTTTTTTCAGCATTTTAAACAAGAATGAGTGCTGGATTTTTATCAAAGGCTTTTCTGCATATATGGAGATAATTACATGATGCTTGGCCTTAATTCCCTTTTTATGGTGAACTACACTTATTGATTTGTGTATGTTGAACCAGACTTATACCCTGCTTGGGCATGGTGTACTATCTTCTTGATCTGTTTTTAATGTGGTTTGCTAATATTTTATTAAGGATTTTTACATGTATTTTTATCAGGGATATTGGTCTGTAGTTTTCTCTTCTTGACTTGTCTTTGTCTGGTCTTGGTTCAGGGTTGTACCCGTTTACCACGAATTGAAGCCAGGGACACTAACCCCTGAGCTACATCCCCAGCCCTTTATATTTTTTATTTTGAGACACAATCTTGCTAAGTCACTGAGGCTGACTTTGAATTTGTGATCCTCCTGCTGGAGCCTCTTAAGCCACTGGAATTACAGGTGTGCACCGCCGTGCCGGCATTTGGATCTTGTTCTTAATCCATCCTGCCCACTTATGACTTTTTGTTGCTGAGCTGAGACCGTTTCCTTCTGAGTGTTGTTGTGGACAGGTGTTTGCTGTGTCCTGCCACTTTGTTGTGTTTGCTATATTTAATTTGATCTTTATTTTTTGCAACTTTTTAAAAAAATTTTTTTTTAGTTGGAGGTGGACACAATATCTTTATTTATTTTTATGTGGTCCTGAGGATGGAACCCAGTGCCTCACGCATGCAAGGCAAGCGCTCTACCACTGAGCCACAATCCCAGCCCTCTTTTGCAACTTTTAATATTCTTTATTTTCTGTATTAGGCATTTGATTATGATGTTTGTTAGAGAGGTTCTTTTGTGATCTTGTTCATTTAGGGTTGGTTTTATGTGTGTTCTGTATGTGACTGTCTTTTTTTCTAACATGAGGAGACTTTTCTGACGTATCTTTCCAGAGCAGTTCTTTTTTTTTTTTTTTTTTTTTAAATATTTTTTAGTTGTTGATGGATCTTTATTTTATTCATTTGTTATTTATATGTGGTGCTGAGGATTGAACCCAGGGCCTCACGCATGCTAGGCAAGCGCTCTACCACTGAGCTACAGCCCCAGCCCTCCAGAGCAGTTCTTAATGCCTTTACCAGCATCTCCATGTTCCTTTCCATTCCAGTGACTCTCAGGCTTGATCTGTTGATGTTTTCCCAGGGTTCTTACATAGTCTGATCATGGTATTTTACTTTTTTCCCTTAATTGAATACTGAGTATCAAGTTCATATGTCCTGTCCTCAGGCCAGAAGCTCTTTTTGCTCCAAGCATGATATGCTGGTGGTGCGTTCAGGTGGATTTTCAGTTTGACTCATTGTGCCTTTCATTTCCAGGATTGTGGTTCATTTCTGTTCAGTATTTCTTTATTGGAATCATCTTTCATCTTCTTTATTTGCTCTCTTAATTCGTTCCTGGGGTCTACTTTTAGCTCATTAAGCAATTTGATAATCAGTTTTTTATAGTCCTAGAATTCCGTCCACTGCTTACCCGTGGGCTCCTTTGCTGGATGCTTGTGAGTTGGTGGGGTGGGTGGGGTGAGGAGTCGCCTGTTCCCTCCTGCCTTCAGAGGCCTTGGAGCTCTGCATCAGTTGAGCTGGGTTCTCTCCCACTCCTCCTTTTGCGTGGTCCTTTGGTGTGTAGTCATCTTCTTTCCCTAGGGACTCCTGGCTGGGTTTTGTTTCTTCCCCCTGTTGACGTACCTGCAGCCATCTCCCTTTCCCGCTCCCGCTTTATGAATACTGTTCTTATTCTCAAGGAATAGAACTAGCCCGAGATAAAACCTACTGGTCTGGAGACATGCCAGTCTGTCCCTGTTCTCTCATTGAGAGACAGGAGACAACTTAGCAACCTCTGAGATGGGGACCTACTGGTTTCCCCGTTCTCTCCTTGAGAAGATAAAGGGACATGCTGGATTCCCTGCCCCCCTCCTGAGAGATAGGAAAACGGCCTGTCTCTGTGCCCAAGAAACAAACTTGCCTTCCATGAGGTCAGGCAGGACTAAACCGCCTCTAGTGCGGCCATGACAGCGGCCTGTAAAGAGCGACATCCAGGGGCAGTTGCTGCTGCTCCCTCTGGCTCTGTGCAGAGCAGCCTGTGAGGCTTCTCATCCCAGGGCCCTGCGACCAGCCCAGGGCCCTGCGACCAGCCCTTCTCCTTCACCCCCTCTCTGCTTTTGCTGTGTGAGCAAATGTCCAAGAAAGAGACCTAAGGCCCCGCTGCGGGTGTTGCTGCTGGGCCCTGTTTCTGGTTGGGGTTTTGGTCTCTGTTCTGTGCGTTGCGTTGGGTTGGGTTTCGAGTGGGGCTGGGTGATGTGTGGAGGGAGGTGGTCACTAGTTGGCTCAGTCGCACAGGCTGCTCAGCAGAGTCTTCCCGGGGCACTCAGCGTCCCAGCGTTTCCCAGCTCCCCTTAAAGAAAGGAGAGGCCGGGGGAGCGGTGGTGCGGGGGCCAGTGTGCAGCCTTGACGGACGGTCAGTGTCCACTTCCTCGCCTGCGGCGCTGGTCCCCAGCCGTTAGGAATCAGGGCGCGCTGTTTGGTGTCAGGACCAGCATTCAACAGCCCCAACCAGATCCGGCAGCGGGCGTCCAGGGCTGGCGCGGCTGGCGCGGGGGCTCTCCACGTGGTGTTGGTGACCCGAGCCGCGGGTGGGCGCAGACCTTGTGATCTGCCAGGTGGAGGCCTGAGGGACGCACGCTGGGCGGAGAAGCGGGACGGCCACGGTGACGGCTGTGAGGACAGGGAGCAAAGCAACCACAGTAATGGAGACAGGTGCCGCAGGGAGATCTGCCTGCCAGCGCGGGAGGGCGGACAAAACCGGGGCGCAAGCCACCAAAATAGGAGCGAACCAGGCAGAACCGCAAGAAGTTCATCCCACCGAAGTTAGACCTAGGCCACACAGTGGGTGAAAAAGCAAGCCATCAAACGGAAGAAATAAATACATGCGTGGTATATATATGTCTTCCAAGTTTTCAGTGGAGTGAGGACACACGGATTGGAAAAAAGTTAATAAAGTAACAAAAATTAAAATAAGGGAAAAGGATGGGATTAGAAAAATTATAAATGCGTAATAAAGGGCCTGTTTCTGATAAGGTGGGCAAAACAGTTGCCAGGCTGGATGTCCACTGCTTATGTGTTGTGTCTCTTTTTTTTTTTAGCTGTAGACAGACACAATACCTTCATATTTATTTATTTCTATGTGGTGCTGAGAATCGGACCCAGTGCCTCACACATGCGAGGCACGTGCTGCGGCTCTGAGGCCCAGCCCAGCCCTGTGGGCTGCATTTACTTACTTTCTTTGTATTTACCTACTTTCTTACTTTCAGGTTCTGGGTGAAGGTCTGGCAGCTTGACTCTCAGTCCTGTTTTTCCTACCAGAGGGCTGGCTCTTGTCCAGGAGCTAACCCTGGCTGTGGTAGATCTCAGTGTCGCACCTCACCACATAGGATGAGGAAGATGGGGCACACTGCTAGAAGACGCCCTTCCATGGTGCGGCTGGTGTGGGGTTTGAAATTGGAGCTTCAGTAGATGAGGCTGTTCAGGTTGATGTTTGAATGCTGTGGGTGGGTACTGGAGGTTTAATCCACACTCCTGCTGTTGGGCAGATGCTGATCTCTACTGGAAGTCGGGTCTCAGGGGCCTCCTGAAAATTGTACTTTCAGAGTGAGGAGTCTGAACCTTCACAGGCCTCACTTACCGCAGTTGTGAGTGAACCCAGGCTCAGGCCTGGAGTGCAGCTCACTTGTGCAGCTGATCACTAGTGCTTTTCCAGTTGTTCATGTGATGCCAGCTACAGAAGGGTCTCTCTCTCCTTGCATTCCAAACCTGGATCTCCCTAGGCACAGTCCTCTCTGTGTGTTAATCACGAGGTCCATGCACTCTGGACCCCACAACAGGTAACTGCAAGGGCAGACTAGTAACTTCCTTCTTGACTTCTGGATCTCCTGCAGCTGCTTGGAAGTGGTTCCTCCACCACAGGAGACTCTGCCCTCGGACTGAAAAATGTGTTGCTTTTCACTCAGCAACTTCTCCCACCAACTTTGGGTTAGTTAGGATCAGCCTCCCTCTCTTTTTCCACAGTCTCCAAGCCATTTCAATCTCTGTACCTTCTTTTCTTTCTTCCTGTTCTCCCCTCCCCTCAGCAATGGGTTCCGAGTTTCTCACTGAGTTATTTACTATTCAAGTTTGTATTTCATTGAATTCCCTCATCACCTACCTCCCTGTGATGCAGTCTCCCTGTGACTAAGCCTTGTGTGGAGGGGCTGCTGGGGAATGCACTCTTCTTCCAATCCACATCCTTGGTGGTTTTCTTTACTCCTAATAGTTGGAAGTCATGCTCAGGATCCACAGATTAAAAATGCTTCCTAAGTATTCTAATGGGTCTGTCAAGAAACAACATTTGGAAAAACCACTTTCTAGAATCTTTTGTTAAATCTTTTTTCTGATGAGCACAGTACTAGGATAGAAACATTGGTAGTTACGTGGAGGATCCCATTTTCCAATAGAGAGATCTTACTGTCTAAGCCATCCCTGGCTACCTTCTGGAGCAAAGGAAAGAACTCTCAAATTTGAAGAGAAAATCGAGAGTGGCCATGTGCCCAGGCGAGTAGACATGGGTGAAGCCAAGGACACAGACGAGAGATCCACATGTCCTGGGGAAGGCCACACTTTACGGTGCTGATTGAGAAGCTCTAATCCAACCAAGGAAAATGTGTTTTTCAGAAACCTAGGTTTATTTCACTTTGTATCATAGAAGGATATGTTCTGCTCTTCTTTTTTTTTAATATTTTTTTAGTTGTTGATGGATCTTTATTTTTTTATTTATTATTTATATGTGGTGCTGAGGATTGAACCTAGTGCCTCACGCATGCCAAGCAAGCGCTCTACCACTGAGCTACAGCCCCAACCCCTGTTCTGCTCTTCTTCATGATTTAAGATTCTCTAAAACTCCTTCCATTCTAGTGATTTCCCTCAGAACATTCAAAGTGACAGCCAAAGTACTCCCTTTTGCCTGGGAGGATTTGCAGATCTGACAATTCTGTATTAATCTTTAGGGTCTCTAGAAAACCTGCACATTTCTGAATATGTTCAGATTTAGAGATTGTAATGTATTAATGGCATAAAGCAGTTTCTGTAATTGATTTGTATATTTATTCATTCAGATTTTCTCATCAGCTTTTTTTTTTTTTTTTTTTGGTCAACAAGGATTGAACTCAGGGGCACTCGACCCCTGAGCCACATCCCCAGCCCTATTTTGTGTTTTATGTAGAGACAGGGTCTCACTGAGTTGCTTAGCACCTTGCCGTTGCTGAGGCTGACTTTGAACTCACGATTCTCCTGCGTCAGCCTCCCCAAGTGCTGGGATTACAGGTGTGCGCCACCACGACCGGCTCATCGGCATTCTTTATGAATGCTTATAGTGGATTTTCTGTGAAATTTTTCTGCCAAAATAATGTCAGTGATTCAGAATACCTTCTCTTTGTGGGTATATAGTCAAAATTGGAGGGGATTTATAATAATATGAATTCTGTGGGTTACAGTTTTTCTTTTTCATGATTCCTTTTTTCCATTTTTAGAGTAGTTTCTATGCTGTAGATTAAATTTCCTTACATTAGTTAATAATGTTTTGATTGATTGATTGATTGTCTCTTTTTTTGGACCTGGGGATCAAACAGGACTTTGCAAATGCGAGGCAAATGCTTTGCTGCTGAGCTACATCCCAGCCCTACGTTTTTACCTACATCTTATAATCAGGTAGAAATTTTAATTACTTCACACTTTAGGACGATATAAGGTGAAATAAAATATGCTTAAACCATGTGGCTGATGTCAATAAAATGTATATGCTTATTTGCTAATAAGAATATTATCCACATTTTATTTATGATTTGTATATTGTATCTCAATTGTTTCCATGTTCTCTATAGGTGAGTGTTCATGGAAATTATATTAATTTTATCACATGAATATTTGGATGCATGTGCACATACTGAGGACAAAACCCGGGAGTGCTATGATACTGAGCTACGTTCTCAGCCCCTTTTTATTTTTATTTTGAGACAGGTTCTTGCTGAGTTGTTGGAGCTAGCCTGACATTTTGCAGTTCTCCTGCCTTGGCCTTCCTGGTGGCTGGCATCACTGGCATGTTTTATCATCTATATTGTGATGAGTCTGGTTTTATTTTTTTGTCTAGGAGAAAGACTGGTATTTTAAAGGTAGCTGTCAAAGATTTTCACAATTCTGTTTATTTTTTTTAAAAATATTTTCACTTGTAGATGTACATAATACCTTTATTTATTTTTATGTGGTGTTGAGGATCGAACCCAGTGCCTCACATGTGCGAGGCAAGTGCTCTACCACTGAGCCACAACTCCAGCCCTCTGTTTATTTTTTATGTAGCTTTTCAAATTTTAATTGTGATCAAAATGACATTAAATAAGAGGATCAAAGCCAGCCTCAGCAAAAGTGAGGCACTAAGCAAATCAATGAGATCCTGTCTTTACATAAAACACAAAATAGGGCTGGGCATGTGGCTCAGTGGTCGAGTGCTCCTGAGTTCAGTCCCTGGTACCTCCCAGCCCCCCAAAAAAGACATAAAATAAAACTTACTGTGTGTTTTTGTTTTTGGTACTAGAGATTTAATACATGGTGCTTAACCACTGAGCCACATCCCCAGCCCTTTTTATTTTTTATTTAGAGAGAGGGTCTCGCTAAGTTGCTTAGGACCTCACTAAGTTGCTGAGGCATTGGGATGGCAGGCCTGTGCCACCCTGTCTGGAAAAACTTACTGTCCTAAATATTTTAAGTATAGTGTTAAGTATTGTTAATTCAAATTGTTATGCAGCATATTTCCTAGAAAGTTTACATTTCACAAAACTAAAATTCAATTCTCATGAAAACAAGTGCTCAATTTTCTCTCCCTTCTCCCACCACACAGTGGAATCATACAGTATTTTTCTTTTTATTTAGCACAATGTCATCAGGATGAATCATTATTTTAGATGGTATCTTTTTTGTTGGGGGGGAGGGTACTGGGGAATGAACCCAGGGGCACTCGGCCACTGAGCTACATACCCCAGCCCTATTTTTATGTAGAGACAGGGTCTCACTGAGTTGCTTAGGCTTACTTTTGTTGGGGCTGCTTTGAACCCATGATCCTCCTGCCTCAGCCTCCTGAGCTGTTGGGATCACAGGCATGTGCCACTGTGCCCAGCTTATATGATATCTTCCTTACAGTAGAGAGAGACTTTGCAATTTCCACATGGCAAATTGCTTTCCCTCATGTCAAGGGACATTTATTTCCTTCTGCCTGTTGGCTCTCTTGCATGATGTCAGTGGGGACTAATTTCTCCTAGTATTACCGTGTTGCTTTGTTTCTTTCCTTTTTTTTTTTTTTTTTTGGTACCAGGGATTGAACTCAGGGACACTCCACCACTGAGCCACATCCCCAGCCCTGTTTTGTGTTTTATGTAGAGACAGGGTCTCACTGAGTTGCTTAGCGCCTCGCCATTGCTGAGGCTGGCTTTGAACTCGGGATCCTCCTGCCTCAGCCTCCCTAA
Source organism: Xerus rutilus (assembly GCA_028644305.1). Lineage (NCBI taxonomy): Eukaryota > Metazoa > Chordata > Mammalia > Rodentia > Sciuridae > Xerus > Xerus rutilus. Next base: position 65,799,891 of record CM053412.1, on the reverse strand, counting down.
GTGCTAGGAGTACAGGCGTGTGCCACCATGCCTGGCTGCTTTTTGTTTCTTTAATTCTCTCAAATTTGCTTTCTATATTTGGAAATTGTGAGGTGAGTTACATACATATTTAGTATTTCTGTAGTGTCTTAGAGAAAGGTCCCTTTGATTGTTGTATTCTACTTTGTCTCGTGAAAGCTTTTTAAAATGTATTTTATTTTGTAGGACTTCTGTTTTAAATTGTGTTTTACCTGATATAATTATTGCCACCTCTGCTTTCTTCAGTTCACTTTTTCATTTAATATCCTTCGCATGCTTTCTCTTTTACTCTTTCTGTGACCCTAGATCTAAATAGTCTAGAAGTTATGTAAGGTAAAATCCATTTAAGTGAAAAAACTTTGATAAGAGAACAAAGTAAAATATATAGATAAAAGGGACCACTCTTTAGGATACTACAAAAATAGTAAATACATGTGTAACTCACATCAACCTTTGAAACTATAGAACGCAAGATTGAGAGTTGAAAAGTGACACACAAGACAACATGGTCATGACAGCATGCAGCTGGATATTGTGGGGTTTAACCCTGTTAATCATTATGTATTCTGATTGGTGGCTCATAATCATTCATTTATACTTGATATATTACTGAAAAGGAAGTACTTTGTTGTTTTTAAGTTGTTTATTTCTTATAATTATTTTTTCTACTTAACTGCTTTAGTTTGTAGTTCATTGATTTTTACAGTGACATGCTTTAGTTTCTCCCTCTTTTCCTTTATGTCTTCTATGTCTATTTTTTCATTATATTGGGATTATACAAAACAGCACTTTAAGCTTACATAGTATTTTGAAGTCATAACAAATTACTGTCAATTCTGTGTAAATAATTGTCTTTAAACATTCTCTTAGTGTCAGGTCATTGATGTCGCAGCTATTTTGAAATGGCCTATGCATTAACAGGTAGGATGATTTTGTGCTTTTCTCTTTTAAATTTCTGTGGCAAAATTAAGTGTTTTAAGTACCATCAGTATAGTTCTATAGATTCTATATTTGTTTATGTTTTTTCACAGAAAGCTTGAAAATTTCAAATTATTTGTGTTGCTGTGCAGATTTATTTTATTTCCAGTGGGAAGGATTCCCTTTAGTATTTCTTGTAGAACAGGTCTAGTGGTAGAGAACTTTTTGAGCATTTGCGTGCCTTAAACATCTTTATTTTTACCTTAACAGGGTTGTATTTCTGGGTGTAGTATTCTTGGTCCTAGTCTTGTTTCTGCACCCCTGTGACTGTACCCTCCTGTTCTTTTCTGGACAACTTTTGTTACATACAGGTGACACGCCTCTTTTCTCTTGGTCCTCTCACAATCTTCTTTGTGACTTTGAATCTTTGATTGTAATGTGCTTTATATTTAATCTTTGGCTTTATTCTAGAGGTGATTGAAGTTCTTAAAGTTGTATATCTGTTATCTTCCTTGTATTTCTAATTTCTTAAACTTTTAAAAAATATTTTTAGTTGTATATGGACATATAATACCTTTATTTATTTTTATGTGGTGCTGAGGATCAAACCCAGCCCCTCACATGCGCTAGGCAAGTGCTCCTCCACTGAGCTGCAGCCCAGCCCTCAAACATTATTTCTTAAGGCATTCTTTTACACAGTTTCTGCTTGCTTATGTTGGAAATTTTTTGTCTGCATTTCATTCTTTTTTTGTTTTGTTTTTGTTGTTCCTGTTTATTTCTTTAAACACCTTCAAATGGCTACTTATTGTTCTTTAGGTTGTCAATAATAGTTTCCTAATGGTCAATTCCTATTATTGTATTTTGTTACTTTGATTGAGCCAATTTTCACTTTTTCTTTGTGTTCTGTTATTTTTTACCGGGCATTTTCCACTTGAAAACCAGCCAACAGTAGATTATTAAAGTCATTTGGGAAATGAGTGTGAAAGTTACTAAATAAACAAAAAATAGGCCAGATGCAATGCCACATGTGTGTAATCCTTGCTAGTTGGGAGGATGAGACTAGAGGAATGGGAGTTTGTGAGAATTTGAGATGAGTTTCAGCAGCTAATGAAACCTGGTATCTCTCTCTCTCTCTCTCTCTTCCTCTCTCCCTCTCTCCCTCGTATATACATATCTTTAAAAGGGGGGGAACTGAAAATGGAGCTTAGTGGTGAAGAAACTCTGGGTTTGATCACAAGCATCCCCCCCCCCCGCAAAAAAAAAGAAGAAAATAAGGCAGAAGGTCTGTGTCTGCATCAGTAGACTCACATGGAATTTGACAAAGTAGAAATCAAATGTTGCATAGAATGGCTGTTACCAGGGCACAGGATTTAGGGAGCTGCTGTAATGTTAGGCAAAGGGTGCGAGATTTCATCTGAATGGGGGTATGGAGGTCAAGAGTTCTACTCTACAAAGGGTGAGTGCTATTTTATTTTTGCTATTGAGGATGGACATACATCCCCAGCCTGCCTATTTATTTATTTATTTATTTATTTATTTATTTATTTATTTATTTAGAGACAGGATCTCACTTTGCAAAGGTTCGTCTTGAACTTGCTATCCTCCTGCCTCAGCCACCTGATTCACTGCGATTACAGCTGTGCACCACCATGCCTGTGTGGTGTAATATGTGTTTTGTAAATGCTACTAGAATGGATGTAAAGTTTTCTAAGAACAAAAATGCTAATTATACAAAATAATGCATGTGTTAGTTAGACTGAGTCATTTCTCCATGTATGTGTATATATACTTTAGAACATTGTGATGTACATGGTAGGTATATAAAGGTTAATTTGTCATTGAAATCAATAAATAGCAAAAATTGAAACAATTATAAAGCAAGTAGTTCTGGTCGATCTCTATGGGTTAGCTTCAGCTAGGTGATACTGATATCTGCTCTGTGAGATTATTGTTACATTCAATTTTGTTTGAGGATATTTTTCTAGAAGTGTATATATATTTTTCCTACCATAAAAGTTTGTCCATATTTCTTCTTAAGAGGTTCTTCTACTCTATTGAGTTTCTGGGGTACTGTCATCCAAAATCTACCTGTTATATCCAGGTCTCTGTATAGACAGAAACCTGTTTTTAGAACGTCCCCAGTGAAGCCTGAAATCTGAGTGCTGCTCTACTCACTTTTCCTGCTGAGAGAAAAGGCATTGCTAGTTTCCCTAACTGCACAGTGTGCTGCTATTGAGTTGGGAGGTTTGTGGTTGATGAAAGTGACGTGTTTTCCTTCCCTCTACTGCATGCCTCTTCTGTGGTGTGCTCCTTTGTGGTGCTGTGCACTCTCAGGTGGTTTAGAAAATTCTCACAAATCAGTGCTGTCAGTATATAGTTGTGAAGTTCATATGTCTCTGGAATAATGAGTCATGGATGTACTATTCTGCTGCCCTACTGATATCCCCACCTTTGTATAATTTCATATATTTTCAAATCATATTCACCAGTCCTGAAAGTGAAATAATTGATTATTTTTATTTCTTTCAGCTGTATATTCTCATCAAGTCCAAGACTTTTTGCCAGAGCAGGGATTAAAACATTTGTTTCAAAAAGTGATCAACGGAAGATATGGAAGCCACAGCATTGAGAGTTCACACCTAAGGGAAGATCGGGAAGGTGTCCGAGAGAGTGAAGGTCCAAGCTCTTGTCATAAGGAACATAACAAATGCTTGATGACTCTCCATAATGAAAATCTCAATGTCAGCAGACATCAAGAACATATAACATCTCATAAAACAGCTCAGTTTATGCCAGTCACTTTTGAGGAGCTCTGTGTGTTTTTAAATACATATCCAGAGCAGTTTTTGAACCATACCTTCCCTCTGAAAGAAAATTTGGAAAATCTGAAATGGAATCTGTCCCAAGCTTCAGTTAACAACATGAACAATTTCAATTGCAGCATTGGTTTAAACTTTTACTCAAACATATGTATAGATGAGAGATTTAAAAATAAAGAACGAATTTCTGAATGTGATCACATTGAGTGTTACTTCAGAAAAAGTCTGCTATTCTGCAATCAGCAAACAGTTCCTGCTTGTGGCAAAACATACAGTTTTAATAAATGTGGGGAGGTTCATACTTCCCCATTATTGCTTAATCAAAATTCAGATAAAGATACTTGGAAAGTCCTGTATGTTTATAATAAAACCTCCAAGACCTTTAGCCAAGCCTCTACCGTATGTAATTACCAGTGTATTTATATTGGTGAAAAAAGTTATGGATGCAGCGAAACTCATGAGAATATCAGCCTTAGTTCAACTCCTGGGAAACATCAGTGTGCTCATTTCACAAAGAACCTTTGCACAGTTAATAAACGTGGGGAAGTCTGTCATCAGAGCTCAAAAGCTAATATCCATTCAAGCGTCTATATTGAAGACAAACCTTACACATGCAAAGGATGTGAGAGGGCTTCAAAGAAAATGCCACTCCTTACTCAACACCGAAGAATTCATACTGGAGAGGAGCCCTGCAAATTTAAAGAATGTGTCAGAGCTTTCAATCAAAGCTCAAATCGTATTAGTCACCAGAGAATTCACACTGAAGTGAAGCCATACAAGTGTAAAGACTGTGGCAAGGCATTCAATATCAGCTCACACCTTATTAAACACCAGAGAATCCACACTGGAGAGAAGCCCTACAAGTGTAAAGACTGTGGCAGAGCTTTTAATCAGACCTCAACCCTTACTCAGCACCGGATGATCCACACTGGAGAGAAACCCTACAAATGCAAAGAGTGCGGCAAAGCTTTTAACCGAAACTCAAACCTCACTCAACACCGGAGGATCCACACTGGAGAGAGACCGTACAGATGCGAGAAGTGCGGCAAAGCCTTCAAGGAGTGCTCACACCTGATCAAACACCAGAGGATCCACACTGGGGAGAAGCCCTACAAGTGCAAAGACTGCGGCAAACCCTTTAAAGACTGTTCAGCCCTTACTCAACACCAGAGGATCCACACTGGAGAGAAACCCTACAAATGCAAAGAGTGCGGCAAAGCCTTTAACCGAAACTCAAACCTCAATCAACACCAGAGGGTCCACACTGGAGAGAGACCGTACACATGCAAGAAGTGCGGCAAAGCCTTCAAGGACTGCTCACACCTTATCCAGCACCACAGGATCCACACTGGGGAGAAGCCCTACAAGTGTAAAGACTGCGGCAAAGCTTTTAAACAGATCGCAACGCTTACTCAACACCACAAGATTCATAGCGGAGAGAGACCATACAAATGTAATGAGTGTGGCAAAGCCTTTAAGGATCCTCTAACACTCACGCAGCACCACTGGATTCACACTGGACAGAAACCCTACAAATGCAAAGAATGTGGCATGACTTTTATTCGAACCTCACACCTTAATAAGCACCAGAAAATTCATACTGGAGAGAAGCCCTATGAGTGTCAGGAGTGTGGCAAAGCTTTTAAACGAAGCTCCCACCTTACTCAACACCAGAGAGTGCATACTGGAGAAAAGCCCTACAAATGTAAAGACTGTGGCAAAGCTTTTACTCAAAACTCAAACCTTATTGGTCACCAGAGAATTCATACTGGAGAGAAACCCTACAAATGTAAAGACTGTGGCAAAGCATTTAATATAAACTCACACCTTATTAGTCACCGTAGAATTCATACTGGAGAGAAGCCGTACAAGTGTAAAGAATGTGGCAAAGCTTTCAATCAGACCTCAACCCTTACTCAGCATCAGAGGATCCACACTGGAGAGAAGCCCTACAAGTGTAAAGACTGTGGCAAAGCCTTTAAGTCTTGTCCAACCCTTACTCGACACTATAGGACACATACTGGGGAGGAGGACTCCAAATGAAAACATTGTTGGAAAACATTTAACCAGAACTAAATCCTCCTCAGCATCGGGGTTCATTCTGGAGGGGGACCACACAAACATAAGGAGTGTGCAGCACCTCTAGTAGCTGCTCACACCGAGGGTCCTCCACACCAGAGAATTCATAGGAAGAGAAGTTCCGAAAAGATGTGTCAGGGGCTGGGCTGTGCTCGGTGGTGGGGCACCTGCCTGGCATGTGTGAGGCACTGGGTTCGATCCTCAGCGCCACATATAAATAAATAAAAATGTCCATTGACAACTGAAAACATGAGAATGTGTCAATGGCTATTCACATGTCATGTATTCTTCAGCATCAGAAAATTCATATTGTATCAAAATCTTGTGAAGGAAGTGTCTGTGGAAAGCCCTTTGTCCAAAATACATGCCTTAGATAACAGCAGAATGTTCATAATGGAGATCAAGCCTGACAAGTGAGAAGATCAGAAAGCAAAGTCTTTATACGTAGGTGTACATGACAATTATTAATGGAGAGAAATCTGGTAAAAAGAGAATGTGGCATTGTCTTTAACTATTGATTAAAATTTGCTAAACATAATTAGTTGGTGTAGAAATAAATCCTCAGGTATCAGAATAGTGTGGTAGTGTATCTCTAAAAAGACATCAACTTACAAATTAAATATTACATAAATATATTCAGTCCTGAAAGTTGAAGAAATTATAATTCTTGCTTAGACAAAATTGTATCAGAAGACTCAATGAAATATTCAGTCTGTATTTTTCTGAAGACTTTGGGATGGAATTTGAAATACTAACATTCATGCATTATATGAACAAAGTATTTCAAATAAAGTGAATGCTTCTCAGTGTGTTCACACTGTGTCCTGTATTGAGTCGTGAGTCATTCTGCCAGGCGTAAAGGAATTTTACTTTCCTAAAGGTGTAGATGACAGATAATAGAAGATATTGGGTATAAATGATAATTACGCCATTTAGACAGTGTAATTAAGCTTCAAATTATGTGGCAAATATTATCACAAATTGTATTATAAATATTTTTTTGTGATTAGCTGTAAATTAAGGCAATTATGGTAGAGAGATAGAAATGCCAATAAATCCAGATTTCTGTGTCTTAAATTTTATCCTATAGTATTTTTCCCATGTGTCACTTGTGTATCAACAAAACACCTACAGACATTGGTTTGATTCAAATTGATTTAATTTTACAAATATTATAATCTTAGGGTAGATCTCATATTAAGAGAACCATGAATGCACTAACTGTGTGTGCACACGTGTTTTCTTATACCACTCTTTAGAAGAAAAGGGAATCATTTAACTGAAAGAATTTCAAGACTGGTGATGATTTACTAGTAACCTAGAAACCTCCGATACCTGAACAGCAACAACAACAACAACAAAAACCCAAAGTCTGTTTTAGGTACACTGATCTCATTTCTCCAAAGCGTCATTGTTCTTGTTTTGAAATCTCGGGCCAGTTCTGTCTTTTCTCCTTTCGTTTTGCTCATGCAGCACCTGACATGACCGACTGGTTTGCATGTATGAAACACGGCTTAATCACCTGTCCCGGGATTTTAAAAACGATCATTACAACATTTAGTGTTATTCAGAAACTAGTTTTAAGATAGAGTTCCACAAATTTAAGTGTGTTAACATATATTTTGTTTTATTAGTATATTCCATTATTTCCTTCTTATTGGGAAAACGCTAAGTCATTTAATTTTATTTTATTTTCAGTGTGTTATATTACATCATAAAATTTAGCAAATTCACTGAGCCAGTTTGTTTAGGTTAAAACTAAGTGGGCTGCATAACCTTCAGTTTTTCACAGTGGCTGCACAAATTTACAACTACCAACAGTGTGTACGTCCTTTTTCTCCATCTTCATGAACATTCATCAGTTTTGTCCTTTTGGAAAAGAGCCATTATAACTATAGTGACATGTCTCCCTGTGGCTTTGATTCGCATGTCCCTGTAGATGCTTTCTGTTTAGCATTTTATCCGCCATTTGTATTTTTTTTGGAAAAGTGTCTGGTCAGATGGTCTGCCCACCTTTAGTTTGAATCACATGCTTTTGGTGTCCCAGTTTTGCTTCTTTACATATTCTGAACGTCACTCATGCACCTCACGAATGGCTGTCAGATCCTCTCCCATTTGCTGGTTGTCTTTCTACTCTTGGCTGTTTCCTTGGCTGTGAGCAGCTTTTTTGGCTTGTAATCCCATTGGTTTATTTTCATGTTTGTCTTTTTTGCTTTTAAGGTCATAAAAAAAAATCTTGCTCATGCTGTAAGTCTGGAAGTGCTTCCCTATGTTTCGTGCTTGTAGTTTCAGTCAGTCAGGTGATGTGCTGGGAGCAGGTGTGGTGCATGCTTGTGATCCCAGTGATGCGGACGCTGTGGCAGGAGGGCCGTAGTTCCAAGCCACTTCAGCAGCTTAGTGAGGCCCTAAGCAACACAGTGAGACCCTGTTTCTTAAATATTAAAAAGGGCTGGGGAAGTGGCTCAGTCGTTGAGTACCCAGAGTTCTGTCCCTCCAGAAAAGGTCATATATTTGGGGTCTTTTATTCATTGAGTTGATTTTATACAGTGAGAGATCAAGATCCAGTTTGATTGATACTGCAGGTATATACACCAAGATTTGGAACAGGTAGGTACAGTCTTCCAATTTTGTACTTTTTTGAAGAGAACATTGAGTATAGATGATACCCTTTACATCAGTATTAATGAATGGATAACATTTAAAATTCTCCAAAAATGGCATGTGGAAGTTTTGATGGGTTCACATTGATAAGTGCATCTTATTGAGATTTGCCATTTTAACATTATATCTTCTATAAATATGGGATGCCTTTCTATTTACTTCATTCTTTATTAAAAGAATTTTAAATTTTTAAAATTTTCAGTGGGATTTTTAGCGTCCAGAGACTTGAAAGTTTTGTATAATTTTTTAAATAAATTTATTGCTAAATATTTAATTATTTGATCCTATCATAATTTGCTGAAATTGAATTTATTCTTTGTATATTCATCTTGGATCCTGCAACCATGCTGCACTTTTTAATGCTATTAGTTCTTTGTGGGTTCCTAATGGTTTCCTGTATACAAAGCCATTTAATCTGCTAATGTAGTTTCACTTCATTTCTTACCTAGATGTCATTTGTTGTTTCTTTGATTACTGATTCAACCTCTTTACTAATTATAAGTATCTTTAGATTTTCTATCCCTTTTTTGAGTTAGTTTTTTTTAAAAAAATATTTTTTTGTTGTCAATGGATCTTTTTATTTATTTATTCATTTATTTATTGTGCTGAGTATTGAACCCAGATCCTCACAGCCAGGCAGGTGCTGTACCACTGAGCCACAACTTGAGCCCCTTGAGTCAGTTTTGACAGTTTTGTTTTAAAGAATTTGTCCACATCATCCAGGTTGTCTTACCTGTGTACATGTGGCTGTTCATAGTATTCTCTTAAATAATTTGTGTGTGTGTGTGAATTCAGTACTGATGTCCCCAGTTTTATTGGCTTTTGGTAATTTGAGTGCTCTCTCTGCTTTTTGTTAGACTGTTGCTTTTATCAGTCTTTACAAGGAGGTTTCCCCGTGGATTCTGTCTTCTGTTCTCTGATCCCCCTGCATCTCTGCTCGTGACCTCGTCGTGTGCGCCCGCCTCTGCCAGCCTGTTTGCCTTTTTCTTCTTAACGTGTGAATGCAGGTTATCCATTCATCTTTTGTAATGTAGGATTTTATAGCTATAGGTTCCCTTTGACACCTGCCTGTTTTCTCACCTCATATGTTTTGGCATATTGTATTTCCCTTTTCATTCAGCTTAAATTATTTTCTAAATTTACTTTTTATCTCTTTTTGCTGTTTAATTTCCACATATTTGTTAATTTTTTAGTTTTCTTTTTGTTATTTTTTCCTAGGTTCATTTGTTTTGATCACAAAAGATACATAGTCTGATCTCAGTCTTTTTATGTTTATTGACACTTAAAACATTTTTTTGGTGCTGGGGATTGAACTCAGGGGCACTCGACCACTGAGCCCCATCCCCAGCCCTATTTTGTGTTTTATGTAGAGACAGGGTCTCACTGAGTTGCTTAGGGCCTCACCATTGCTGAGGCTGGCTTTGAACTCACGACTCTCCTGTCTCAGCCTCCCTGAGTGCACCCAGCGACACTTAAACATTTTGAGGCCCAAATATGGCCTGTCCTGGACAGTGGAACACTTAAAAAGTTTTGTGTGCTCTGCCTTGTCGGGCACAGCCCTCTATACAGGTCACTTGGTTTTACTTGGTTTATATTCTTCCGTCCTTCTTTTAAAAATTGATCTTTTTTTTCTAGTCATTCTATGCTTTGTTGAAAGTTGGGTTTTACTGTATCCAACCATTTTGATAACTCTTTTTTCCTTTAATTTTGATAATTTTTATTCCCAAATTTTGGAATTATGTTGTTAGACATATAATATTCACAACTATTATATCTTGAGAGATTAGTCATTTTACTAATGTATAATGTCCTTTATATTCTTCAACAGCTTCTTTTCTCCCAGAGTCTATATTTTCTCACATTCACAAAGCCATTCTGTCTGCCTCATGGGTGTTATTTTTGTGTAGCACTTGCATTCTCGACTTCTTTGTTTTGTAATCTAATCTGAATCCCTTGTGCACAGCTGGCTCTTTTTTATGTAGTGTTAGGTTAAATTCAGGGCTGCTCTCCCACCCAGCTGTACCCCCAGCCCTTATTTATTCACTCTCAAGGCAGAGCATTGCTGAGTTGGCGAGGCTGGCCTTGAGCTTGCAGCCTTCCTTCCTCGGCCTCCTGACTTGTTGGATTACAGGTGTGTTCTACCACATCCTTCTGGATCAGTTTTCCACCCATTTTTGCATTATTCACATTTAAAATAATACTAATGAAAAAAGTCTTCTGTTTTGCGAGTTGTCTTCCATGGCTGTATGGTTTCTGTTCTTCTCTTACTACCTTTTTCATGATTATTGATTATCTAGTGTACCATTTTAGTTTTCTGCTCATTTTTTGGCATTTAAAATTTTTTTTCTTAGATTTAATTAACAGCTTTATAAAAATTGGTTTGAATTCATAACAATTTAGTTTATTAACATACAAAATTCTACTTATTTTCAAGTTTTCCCCTAACTCTTCCATACTTCTGCTACAGGCTCTCTTTTCTACAGTGTGTGTGTGCGATGATTCAGATGTGATTTTGTCCCTCTGTCATTTAAGCATTGCATGCATAGTTCTTAATATGGCAATGTTGAGTTTGTGGAACTCTTAAGAAGTGAGTCTAGTTGGAGGGAATCATTGGGGGCACCACCCTCAAAAAGGACGAAGGCTAGTCCCTGGGAGTGAAGTGTTTAGAAAGTGAGTCGCTGTGCAGAAAGCAAAGCTGCCCCTTGCTGCCCTCTGACTTCGTGTCCATGTCCTTTCCCCTTTTCCATGTGTTCCCCCATGGCGCCACGTGCTCCCCCATGTCATGCAGATCAGCGGGGAACCACCAGAGACCAAGCTGACGGGGCTCTGGGGTGTTGGGCTTAGAGCCTCCAGACTTCGAGTTAACTAAGATTTTTTTTCATGATAACATACCCAGTATTTTTTAATAGCACTGGGGAGTGGTCAAATGCAGTGCCGTTTGACAAATACCTGGGTATCACTTTTACATTTATATCTTAAATACAGTTACAAACTGCTGCAGTAGTCGCTTGTGTATTTACCTATATGGCTGTCTTCATCATTGTTTCCTGTTTTTCTGCATGGCTTCAAGGTACTGTATTTTATCATTCAATTTAATGACTTCTTTGGCATTTCTTGTAGGTCCTGTTTCCAACAGACTTCTTGATTTTTGATTATATGGGAGTGTACAAATTTTTCCTTTTCTTTGTGGAGGGTGGTGGTGGAGCAGTACTGGAGATTGAACCCAGGGCTGCTTTAGCACTGATATACATTCCCAGCCTTTTTTATTTTTCATTGTGAGACAGTATCACACTAAGTTGCTGAGGGTCTTGCTAAGTTCATGATGCTGTTCTCACACTTGCAATCCTCATGTTTCAGCCTCCCCAGTTGCTAGGATCATTGGCATGTGCCACCACACCTGACTTTAATCTTCACATTTGAAGGCTATTTCTGCTAAGTATGAAGTTCTTTGTTGGTAGCAGTTTTTTTGTTTTATTTTTTGTTTTTGTTTTTGGTACCAGGGATTGAACCCAGGGTGCTTAATCACCAAACTATGTACCCAGCCTTTTTTTATATTTTTATTAGAGATGGGATCTCACTGAGTTGTTTAGGGTCCTGCTAAGTTGTCGAGGCTGGCTTTGAACTCAAGATCCTCCTGCTTCAGCCTCCTGAGCTGCTGGGATGACAGGTGTGACCACCACGTCGGCTGATTGTCAACAACTTTTTTTTTAATTTTTTTTTTAACATTTATTTTTTAGTTGTAGGCGGACAGAATGTCTTTATTTTATTTTTATGTGGTGCTGAGGATCCAACCCAGTGTCTCACGCATGCCAGGCGAGTGCGCTACCACTGCACCATAACCCCAGCCCGATTGTCAACTTCTTGATCTGACCCCAAGTTGGGGAATTTGCACTTGGTGTGCCTTTTGCTGGTTGCTTGTTTCAGCTTCTTCTGAGATTTGGGGGCAGCCGTTGCTGTGGCACTATGTTTCTGGAGCAGTCCTCAATCTTTTGAATTAAGGTTTGAGTCTGGCTTTGGATCCATGTTGATGACACACTGCTCGCTCAGGTACCCAAGCCAGCTTCTCCGCCCCTTCTGGAAAATCACAGGCATGACCTCTTCTTTCCACAACACCATTCCTGCTGAACAAACTGCATCAGAGACTCAGCCACAGCGTGGCCCTCCTCATCACAGTTTAAGAAATCCAGAGTAAAAGGAGCACAATGTGATTGGTTCTTCAGAGATGGTAATACCTATCTCCCCCTTTTTGCTTTTGAAGTTGAATTTTTAAATTTTTATTAGCACATTTTATGGCTTGTTCTTGAGCATTGTATGGGATTTCTGTCTTGTGAATAATTTGATAAGAAGCCCAAAAGCATTGAAAAGAAGCACTGGCGTTAGCTGGACCGTTCGTCGCCTTACATTTCTGAGGTTCAGCCATGACTGCGAAACAGCCAGACAGTGACTGATGGCCTCTGTAGCACTTCCTCCCATGTGTGCTCTGGCAAGAGCGAAGCAAGAACAGGGGTCACTAGACACATGGACCATTGTTGTCCTCCACGTTCTTGTATGTGGGTGACATCTATGTGCCAAATATGATTTGGTTTTAGGCCACAGGGATTTACCCCAGTTGATAAGACCAGAGGTGAATGGCACATTGAGGGCATTGACTGTGGTCTGAGCCTCTTCTCTAGTGAGATGAAATATTTTTTGTGCAAACTGGAAGCATTTTGCTGATACAGGGCATGTGATGCTTGAGCAAAGGAATAAGGTGACTTGTTTTATTGATGTAACAAGATGATCTATAACATTGTTCTTCTACTAAAGCTCCTGAAAGAGCTGGAATATGACCAATAAAGTACGGATAACATTGTTGTATAGTATTTTGTAAAGATTTAAAAAGCTGAAATAATTCCTCAGAGTTAGTATGTCCAGTAGTGGCTGTTTCAGTTACTTGAAGTGCGCCCACTGTATGAGCTCTGTAACTGTAAATATGTATAGATTCTGATGAAAAGCTGCAGGGCAGACGCCACAGCTTGTGTCCCAGCACACTGTGCAGGGGAACAATCATCTGATGAGCTAGACTTTGTTACAAATCTGGCCTCCCTGAGTTGGACCCATCAGTGAAAACCATTAAAGCCTGAGAAACTGGTCAAGTACAGACGCTTTTTGGAAGAACAAAAGTAGTCATAGAAGCAAAGTATAAAACTTTATTAGTAGAATAATGACCATCTATTTAGCCAGAAAAATTAGCGAGTGCAGCCTGGCAACTTGTGGAATTTTGTCAAAGCCAATGTTGTTGCGTGGTGGTGAAAAGAACTACAATAAGGAACGTTCTAGTCCCAAGAGGAACTGCACTTGATACAAAACTTCTGTAATTAATTGGGCAACTAAATCATGAAATGGCATTAAGGATTTAGAAGGAGAGTGTGCCAGGTGAAGCCATTCTGTAATTGCTGTTTCTTGCCAAAGAACTCCCATTGGGATGTGTGCAGTAGGAAAAATTAGTGCTTGAATAGATCTATTTAGAGCAGCCCTAGTAAGTTGGGCTGCTTGAAATGTAGACTACATGAGTCAGCGCCACTTTCACTGTTGGAGTAAGTTGCCAAGGAGAAGATGGAGATGGATCTCCTTTGAGGATATTGAACAAAGGCCCCGACTCTGATGTAGTTAATTTAAAACAAGGACATAATCAATTAATGTCACCCAGAAGTTTTTGGAGGTCATTCAGAGGACATAAGGTGTCTATTCTAATTTGAAGCCACTGGGGATGAACTGTGTGCCCTTCAATCAGACAAGATATTGAAATGGAGAAGTCTTTTGAACCTTTTCTGGCGCTATGCATAACCCATATGTGCAAATACATGAAGATTTCCTGGATCCCAAGCAATTCTCCATGAACTATTAGGATAATATCCATGTTATAGATAAGATGTGCATTAGGATACTTTACACAGATGGGGAAACAGCTTGATCTACAAAATGCTGTCATGAGGTAGGGTTGTTAGCTCTTCCCTGTGCTAATACTTTCCAGCAATAACGTTTGGCTCTTTAAAATTGACTGTAGGGACACTAAGAGCAAAATGCTTACAATCCTCAGGGTGCAAAGGTATTGTGAAAAAGCAATCTTTTAGATCTAGTATAAATAAATGATAAATAGCAGTAGGTGATGGTAGTCCAGACTGTAGAGGACCCATAACTTCCCATGTTTTGTTTTGTTTTTTAACTGCTCTAAGGATCCTGTAGTAGCCTCCATCTTCCAGGTTTTTCTTTATCACAAAAATAGTAGTATTCCAAGGACTAAAAGTAATTTCAATATGATCAGCCTGAAGCTGTTCTTGTACCAATAATTGAGCTGCTTGAAATTTCTCTCCCATTAGGGGCAACTGATCTACCCAAACAGGGTCATCAGAGAGCCAGGTGATTTTAGCTGCTGTTCTTTGTGGGGGAGAGGTCATCAGGCCCTAATGAAAAGGCAAGGAGGCATTACAGCCCAGCCCTAGTGATCCCTGTTGGCGGGAGGAGTTGGAAGCTGTTTGCCTTGTTGCATTTTACCTAATCCTTTAGTAGGATCAAAACCTTGATTTAGGGGCTGCGATTGTGGCTCAGTGGTAGAGCGCTTGCCTTGCATGCGTGAGGCACTGGGTTCGATCCTCAGCACCACATAAAAATAAATAAATAAAGATATTGTGTCCATCTACAACTAAAAAAAATTTAAAAACCAAAAAAACACCTTGATTTAACATTTGAGAAGTAACCACTGAGTTGGGACTAAATAACAGGACACCTATATCAGCTAATATATCTCTTCCCCAAATATCTTCAGGAGGATGATCAAGGACATAAGTCTTGGCCAGTCCGGCGTTCCCTTCAGAGTCCTCCCATCTTAGGTGCTGAGCACTTGGTTGAGGCAGGGAAACTTGACAAATAACTTGGAAGTCTCCAGAAGCCCTATCTAGAGGCCCGGCCTCTGGCTGGTGCTGCAGGGCAGTGACAGAGATGTCAGCTCTGGTATCTGTTACAGCTTGAAAAGATTTCTTATTTATTTTAAGTTCTGGACACTCCTGTTTAATCAGTTCTGACTAGTACACCTGATCGGAGGAGCCAAACCCTTTTTCTTTTCTGGGTTCAAGGGAAAGCATTTTACCAGTTAGCTTGTAAGGTAAAAGAACAATTTGGGCTATCCTAGTCGTGGGAAGAATTTGAATAATAGTATTAATTGTTGGAGCCATGACCTTAATTTCCCCTTGATAGTCAGGATCTATGTATAACTCCTGGTAACACTTGAAAACCTTTCATAGTTAAAATACTTTTTCCCAAAATAAGTCCCATAACACCCTGTGGCAGAGGGCCATAAACTCCTATAGGAATAGCCTGTGGGCCCATCTCTGGGGTCAGTGTGAATCTGGAGGTGGGACAGAGGTCCAATCCTGCACTTCCGTGAGTGGTATGGTAGGGGTCTCTGGCTGTGGGTTTGCTGGCTGCCACGGCTGCTATGGCTGTGGTGGAGTGTCAGTTCTCCCACTGTTGGACTGGGGCTGGCCCCTTGGTAGTGTCCCTGCCCAGGAGCTAAGGAACGTCCATGTTTGTCTGTATTCCATCTACATTTCTTTATCCAAAGATGACCTCACTGACATTGAAGGCATTTCTCCAGTGGCCTGGGAGAGCCTTGCCTTCCACTAACCATCACAGGAATAGAGTGCTGTTTGCAGTTATTGGTGTCATGCCTAGCCAGACTTGCTGTCATTGAAACAAAGTCCCTTGAATTTTTTTTTTTTTTGGATGAAAAACTTTTAACGCTGTGGCAAAAGCTGCTCTTTGATGGCCCAATGCCTGCACATAAGTGAATAAAATCACAGTATCCTTCTTTTGATAAGGGCACAATGTGTCTTAGCAAGTTGTATTTGTATTTTGATATGCCAGTTGTTTTACCAGAATATTTCCAGTATCGGGATCTGCAATAATTCTGCCTTCTACCTGTAGCCTGGTAGGAGTGAGCCACAAAATCAGCACGAAGCTCATCTGCTCATTTGGTCCTTGTCTGATTTTACTGATGCCTGCTGTTTTGCTGTTTTTTCTCCTTTAGTTGGTAAAGTTTTTTTTTTTTAATTTTTATTTGTTTATTTATTTTTTGGTACTGGGGATTGAACTCAGGCATTTGACCACTGAGCCACATCTCCAGCCCTATTTTGTGTTTTATGTAGAGACAGGGTCTCACTGAGTTGCTTAGCACCTCGCCATTGCTGAGGCTGGCTCTGAACTCGCAATCCTCCCGCCTCAGCCTCCTGAGCCACTGGGATGACAGGTGTGGCCACCGTACCTGGTTCTTGCAAGCTTTTGTTGTACATGTATTTATTTGCTGGTAAGCTTGTGTATAATTTAGTGATTATATAGTAGTATAATTTAGCCAATTTTGTACATTTTGGAAAGTTTGGATCTTGTTAATGTTTCCACAGTAATATTTACACCATGTGACTGATTTCAAGTTGCGTCCTTCCAGTGTGACTTCCATAGTAGATAATCTGGACCCAAACATGCCCTAGCTAGAGCTTGCAAATCATTTGGAGTTAGAGCCTCATTAGAGATATTTTCAAGCAAGTTAGTAACAAATGGCCCATACGGCTAGAAGGTGTATTTAAGTCAAGTCTTAAAAGGAATAGGCTCATATATGCATAATATTTGTCCTGGATTATTAGGCCTTTTAATCACAGGGAAAATTTGAAAGCCTGAAATATCTTCCCCAGCCGGTATAGCCTCTCGTAGGCTCGACCGAATGGAGACCAAGGCAAGGAAACAGTTGACATTTTTTATTTGGCACCCAAAGTAGAGGGTGCTGAAGATACATTAAAATTACAGTAAGTAGGGGCTGGGGTTATGGCGCAGTGGTAGCGTGCTCGTCTAGCACGCGGGAGTCACCGGGTTCGATCCTCAGCACCACATAAAATAAAATAAAGATATTCTGTCCACCTACAACTAAAAAATAAATATTTAAAAAAAAAATTACAGTAAGTCTTCATTATGCCCTTATTGTTAACAAAAACATCTTTCTCTGCCTACTGGTATCGACCTTGATTCACCTCAGATTTTAATTCTAGTTCATATTGTAAATAAACCGCTGCGTGGTGGTTTATCCCCTGTAGCTGAGCTTATCGATGCAGCCTTAGAGAGGGACGCGGTGCGAAGGGCCCACAGGACTTCAGGGTCCGACGCCCCTCTGAAGTTTGTTTCGAATCTGTTGCCTGGGCAGAGGAAGGCATCTTGATTTCTCTTAGGTAGGATTTAAAGCCTTTAATGATCATAAAGTAAGATTTGACATGGCAGTTTTACCTGAACCCTCATGAATATAGCAAGCTGGCAGCGGCTCTCCTGGGCTTCCCTGGGTATCTAAATTAGAAGTATCCTCTTGGAAACCAAAGACATTTTTTGTCAACAAATTTAAAAAATGTAACAAGCTAATTACTTTTTTTTTGTTGGTGGTGGTTCTGGGACAAGCTGTTTACTTTTAAAAGTGCATCCTTGATCTTTAAGCATCACTTTATGTGTTTGCATATGAAGGTTTCTCTTTTTTTAAAAATCATTCTAATTAGTTATACATGACAGCAGAATTCACTTTGCTTCATAGTACACAAGTGGAGCACAGTGTTTTACTTCTGGTTGTACATGAAGTAGAGTCACACCATCCGTGGAATCCTACATGTACCTAGGGTGATGATGTCTGTCTCATTCCACGTCTTTCCTACCCCCATACCCCCTCCCCTCGCCCTCCCCTTTGCCGTAGAGCCTGGAGACCAAAGGATGGCAGAATAAAACCGCTGGACAGGCTTTATTGGAAAGTACGCTTCCGGGCAAATCCCCTCCCCCAAGTCCAACAGAGCCGGATGGGAGAATTGCGAGCGTGTTCCCCGGTACAGAAAATTTAAAGAGCCCAGTCAGGAAGGGGAGGGCTTGAGGTAGGAAGAGGAGGTATCTGGAGCCCTGTGTTCCCCAGGGGTTCGTGGGGGTCCTGCTGAGGTCAGAGTCCTTCCGGGATGAGTCAGGAAAAGTCTGCTGATTGGTAGGAGGCGCCATTACTGCTTACGTGTCAGCGTCTGGTTGGCTGCTCCTTTCTGCTCTTGGGCTGCTTGATGCTTCGTCCCTCTGGCTGCCCTGGCGGCCTCCAACTGACCTAACATTTGCCATTTCCAAAGTCTCTCCATTCTTCCCATGCCCCCTCTCCATTACTGATCAGCATCCCCTTATCGGAGAGAACATTCAGCCTTTGGTTTTTGAGATTGGCTTACTTCTCTTAACATGATGTTCTCCAACTCCATCTATTTACCTGAAAATGCCATGATTTTATTCTCAAGGTTTTTCTTCTGAGAACCTGACATTTCCCATGTTTTACACCCAGCGGCTGATCTCACAAATATACGCTCCTCACCTTGAAGTTGACGGTGATTACTGCTAATGTCAGCATCTCAAAAAAATGCATGTGCATTCCAGGAGTGTCCCCTCATCCAATTCTGAGTTCCCCTGTGCTGGCGCCCGGCATGGGCCCAACCGCCTTGACCCGCACAGAGTCAACAAAGGATTCTCCTGTAGGGATGAGGTGAGTTGAAGAAAAACACAGAGACAAAGATTTTCAAATAAGACAAAAAAGACAGATATTTTCATGAAAAGGTGGGGCCAGGCGACAGCTGCACTCTGATGGAGGACCCAGAACTAGCTTTGCAATTTGTAATGTAAGGTCTTAGAATAAGCCCAACTATAAGGGCATTGTAAATTGTTCAAGGCTTGTAAGTTTCCAGAGGCTTCTTTGTGCACAAAAAAGTTAGAGCTGGAAACATTTCAAGGTGCTATAGTACCGCTCTGTGCTAAGATCATCCTGCTACCCTCCTGCTCTACACAGGACACACAGGGTCCTGATGTCTGACAGCTGTGAGCATTGGAGCTGAGAGTCAAGGCTGCTAACATCCTCACCTGTGGCCAGGAGCGTTCCTGGGCTTGGCCTTTTGCTGACACTGTAGGATCAGCTGATGACTGTGGGCTCATCTGCTCTCCAAACATTTGTGCATATTTAAATACACATATACACTTACACAATCCCACATACACACCCATGCATGCTTGCTCATATTCATAGAATAATGCCTATACACGTGAATATGCACTTAAGTACATACTTACATTTAAACACAAGCACAATATAATTGTGAGTGATTTTATGAAGTGTGTTCAAGAGGCACAATTTCCCTCAAGGTTAATTTGTGAATCTTTATACAATGTGCTCATCAAGCATAACAAAGAACTTGGTGAAGCCCTATGTCACTGCTGTGGCTGATCATGGGCCTATCAAACCAGCAGTTGTCATGTTTTAATCTAAAATGCTATTGTATGAGCCACCACGGGTGACAGCCAGCCATGTTGTTGGGTTTGCTTTCTACATAACATGTTTGAGGCGTTCATGAGAAAATGTGTCTCTGCAGAGTGCCTTGAGGTAACAAGCTGTTGAAGGCATGGTGCTGGCAGGTCATTGTTCCCAAACAAGTCTGAATTGGCTGGAGGAGAACCGTGGGCAGGTGCAAGTGGATTTCCACAGAGGCTGTGCATCACCTGAGTCCATGCTGTGGTCCCTGAGAACATCTGGCTTCAGAGAGTGAGCTTGGGTTCCTCAGTGTTGGGTGAGGCAGTAGCAGGGGGTCCGCTTTTTCTTTTCAGTGTGTGGATGAAATCAGGACCATGCTTATGCTGGGCAGTGCTCTACCCTGAGCTCCATACCCAGTCCTATTTTATTTATTTTGGCCAAATTTATTTTTTTATTTTATTTATTTTTGGTACTGGAGATTTAACTCAGGGGCACTCGACCACGGAGCCACATCCCCAGCCCTATTTTGTGTTTTATGTAGAGACAGGGTCTCACTGAGTTGCTTAGCGCCTCGCGGTTGCTGAGGCTGGCTTTGAACTCGTGATCCTCCTGTCTCAGCCTCCCTAAGTGCTGGAATTGCATCAGGCTTGCATCACCGTGCACGGCTCTATTGTATTTATTTTGAAGACAAGGCTTGTTATGGTTTGGATGTGGTTTATCCCCAAGTTTCATGTGTTTGGACCCTGGTCCTCAGTATGAGGTAGGGCTCAGTGGGCTGTGGTTAGGACATAGGGCATATCACCTTGGGAGATATTAGTGCTGTTCTCCTGCAGTGACAGAGTTCCCTCAATAATGGGTTGTTTTAAAGGAACGAGCTTCACCCTTGAATCTCTGGCTTCCTGTCACCACGTGATCTCTTCCTTTCACGTGTGTTCTTCCCATAGTGATGTAGTCAAGGACCCTCACCAGAGCCCAGAAAATGGGCTATCTGGTTTTGGACATTTAGCCTTGAACTGTGAGCCTAATAAATCTCCTTTCTTTGTACTGTACCCAGCAATAGGCTTTTTTTTATAGCAATGAAAATGTATCAACACACATTTGAAATTAGAAATACACTTGAAAGTCATGTACCCATACCTTGGGTCATCCTAGATGCCTGGGGAGAAGTTGAGGTCCAGAGACATCCACATAAGTGCATGGCCTTGCCAGGTGCAGCGGCTCAAGCCTGTAATCCCAGCACTTAGGGAGGCTGAGACAGGAGGATCGTGAGTTCAAAGCCAGCCTCAGCAATGGCAAGGCGCTAAGCAACTCAGTGAGACCCTGTCTCTACATAAAACACAAAATAGGGCTGGGGACATGGCTCAGTGGTCGAGTGCCCCTGAGTTCAATCCCCAGTACCAAAAAAAAAAAAAAAAAAAAAAAAGGCATGGCTTTTTGCTTTTTAAATTATTACAGAAAGGAATGCAGAGGCAACACTTGTAGACTTCTAGGTACACTATGAGAATAAATTTGGATAAGAGGAACCCAAGGCAATCAGACCAGGGAGGGGACTCTGCTCCAGTTTCCTGACTAGGTATGAGGAAAGACAGTAGTAATGAAGATAGAGCAATGACAAGTTTGAAAGCCATTTAAGGAGTGTATTGGAGTAGAATTTTGGTCAGGCATGAATAAAACTAAGAAAGGAAGTGGAACTGCAGGCTGCAGCAGATGTGTGGAGGGATGGATGATATCTGAGAAAGGGAGATGGGTCATAGGATTGAGGGACACACTAGGTGATGAGCAATGTGTCTGGCCAGATCTCTAGCTGAGGTTGGCCCCAACGTGATGACACGGGGTTTCCACAAGGGCAAGCCCCAAATCCATGGGGTGTGGCCAGTTGCAATGCCAAGAAAGAAGTACACAACATCAAGGTGTTCCGTTGAGAGCATTTATCAGGGAATGAATCACTGAGGGCTGAATATTCTGCATGGTGGATGGTGAGAAAGTGATGTTCTGTGTAGGTATGTCTGCAGAGAGGGGGCCAGGGCTTCCAGTTCAAACAAGGGTGGAAGGAATTTGATTCAAGATTTTCCTTTAAGGAAAATGGATTTGATCATGCTCCCTCACCTGGGTGCCTGGAAAGCAGTAACTAAGGTGTTTTCTGAAGGTCAGGAACAACAGCACATGCCTGATCTTAGTAACATGTGATCTCATGCTTGGTACGTTGCACTTTGTTTTAACTGAGTATATAAACTGACTGGGACTTTCCAATGTGTATAATAAAAGACATGTCAGGTCTCCATAAAGCCCCATGTATTGTCTTTTGTCTCCCTGATTCACAGGTCAACCTGCCTGGGATAAAGTGGTTGCACTACAGTTGGAATAGTTGGTAGGATCTGCAGCAGCCTGGGATGGAATCCTCTGAACTTGTAGAAGGTGAGTTCAGTGGGAGAATTGAGAGAGCATGAGGAGATCAAGTTAGGTCTTATGAAGAGTGAGACAGGGATTGTAAGACTAAGCGAAATAGGGATAGATAGGGAAGGATGAATTCGCACAGGGCGTGTGTGAGCTGAGCAGGAGTGAGGGGTCTATGGCTTGTGTGTCAACAGAGGGGCAGAAGTGGACACAGATGGTGTCTGTAAATTTTGTCTACATCCTGACATTGAGGATAAGGTAGAGAGGTGTTTTTCCAGTACATTCAGGGAAGCTAGACTGACAGATAATGGAAAGGTAGGGAACATCTTTCAAAGTATTTATTGGAAAATATTGAGAGAAAATTGTTCAGGTTATCATATGGCACCTCAAAATAGACACAAACATGTATGAAGAGATCCATAACAGCTTACCAATTCCAGGTAGAGAAACAGTCTTAAGGTCAAGGGCCATATTTAAATAACCAAGACACAGCAGACATTGCCGTATGGCTTACAACCCACTTAGAATGAGGTGCCTTTGTGTATCTCCCTCCTGGAGGCAGGACTTCATGGTGCACATCACATTTGGTTCTTTCCCATATACCTAGGGTTATGTTTTAGATATGAGGTATCCCCCAAATGCTCATGTGTGAGATGATGCAAGAAGGTTTGGAGGAGAAATGAGTGGGTTATAACCTTAATGTAATCAGTGAATTAATCCCCCGAAAGGGATTAACTGAGTGATAGCTGAAGTGGGAGTTGTGGCTGGAGGAGGTGGGCATTGTGGTGTGGCTTTGGAGTACATCTGTGTCTGGCAAGCAGAGCCCTCTCTCTGCTTCCTGATCATTCTGTGAGCGGCTTCCCTTGTGGTTCCCTCTGCCGTGATGTCCTGCCTCACCTTGAGCCCTGAGGAATGAACCTGCTGTGTATGGATTGAGACTTCTGAAACCCTGAGCCCTCAAATAAACCTTTTCTCCTCTACAATTTTGCTGGTCAGGTCCTTTAGTCACAGCAGCAGAACATCTGACTAACACACCCAGAAAGCAGCTCTCCTTGGTCTTCAAATCATTCATTGCATTGCTGCCATAAAAAGCGCCAGCCTCCCATGGCAGTGGTTTATGCCCACTTTTCTTGGAGGGACATTGTACTCAGGATTCTCCACCTTCATTTAGCAGTTGCAGTAAAGCGAGGAATGTCAGGAGACTCCTTTATTCCCATCTGGTTCTAATTAGTGTCCTCTGTATGGCTATGGGAGACTTATTCCAATTTAGATGTTCTGCCAGAGGTTTCCCTCAGGAACCTCTTGGTCACTCTGCCTACAAAAGAGATGTCCTTTATTTTACAAATCCATCTTACATTCCAAATACATGTAAATATTGATCTCCCCCTTAAAGACAAGTTATTGGTAACCTGAAGGGACACTACAAGATTATAGGGTAGAAACTGCAATACATGGGCTCCACACTGCTAGTAAGAAAGACACATGGTCAACATGAAAAAACAGGGGAAGAAAGTGCCCCAAACAAACCAAGATGCTACAATAATATAATCCATTGACAGCACAGCAGATGAAATGTCAGAGGAGTTCAGAATGTACATAATTAATCTGTGAAGCAAAGAATGATAGAGAGTTAATGTAGTCAACAATTGATCACTCCAGCAAAGAGATAAGATAGAAAATACAGATAGCACAAGATTACTTCAAGAAAGAGTTTCTGAAAAAACAAACAGAAGTCCTTGAAATGAAGGAAACAATAAACCAAATAAAAAATTCAATAGAAAGCATAACCAATGTACTAGATCACTTGGAAGACAGAACCTCAGGCAATGAAGATAAAATACATAATCTTCAAAATAAAGTTGACCACACAGTGAAGATGGTAAGAAACCATGAACAGAACCTCCAAGAATTATGGGAGTGCATCAAAAGACCAAATCTAAGAATTATCAGGTTAGAGGAAGGCACAGAGTTAGAATCCAAAGTAATGCACAATCCCTTCAATAAAATAACATCAGAAAAATTCTCAAACATAAAGAATGAATTGGAAATCAAATACAAGAGGCTTACAGGGCACCAAATGTATAAAAGTACAACAGATCCACACCAAGGCACATTATAATGAAAATGCCTACCATACACAACAAGGATAGAATTTTAAAAGCTGCAAGAGAGAAGTTTCAGATTACATACAGGGGAAACCAATTTGGATCTAAGCAGATATTTCAACCAGACCTTCAAAGCCAGAAGATCCTGGAACAACATATACCAAGCTCTGAAAGAAAATGAATGCCAACCAAGAATTTTAGGTCCAGCAAAATTAAGCTTCAGATTTGATGACAAAATAAAAACCTTCCATGATAAACAAAAGTTAAAAGAATTTACAAGAAGAAAGTCTGCACTACAGAACATTCTCCACAAAATATTCCATGAGCAAGGGATGAAAAATAACAATGAAAATCAGCAGAGGGAGGAACTACACTAAAGAAAAGCCAATCAAAGGAGAAACCAAGTCAAGTTAAAAACCAAAAGTAAACCAAAATAACTGGGAATACAAACTATATTTCAATAATAACCCTGAATGTTAATGGCCTAAACTCATCAATTAAAAGACAGAAGGGATAGAGATATAGCTCAGTTGGTAGAGTGCTTGCCTTGCATGCACAAGGCCCTGGGTTCAATCCCCAGAATGAAGAAAAAAAAAACAAAAGATACAGACTGGCAGATTTAAAAAAGACCCCAAAATATGCTGCCTTCAAGAGACTCATCTCATGTGAAAAGACATCCACAGACTGAAAGTGAAAGGACGAGAAAAAAACATAGCACTCACATGGATCACAAACAAGCAGGGGTTTCCATCCTCATATCAGATAAAGTTGGCTTCAAACCAAAGTTAGAAGTGATAAAGAAGGACATTTTATGCTTCTTAAGGGAATCACACATCAACAAGACATAACAATTGTAAATATCTATGCCCCAACAATGGAGTAGCCACATATATCAAACAAACCCTTCTCAATTTCATGAATCAAATAGACCACAACACAATAATACTGCATAGCTTTAACACACCTCTGTCACCACTGGATAGATCTTCCAAACAACAACTAAAAAAAGAAACTTCAGAACTCAATAATATAATCAATAATTTAGACTTAATAGAAGTATATAGAATATTTCAACCATCAACAAGTGGATACACTTTTTTCTCAGCAGCACATGGACCCTTCTCTAAAATAGACCATATGTTATGCCACAAAGCAAGTCTTAGCAAGTACAAAAAAATAGAGATACTACCCTGCATTCTACCAGACCATAGTAATTAGAAATCAATGATAAAATAAAAAAATAGAAGCTACTCCAACACCTGGAAATTAAAAAATATGCTATTGAATGATGCATACATAACAGAAGACATCAGGGAGGAGACAAAAAAAATTCTTAGAAGTAAATTAAAACTCTGATATAACATCAAAATCTCTGGTACCCTATGAAGGCAGTGCTAAGAGGAAAGTTCATTGCATTGAGCTCATTTATTAAAAGAATAAAAAGCCAACAAATAAATGACTGACATTACTTCTCAAAGCCCCAGGTAAACAAAAAAACAACCCCAAAATTAGTAGAAGACAGGAGATAATTAAAATCAGGGCTAAAATCAATAAAACTGAAACAAAAGAAACAATTGAAATAATTGATAAAACAAAAAGCTGGTTCTTTGAAAAAATAAAATTGACAAACCCTTAGCCACCCTAATGAAAAGGAGGAGAGAGAAAACTCAAATTACTAAAATTTGTGATGAAAAAGGAAATATCATGACAGACATTATTGAAGATAATTAGAAACTATTTTGAAAACTTGTACTCCAATAAAATAGAAAATCTTGAAGATACTGACAAATTTCTAGAGACATATTATCTGCCCAAACTGGATCATGAGGATATACACAATTTAAACAGATCAATTTCAAGCAAGGGAATAGAAGGCCAAGAAAAGCCTAGGACCAGATGGATTCTCAGGTGAGTTCTACAAGACCTTCAGAGAGGAGTTAATCTGAATACTCCTCAAATTATTCCATAAAATAGAAAAGGAGGGAACCCTTCCAAACTCATCTTATGAAGCTAGTATCACCCTGACACCAAAGCCAGACAAGACACGTCAATATTCAGACCAATATTCCTGATGAAACTAGATGCAAAAATTCTTAATAAAATTTTGGCAAATCACATACAAAAACATATTAAAAAGATAATGCACTGTGATCAGGTGAGGTTCATCCCAACATTGTAAAAGCTATCTATGCTAAATCAAGGCCAACATCATTCTAAATGGAGAAAATTTGATAGCATTCTCTTTAAAAACTGGAACAAGACAGAGATGTTCTCTTTCACCACTTTTATTCAACATAGTTCTTGAAACTCTAGAGCAATCAGACAAATGAAAGAAATTAAAGTAATATGAATAGGAAAAGAAGAATTCAAATTATCACTATTTTCCAACAACATGATTCTATATTTAGGAGATTCAAAAAATTCCAGCAGAAAACTTCTAGAACTAATAAACAAATTCAGCAAAGTAGAAGAATATAAAACCAATACCCATAAATCAAATGCATTTATATCCATAAGCAATGAATTCACTGCAAGTTAGGAAAACCACCCCATTCACAATAGCCTCAAAAAAATAAAATACTTGGGAATCACCTAACAAAAGAGGTGAAAGATCTCTACAATGAAAATTGCAGAACCATAAAGAAAGAAATTGAAGAAGACTTGAGAAGATGGGAAGATCTCCCATGCCCTTGGATAGGCAGAATTAATATAGTGAAAATGGCCATGGTACCAAGACTGTTATACAGATTTGATGCAATTCCTATTAAAATCCCAATAACATTCTTGATAGAACTAGAAAAACAATTATGAAATTCATTTGGAAAAATAAGAGACCCAGAATAGTCAAAGCACTGCACAGCAAGAAGAGTGAAGCAGGAGGCATCACAATACCAGACCTTAAAGTATACTATAGAGTAATATTTTTAAAAATGGCATAGTATTGGTACCAAAATAAACATGTAGGCCAATGGTATAAAATGGAAGACACAGAGACAAACTCACATAAATATGGCTATCTCATAATAGACAAAGGCACCAAAAACATAAATTGGAGAAAAGCCTCTTTAACAAATGGTGCTGGGAAAACTGGAAATCCATAGATAAATGGATAAAATAAAATTAAATCTCTATCTCTCACCCTACCAAAAAATCATCTTGAAGTGGATCAAAGACTTAGACACTAGAACAGAGACCCTGCACCTAATAGAAGAAAAAGTAGGCCCAAATCTTCATCATGTCAGCTCAGGAACTAATTTCCTTAACAAGACTCCCAAAGCCCAAGAAGCAAAATCAAGAATCAATAAATGGGATGGATTCAAGCTAAAAATCTTCTCAGCAAAGGAAACAGTGACATGATGAGAGAGCTAACAGGATGGGAAAAATCGCGAGTTCAAAACCAGCCTCAGCAACGGTGAGGCACTAAGCAACTCGGTGAGACCCTGTCTCTACATAAAACACAAAATAGGGCTGGGGATGTGGCTCATTGGTCGAGTGCCCCTGAGTTCAATCCCCAGCACCAAAAAACAAACAAAACAAAACAAAAAACCCAAAACAAGCAATAATGTTGGCTAGGATGTGGGGGGATTGCTGGTGTGACTGCAAATTGGTGCAGCTGTGGAAAGCCATCTGTGAAATATGGGTGAACCAAATCAGCATGGAAGCCCCTGGCTTTGAGATGGGCCAGTACACGTGACTTCCTACCCAGCTTTCTCACAGGTTCCGCACAACACTGGAGATGGTGTGACCCATTAAGGACCGAGCAGCCTACCTGGCCCCACCTCTATCCTGTTTTTGTGAAGTTTCTATCAATCTACCTGATCTGTTCTGATATAAATAAAAAAGGCGTGGGCTCCTTTCCTATAAGCTTCACCCCTCTGGTCAGCTTGGCCTGTTGCTGCTACCACTCTGAAGACATATTTCTGGTGTCCTGTGGTTCTTTTGCAGTACTATTTTCTTAGCTTTTATTTCTCAGCCAGCCCATCCCCTGGAAGGGAACACTTTCCCTCGCCTACGCAGGATGAGTGTGAGATGCAACCACTACGGAAAGCAGTCTGTGAGACCTCAGAGGACTTGGAATGGAACCACCACTTGACTATCCAACTCCTTGGCATAATTCCACAGGATTTAAGATCAGCATACTACACTGATGCAGCCACATCAATGTTTATAACGGGTCAATTAATAATAGCTAAACTATGGAACCAACCTTGGTGCCCTTTAATAGATGAATGGATAAAGAAAATCTGGTACATTCACACAATGGAATATTACTCAAGCCTTAGAGAAGAATAAAGTTATGACATTTGCAGGTAAATGGATGGAACTAAGGAATCCATGCTGAGATAAGCCAATCCCAAAACCCAAAGGCCGAATGTTTTTTTCTGATGAGTGGATGCTGATCCATAGTGTGGGGGGGAGGGGAGGGAAGAATGAAGGAGCTTTGGTTTGTATAGAGGGGAACATAAGGAGGGGGGGACTGTGGGGATGGGAAGGACGGTAGAATGAGACTGGCACTGTTACCCTACGTACGTGTATGATTACACTGCTGGAGCGACTCCGCACCATGTACAGCCAGAGGAATGAGGAGTTGTGCTCCATGTGTGTAAAATATGTCAAAATTCACTCTGCTTTCATGTATGACTAATTAGAACAAACAGTTAAATAAAAATGTCAATAAAACAGATGAGTGAAAGGAAGTCTAGTGAAGGAAGGGGAGTGGCTGAGGCAAAGAGGATGGAAGAAAAATATGGGGGATCATGAACTGAAATTAAATCTCATGTGTGTATGATTGTGTTGGCATGAACCCAGCTACCATATATCAGTATAAAGGTCTTAATAACAAAAAAGGTTTCTGTGACACATGGGATAAACTTGGCCTGCGAAAATAAAAATATATGGGGTCACATATTCCAGTCTCTGATATAAATGGAAGCACACAGATTTATTCCCTAAATACAAGGACCCTGCACAGGACTGGGGGAAAATATTCTAGGATTCTGCTGAAGGACACACTGATAGGTTTTCTCATCGAGGTGCTCCTGCTGCCATGGGAGCACTGGTGGACTTTTGTGTGTCACAGGGTACAGGGTTCCATAGGGGATATTCACCGCATTCAGCTATTCTGGCTTCTTTTTTTCTTCAAAAAGTTTTTATGTTCAAGGTTTTCAAAGCTCCTTTCTTACCCAGAATTTCTGTGAGTTTCACAAAGTGCAGAATCACTGGGGTGAGTCCAGCTCCTGCTGGGACCATGAGCAGCGACAACCGCTCTTTCCCTCCATCACTCAGGAAGCTTGTCCGAAAGGCAGCACACACACAGAATGTCCTTAATACACTGAATTGGCAAATACTGAGAATCCAGTTCAGGATCATGTGAAACTGAAAATACATGAGCATGTGCAGATTGAGATCCCACAAGAATGCGTATCTGTGTAGATGCAACTAGAACTAAGGCCAGGAGCTGGTGCAGTAGCACATACGTGGAATCCCAGTGACTCAGGAGGCTAAGACAGGAGGTTCACAAGGTCAAGGCCAGCCTCAGCAATGTAGTGAGACCCTACTTCAAAATCAGAATGAACTGAGGCCAGGAACCAAGTTTGAGGAACAAAGGAACAGCAGATATTACCTGCTGTCCTAATGTCCACATGGCATGAGCTGTCCTCTGTGTCTTCACCTGAAAGCAGGACACTGGGCTTGTGCATTGCAGTCACCTCCCCTGGGATGAGCTAATGCCCACATGATTTTTTTTGTGTGTGTGCCAGGGATTGAATGCAGGGGCACTTAACTACGGAGCCACATCCTAGCCCTTTTTATTTTTTGAGACAAGGCCTTGCTAAATTGCTGAGGCTGGCTTTGAACTTGCAATCTTCCTCACTCAGCCTCCTGAACCACTAGGATCACAGGCAAGGGCTGCTG
This sequence comes from Xerus rutilus, assembly GCA_028644305.1. NCBI lineage: Eukaryota > Metazoa > Chordata > Mammalia > Rodentia > Sciuridae > Xerus > Xerus rutilus. The sequence continues at coordinate 65,769,661 of CM053412.1, read as the reverse complement.
TGCCCAGTGGCCTTTATGCTTTGAAAGCAGTTCTGATCCATCCTGTAAACGATTTCTCCCAGGATCTCAGGGAATGGCTTCAGATGCCATGGCAGACAGTCAACCTGGAGTCTCAGGTTTACTTGGTCATAAACTGTCCTCAGCATTCCCCATGCTCACATGGAAATCCCAGCAGGGAGAGGCATGCCAGGTGGCCCCTGCCTTAGCTGTGTCCATGGGAGGCTTCGCCTGGCCCTGGGAGGCTTATTGATATTTACACAGGTTTTTTCAGAGATGGTCCTCAGTGATGTGGATACATGCAGCCCTGTGGCTCTTGGCCTGCAATGTGGGATTCCTTCACAGTTCCGAGTCCATCTTCTTCTGGCCTCCTAGTTTCTCACCTGGGCATTTGTAGAGATCTCTTAAGTCCATAGTAAGTGTCAGAAGTGTGGGCAGGTGAATGGTCTCTGAGGAGTCCTGCTGAAAGTAAGACTTTGGAGTCTCACCTGTGGGGAGAATATTCTGCCTGGGACTTCCCAGTCAGCTCCCTGAAAAGCTGCCCCAAGACTACATGACTTCAGGAGTGTTGGTGTTCCTCTCATCTGGTGATGTGTTTTGTTCTCTTTCTCTCTGACCTTTCACTTTATTGCTAAAATAACTGTTACTGTGTATAAAGAGAATGTCTGCATTGTCTATCAGATCCAACTTGCTAAATTCAGCAGCTGCAAACATATCTAACACTTCAATATTACAAATTGACAGTCAGCAGGATGCAGGGGACAAGATGCCCCTTAAAAAAAAAAAAAAAAAACTGAAGCAACAGGTGTAATCTGAGACATTCCCGGTGAATGCATCTTCAGTTTTCTACTCTGGCCTGAGAACGGGACCAAGGAGCAGGTCCTTGTGAGGAACGGGACAAGAGATTAGGGAATAGTGACTCTCCTCAAGCTATTGCTTGTCTATATAAAGTGCCAGTAGATAAAGGAAAAGAAATGATCAGGGTGTGTATGAGAGAATGGATTATTTTGACTGTATATTAAAAAAAAACAGTTTAATAATGCTTTGTTTTGGGGTCTTCCCTAAACACAAGGTTAAATAAGGAGATGAAAAACCTCTACAAGGAAAACTATACAACATTAAAGAAAGAGATGAACAAGACACAAGAATATGGAAAGACTTCCTATGCTCATAGGTAGCTATAATTAATATTGTTAAAAGCTGTATACAGATTCAAAGCAATCCCCCATCAAAATAACAATGACATTCTTCACAGAACTAGAAAAAGCAATTCTAAAATTCATTTGGAACAATAAAAGATCTAGAATAACTAAAACAATTATAAGCTGAAAAATTAATGCTGGAGGCATCATAATGCCTGACTTCAAATTATACTACAGAGCTATAGTAACAAAAACTGCATGGCACTGGCATAAAAGAAGACGCATAGACCAATGGTACAGAACAGAAGACAAGAAGACAAACCCACACATCTACAGTTATCTTATCCTTGACAAAGGTGTCAGAAATATACATTGGAAAATAGACAGTTTTTTTAAACAATTGGTACCAGGAAAACAAGTCATCCACATGTAGAATACTGAAACTAGACCCTTATGTCTCACCTTGCACAAAAATCAACTCAAAATGGATCAAAAGATCACTAAGTGGAATGGTCTGAAACTAAAAATTTTCACAGCAATGGAAACAATAGCTTGAAGAGAGAGCCTACAGAGTGGGAGAAATCTTTGCCATGTTCACCTCAGATAGAGCATCAATCTCCAGGATATATAAAGAACTCAAAAAACTTAACATCAAAAACAAATAACCCAATCGATAAATGGGCAAAGGAACTGAACAAACCATAGAAGAAGAAATACAATCAGCCAACAAATATATAAAAAAGTTCAACATTTGTAGCAATTAGAGAAATGTAAATTAAAACTACACTGAGATTTCATCTCACTACAGTCAGAATGGCAATTACCAAGAACACAAAAATAAATGTTGGGGAGGATGTGGGGAAAAAGTTACACTTATACATTACTAGTGGGACTGCAAATTGGTGTAACCACTCTGAAAAGCAGAGTGGAGATTCTTCAGAGAACTTGGAATAGAACCTCCACTTGACCCATTTATCCCACTTGTTGGCATATGCCCAAAGGACTTAAAATTAGCATACTATAGTGACGTTGTCACATCGATGTTTATAACAGCTCAGTTAATAATAATGAAGATTACCAATCTAGGTGCCCCTCGACAGATGACTGGATAAAGACAATGTGGCACATATATACAATAAAATAATACTCAGCCATAAAGAAGAATAAAATTATGGCATTAGCCAGTAAATGGATGGAACTGAAGAACATCATGTTAAATGAAATTAGCCAATCCTCAAAAACCAAAGGCTGAGTGTTTTATTTGATACGTGGAATCTAACACACAATAAGGTGTGGAGGAGGGAAAAATATAAGTTTATTGGAGTAGATAAAGGAGAATGAACGGAAAGGAGGGGATGGGAATGGGAAAGACACTAGAATGAATCAGACGTAACTTTCCTATGTTCATATATGAATACACGACCAGTGTGACTCCACATCATGTACAACCAGAGTAAGAAGTTATATTTTATGTATGTACAATGTCAAAATACACTCTACTATCATGTATGCTAGAAAGAACAAATGCAAATTTTTTTTAAAAAATGGATCAAAGACCTAGAATTTAGAACAGAAACTATGCAATTCCTAGAAGAAACAAAAGTCCAAGCCGGGCGCGGTGGCTCACGCTTGTAATCCCAGCACTTAGGGAGGCTGAGACAAGAGAATCGCGAGTTCAAAGCCAGCCTCAGCAACGGCGAGGCACTAAGCAACTCAGTGAGACCCTGTCTCTACATAAAACACAAAATAGGGCTGGGGATGTGGCTCAGGGGTCGAGTGCCCCTGAGTTCAATCTCCGGTACCAAAAAAAAAAAGAAAAAGAAACAAAAGTCCAACACTCCAGCTTTTTTTTGGTACTGGGGATTGAACTCAGGGGCAGTTGACCCCTGAGCCATATCCCCAGCCCTATTTTGTGTTTTATGTAGAGACAAGGTCTCACTGAGTTGCTTAGCGCCTTGCTGTTGCTGAGGCTGGCTTTGAACTCGCGATTCTCCTGTCTCAGCCTCCCTAAGCGCTGAGATTACAGGCCTGCGCCACCACACCCAGCTTAACACTCCAGCTTTTAAGCATAGGCAATGACTTTCTCAGTAGGACTCCTAAAGCTCAGGAAATAATGCCAAGGGTTAATAAATGGGATGGCATCTAATTAAAAGCTTCTGCATAGGAAAGGAAACAATTAAGAATGTGAAGAGAGAACCTACAAGCTAGCCATGATGGCACACGCCTGTACTCCCAGCATATTGGGAGGCTGAGACAGGAGAATTGCGAGTTCAAAGCCAGCCTCAGCAACAGCGAGGCGCTAAGCAACTCAGTGAGACCTTGTCTCTACATAAAACACAAAATAGGACTGGGCATGTGGGTCAGTGGTCGAGTGCCCCTGAGTTCAATCTCCAGTACCAGAGAGAGAGAGAAAGAGAGAGAGAGAGAGAACCTACAGAATGGGAGAAAATCTTTGTTAGCTACTCTTCTGACAGAAGATTAATATCCAAAATATATAAATAACTAAAAAAACACCAAAAAAATCAAATCACTCAATCAATAAATGGATAAATGAATTAAACAGACATTTCTCAAAAGAAGAAATACAAATGGTCAAAAATTCTATGAAAAATATTCAACATCATTAGCAATTAGTGAAATACAAGCCAAAACTACATTAAGATATCTCACACCAGTCAGGATGTCAGTCATTGAGAATACAGACGACAATAAATGCTGGAGGGGATGGGAAGGTAAGGAACACTTTTATACTGTTGGTGCAATTGCAAGTTAGTACAATTACTATGAATATCACTATGGAGGCGCCTCAAAGACTAGGCATGGAACAACCGTATGACCCAGGTATACCACTCCTCTGTAGTTATCTTGAAGAATTGAAGTCATCATACTACAGTGAGACATGCATACCCATGTTTATAGCAGCACAATTCACAATAGCCAAACTGTGGAACCAGCCTGGATGTTTCTGGATGAAGAAAATGTGGAGTTTTATTCAGCTGTAAAGAAAAATAAAATTATGTTATTGTAGAAAAATGGATTGGATGGATTGGAGTTACCATTGGGGTGTCCAGTTGGGTTCCAGGTCCTTGGTGTCCTGAACAAAGAATTGAGCAAGACACACAGAAGAAACAGGCAAAGTACTTACTTATTGAAGATGAAGGTGAAGGTAGCCCTCCATTGGTAGAGCAGAGCGGGCCAGGCGAGAGGCTCAAGGCCCAGATGTCTGGAAATTAGTGTCTTATATGCTGACCTGTGAGAACTTCTCTTCCCTGTGTGGACCTGATTGAAGACATTATTCCATTTGCTCCCACTGATTAGAATTCTGTCCACTTCCCCCCATTGGTTATTTTAGAATGCCAAACCTGTGCAGGGAGTCAACGTGGGTGGTCATCCTCAGTCCCGGGAGTTGTCATAACGAGGGGACTCATTGTAAACGTGGACGTGGTGACACATCTCCTGCCTTCCAGCAGCATTTTTCTTGTGCTCTGCCTCTGCCATCCTGGAGCCTCTGAACTCCTACCTAACAGAACTGGAGACATGGCGTGAGACAAACTGAGCCAAACTCAGGTCAAAGGTCATATGCTTTCTCTCATATATGGAAACTAGAGGGACAAAGGACAAGACAGGTGGGGATGGATCTCATGAAAGTTAAAGGGAGATCATCAGAGGAAAGGTACCGAGGGGTGGGAGGGGGAGAAAGTGCTGGGCAAGGATATTGGCCAAATTATATTGTATATGTATGAATATGTGATAACAAATCTCATCATTATGGAAAACTATAATGCACCAATTAAAAAATGTGTGAAAATAATTGGGCACAGTGGTGCACACCTGTAATCCCAGCAGCTCAGGAAGCTGAGGTAGGAGTATCTTGCATTTAAAGCCAGCCTGAGCAATTTAGTGAGGCTCTAAGAAACTTAGCAAGACCTTTTCTCTAAATAAAAAAGTATATTTAAAAAAAGGACTGGAGATGTGGCTCAGTAGTTGAGTGCCAAAATGAATATCAGCCCCAGTGAAAGATCTTATTCTAAAACTGCTCCAGAACTACTGTCTGAAATGGAGACAATCCAAGCACTTTCCCAGACACCACCTTCTATTTCAGTTCAACAGCCACAGTACTGGTGGCTCTAGCATCAACTATAGGCACGAGTCCCATAGATAGAGCCAGTCCAGTGCCACTTTCAACATCAGCTCCTAAGCTGTAACCAGGGCAGGCTCCAGTGCCCGAGCTTTATTACTCTGCCTTTGATGGCGACCATATTATTTTAATTCTCGCTGTCTCTCTCATATTCTTTATAATTTATTATATTTTAAGATTAAATTTTCACATACACCAAAATTTAACTTTGTAATCATTTTAAATTGTTTAAAATTGTACTATTCAAGGTCATCAACTACATTCACAAAGCTGTACCGTCACCAGCTCTATCTTCAAGCAGCAACTCTGGAAAAATCTCAAGGACACCTGCAGAAGCAGTGTTAGAATGAAAACCAGCCTCAGAGCCAGAGGGGGTTCTGTTATTAGATGCAGTAGCCATGGAACGAGAGCCAGTCCACAGCCATCACCTGCTGCAAATCAGAAGCTAGACCCAGCTCCACAGAAGCGGCAGAGGAGAGCCCAGACAGCACAGTTGGCTGTGCTCCAGGGCATGCCTCCTAGAAGGAGCTCCACACATAAAGTTCAAACCAAGTCTAGTACCAGGCATGTCAGCCTCTGTGAAGCTCGAGCAAGCTCTGCACCTGCACAGGAGAGCCCATGGCAGCAAAAGGCCCATCCAGCTGTGGAGCTGGAGCTCGCTATGGCAAGTCACTTAATGTCAGCTTCTGAGCTCCACTCAGTGCCTACCTCAGTGCCAGAGCAGCATTTGCCTCCCTAAGGTAGTGTCTTTTATTTTAAATTATTTTTGATTTTCTCTTGTGTATCCTAAGCTCTCAGATCAAAAAGTGAGGAATTTAGTGATTTTAAGTTGTGTCATTCAGGGGCACTCGTCCATTCACAGTGCTGTGTAACCGACCACTATCTGGTGGGAGAACATCTAATCACCCAAACTGATAAACTGTTCCCATTGGACAGTCACACCCAAATCCACACACCACCCTGAAAAACACCAATCTGCTTCCTGCCTCTGGACTTCTCTCTGGATTGTGGACCCTCTTGAGCATATCTGACAATCCCTCTATTCTTTCCCCGAGGTCTGAAGTCCCCTGTCACGCAAACCTGTTCTGTCATGAGCCCTATCATGAGCTACAGCACCATCTTGAAGAAGTAGCACTTACCCACAGGAACAGAGTTGGGTTTGAGATGTCTGTCATTTCCCAGCATGGAGCAGGGCGATGTGAGATTAACAAGGGCATTTTCTCAGCGGTCCCCAGCATGGACCAGCCACAGGGCCACTTTCTCCAGAGTCTGCGTAACAGTTGGCTAAGCACTTAGGACTGCGGTGTGGATCCTCTTCCATTCACGAGCATGACGATGGGGTGTTCATGTTGTTGTGTGACATGTACCTCCCTCTAAACCTTGTTATGACATTGGTGTGTGACACGTCTGAGGTGTAAACAATAGAGACTGAAGTGTCCCAGGCCATCCAGGCAATTTCTACCCATCTGCCCCCACCAGGCCACAAGAAGCTCCCGTTTCACCTGAACCTCTCCTCCTGCTGGACGTATGCCCACTGGAAAAGAGATGGTTCTGTTCTCTGTAGGACGCTAGTGGTTATAGGCATCACCTGTGACATGGTGATGCCTGAGACACACTGACCTTAACCAAGGAACACTGGTGAAATCCTAGGGACCTTCACAGTCACAGGCTCCGCCACCTGTGAGAGCCATCTCACCTTCCTTGTGCAGGTGGCCACAGTCTGTGCATGGCACCTGAGAGCCCACTCCTGCAGAGTCCTGACGGTTTGAAGCTGAGGCTGCTAGACGGCTTCTAGGCCTGAACATGGAGCCCAGGATAATGGCAGCTCTCACTACCAATCCTCTGTATCAACACCAGGGATGCTGGTGATGTACTCTCTGTGACCTTGACTGACCTTTCCAGCTCTGTAGTGGAGAAGATCCACACGTGCTGTGTCTAGAGTTGCCTCCATGGAGAAGGTCGTCAGGGCTGCCCTCTGCATGTGCGCACAGGGGTGGGCAGTGGGGCAGCATCCGGGTCACCTGGACAGCAGCAGTGTTCCCGTCCCCTGCACTCACACCCCTGTGTGCACAGGCAGCACACCACTGAGGAGGGCCTGAGGTCACCCACGGGGCGTCCGAGAGGTGGGGTCACCTGCGCTGAGCCACCCCTGACTGCCCTGAGTCCCCTCGGAACTCCTCCAGGAAAATTACCAGAGGCGTCAGGCTCGGTTCCTTCCTTCCTTCCTTCCTTCATTCCTTCCTTCATTCCTTCCTCTCTCTCCCTTATTTCTTTCATACCCTTTTACAGACTCCTCTTGATTTTTTCCCTCAAATTTCCCAAGTATTTGTGGAAAAGCTGCTTTTTAATGTAGCCCACCCTGACCATCTTATTTAAAATGGTCAGTTGCCCTGCCTGTGATCACCTCTCCTCTTTGTCCTGCCTGACTTTTGTATGTCCCCCCCCCCATTTTTCACCTCCTAAGAGACTTGAAGGCAGATGCACTAGCAGTGCAGATATGGATCCTGGTGCTCCAAAACTGACCTCATCACTGACCGGGGACATCAGCAGCGAGGTAGCGGGATGCTGTCACACAGCAGAGGACACCTGGTGGGGTCTCGGGACCCTGGGGTTTTCCCACCTGTTTCCCACTTTGCCCTGGCTCTCTCCAGTCACAACTGCCTGCTTTCCAACCTCCTATGTGACACAGGTCCCTTTGCTTCCAGTCTCTGCATTACTAAGCCGTTCTGAAACACTGTTCCCAGAATTAATCAAGAACGGCTTCCTGTTCTCATTATGGTTTCAGAAGAAATGTCAATTCTCTGCTGTTGGGGTTACCAGCACCAGGCAGAGCAGATTTCTTCTCGGAGGTGTGAACCAGCTGGGAAAATTAAAAGGTCTAGAAACAATCAATAAAGCACAAAAGACAATGGGCAGAAAATAGCTTTCAAAGTTGGGGTCACAGTTTTCAAAGCTACGAGTTTTCCAGTACTGGCAGAAATTGGAACTGAACAGGAAAAAGGCCCCAGTTCTTTATTCCAGGGTAAATACATCACACGTTTTCAGTGTGGCAGGCTACTTAAGGGACACAGGATAAAGAAGGGAAAAACAAGTTATTTGGGGCTAAGGAGGTCACACTCTCCCCCGGGGGCTGCATTTGAACCTAGCATGCCGTGAGCTGAAGTAGGGTGTCAGCTTTAATCTGAGCATCTGCAACCAGTGGATTCACACCAGATGTTCTCAGGATAGCCACCCTTGCCTTGTGATGGCTAAGACAAACCCATAATCATAACGGCCTCCAAGACACTGCAATTCTTATACCTGCACAAAGTAACACCACACTTACACAGGGCTGAGCTGCATTTTTTTGGGAGGGGTACCGGGATAAAACCCAGGGGCACTTAACCACTGAGCCACATCCTCAGCCCTTATTTATTCACACAAATGGAACACAACTTTATTTCTCTGATTGTAGATGATGAGGAGTCACCATTTGTGCAATCATACACGTATACAGAGTAATAATGTCCATCTCATTCCACCATCTTTCCTGTCCCCATCCCCTCCCCTCCTTCCCCTATGCCCAATCCAAAGTTCCTCCATTCTTCCCCCCCATTATGGATCAGCTTCCACTTATCAGAGATATCATTCAGCCCTTGTTTTTTTGGGATTGGCTTATATCTCTTAGCATGATATTCTCCAACTCCCTCCATTTGCAGAATGCCATAATTTCATTCTTCTTTAAGGCTGAGTAGTATTCTGTTGTTTATATATACCACAGTTTCTTTTCTCTTTTTTAAAAGGTTGACTTTTTTATCATAACTTTATTTTTATTTAGTAATTTGTATGTGGTGCTGATGATCCAACCCAGTGCCTCACCTGCCGAGCCACAACCACAGCCCCTGCCACTGTTTCTTTATCCATTCATCTAGTGAGGGGCATGTTAAAGCCAGGAGATCAAAAGGTGGTAAATAAAACCGCTGGGTGAGGCTTTATTGGGAAATATGCTTCCGGGCGAATTCCCCATCCAACAGAGCAGGAGGGGAGAGTCGCACACGTGTTCCACGGCACAGAAAATTTAAAGAGTCTGGTCAGGAAGGGGAAGGCTTAAGGCAGGAAGAGGAGGTATCTGGAGACCTGTGCTCCCCTGGGGTTGGTCAGGGGGTCCTGCTGAGGTCAGTCCTTCCAGGATGAGTCAGGAAAAGTCTGCTGGTTGTTAGGGGGCACCATTACTGCTTACATGTCAGCATCCAGTTGGCTGCTCCTTTGTGCATGCGGGCTGCTGGATGCTTCCTTCCCCATGGCCCACGGCGGCGTATTGTACGTTCTGTGTTCGCCTCGTGAGAAGAGACGTGAGATCTTGAGCTGACCTAACATCCCAGCCTTTTTGGTGATATAGGATGGTGGATTTGGTATGGCTGCTTCTTGTGGGATAGGGGGTGCTGGAGAGGGGGGGATGGCTTGGATGTCGGTCTGGCAGGGAGGTGAACACAGGGATGTGGGAGCCTCTGGTTGTCAGTCATGTTGCTTGAATGTAGAAGTGCCACCTGTGGGTTGGGACAGAGGCTTGGGAGAGATTACTGATTAGCAGAAGGAGGAGAAGGTTGTCAAGAAATTTTGAGTTTGGTGGGTCCCAGCGTGGTGAGAGTCCAAGGCTGGTCAGTTCTGTAATGAAACTTGGGCAATAGATATTACCTGCCTTTGCAGGGAAGCAAGAGAAGCAGCTGATGCCTTTACCACTTCCCGAAGTTGTTTTTCAAGCTTCTGAGTGGCGGTTACCACATAACCAAGTCCTCCTGCCCCCAGCCTAGAGGCAGCAAGTGAGGAGGCCGAGGAGAGGCCAACTATTACCCATAGCAAGATGGCCCTTTTTGCTCTAGAAAAGGAGGTGGTAACAAGTCATGGTAATTCAGCCTCACTGTGCAGTTAATTGAGGAACATCAATGGGAATCACAGTTATGATCCAAACCTGCACAGAGGAAAAAGTCTGAAATGTAGGAAGTATAAGGGTTGAGAATTTGTCCCCATAACAAGGCTGGAGAGGACAAGGCATGTAAACATAGTATTTAGTTTTTAATGTCACAGATATCTATCTTTAAACTATTTTTAAATGCCCAGGAATGGCTGTGTTCTTGGTTTTGCTAAGTGTTTAAGATGAAGCAGATCAAAATGACTTTTGTTCTTACCTATTGTTAAGAGTTACATTTTGGTCTCCTGGGAATCACTCTTGAGGAACTTGAGGCAGCTTAGCTCTGCTAGTGCCATTTGTGCTAGGATGGGTCGAAGTCTTGCTGACCATGTGGCTTCCCTTGGAAGCATGAGGGATGTCTCCCCTTTCCAATGACCCTCTTCTTCATAGCATGGCACTGATTGGCTTTTAGTTCTCCAGTGGTCTCAATAATCTCCCTGACCAGGAGGTCCTGTGGCCCAGAGTTGTAGAGCTCTTTAGAGAAGTTCCCTTGTTGGATTCAGGCTGACTCAGAGGGCAAGAGCCAAATACTGGTGTTCTTGGCCCTTTAATTTAATTTTAGTTTTTAAGTCTTGATCTTAAACACCCAACAAGCCAGTCTCACCAGTAAGGGTACTGGAGCTGTGGCAGGAGGAGGAGAGGGAGGGGAGGCGGGGTCTGGGTGGGGAGCGGGAAGACCGAAGGCAGCTGCCTGGGTGGAATCTGAGAATGAGGAAGGAGACACAGAAGAGCAGATGGGAGAGGGGCTTGGGATTTCCCCTGGAGAGAAGAACTTGAGAGATAGAACAGGTAGAGAGGAGGGTAGGATGGGAGCGTACTTCTCAAAAACCCTGGATGTAAGGAATTTAAGTCCATTTCCCGTCCGGCGACAGAGACTGCCAAATTAGTGAGGATTTCAAAATCAAAAGTTCCTTCTGGGGGCCATTTTGGCCCATTGTCTAGGCCACACCGGGGCCAGGCTACCGTACGGCATGGGTCTGCAGTGAGTCCCAATTTGGCAAAATTGAAACATAGACAACCCAACAGAGTTTTGGGGCCTGGGGAGGACTTGGCATTTCCTATGACCTTCTGGCATCTGTGGGGGGTGGGTGGGAACAGAAAAAGGTGTCCCCAATTCTGACCACATTCACCCGAGGAACGGAGGGCTGGGCGGGGGTTGAGGCGTCCCTGCAACCCTCCCGGGGCCCAAACAGAGTCGAGTGGTTCACAGAAGAGCTAGGACATCTCCTCAGCCCTGGGGCCCTTAACAGATGGCATGCATGTGACTTAATGGATAGACCTCCAGAACGGAAGGGAGGCCAGAAGGTCAGGGGAAATGGGGAACTTACCTCACTTCTGTCGGTCCAGATGAAGGGAAATGGGGAGAGTGGCTCAGGAGTTCTCCTGGTTCAGAGGAGAGGGTGGATCTCGACCTCTGTGGGGGAGGTCTGAAAAACCCTCCCGGGTTTCTGGCACCAAATGTAAAGCCAGGAGACCAAAAGGTGTCTGGGTGAGGCTTTATTGGGAAATACGCTTCCGGGCGAATCCCGGTGCAACAGAGCGGGAGCAGAGTCGCACACGTGGTCCGCGGTGCAGAAAATATAAAGCAGCCGGGCAGGAAGGGGAAGGCTTAAGGCAGGAAGAGGAGGTATGGAGTCCTGTGCTCCCCTGGGGTTGGCCAGGGGTCCTGCTGAGGTCAGAGTCCTTCGGGATGAGTCAGGAAAAGTCCGCTGGTTGGTGGGAGGAGCCATTACTGCTTACGTGTCAGCGTCTGGTTGGCTGCTCCTTTGCGCATGCGGGCTGCTTGATGCTTCCTTCCCCACGGCCTGTGGCAGCGTATTGCCTCGCGAGAAGAGACCGTGATCTTGAGCTGACCCAACAGGCATCAAGGCTGGTCCCACAGTTAAGCTATTATAAATTTAGTTGCTATAAACATTGATGTGGCTGCATCACCGTAGTATGCTGATTTTTTTTTTTTTTTTGTACCAGGGATTGAACTCGGGGCACTCGACCACTGAGCCACGTCCCCAGCCCTATTTTGTGTTTTATGTAGAGACAGGGTCTCACTGAGTTGCTTAGCACCTTGCCCTTGCTGAGGTTGGCTTTGAACTCGCGATTCTCCTGTCTCAGCCTCCCTGAGTGCTGGGATTACAGGCGTGGGCCACCGCACCTAGCTAGTATGCTGATTTTAAGTCCTCTGTGTATAGACCAAGGAGTGGAATAGCAAGGTCAAATGGTAGTTCCATTACAAGTTTTCTGAGGAAACTGCATACTGCTTTCCAGAGTCATACCAATTTCCAGTCCCACCAGCAATGAATAAGTGTATCTTTTTCCCCATATTCTTGTCAACACTTATTGTTGCTTGTATTCTTGATAATTGCCATTCTGACCGGAGTGAGATGAAATCTTAGAGCAGTTTTGATTTGCATTTCTCTAATGGCTAGAGATGTTGAACATTTTTTCATGCATTTGTTAATTGATTGTATTTCTTCTTCTGTAAACTGCTCAGTTCCTTATCCCATTTATCAATTGGGTTGTATTTTTAGTGTTATATTTTTGAGTTCTTTATGTATCCTGGAGATTAGTGCTCTATCTGATGTGTGTGTGGTAAAGATTTTTTCCCATTTTCTTGGCTCTCTCTTCATATTATTGATTGTTCCTTTTCTGAAAGGAAGTTTTTTTAGTTGGAATTCATCCCATTTATTGATTCTTGATTTTATTTCTTGTGCTTTGGGGTCTTGTTAAGAAAGTTACTTCCTAAGCTGACATGAAGATTTGAGCCTACTTTTTATTTTATTAGTCAGAGTCTCTGGTCTAATTCCTAGGTCCTTGATCCACTTTGAGTTGAGTTTTGTTCAGGGTGAGAGATATGGATATAAGTTCATTTTGCTGCATATGGATTTCCAGTTTTCCCAGCACCATTTCTTGAAGAGGCTATCTCCAATGTATGTTTTTGGCACCTTTGTCTATAATGAGATATCTGTATTTATGTGGGGTTTTCTGTGTGTTCTCTGTTCTGTACCATTGGTCTACTTGTCTGTTTTGGCTTCAATACCATGACATTTTTGTTACTATAGCTCTGTAGTATAGTTTGATGTCTGGTATTGTGATGCCTCCTGCTTCACTCTTCTTGAAAGGATTGCTTTGGTTAGAGACAGAGGAAAGAAATTAAAGGGTTATGAATAGGAAAAGAAAGAACTTTACTCTGTTGGTACTATTAGTGGCAAGGTGCACACAGCACTCACTCACTAGAATGTAAATGTACACATTATTCTGTTGCATGACCTTTGGTACACACACCCGTATGAGGACCAAAAGGAGAAATCATTCTCAAGATTGTTTTTCATTGAGTAGAATTTAATGAGCATTATTGGTCACAGGTTGTTATGAGATGTCTAAATTAATTAAGCCCCACTGCTAATTAAATACCTGATTTGTACACGTCTATGTCAAATAACATTTCTAACTGATGCTGTGGCTGACTGTAAGCTTCAAACTTTATAAAATAATTATTTTCTTTACTTAAGAGTTTAATTGTACTGGGGAGACATGGATGGTGGCAGAGTAGAGGAAGCTGCATTCCAAGATGTGCTGTGGCATGTCTTGGTATGAAAAAACCTGAGATTTAAAAAATGCTGCCTGTGGGAAACCATCCATGAACTGTGTGTGAACTAAGAGTTATGTTGAGGACGTTAGGCAGGAAAGCCTGGCATCAGGAACTCCCAGTAGCCATCCCACTGGTTTGAGAATGCCTGGTTCAAGTGGTGTCTTGCCTCGCTCCAGCTCAAGTTCAGCACAGCACTGGAGATGAGCTTGACCCACTGAGTCGAACACTCTGCCTAACCCCACCTATATCCTGTTTTTCATGAAAAAGCAAGCACCGAGACAAGACTCCTTCCACACTGAAGCCTTATGCCTACGGATCCCATGTGATCTGTGCCGCCATAAATGAAGCAAGCTCAGGCTCTGTCTTTGTCAGAAGTCATGCTCCCCGGGTTGGTTTAGCCCGTCACTGCCCCCACTTTGTAAAATAGATTTCTAGTCTTTTGTGTCTATTTCGTGGTTCTACTTTCATAGTTCTACTTTAACTTCCCAGCCAGCCCATCCCTCTGACAGGAACTGATGCCCTCACCCACGTGGGACGTGAGCGAGAGCTGACTAAATCTGACCCAGAGGCTGCACGGTGCACTGGTGCTTGAAAAGCACACTCTGAACCTGCGCTGGCCGCAGAGAGCAGAGGTGGGCGCCTTCGTGGAGCAAAAGTGCTGGTGCAGTGTGTGCAGGACGGGGACACCGGAAAGCAGCAGCAGCAGCAGAAATCCTCACAATACCCCAGCAGCGGCCTACGCAGGGATGTCGGGTGGGCCGGATAGAATGTGAGACAAACAAGCACGGCGTACACTCTACCTGGGGGAATTCCAGGCAAAGGGGCAAAGGAGAGCCTGAGTCATTTCTCCTTTGGTGGCTCATACGACCAACTGAAGCATACTGGCAGTCTGACTGGGGAAGGTGAGGACACTCACAGATGAGTCCTGGGAAGACTGTGCTGTGGGGCAGCTGTGAGCAGGACATCAGCCCCCTCACACATGCCCACAGGTGGATCTCTTGGGAAGCACCTGACCAGACCTGCAGATGAGGTTGGCTACTGTCTAGCCCAAGAGGTGGGTCGATCTATTCTCTCCAAAGAAGGTCCTACCCAACAAGGTCCCTGAGGCCTAATTAGACCTCAGCACCAGCAGCTGGAACTCCCCTGACAGTATGGCTTAACCCATCCCTCCTCATACAGGTGAGAAGGGGAGCTGAGTCGTGTATCAAACAAGTTTAATCTTAGGCCACTCCTACTGGGAACTCAGCAACGCAAAAATAGGACAAGGTAACATCCCCCATCTCTTTCTCTGTCAGTGTATAACTCAAAATTGGAAAGAAAGGCTATTCGATATAGCCATGACCACCCATTCTGGTCAAATATTTTGACCACCTCACTGGAGAAGCTCCCTTCAGTTTTCACTAAGTTTTTGGATTTTTAAAATGTGGTTTTATTTTATTATTTTTCATCCTCACCCCTCGTGTGTCTACGTGTGTGAATATTGGCTGTGATGATTGGTTTAGGGACACATATATACATGTCTCTTTTTCTCCCATATTTAGCATTTTTTCCATGTAACTATTTTTCCTAGCATTTTTTTTTTGTACCAGGGATTGAACTCAAGGGCACTTGACCACTGAGCCACATCCCCAGCCCTACTTTGTATTTTATGTAGAGACAGGGTCTCACTGAGTTGCTTAGCACCTTGCCTTTGCTGAGGCTGCTTTGAACTCATGATCCTCCTGCCTCAGCCTCCCGAGCTCCTGGAATTACAGGTGTGCAACTGCACCTGGCCTAGAATTGTCTTTTGAGGATTCAGGGTTTTTGGATTGTACATCTTGGTTTGATTTTTGTATTATTTTCATTTTTTTCTATTGTTGCTATTTCTCTTATCTTCTCCTACTAACAGCCAAGTTTTCTTGTTCTCTCTCTGTCTTTCTCAGCATCTGCCTTCTTCAGGTTCCCTCTCCTTCTGTACCATCACCACCTGCTGCATCTCCTCTGCACTCTCTCTGTTTACTTTCTGAAATCATCAAGACAATTTTTCCTACAGCCTTCTTGTAAGAAATGCTAAAAGCAATTCTTTGAGTGGAAATAAAATGATTAGAGATAATAAGACATGCAAAATAGAGAATCTACCAGGTTAACTTAAATATATAAACTAATATAGAAGCTTTAACATTATAATTTTGATGTGTAAGTCACTTTTAATTATAGCACATAATTTAAATACAGATGCATTAAATTGTAAATTTACATTAAGAGAAACAAAATAAAAAGGTAAAAGTCTGACATCAATCACATCGAGCTGGAGGGCAGAAATGTAAAGGACCACAGTTCCCCTGTGTGGTTACCAGAAAGATGGTATCAGTTAAAAATAATGGCAATAATGACAAAAGAATATAGCTCAGAGAGTTTTTCCTTGTGATTTTTTTTGTGAGTTTTGCCCAGAAATGATTGGGGGGCTTTTTCATTTCCCATTTCTTATGAGGATGATTGAAAAAATAATCAGTCTGTAAAACAGAGTCTATATGGAGTAGAGTTCTTCATTTTTTAATTTTGTCCACTCACAGTTACTTGTTCAAAGTTTTTCTTCCTTTTTTCTTTCCTGATTTGGTAAATAACCCCA
>CM053412.1:65738150-65752742 GCA_028644305.1 Xerus rutilus | reverse complement strand
ATTTTTGACTTTCGTTTCTCAGTAACAGCATCCCAGGTATTTGCGGACCTGTTTGCTCCATTTATGAAATGAGAAAAATGTTTCTCTTGAAGGATTGACTGGGAAGCTTAAGGCACATGCCCAGGACTCCATGGATGCCCAGTACACGGTTATCTTGCCTTTGATGATGAGAAATTGAATGTGGGGTACAAAGAGGAAAGGGAGCCCAAGGGCAGGGTAGTAAATGCACCTGCCTCCATGAAGCATAGGCCATTGTGAGCCAGGCCAGGGCGTGGTGGGAGGCATGGGCACTTCCCCAGCTAAGGCCATTGCCCTGAAGTCCATTTCCAGCTAAGCCAGGCTCAGACTGGTAACAAATGTTTGTTACCAGCCTCAGCCATGTGCCTCTGGGAGTCACAGCTTGAGGTCAGTACACTCTTGGCTTATTGAGGTTCAGTCAAAGCAGCCATCCCTTCCAGAGACATTGGGCCAGGTGCTGTGCTGAAGGCTGGCACAGACTCTCAGGCATAGCAGACATGGCCTGCTCTCTCCTAGGATTTTCTGGCCACTACAAGTAGCAGCCTCAACAAAAATAAAAGATAGTATGGTACCAGGGCTCTAGTTTCACGCTAGTGTTAACAAGCAGCATGTCAACACCTGGCCTCAAACAGTGCTGATGGAGAAGCTCCCTAGTGGGGTCCTGCTGAAGGGTGAGGCAGCAGGGGGAGAGAAAGAGACTCAGAGAACGGTGGCGGTGGCCAGCAGCATGGTCTGCTGACCTGGAGTTTTCTTACAATGCCAGAGGAGCAGCCAGAAGCAGAGGTTCCCTTGTGAATATTCACCCTGGATGAGAAACTCCCCAAGGTCAGGGCCAGGGCTCGACATCCAGGCAACACTGTGGACACATTCAGTCCCACAGGAATGTCCACTTCAAGTGTGAATATTTGGGGGGGAGCGCTCAAGATGACTTGGATTCTGCAAAATCCAGTGCCATGTTTCTTGGCATCTCCCAAGAGGCAGGACAGGCTGGGCACCCCTGGGTGAGCTTCCTAGCCTGAGTTCCCAGGGACAGCTGTGTCGGGCATGCCAGGTAGAGTTGTCCAGGCAGATCTGAGGCTCCGAGTAGGGACAAGGACTGTAATAAGGTCGTATCTTTCTGTCTTTCTACACACTGCCCCAGAAGTTCACCAGCCCCACTCAGTTGAGCTGAGACCTTCAGCTCAAGAAGTGCAGCGGGGTAGTAATCTCATCATACCTGCAATTTACTACTTTTTACATTTGATCATTATCTGAGTTACCGAACCATCCATATTTTTCAACCATCATCCTTAAGTTTGCATGAGAGCTTGTAGAACAGATGTACCATGGTTGATCCAGCCATACTGGTCTTCTTGAATATTGAGGTTCCTCCTAGTTTTTAGCTAGTATAAAAACCATCTGTAAAATTATAAAGACCTTACCAAAAATAGCAAAACCAGAATGAGGATAGAACAGCTATTTTTGGATGGTGGAGGATCTCTGTCCCCTCTCTCCCCTTTCCCATAAGACCAGCCTTCCTTGGGTCCTGTTTCCTTGGCACGATATCTGCCCTTTGATGGTCTGGACCTCTGTCCTTTTAGCCTCTTTGTGTCTCTCACCCCTACTCAGCTCTCTTCCTGGGGTACCTGTGCTGAATCGGGCAGGTGAGAACCACTGCCCCCTCCTGGCCATCCCCCCCAGCACTGGGGAGGAACCAGGGATGGCCAGACCACAGCTCAGTCATGGAATAAGGCCAGAGTGGCCCACTGTGAGAGCAAAGGGCCCAGGCCACAGCCTGCCTCCTGGAAGACACCACGACTCCACGTTGCTTTCTGAGAAAGATGGCAGTTAGTCTATGTGCAGCCTCTGGCTTAAGCAGTCACATGAAGCCTTCCCTTCCACAGGGGAGAAAGTATTGGAGTCTTCGGGATGAGGGTGGGATGGGGCTGTGGGGATCTCGTGAGGTGACCCAAGCTCTGATTTCTATTTCTATTGGATTATTAGGGTCTAGCAGGTCATTTTGTTCATCTTCCAGGTGAGAGAACATCATGGCGACTGTGTGGCTGACCACGGAAACTAGATTATTCTAGAGTGAGGAGTTTGCACTCTGTCCTTGGAGCTAGGAGCTCAATGTAATTTGGGGTGGAAATAGTCTCAACTGAATAAAAGATGAACTTGTGCCAGGAGTTAGGGGACATTGATTCACTATGGCTCTACCCCAGCCGGTTGTGCAAGGTGTGAGCAAGGGCCCCCAGGGATGGCTTTCCTCTCTACAGGGAGGGCCTTCTCCCACATGCTCTCAGAGGCCCTTCTCAACTTTGGAGTTGGTGGCTCCTCTGCCTTTCCATGGAGATTGGTCTCTGGCAGACATTTGAGCAGCAGCTGGACAGAAGGACAGTGGGCAAAGATGTCACTGTGCTCAGCCCAGCACTTCCTGCTTTCTGGGGACACTTTGCAAAACTGGTTTCTTCTTCCCAGAGCACTTAACCAGCAATGATCATAGAAGAGGTAAACTGGGAGTTATTACATGACTCAATGGTCAGGAAAGGACATGCTGGAAGGGACCTTGGCCCGTAAACAATATCATCTATCCATCTGCAAGTGTATGTGTTTGAAAACTAAGGATGCAGTTGCCAGAACGAGGAGTCTGGTGATGAAGTGTGTGGACTTGGCCACATTTGTGGTAGAACATCTGGCCTCCTGGTTGAGAGGAGCTGGGACTTCCCTCACCTTGCTCTCCAGGTGTAAGGGAGACTGCAGGCATGCTTGGAAAACTTGTGCTCTGCATGTGTGGCAGAGCACAGGGGCATTTGTGTTCTGGTGTGACCTGGTAGCTCCAATCCTCCAGACTGAGTCTGAAGAGCCTGCCTCACATGCGGGATGATTCTGAACGGTGCACAGATGGCCAGTAATTAATCTAGTAGTTCTATGGGATTTTGAAGTTAATTTTCATTTGAAACAAGTGGTACTCATTTTGATTGACAATTGTTATAAAGAGTTGAAGTTTTACATGTATTTTTGTAAGTATAACAGGCAAGAAATTTTGTATAACTTAAGGAAAAAAAGTAATACAAGTGGTATAATTGCAAAGGTGATGTGCAAAAAATATGTGTGGAACACTCTAGAAGATGTGAGTAGGCAGGAAGCCTCCCAAACTCAGCAGCACTGATGCAGGCCTCTGTGAGAACCCTGCTTCCCCTCCACCTCGACTGGGTCTATGATAATCTTGTTGGACCTGAGGGAGACTAGCAGTGAGCTGGGAGGCCAAGATTGATTCAAAACACATCTTTGGAGACTGGCTTTGTATTCTGGCTCTACCACTATCGAGGCCAGTGGCCTTGGGCAGGAAGTTGAACTCCCTCTGAATCCTGGGCTCCTCATCTATGAAGTGAGGATGTCCTGGTCCCTGGGTACTTGGACAGTGCCATGAGCTGATGTAGACAGGGATGTCCCAGCTCTGCGGGTTAGCCAGCTGCTCCCCTGCAGATCAGAGGGGAGTCTGCACAGAGGGTGTTATCTCTCTCCAGTGTCTGTTTTCTCTTCCTCCAGGAGTAGCTCCTGATTTTTCCTGGGATCCTCCCCTCTGCATTTCACCCCATGTGGGGTGAGTGGGCAGATAACCAGGCCTAAGAACTCATAGCATGGAAGCTCCCTGAATAAGGAGATGCCTGGCCTGCCAAGTTGGATTGGGCTGGTCCAGACAGACTGTCCCAGAGGCCCACGAATGACTGCCGGGAAGTACGCATGGAAAGCTTACTGCCCTCTTGCGGCTACAGAGGAGGCCAGAAAGTGGAATGGAACCAGCCGTGCCTGCCCTCAGAACTACCCCCAGGGTTTTTACTTGTAAAGGAAAACACCCCCCCCCTTTTCCTACATTAGTTTGAATTGATTTTGCCACTTGAAACCAAGAGTACTGACTGACCTATTCTTTTTCTCAATTCCCTTTCTTTTGCAGTAATGAAGGGACAAGAGAATGGTAACAAGAAGATTAAATCTCCAAAAAATCTAATAACCCAATTAATTAATGGGCAAATGAACTAAACAGACACTTCTCAAAAGAACAAATAAATATGGCCAACAAATATATAAAACAATGTTCGACATCATTACCAATTAGAGAATGCAAATTAAAACTACACTGAGATGGTGGGACAATCTCACACCAATCAGAATGGCATTCATCAAGAATACAAATAATAACATGCTGGAGAGGATGTGGAGAAAGGAACACTTTTACACTGTTGGTGGGACTGTAAATTAGTACAACTGCTACGGAAATCAGTATAGACGCTCCTCAAAAGACTAGGCATGGAACCACCATAGGACCCAGCTATCCCACTCCTCGGTATTTATCATGAAGAATGGAAGTCATACTATAGGGATACATGCACGCTCGTGTTTATAGCAGCACAATTCACAACTGCTAAACTATGGAACCAGCCTAGGTGCCCATCAGTGGATGAATGGATAAAGAAAATGTGGTAGAGATACACAATGGAGTTTTATTCAGCCATAAAGAAAAATGAAGTTGTGTCATTTGCAGGAAAATGGATGGAACTAGAGACCATCATGTTAAGTGAAATAAGTCAAACTCAGGAGGTGAAGGGGTGTATGTCTCTCTAGGGAAGCTAGAGAGGAAAAGGGAAAACAAAGCTGGGGGTGGATCTCCTAAAAATCAAAGGGCGATCAGTAGAGGAAAGGGACCAAGGGTGGGACCAAGTGGGGAGAGAGAGAGGGGAAGTGCTGGGCAGTGATATTGGCTATGTTATAATATATGTCACATATTATATTATATTATGTGCATGTATGAATATGTAACAACAAAATCTCAGCAGTATGTACAGCTATAATGCACTAATAAAAATGCACTAATAAATCCATATGAGACTTGAAAAAAGCTAATTCTGGCCACGGGTTGGAGCATGGCTCTCCAGAGATTTGCTTCTGGCTTCCTGGTCCCCTCAATGGGCAAAGAAGTTTAAAAGTTACATTTTGCTACTGGGCTGGTATGAAGATAAATATAATCCAGGACAACCTGTATTTATTTATTTATCTATTTTGGATTTCAAACTAAAACATTTCCATGGGAGGTAAGCCCTCTACCTATTGTGTCCAATGTGTAAATCAGCTCTGAAAGTTCTTGCTTTTTTTCCTGCATTATACGGGCTTTTCTGTCAGTTGGCATACATTTGTAACCTACAACTTGTGTCTAGTTTCCAGCAAATCATTTTTCACTGTGTCTACAGTGCATGCTAAGAACCACATCGCCTGAGGCCTACTCCTTGAGTGGACAGGTGTAGCCATGTCGTGGATTCCTGTCGGTGGGGTGGCAGAGCAATGGTCACTTCTGATTGGCCAAATGTACTTGCAGTTTATTTAAGCTGAACAGAATTGGAGGGAGGAGCTCAGAGCACTGCTCACTTCTGATTGGCTGAACACACAGTGGTCTTGTTGAACCAAGAGTCGACCAGAGCCCCACGTGCTGCAGACTGTAGGC
Source organism: Xerus rutilus (assembly GCA_028644305.1). Classification (NCBI taxonomy): domain Eukaryota; kingdom Metazoa; phylum Chordata; class Mammalia; order Rodentia; family Sciuridae; genus Xerus; species Xerus rutilus. The sequence goes on along the minus strand of CM053412.1, from coordinate 65,747,248 downwards.
TGGAAATGATTCTTTTATGAAATCATGCTGTTTGTGCAGCAGAGGCTTCCCATTTGTGTTGGCGAATCTCAGCGTGAAATGCCTCACATGCAATCTTTTTGTAAAAGTGATGGGAACTTATGCCCATTTTGTGGAGACATCTAAAACCTGGCCTAGGGTCTGTGGGTGATGAGTTTCCTGGCCTCACTGACCACTGGGCTGCTGCAGTAGGAACCAAGGGCCTTTGCTGCTGGGGAACTGAGTCCAAATTTGTCTCCTGGTGGACCTACCTGCTAGCGTGTGAGAAGGGGAAGGACAGTCCTGGTGTTATCTCCGTCTTACACTTTCTCCCGCTGGCTTTTCCTGAAAGAGCTAGAGACGAGGCCTGGAAAGCTTGACACTGTAGCTGGAGCCAGATCACGAGAACCTGGCAAATCTTTACTGTAATAGGGCTGGTGCCTTCTGGGAAACTGAGGCAGCATGAAGACCCCTCCCCATCAAAGCCCAATTCTTGCGATCAAATCAGAAGGATTTCAGACATTTCACCCAGAGTAACAGGCATAAGTTTATTGAAGGGATAAAACAAGGGAAAGGGGACACTCTTAAGGGAAAGAGTGGGTCCTCTCAGAGAGGAGAGGGACAGTGTGCATCTCTTGCACTCCAGTTTGAATGGTGATCCCTGAGAAACTTCTAGAGAGGCCTGCCCAGGTCCACCTCTTGACTTTTGACAGCTGGATGATATCAGACTGCCAAGGCCCCACTGCCATGACAACTCTAAGTCACTTTGGTCCATGCCGACTGGTTCTCATTAGATTCTTACCCATAAATTCTTACAGATTTTATGGTTAGGACGAATTACCCTTAGCCTTGAGTTTCAAGATCTGGTCTTTGGAAAGGGTCAAAAAGTCTCCCTGTTCAAGGTAACTTGGGTTCCTCTTACTGATATTATTTCAGGCCTGCATTTTTCCTGCCAATAATGGGTAGCCTGCTGAGGAATGTGACATAGCCTCTCTACTTAGGCCAGGCAGGGATTCAGGTAAACTGCTTCCTGGGAAAGACTTCGTGTGGGGGTCAGCCCAGTCGGCACAGTGTATAGAATTACTCCCTTAACCTCATGTTCCCATCACCGGTGTCTGTCTGCTATCAACTGGATCTCCCTCCAATACTCAAATAGAACCTACACACATTCTCTCTATACAGTTTAAATGATCTCTCAATGACATATATCACATAATACAATATAAGTGCCATGTGGATGGTCGCTGTACAGTATCACAGAGGGAATCACAACAAGAAAGAAGTCTGTTCATTTGTTACAGGCACAAACTCCCTCCAATGTTTCCAACCAGTGGTGTTTGAATCCATGGATGCAGAGCTCACAGGTACAGTGGCCCAACTTTAATGTTCCAGACAGTCTGGCAGATGGGGGTGGCTGTGTAAAATGGTTCTGGCCAAAGAAATTTACATGGAGTCAGCTAGGTGGAACTTCCAGGAAAGTTATTTATATTTTTCTTTGAGGTCAACTTTATTTGATTCTCCTGAGTGAGCCCCGTCTTTCTGTGCCTGGTTTATTTCACTTACTGTGAGCTCCTGCAGGTTCACCCATGTGAATCACATACTTCCTGTCTAGAAGCAAAGGGATCAAGCCGAGAAGAATACAGAAATACGTGGCAGAGAAGTGCCGAGACTTGGCATCTTTTTTATATGAGGATAAAATCAAATGTATTTAATGGTGAATTAACATGTAAAATTTGTTTTAAAAGTACCAAATCTTTTGAATGATGATATGGCAATGAAAGAAATGTATGGTGAAATCGCAATGAACCATGATTTTAACAAATCTACCCAGAATCTCCCACCTTTTGGGTTTTATTCCTTCTTGAAATATCCCCATGGTTGCCAGGGGAGGAACAAAGCACAATTACTCCAAAAAAGGACATGTGGACTCTGCAGGCCGATGCTCCTCCACTCAGTTATTGGTTTTTTCTGATAACAAGAACAGGGTGAGCGGGCATGTGCTGTTTATGCCTGCACCTTTCCTTCCCCTTGCCTGAAAGAGCAATGAAAGACCTGCATGTTGGTCCACATTTTGTAAGCACGGGCATGCGACCTGTCTCAAGGTTGAAGAATCAGCAGCTACAGGGAGCCTGTCTTTATGATTTCCTTGGGCAAATACATGGGAAGGAGAAAGCTCTGCCATCAGGCCTTTTGACTGTTAAGTCCAAGGCCGTAAAGTTTAAATTCAGAAAAAAAAAATCCTTTTTCTGATTTTAGGCAGAGTTAAAAGAGATGCCTTGGGCAGCAGGGGATGTCATTTGGGATGACTTGGTGTGAGGCTCCCCCGGCTTCCCTGGAGGAGGCCTCTCTGCTCCTGTTACTGAGAGGATGGACTGGGCCAACAATGGCACTTTTTCTGAGCATGGGAAGGATGGAGAAAGAGCTATTGATGGCCTTCTGTGACATGAGGTGGAGGGACGTGGCTCCTGTGGTTCTCTCTTGGTCCCTCGGTCACCCTTAGTATATCACTTGTCTGCCTCTAGGGAGCTAATTCAGTTTGGTTTGCTCTCAAATGGATTCTGAGTGGAACCGGAGGCCACCTGGAATCCACAGTTCCAGGACAGATTGTTTGCGGGAAACAATCACAACAATAAGGTCATGGTCTAGCCGGGACTGGCTCCGCACATGTCTCGCGGATGTGGAAGGCTGTTGGGTCTGGGCAGAGCTGAACAGGGAGTCTCCCTCTGTGATGGGCTCGCTCACTGGAGCCTTGAGGCTGCAGGGCTGGAGCAGAGGGGCCACATGCTGGCATATCCTTCTGGATTTGGGCATGAAATGGATATGAGACTGGATGCCTCTTGAAGGACACCACTCCCACCAGCAGAAGTCATCAGCTTTGTCACCTGTCCTGGGTCACACCATCAAGCCCTTTCATGGCTGAATGTTCCTGTAGCCGATTCTATTCATTTAAAGCTTTCACCTCCATGCCTCCCTTCAATCAGTCCCCACCACAATTCTTGATCTAGTCATTTTAGCTTCATGAGATACAAAGGCTTCCAGAGACTCAGCATCTGAGCGCAGACCGCCACGTGAGCCATGGCAGAGCTGGGCTGGATTCACTGGTGCCTCCTTCCTTCTCCTACGGCTTCTGCGCTGGCTTCTCTCTCCTCTGCAGACATCCTCTCCTTTGATGAAGCCTCGGGGATCACAAAACCTGTTGGCTGGTTTGTTGGCATTTGCCTATCAACTCCTCCCCAAGTGCAGCTACCTGTTTTCTCCTAGGCCTCCTTCGTGTTGGATAATTCAATGAGACTGTCCTGCCTCCTATAATGTCCTGTGAGAGGAAGATGCTGCATGTGGAGGGCCCAGGACATGAAGAGAACTCAATGACTGAGGCAAATTTAAAGGTCTCACAAGCAGGGTACACGGCCACACACGTATAATCCCAGTGGCTCAGGAGGCTGAGGCAGGACAGTTGCGGGTTCAAAGCCAGACACAGCAAGAAGCAAGGAGCTAAACAACTCAGCGAGACCGTGTCTCTAAATAAAATGCAAAATAGGGCTGGGGAGTGGCTCAGTGGCCGAATGTCCCTGAGTTCAATCCCTGGTAACAACAACACAGTCTTCATTATTCTAATAAGAAAACTAAAATAAATGTAGTCAGAAATAAAAGCATTAGGGAAGAACACCACAGGTATGGGAGTAAAGGTTTCCAAGGAGTACAGACAGCATCCTTAAGAGGAAATGTGGACACAGACCGTCACCTGGGACATATTTACTTGTCACCCATCTCATCCTTTCTCTTCCTTTTGCATCTCTGGGTTTCTTCCTCAGGGATGATTATCTCTACAAATCACCTCTGTATGTTAATAATATGCCTTTAAAGGTGCCAACACAATTCACCTGCTACCTCTGTATGCAAAGGCAGAAGGGCCTTGTAAGGCAGAAAAGACCAAACTTTTCTGTCCTTTGTTGCAGGAGAGATTCAGGCATCATGAGCTCTGACATGGAGACAAAGTTAACTTTTACTTGCCATTTTCAGGTGCCCTCCCCTGACACAAACAATGATTTCAGTCACAGCAGTGAGGATAAGCACTGCACTGACCATCTCCTTCCAAACCCATGCAGAGCAGGCTCTGTTACCTCACTTTGGAAAAGGTCTAAACAAAACTCTCCTGAATATATCCAGAAGCTCTTTGTGCCTGAGTCTGGCCTCCTGTTAGAATGATATATGTGGCATTATATTAACAACTGATGCTGCCACCCAGACCAAGAGAACGAGTGGGTAAGTTACAGGTGATGGTGGGTAAGTTACAGGTGATGGTATTTCCTAAAACCGTCCGTGAGAGACAAATGGGAAGGCTGAGCTGAACACCATGTAGTACGCATCGCCCTCCAACGCTCTCGTGCATGTTGATTATTTGGAATTGTAAATGCTAATACCAAGAGCTGTGACTCGGCTCCTTTTGAGGGATGCTCATGCATTGGTACCCTTAACAAGTTGTCTGTTGGAGTTGATATCATCACCCTCATTCTCACCACCAAAACCACAAAGCGACAGAAAGAAGGTGCAACGCAGCATCTCTTACCTGCCGGTGTCTGGGCTCCACACCACCACTGCCGGCCCCAGCGAGCCCTGGAAATCTGCCTCCTTAAGGGTCACATTCTTTGTTGCTGCTTTAAATTTTACCAAATGCAAGAGGTGGGAATTCCTTGTGAGTAAGTCTTCTTCACAGCAACATGTGTCCAGGTACCAGTGCAGCCTGTGTTGACAGTGCATTGTGGTGTGCTATGTGGGGAAGCCCATCCGCTGTGAATTAGGGGCACCATGTCTGTGGATGATCACAGTGTTTCGTAATTCCTTTGAGGATTAGATTTTGGGGCACAGCTTTCTACTTCTGTTTGGTTTTCTATCATTGATTTAAGAAAAAGAATGCATAGAGTAAGAGCTGAACATTACAAATTTGAGGGATTAAAAAAGAAAATGCCAAAGTGGTTCAAACGAATTTTTATTCTTGAGCTTATTTTTTTTTTATGATGATTGGTTGAAGCAGCTACTAGATCTCTAGGAACGGGGAACTAAGTGCTGTGGAGGTTATTTCTAGTATGACAGATTTTACTTTGACAGAAATCAAGGCACTGATATAAGGAGCCATTTGCTCCTATTTGTCTGCTTTTGGATGTAGGAGAAAGCTCTGGAAAGGTAGCAGAAGCTGGAGGCCAGAACTCTCACATCCCATTTTCTGCTCTGTGAGAGGAGACTCCAGGGTGGGGACAGAGTTGTACATTTCAGGAGTGGGAAGACCTAGGCAGGGCTGGGAAAGGGAGTGGGGGTCTAGTGTTCTGCCCTTGATATCACTATGTACTCTTCTATTCTTTTCTAAGAATGCCCAACTTAACTTTGAGAGTTTTTATGGTGTTGTTTAATCCAATTCCCTGTTTATTTAATAACATAAAAGAACAAGAAAGTCAACATAAACCTTTAGAGCTTTCTGGAATGTTTCTATGAAAACTAAATAATTTTATCTTAACAAGGTAAAAGCATGAGAAATAATGATTTTAATAATAATAGTTGCTTTTCTATGGATGTACCCTCTGGGAATGGCAGCAGAACTCACAAGATGAAAATTAATGGCAACCTGACCAAATGAATCCAAAGTGCCCTGTTCTGTTCCCTTATTTGTACTGATTATATCAAGCTGAATTCAACCATTTATCTATTTTGTTGAGACTGAAAATGTCTAGAAGGTATGGATGATGAGTGCTTCATCTGTATTTCTTGAGCATATAAAATGAAGCAATTGTTTTATCTAGTGCTTTCCTTCCTCAGACCTCCACATTGTTTTTCACCTAAGTACCAAGAAGTTGGAAGAACTCCATGTTTAGAACAACCAGAGATTCCTTCTGTGAGGGGTGAATGACTCACTCCTCTTCCTACAAAACAGAAGAAGGATGGCATCTGCTGTCGACCTGATAGGTCTGCACGGGCCAGCCCCAAATATTTTACATGCTTCTGGGTGCTGGTGGGATGGAACTCAGTGATCCTGGACGAATGCCCCTGAGATTATGCAAGAAACGAACACTGAGGCTGACTCTTGGATGTCAGGACAGAGGATGAACCAGCCCTAGGGCAGTAGTCATCCTTAGATCCATGTGAGATATTACCTATCACCGGTCAGCTAACCATAAGAAAGATAATACTGAAGCATATTATTCACAGGCAGGTGTAGTTGTGCTTATGGACAAGGATATGTGGGCCATGATTGCCTTTTGCCATGGACAGGTCTTCCCCACTCTGATGTTGTGCCCAGGCAGTCTCGCACTTCTGTGAGTGCAGGTTCCAGGCCCATGTTCATTGCCCTTACATAGTCTGCAGTGGCCTTCTGGAACCAAGCACAAAACAGAAGAAGGACATTGGAAAGAGTCTCAAGAACTCCAAGGACCCTGCAAGGAATCGATTTGGATTCATAAAGTCCATTTCCATCTCCCATAATGCAGAACATGTTTAAATGGGTATCCTGTCCATCAGACTGAAGTCTGGTCAAGTCTTTAAATTACAGCACAGAAATGCAATTGGCCAAATTATATTGTTACATCATGTGCCTGAATGAGAATGCAAACCCAAATCTTAGTGTTATGCCTATAAATAATGCACCTGTAAAAACATATGAATATTGTTATAAAAAATTACACGAGGGGCTGGGGCTGTAGCTCAGTGGTGGAGCGCTTGCCTAGCATACGTGAGGCACTGGGTTCGATCCTCAGCACCACGTATAAATAATAAATGAATAAAATAAAGATCCATCAACAACTAAAAAAAATATATTAAAAAAAAAAAAAACATTACACGAGGCCAGGCATGATGCCTCTGGACGTTAGGGCCTCTGTATTATTCTCTAGGTAATATTTTTCTATATATTTTCAGTGTTATAACAACACGATGGAAGCATTCCATCCAAGGAGTCTATTTTAGGAATCCTAAAAAAAATCCCAGGTCTTGGGTTCAGAATTAGTGACTGCACATTTAGATCAGAGGAGAAATGTGGGAGCAGCTTGCACCGGCCACACAGTTCCCGTGCTTCCAACAAGAGGGGGTGGAAGTCAAGATTCTCCGACAGTCGATATGTGCTGCAGCTCCTCTTGGAGATAAGTGCAATCTTCTCTGAAATTTACATTTGAAAAGGATGGATCTCGGGTGCTGAAAGTGGACTTTCCTGGGTAAAAACCTGTGACAAGTCTCACTTCACTTTGAAAAGTGTTCATACATGAATGAAAAGTTCAGAGAAAGAACTTACACCTAAAAGTTTTCTGAAATAATCACTCTAAGAAAAGGTAAAAAATAAAAAGCCCTTTCCATAACTCAGAAGTGGGAGCGATGGCACCATGGGCAGCACATCTGAGGACGTAGCTTCGTTTTGCAAGATGCATCCCCACACGAGCATGGGGGGGTGGGGTGACGGAGTCACACTCAGAACTCATCCCACCTGAGAGTGCTCAGTCCCTGGAGACCTAAGAGAGCAATGGATTCACAGGAAGCTGCAGGTAGAGTAAATGTCTCCTTTCCCAGGAGAACTGGAGTCCCGCCAGCCCAAATCCTGGCCTGACCCTTATTTGGGTGAAACTCACGTGAACCCATGGTGATGTGTAGAACTTAGAGCAATCAGCCAGCTTTTACTGGGTGTACTCAGGAGATGTGACCAGGAATTATGCTATAGATCTGAAGGTACTCTCAGCACAAGATTGATTTGAAAATTTTAAACCCCATACAATGGCGCATGGCTCAGTGATCTGTGGGAGAAGTGGGTGGAATCACTTAGCAGTGATACCACGGACGTGTATCACCGACACAGAAAGGAAGTCATGAACATTGCCAATAAAGCACATTATACCTACGTTCAGAGCTCAGATATTGGTGTTTTTCAAATCAATGTGTTTATTTTCTATGCGTTGTGGTACAAGACGTAGTCCCTCTTTATGCATTTAATTTATTTTACTTTTTTGAAGTGAATAAAGACATTTTTGTATTTCAACATCTGAGATGATTGAATCTTAGAGAATGGTATCTCAAGCATTTAAAAATGAAGTTTACTGGGTAAATTAAAATAATTTCTTCCTTGTTGATGATGTTCCACAATTTTTAATCTAAAGTATATTTTTGAATGTTTAGCCACATCATTATTGCAGTGCCAGTTGTTACACAAATATAACATGTACAGGACATCTGTATAATTGTGATGCTAATTATTACTGGCTCCTTCATCTGTTAGATTCATTCATGTTTTTCAAGTATGGAAGTCTTTTAAAATATAAAGCATAGGACTGGGGTTGTGGCTCAGTGGTAGAATGCTTGCCTCACATGTGTGAGGCACTGTGTTCAATCCTTAGCACCACATTAAAAAAATAAATAAATATATTGTTCCCATCTACAACTAAAAAAAATTTTAAAAAATTTTGTCTTAAAAATTTTTTAACTAAGATTTGCCAAAAGGCCAGCTCCACCTTGACTGAACTTCCAGTCTGGCCCCTAACTACAGCCCTTGTATAAATATTGAATCCTCAACCAAGGAGGAACTTCTCACTCTCGAGATAGACCACATTTCCCCTGGAATGTGTATTTACTTCCTAAATACACTTCTGTCTATGCCTTTGATTGGCTCATGCTGAAATTCTTTACCATCATATATACCAAGAACCCTGCTGATCCTGAGTTTAATTCCCCTCCCCTCTGGGAACCCTCGATCACTTCTCCAGACACTTTTTTGAACATGACATGTTGACCAATACATACTTACATAATGTCACTAGGTTAAATATTAGATATAAAATATTAAGGTGTTTAATGCAAAGTCGATGGGAATTTTAGAGTCCCAGAGGGTTTTTTATTTTCACAATTTAAAAATTCTGGAAGGTTTATATGTATTTAAATATTACTTGTGCTTTATTAGGGTTAATTTTGCTATTTTCCTTGTTCTTGTTTTCCTTCATCAGACAGAGGTACTCCAATCCATGTAAACTTAATGATGCCCACAATCGAAAATCACTTCCAAAGAAATGACTCCTTAATTTGTGTAGAATATGCAGATTTATTATGGTGAGAGATGACTATCCAGACAGGAAATTTAT
>CM053412.1:65708551-65729854 GCA_028644305.1 Xerus rutilus | reverse complement strand
TCGAAAGACATCTAATGAAATAAATTCTGTGGGAGTTTAAAATGTTTTATGGGTATGTCCCCATGTTTTTATACTTCTTTCTGATTATACTTCCCTTCTAGGTGTGCAAGACTAAATAGGTGGTCCTATGTTGGGCTGCTTTTCTAAATTTTTGGAGGTCACTCAAGTCTCCTCAGTTACTCTTAGGGAGTTAGTTCATGAGGAACTGCTTGGCTTCTTCTGTGTCCTTTTCTCAACCAGACTTGCCAAGAGCCAGGATGGGTCAGTGTCATACGACCACATGGCTTCCCATGGAAGCACGGAGAATATTTCCCTCTCGAATGACCCTCCTTTTCACAGAATATGTACTGTTGGCCTCTGGGGTCTTCATAATTCCCAGACTGGGGGATCATATGACTATGCAGAGTTGTAGGGCCTTTAGGAGTCCTGTCACTCCACAAAGTAAGATGTTAAAGTTGAACCTGAAGATGTGTAAATCCGGTGCTTGTTTTCATATCTCTATATCATTCCTATAACTCTTAATCTCTCCATCATTACAAGCAGAAAAAAAAGTATAAAGAGCTGATTTATGCAAATAGCATTTCCCAAATAAATTAAAGTTTGAGTAAAATATGTAAAAGAATTAATGGAGATGTTAAGGTACTACACACAATAGTATGTTTTACATAAATGCTCTAGGAAAGTGGAATAGTGTGATATCTGTGACATAATGACATGATTCATTATGTCAAAGTGCTGACATTTTAACATTCACTTTTATTTAGTAAAAATTGCATATATAGGGGCTGGGATTGTAGCTCAGTGGTAGAGCGAATGCCTCGCATGCGTGAAGCACTGGGTTTGATCCTCGGCACCACATAACAATAAATAAATAAAGATACTGTGTCCATCTACAACTAAAAATTTTTTTTTAAAAAAAATTGCATATATAATGTGAATACAAGTAAAAATCCACTGTAAGCTGGGCATAGTGGCCCATACCTGTAATCCTTAGCCTGTAATCCTCAGGGGCTGAGTAAGAAGTTTCACAAATTCAAAGCCAGCCTCAGTGACTTAGCAAGGCCCTAAGGAACATAGTGAGACACTGTCTCAAAATAAAAAATAACAAAGGGCTGGGAATTTGCCTCAGTCATTATGTATCCCTGAGTTCAATACATGGCACAAAATATGGAAATTAAAAAATTAAAATTCAGTACAAAATTTCCAAAGTAAATTGTTTATTTTTTAAATTGTTATTTTTAGATATATATGACAGTAGTGTATTTTGACATGTTATATGTACATGGACTATAACTTATTCTAATTAGGATCTCATTCTCAGTTATACATGATGGTGAGATTCACTGCAGCATATTCATATATGGATATAGGAAATTCATGTCTGATTCATTCTCCCGTCTTTCCTATTCCTGTCCCGTCTCCCTCTCTTCTTCCTTCAGACTAATCCACTGAACTTCTATTCTCCCCTCACTCCACCCTCTGCTGTGTGTTAGCATCTACATATCAACATTTCAACAGAGCATTCAGCCTTTGGATTTCTAGGATTGGCTTATTTTACTTAGCATAATTTCCAGATCCATGTATTTACCAGCAAAAGTCATAAAGACATTCTTTTTATGGCTAATATTAAATTGTGTGTGTATATACATTTTATTTATCTATTCATCTGTTGAGGGCACCTAGGTTGGTTCCTTAGCTTAGCTATTGTGAATTGAGCTGCTATAAACATTGATGTGGCTGTGTCACTGTACTATGATGATTTTAAGCCCTTTGGGTTGTCTTGGTCTCAGACTAATTTATATATGGCAGATTCGTGGAGTGAATCACCAGCCTTACAACAGGATGGGTTTTATAAGCTTTAGTATGAATAATATAATAAGAAAGCAACAGTTATACTTTGCAATATTGAATATTATATATAATGAATCAATAATATAGAATAAAAGAAAGAGCAGCTCCAGCCCAATAAGCACTCACCAGTCAACACCAGATAACACAAGTTCACAGGTACACTCAAAGTATCATCATCACCTTCAACACCTGTCCTTGGGTAAAAGGAGCAACACCGAGGGCAGGGTAAAAACATAGGTGAGAGTCAGATTCTTTCTTCACAAGTCAGATTCCTTCTTCTCATCATCAGGTTCCTTCTTCTACACTCAAAGCATCGGATCCCTTCTACTCCAGTTAGATTCCTTCTTCTCCAGTTGGATTCCTTCTTCTCATTCCCCTTTGGAGGACTTAAAAAGGCACAGCAACCCCTCCCAATATGCAGTCCGATGTTATGCAACTGGCCTTAGGTTGTTTATTCTCTGCAAGGTGGGAACTGGCCAGGTTCCAAGCTCACAAGGTGGAAAGTTAAAAGTTCTGATGCACCAAGAGCTCATTAGTGCGCCAGATGGCCCAGAACAATAACATTGAGAGTGTTTACTGTCTTCAAAGTCTCTCCAAATTCCTCACTAATGGACCCCCCTTTTCTAAGTCACTTAAGGATGGGCCCATATTATTAACTATCTATCTATACATGGGTATATACCAAGATGTAAGATAACTGAATTGTTTTAGTCATCTTTTTTACTACTTTGACTAAGAGACCTGACAAAAACAACTTTAGAGGAGAAAAAGTTTATTTGGGGGCTCATAGTTTAAGAGGTTTCAATCCACAGATGGCAGGCTCCATTCCTTGGAGCTTGAGGTGAGGCAGAACATCATGGTGGAAGGGTGTGGCAGAAAAAAGCAGTTCACATGATGATCTGAAGGCAGAGAGACTCCACTTGCCAGATACAAAATATACATCCCAAAGGCAAGTCCCCAATGACCCTCCCTCTCCAGGCACATCTGACCCAACTTCAGTTACCTCTCAGTGAATTCTCATCAGTGGATTAATTCACTGACTGTGTTAAGGCTCTCAAAACTCAATCACTTCTCCCCTAAACCTTCTTACATTGTTTCATACTATTGGGGGACACCTCACATCCAAACCATAACACTCTGTCCCTGGCATCCCAAAGCTCATGAACATGTCACAATGCAAAATACATTTAGTCCATTCCCAATAGTCTCCATAGTCTCAACATTTCCAAGATTGTCCAAAAATTTAAGTCCAAAGTCTCCTCTCAGACTGAGGGCATGTAATGTCCAAGCTCAGGAGTCTGCCAGAGACCACCAGGAGTCCGATTTGATGCAATCATAAAAGGGTCTTTACAAGCTCGAGCAGGGGCCATACACCCACACTGACACAGCGGGTAGGGAAGTGTGGCCCCGAGTCTAGGGGAGCAGGAATTTTTATGGGTTACAACAGCAAGCTGGGGAGTATATGCCTTGGCCTTACAGGATTGGGTAAGGGAAAGTGCATGCAGGGGGACAACAGTCTTGTCACTATAGGATTGGGTAAAGGTGAGTGTGGTCAGTATGAGGTCAGTTGACCTTTGGGCTGATAGGTTTGGCTATGGTGGGCCTGATGTTTAGATCCCTGATTGGTTGGCCCAGATTGCAAAATGACTTACCAGTGCCAGAGCAGTGTGCCATTAAGTGTATCGCAATTGTTTAGGAACTGGGTGGGGTGAGGGCTAGTTGGGGACAAAGACCCAGAAAAAAATGGCATTGGTCTTGTCCTCTCATTCCCCCCTCTAGTAGTAACTAAAACCAATCTTGGTTTTCAGACTCGAGTGACAGAGTCTGCTATGATGTTCTTGTAACCATTAACTGAATCACTCCCAGTCTCTCCTTTATGTAGGATATGAGCCAATTGAGGATGCATGGTTGGAATGTGAGGATTAATAATAGGATTAGCAAAGGCCCCACAATTGTGGATATTAGAGTAGTTAGCCAGGGTAAGGCATTAAATAAGCCCTGAAACCATCCTTGATTTTGTCCTCTCTCTCGTTTTCTCTTTTCTAATCCTTCTCTAATTTTGGCCATAGAGTCTTTGACTACTCCTGAATGCTCCATATAAAAACAGCATTTTTTTCCCCTGAGGGCTGCACAGAGCCCTCCCTGTTGTAGAAATAGAAGATCTAAGCCTCTCCTATTTTGGAGAACTATCTCCACCAATGATGAGAATCTTGAAGGTGAGAAATGGCCATTTCTAGTCGTCCTATGTCTTCGTCTATGGACACTCTTAACTGGCCATAATGTTTTTCTTGTAGGACCAGAGAAGAAATCCCAGCTCCTACAACTCCCAAACCCAATAGTACTGCCAACGTGAGGGTAGTCACAGGTTCTCTTGCCTGTCTATTGAGAGTCAGGTCTAGACCTGGAGAGTGAGGTTCCCAAAGGATGGCAAGGTCCTCTGGGCTATGATAGATTAACCTCGGGACTAACTGAACCATGATACAAAAATTCTGATCTAGTAGTTGTCCATAAACACAGGGAGTGAATCCATCTGAACATGCCCACTATGCATCTGTGGGAGGAACTAGATAACTCTGAGGTTGTCTCTGTAACCTTGCAGAGTTCCTGGTGGGATGGGGGAACTTGTCCAATACATCATCCCTGGCAGGACACTGACTGGAGGGTAATGCGGGCATTTCCAGCTTGATTCCATCGGCATTGAGACTGATTATTAGTGGTAGTGTAATTGTCTAGTATAACAATTCCTTCGTAATAGGGGGGCTTGGCATCATAGCACAAGCAGCATGACTCAGTTAAATCTGGTCTGGTGCCATTTAAAGCTAGATAGGTATACAGCATGAGTTCCCATAATGGGTCTGAGTCATGGGAGTGGGGAGAGTTCTGAGTTGGGGTATAAGAACTGACATTATTGGGAGTGGCTTTAGTGGATATGGGGGTGGGACGGCCTTTCAATTTGGGGTTGAAGGCATTAAAAACGGGGTTTGGTCCTATACTTTTGGGTACCTCTTTAGGGGTTATTGGTGTCACTATGAGAGACAGTCTTATAATTCCCCCACAATCATATCCTGACAAGTACTGTCTGATTCCAAAGTTTTTTGCCTCTAGTCCATGATGGGAATTGTTTGCCTATATCTTTGAATCTAAGGAGAAGTTGGTTGCAAGGTTTCTTTTTGGGATAGCCCCCCAAAGAGACCTTGGGATGGTATCCTCTGACAGGATACCAGGGGCTGTTGTCTATAAACCTGGGATCCCTGACAATCTCTATCAGTGCATCATGTTTAGTTTCCATCCAGGGTCCTTGAGTTTCACATCCCCAACTAGCACAATAAAAATTATTGATTGTCCCACAGTTTTTTTCCCACCATGGTGACCCAAAAGGCAGTGGGCAGACATAGTATTGAACCTTACCTTGTTCCGGAGGGTACCAGCCTTCTCTGGGAGCCATTGCTAAAGCTAAATCAAAACCCAGATCAGGATACCAAGTATTCTGGGGGGCTACATAGGAGGTAATATTGACAATCTGTCCCACTGAGTTAACTAGTTTCCATGTAAGATTATAGGGGATGTGGGGGCTCAAGTCTCCTCCATGTAGAGCCAGAAGTCCTAGGAAGAGGTAGACCTGGATAATTTTAACTTTAAAGGATTGTCCTTGTGTCTTTGGGCTTTCCATTCCGCAGCAGTGTCTGGGTTCAAGTAGTCACTCTTGGTGGCAAACGGGCCTGCTGGTCTGGCGTGGGTGTAATCAATCCAAGCTGCTATTCCGTCGACCTTGAGTGCAGTTGGAGTTGTCAACAGGATGATGAATGGTCCTTTCCAGCGAGGTTCAAGAGTTCCTTGGCGATGACGCTTGATATAAACCCAATCTCCCGGGCGGAAACTGTGGGGTTCAGGAGGAGGTACAGTCTCATACAATGCATGCAACTTCGGCCATACGTGCTGGTGGGCCCACTAGGTCCTCTGCAGTTTAAATAACAAATCGGCATCTGAGAATTCATCTACGACCTGTTCTTACAGTTTAGGGACAATGGGGGCAGTGGTGCCAAACATAATTTCAAAGGGGGTTTGACCCATCTGGTAAGATGAGTTCCTCACCCTATATAGGGCGAAGGGGAGGAGGGACACCCAGTCTCCGCCGGTCTCTAAGGTCAATTTAGTTAAGGTCTCTTTTAGGGTCCGATTCATCCTTTCTACCTGTCTGAACTCTGGGGTCTATAAGCACAATGTAATTTCCAATTTGCCCCCAGAAAGGTTGCCACATCCTGACTTACCTTAGAAACAAAGGCTGGCCCATTGTCAGACCCAATCATTTGGGGAAATCCATACCTGGGAAGAATATCTTCTAACAGCTTCTTTGCAACTATCTTTGCAGTTTCCGCTTTGGTCGGGAACGCCTCAGTCCATCCCGAGAAGGTGTCAACAAAGACCAGCAAACAGCGGTATCCAAATTTACCAGGCTTGACTTCTGTAAAATCCACCTCCCAATAGGCCCCAGGCCGCTTACCTCTTAGTCGAGTCTCAGGGCGTCTGGCATTGGAGATTGCATTAGTGAGCTGGCAAGCCTTGCAATTAGTCACAATCTGTTCTATTTTAGCATGGACATCTTTGATTTTTACATCAGCCTGCCACACCACGTCTTCCATTAGTCTAGTCCCCATGTGGGTGGTTTGGTGGATTTTCTGGAGTATTTCCTCTGCCAATTTACCTGGAAGTATTTATCTTACCATCTGATGAGAGCCACCATCCTTTAATTTGTTGTGACATGGGAAGACTTCTGGCCCATTGTTTCTGCTCAGGCGTGTATTCAGGCTGCTCTGGCAACATTGGATTTCCTGGGTCCCGGAGTGTGACGGCCATGGTTGGCTCTCCCAAGGCCACTTCCCTTGCTGTTTGGTCCACTAAGTTGTTGCCTCTACTTATTGCTGAATCTCCTTTTTGATGTCCCAGGCAATGTATGATAGCCAGTCTCTTGGGGAGCCATAAGGCTTTCAGTAAGTTTAGGATTTCTAGTCTGTTCTTAATTGGCTTTCCTTCTGCTGTTAACAAGCCTCCTTCTTGGTAAGTAGATCCGTGCACATGTGCAGTGGCAAAGGCATAACAGCTGTCAGTCAGTACATATATTAACAGCCAGTCCCTTTCCTAGTTCCAGTGCTTTGGTGAGGGCTATGAGTTCGGCCTTTTGTGCTGAGGTACCAGGGGACAGTGACTGAGCCCAAATGATCTGTTTCCATGGTCACTGCTGCCCCTGCCCTCCTGACATTGTCCTTAATATAACTGCTCCCATCAGTGTACCAGGTGTAGTCTACATTTTGTAAGGGCACATATGTTAAGTCAGCTCTGAGACTGTGCACCCTGGCCAATATTTCGGGGCAGTCATGAATTGGCCCATCCAGGTCTGGGTCTGGAAGTAACGTGGCAGGAGCTTGAAACTCAATCCTTGCAGGGTTTAGTAGTAGAGTCTGATAATGAGTCACTCTGGCATTGTTGAGCCATCGGTCTGGGGGCTGTTTAAGAACAGCTTCTATGGCGTATGGGGTGGTTATAGCCAAGTTCTGCCCCAAGGTAAGCTTATCAGCGTCCTTTACAAGTATGGCTGTGGCTGCGATAATGTGCAAGCATGGGGGCCATCCTGAGGCCGCAGGGTCCAGTCTTTTTGACAAATAGGCTATCGGCCTTCACCATGGCCCCAGTTTTTGAGTCAATACTCCCTTGGCTACTCCCTTCCGCTCATCCACATACAAGTGGAATGATTTAGTAATATCAGGTATTCCCAGAGCCAGTGCTGTCAATAGAGCAGTGTTTATCTGCTCAAAGGCTTGTCTCTGAGGGGCGTCATCCCAGTGAAACTGACCAGTCTCTTTAGTGACCTCATATAGTGGTTTTGCGATCTCGGCGAATCCTGGGATCCATAGCCGGCAAAAGCCTGCGGACCCCAAGAACTCTTACCTGGCATGGTGAGATTGACTCTGGTATAGCCAGGATAGTTTCTTTTCAGGCCTGCGATAGCCATCTTTGTCCTTGTTGGAGTATGTAACCCAAATAGTTTACCTCGGCTCTGCAAATTTGGGCCTTCTTGGTGGAGGCTCAGTATCCCTTATCTCCAAGGACCTGTAGTAAGTCTCTTGTTCCCTCCAACCAGGCCTCCCGTGTGGGAGCAGAAATCAGGAGGTCATCCACATACTGCAAGAGAGTCAGGTTAGGGTGATCTGTCCAGTGCTCACCCAAATCTTCATGTAAGGCCTCGTTGAAAAGGGTTGGAGAGGTTCTGAACCCGAGGCAATCCAGTCCATGTAAGCTGTCTGTTGGAGCCTGCATCCGGGTCGTGCCATTCAAAGGCAAATATCTCTTGGCTCTTGGGTGCCAACGGGAGGCTAAAGAAAGCATCTTTTAGATCTAGGACTGTATACCAATGATGTTCTGGGGGGAGGTAACAAAGTATAAGGATTAGGCACTGTTGGGTGGATATCCATTACCCCCTTGTTGACTTCACAGAGATCTTGGACTGGCCAGCAATCACTGGAATTGGGTTTTTTAAACTGGCAACAAAGGAGTGTTCCAGGCTGACTGGCACTTTTGGAGTATCCCCAATTCCAACAGGCGGTGTATATATGGAGTAATGCCCTTTTTAGCTTCCCAGGACATAGGGTACTGCTTGACCCGTAAGGGTTGGGCATTTGGTTTGAGTTCAACCAAAATAGGGGATCTGTGTTTAGCTTCTCCCATACCGCCTGTTTCAGCCCATGCTAGTGGGAACTCTTTTAACCAGTCTTTTATATCTTTGCCTGGAGACTTAGGTCCTTCATATAATTTATATTCTTCCTGTAAGTCCATAACTAAGACATGTATAGGCCTTCCTTGAATATCAGTCAAATGGGCCCTCTTGGGCCCAAAAGAAATATGGGCCCACATTTTTGTGAGCAAGTCTCTTCCAAGTAGTGGATGGGGCAATCAGGAATCACCATAAATGAATGGGTTACCCATCCCATTGCCAAATCAACAGTTCTTCGGGTAGTCCATGAATATCGTTTGGTCCCGGTTGCCCCTTGGACCCAAGATTTATGGTCTGATATTAGCCCATTATCCTGAAGTAAGACTGAGCATTGGGCTCCAGTGACAGTCAGAAAGTCTATGGGCCTCCCCTCCACTTTTAGAGTTTCCCTGGGCTCGGGGAGGGGTTCTGAACCCTGTCCCCTCTGGTCTTCTTCCTCGGTAAACACTACCTTGGCCTTGGGTCTCTTTTTGGGGCAGTCCTTAGCCCAGTGGCCTTCTTCCTTACAATAGGTGCATTGGTTCTTACCCAGTGCCAGATGGCGGTTCCCCTGTGGCTTTTCTTCTCCACCTCCAGCAATTTGTCTTAGTCTCTTCTTTCTTTTATTTGGCTCTGATGTGGCTGCTAGTAGGACTCTAGCCAAATTTTTATTCTGTCTCTTTTCTGCCTTAATCTGCTTCTCCTCCGGGGTTTCCCGGTTGTTGTAAACCTTTTCTGCTATGGCAACCAAATCACGTAATTCTTTTTCTCCTAACCTCTTGGTCTTTTGTAACTTTCGTTTTATATCTGGAGCTGCCTGACTGACAAAAGCCATAGCCACCATTCCTTGATTTTCAGGTTTTTCAGGATCATAGGGAGTGAACTGGTGAAACGCCTCTAAGACTCTCTCTAGGAAGGTGGCTGGGCTTTCATTTGGTCCCTGCCTAATATCATAAACTTCAGCCAAATTAGTAGGTTGGCATGCAGCCACCTTGAGACCTGCCAACAGAGCCCAGCGATAGACCAGGAGTCACTCCTTACCTTCTGCCGTGTTGTAATCCCAACTTGGGCGCCTTAAAGGGAATCCTGCAACTATCTCTGCAGGATTTTGAGTGGGCTCGCCATTTGTGCCCAGGACTTGCTTTCAGGCTTCCAGGAGGATACGTTCGCGCTCCTCCCTGGTAAAAAGGACCTCCAAAAGCTGTTGGCAGGGGTCCCAGGTAGGCTGATGAGTAAACAGAAGTTTCTAAGAGATTAATAAGATCCCAGGGATTGTCAGAGAATGGCGCATTTTGTGAATGCCAATTATAGAGATCAGTAGTGGCAAATGGCCAATACTGATGTGGCTGATTTCCCTGAGCATCCATTGGGCCCGCTGGCCAGAAGGGCAGAGCCACAGTAGTATCGGGTTCCATGGTGGCCCTGCACTGACTTCGGGTCCCTTGGGCTGGTCCTGATTGTGCTGCCAGCATCGGCTCAGGGCTTTCTGCAGGAAGTGGTAGATCCTGTGGAGGGGGCAGGGCATAAGGAGGGGGAGGGAAAATAACTCTCCTTCTGCTCTCCCTTGGAGAATTGGATGAGGGGAAACTTGGTTCTCGGTTAAAAAAAAGATTCCTTTTTTGTAACCAAAACTTGCTTGCAAAGAGTATTGTTAGTGGGAGGTAAAAAGGCTTTGATCCAAATTGGTGTGCCATTTTTTACCAGAGATCTCCATACTATGATATAAGGAGCTTGATCTGGGTGGCCAGACTGCTGGCTGAGTATGACCCTTCTAACAGCTTTAATAAGATCTATGTAGAAGGTCCCCTGCGGGGGCCCTCTGACCCCAAAAGTTGGCCATTCAGAACTGTAGAGAGTATACATTTTACCTTTATGGACCTCCACAGATAGGTTGTGGGCCCTATTTTTAACTCTTTTAAAATGTGACATTATTAGGCTTAAGGAGGTGGATTGAGTCTGTCCCATTTTCGTCCGTCACAGCCAGGTGGACACACAAGACAAACAGAACAACAAGACAGACAACGCCGGCCAAACTCAGTCTTCAGAATCTCGTCCAGAAGCAAAACTGAAACTGATCTATCGGAGACAGAACCGGGCACACAACAGCTGCGCTGGCTGTTGCCCCTGGCAGAAGCAGACTGTGAGGCATCCCGTCCTTACCTGCAGGGTCTGGAACATCTTCCAGAACCCCTCGACCTGTCCCCTCCAGTGTGTCCACCTAGACATGTCTTAGGTCAGCAGAAATGTCTCCCGGGACACACTGATCAGAAACATATACACATACACAGTACTGACACAGAATTCTTACTGGCCAGTGTCTGACCCTTTGGTTTGGGGTTCCTGGTGGTCTGGGGGATCCTGGACAAGCCCTCAAATGTAATGCCCAAGCTCATAAGTCCACCAGAGACCACCAGGAGTCTGATTCCAATGCAATCACAAAAGGGTCTTTAATTACAAGCTTGAGCAGGGGCCATACACCCACACTGACACAGCGGGTAGGGAAGTGCGACTCCAAGTTTAGGGGAGCAGGGATTTTTATGGGTTACAACAGCAAGCTGGGGAGTATATGCCTTGGCCTTACAGGATTGGGTAAGGGAAAGTGCATGCAGGGGGACAACAGTCTTGTCACTATAGGATTGGGTAAAGGTGAGTGTGGTCAGTATGAGGTCAGTTGACCTTTACGCTGATAGGTTTGGCTATGGTGGGCCTGATGTTTAGATCCCTGATTGGTTGGCCCAGATTGTGAAATGACTCACTGGCGCCAGAGCAGTGTGCCATTAAGTGTATCGTAATTGTTTAGGAACTGGGTGGGGCAAAGGCTGGTTGGGGACAAAGACCCAGAAAAAAATGGCATTGGTCTTGTCCTCTCAGGCAAGCTCATTTCATGAGCACCTTGTAAAATTCACATGTGATTTATAATATCCAATATATAAAGGTACCGGTAAACATTTTCATCCATAAAAGTAGGGGAACAGAAAGAAGGGATAGGACCAAAGCTAGACTGAAATCCAGCTGGGCAAACTAATCTTGTAGTTCTGTGTCCAGCATCTGGAGCACATGGCATAATGTCCTCTCAAAAGGGCTTGTGTAGCTCCACCATTGTGACCTTGTAGGCTGTAGCCCAAGTGGCTTTTTTGTTGGCTTGTCTGCCTGGCTCCTGCAGCATTTCTCAGTGGACACTCCATACATTACTTACATTTCTTAATCCTGAGGGTCTCCACTGCAGCTTTGGCTTCCTCCTCCCTTCTCTATGTATAACCCTCTGAGGGGG
This sequence comes from Xerus rutilus, assembly GCA_028644305.1. Classification (NCBI taxonomy): domain Eukaryota; kingdom Metazoa; phylum Chordata; class Mammalia; order Rodentia; family Sciuridae; genus Xerus; species Xerus rutilus. Next base: position 65,717,987 of record CM053412.1, on the reverse strand, counting down.
TACCCACAGGGACTCTGACCCTGCTGAACTTTGCCTGGCCTCCCAGGCCTTCCACTGAAATCTTGGTGGAAGACTCCATGTCCCCCAACTCTAGCATCCTACATTCCTTTGTAACTATTACAGTGTGGCTGATATCAGCTCGAGCAGTAGCCAAGCCTCCAGGGACCCTGGCTGTAGCAATCTTTGAGTACCTAGGTGGTTAGCAAGTTGAAAAAACTTCCTTGGCCTCATCCCATGCCAATAAGAGTGCCCCACTGGTCTCTTCTCAACAGAATATTTACAACAGAATATTTAGACTTTGAGTCTGAAATGGATGTGGTCTTAATAATTACTGGAATGCTGTTGAGCCATCTTTCTTACAGTGTCTGGGCCAAGTCCTTAGCATCTCTTTAGTGGCAGTTATGTCTTTAACAACTGCAACTTCCTTAGCCTCAGTTTTACTCTCTCTTTAAAGTCTGAGTTCCGCAAATCTTTTTGATTCTGAATATTACAATAAACTTAGCTAAAAGCCACCAGCAATACCCATGCCACTTCTGGAATGCCATGCTCTCTAGTTTTTAGTTTGATACAATCCCATTTATTGATTCTTGATTTAATTCTCATGGTTTAGGGAAACTGAGAATGTCAGTTCCTAAGCCAACATAATGGAAAGTTGGGCCTACATTTTCTCCTGAAGAAACAGGGACTCCAGTCTAATGCCTTGGTCCTTGTTCCACCTTGAGATGTGTGTAGGGTGAGATACAGGTTAAATTTCATTCTGCTAAACATGAATTTCCAGTTTTCCCAGCACCATCTGTTCAAGAGGCTATCTTTTCTCTAATGTGTATTTATGCCACCTTTATCTAATATGAGATAATGGTATGTATGTGAATTTGTCTGTGAATCTTCTATTCCATTGGTTTTCATGCCTACTTTGGTGACAATACGATGTTTTTGTTACTGTACATCTGTGGTGTAATTTAAGGCCTGGTATTGCAATACCTTCTGCTTTACTTTTCATACTGAGTATTGCTTTGTCTGTTCTGGGCCTTTTGTTTATCCAAATGAGTTTCATGACTGATTTTTCTATTTCTATGAAGAACATCATTAAAATTTTAATAGAAATTGCATTCAATGTGTATAATGCTTTTGGTAATATGGCCATATTAACAGGATTAATTCTGCCTATCCAAGCAAATGGGAGATCTTTCTATCTTCCAAGGTCTTTGATTTTTTGCTTTAGTGTTTTGTTTTCATTGTAAAGGTCTTTCACCTCTTTTGTTAGATTAATTCCCAAGTACTTTTTTTTTTCTTGAGGCTATTGTGAATGGGATAGTTTTCCTAATTTATGGGTGTTAATTTTATATCCAGCTAATTTACTGAATTTACTTTGAGTTATAGAAGTTTTCTGTGGAGTTTTATGGGTCTTCTAAATACTGGATCAAGTCATCAGCAAATAGGGATAGTTTGATCTCTTCTCTTCCTATTCATATACTTTAACTTCTTTCTGTTGCCTAACACTCTTGCTAGAGTTTCAAGGGCTATGTTGAATAGAAATGGTGAAAAAGCGTATCTATCTTATTCCAGTTTGTAGAGGGAATTCTTTCAATTTTTCTCCATTCAGAATGATGTTGGCCTTGAGTTTAACATATTTAGCTTTTACAATGTTGAGATATGATCTTACTATCCCTAATTCTCCTAATGTTTTATACATGAATGGGTGCTGGACTTTGTCAGATAATTTTTCTGCATGTATTGAGATGATCATGTGATTCTTGTCTTTAAGTCTATTGATGTGACAAATTATGTTTATTGATTTCCATAGCTGAATCAATCTTGCATCCCTGGGATGAATCCAATTAATTATGGTGCACTATATTTTAATTATATTTTTGTATGCAATTTGTTAGCATTTTATTAAGAAGTTTTGCATTTATGTTCATCAGGGATATGGGTCTGAAGTTTTCTTTCCTTGATGTGTCTTTGTCTGGTTTTGGTATGGAAGTAATACTGGCTTCAAAGAACAAGTTTGGAAGGATTCCTCCCCCCTTTTTTTGGTATTGGGGACTAAATCCAGGGGTGCTTAACCACTAAGACACATCCCCATCTCCCTTTAAAAATATTTTATGTAGAGACAAGGCCTTGCTAAGTTGCTGAGATTACAGGCATGTGCCACTGAATCTGGCTTTTCAATTTCACTGAATAATTTTAGGAGGAGTGGTGTTCTTATTTGAAGGTCTGGTAGAGCTCAGCTGGGGATCTATCTGGCCTTGAGCTTTTCTTTATTGGTAGGCATTTGATGGCATTTTCAATTTCATTGCTGGAAATCAACCTGTTTATAATTTCTATGTCCTGATGATTCATTTTGGGTAGGTCATATATCTCAAAGAAATTTTTGATGTCTTCAAGATTTTGTATTTTATTGGAATACAAATTTTCAGAAGTCTTTATCTTCTGTATTTTAGTAGTGTCCATGATGTTTTTCTTCATCACAGTTTTAGTAATTTGAAAAATTTCCCTCTTTCTCTTGGCTAAGGGTTTATTAATTTTGCTCTTTTCCCAGAAACAACTTTTTGTTTCATTGACTCTTTAATTTTGTTTTAATTTCATTGATTTTGGCTGATTTTAATTCTTTCTTCTACAACTTTAGGTGTTGTTTTATTCTTTGCGTCCTAGAGCTGAGATATAATGTTAGGCTGGTTTTTTGTCTGTTTGGTTTTCTTTCTTTGGTGACTTTGTATGAATTAGTGCAATGCAACAAACTTTCCTCTTAGAACCTCCATCGTATCCCAGAGATTTTGATATGTCACTTTTTTTTTTATTTCTCCTCTTATTTCTTTTGCTATCCATTTGTCATTCAATATCCTATTATCTAGTTACTAGGTGTTAGAGTATCTTCTATGTTTTATTTTATTTTTGGTATCTAATTTCATTCCATTATGATCTGATAGAATGCAGGGGAGTATCTACTTATTTTTGTATTTGCTAAGAGTTGCTTTGTGGCCTAAGATGGTCTATTTTAGAGAAAGATCCATGTGCTGCTGAGAAGAAAGTATATTTAGTTTTTGATGGATGAAATATTCTATATATGTCTGTTAGCTCTAAATTATTAATATTCATTTTTAGTTCTATAGCTTTCTTCTTTAGTTTTTGTTTGGAGGACCTGTCCAGCAGTGAGAGGCATGTTAAATTCACTCAATATTGTGTTGTGATCTATTTGATTCTTGAAACTGAGACGTGTTTTATGTATAATACTCCATTATTTGGGGCATAAATATTTAATATTTTTATATCTTCATATACAATTCCCTTAAGCAGTATGAAATTAACTTATTTGGCCTTTCTGATTAACACTGGCTTGAAGTCCACTTCATGTGATATGGGAATAGAAATCTCTGCTTATCTATGAGATCCATGTGAAGAATGATTTTTCCCATTCTTTTATATCTATTCTGCAGATGTCTTTGCCTATGAGGTGACTCTCCTGGAGACAGAATATTGTTGGGTCTTGTTCTTAAATGCAATCTGCCAGTCTACGTATTGATTGATTTTTTAAATGTTTATTATTGAGAAATGTTTTCTATTGTCCATCATTTTTATTTCTGCTTTTTAATTTGAATTAGTTGCTCTTTGATATTCTTCTAGTGTAGTCTCTCCCTTTGTTGGCTTTCAATTTTACTTTTCTATCTTATGCAGATATTGTAAATATTTCTAAATGTTCTTTATGAAACATTTTATTGAACATGGCTTGTGGTATAGGCTTTCTAGTTGTAAATTCTTTTAACTTTTATTCATCATGGAAGGTTTTTATTTCATCATCAATTCTGAAGCTTTATTTTGCTGGGCATGATATTCTAGGTTGCTATCCATTTTCTTTCAGAGCTTGGTATATATTATTCCAAGACCTGCTAGCTTTTAGTCTAGGTTGAGAAATAAGGTAAGAGCTGGATTAGTTTCCCTCTAAATGTGACCTGTCACTACCTTTAAAATACGATCCTTATTTTGCATGGTAGGCAGTTTCCCGATAATGTGCCTTGTGTGGACATGTTTTAATTTTATATATTTGGGGTTTTACAAGGCTCTTGTATTTGATTTTCCATTTCATTCTTAAGGTTTGGGAAATTTTCAGATGTTTCATTGAGAACATTGTGAATTCCTTTTTTTTTTTTTTTGTATCTCTGAGCCTTCATTTATCCCAATAAATTTTGTATTTGATATTTTCATGTTCTCCCATATTTCTTGGAAGGTCTGTTCATGGTCTCTTAACATCTTTCTTCAGAGTCAACTTTATTTTCAAAATTACGTTTTGTCTTCCTTTTGTGAAATTCTTCCAAGTGGTCTAGTCAGCTGGTGATGCTTTCTGTTGAATTTTTAATTTTATTGATTCTATAATTTTGAGGATTTCTTTTTTTCAAAATCTCTCTTCATTAAGTGATTTTTCACTTCCTGTATTTTCTCTCTGATTTCACTCTTTACATTGTCCTTTTCCTCAGAGATCAGTATGAACTTTGTAAACTCCTTCCCTGGCTTTTCTTCCACTGTAATGTCAAAGGACTCTGTTATTGAAGTATTGTTTTTTTGTGTGTTTTGTTCTCTTGATTTTTCATATTGTTTGTGTGTCTACCCATCTAACAGTATGAATCGTATGCAGTAGATTTTCCACTCTATAGACTTAGAGTTGTCCATGTTTCCAGTACCTAACAGCTTAGGGGGAGAGAAATAACAATAATCACTGCAAACAATATGCAGCTCTAAATCAAATAGTTCCTGTTATGATGTCTACAATGCTAATTATCACAGTAAATAGAAATGATATGATCTTGTTTTGACCACATTAAAAAGAGTAAGTTTTCAAATGGTTTACTATTTTGAATGGTGAACAGGGAAAGAATGGAAGAGCTGTAGGATGGGGTGTTATGAGGGAGGACAGAAGACAAAAGTAAAAATTTAAAGGAGATGTGAAAGAGAGAACAACAGACTTTCACTGTTAACAGAATTAAAGAGAGAGACAAGGGAAGCAGATAAGTGAGAGAAAAAATAAGTAAAATAAAAATAAATTAGAACTAAAAGAATACAAAACTGAAATATACTAATCAAAATCCTAGCCATCAAATACCAAGCCATGAAAAATAACTGCCTTCAAAAAATACAAGAAATGAGAAACAGACAACTTTGCATATGTATGTGTCCATGAATCACTCAGATCACAGTAAACAAAAATTTTTTAAAAAATTTATTGAAAATCTAATAAAACTGTTTCTTTTCAAGTTAAAAAAATTCTTTGCATCCCTTTTCAGCAATGTTTGGTGGGGTAAGCTGAGTGTGGTGTCTGCTCCACACACAGGGTGAGGTCACTGGTGTATGAGATCATGAAGGCAGAGATCCTGGAATTGGAATTAAGGCTGAGGTAGGCTTGCCAGGTTCTTTTTATAATGGTGATTTATCTGAAGATCAGTGCACCTATAAGGCCCAGCAATAGCCAGTCCCTAATGGGGGACTGAACTCCAGGAATCTCCCCTGGGTTCCTCTTGTGTGGCTAAGGCAGCAATCCTTAGTCCCCTCCATCACCCACTGAGTCTGCATTTCCATCTCTCTCACGTTCAGTCTTCAAATTCAAGTCACTCCCATCTGGTCCTGTGAGCTGCTAAACTAAGGAGAGGAGGAAGCTTGGTGGGTTTCCATGACCGGTATTACCCTGTGTAAGCTCCTGTTTGGTTTTCTCCTCATCACTTAGGTACTCTGTGTCATGTGGTGTGGGATTCCCTGGAATAGGCCCTCCCTTATATGCCAACCCCTACAGCACAGATGCGAAATGGCTCCTTCCTCTGTTCTGTGCAGAGAGCTAGAGGGAGGTGGATTCTTTCCTGCACTATGATATTGTGCAGCATGACTTTCAGATTAGTTCAGCAATGACTGTGACCTCTGATCACTCTGTACCCAGATATACCACAGGTCTTCTAAAATTGTGAGTTCCTTTAATGCCCTTATCCCTCTGGTTTGCTTGTGGAGGGGCCACGTTGGCTGGTGCTAGGTATTTCTTCCTTATTTTATTGCATTCAACCTCCTGAGTCCCCCATCTGTTTATGAACTCTCTGTGTTCTTTAAAACTTGATGTTTCATTAAAACCTTTGCCACATACTTAACATTGAAGGGCTTCTCTCCTGTATGGATTCTCTGGTGTTGATTAAACAATGATCTTCGAATAAAAGCTTTAGGACATTCTCCACATTTGTAGGGCTTCTCTCCAGTATGAATTCTCTGATGATCTTTTAGACATGATCTTTGATTAAAACATTTGCCACATTCTGTACATTTATAGGGCTTCTCTCCAGTATGAATTATCTGGTGTTCAGTAAGAAATGATCTTCGAATAAAAGATTTGCCACATTCTTCACATCTGTAGGGTTTCTCTCCAGTATGAATTCTATGGTGTTCCTTAAGATTTGTCATTTGATTAAAACCTTTCCCACATTCTTTACATCTGTAGGGCTTCTCTCCACTATGAATTCTCTGGTGTTCTTTAAGATTTGATGTTTGATTAAAACCTTTGCCACATTCTTCACATTTGTAGGGCTTCTCTCCTGTATGAATTCTCTGGTGTTCAGTAAGAAAGGAGCTTTTAGTAAAAGCTTTGTCACATACTTTACATTTGTAGGGCTTCTCTCCAGTATGAATTCTCTGGTGTTCTTTAAGATATGATCTATGATTAAAACCTTTGCCACATTCTGTACATTTGTAGGGCTTCTCTCCACTATGAATTATCTGATGTTCAGTAAGAAATGATCTTCGATTAGAAACTTTGCCACATTCTGCACATTTGTAGGCTTTCTCTCCAGTATGAATTCTCTGGTGTTTTTTAAGATTTGATGTTTGATTGAAATGTTTCCCACATTTTTCACATTTATAGGGCTTCTCTCCAGTATGAATTCTCTGGTGGCAAATAAGATATGATTTTTGATTAAAAGCTTTGCCACATTCTCCACATTTGTAGGGCTTCTCTCCAGTATGAATTCTCTGGTGTTGAGTAAGCAATGATCTCCGAATAAAAGCTTTGCCACATTCTTCACATTTGTAGGGCTTTTCTCCAGTATGAATTCTCTGGTGCTCAGTAAGCAATATTCTTCGTTTGAAATCTTTGCCACATTCTGCACATCTATAAGGCTTCTCTCCAGTATGAATTCTCTGGTGTTCAGTAAGAAAGGAACTTTTAGTAAAGGCTTTTTCACATACTTTACATTTGTAAGGCTTCTCTCCAGTATGAATTCTCTGGTGTTCTTTAAGATATGATCTTTGATTAAAACCTTTGCCACATTCTGTACATTTGTAGGGCTTCTTTCCAGTATGAATTATCTGATGTTCTGTAAGAAATGATCTTCGATTAAAACCTTTGCCACATTCTGCACATGCGTAGGGCTTTTCTCCAGTATGAGTACTTTGGTGTTGAGTAAGGATTGAAAAATTCTTTAAGACTTTGGCACATTCTTTAAATTTGTAGGAACTGTCACCAGTACAAATTATCAGATGTTGAGTATCAGGTGAGCTTTTTATTTTATCACTGCCATGCCATCTGAGATGTTTAGAAAAGGTTGAACAATTTTTAATGGCTATGCCACATTCTTTGGATTTACAGGGCTTTTCTCCAGCACAAATATTCTGGTGTTTAACATGAGGTGATCTTTGATTAAAAATTTTGCCACATTCTTTAAATTTGTAGGATTTATCACTGTCATGGGATCTGTGGGATTAAAAAGGGTTGAACAATAAAATACTTTGATACATTCTGTAAATTCATAGGGCTCCCTTCCAGCATAAATTCTCTTCTATGGAATAAGTTTTGCAATTTGATTAAGACATCCTTCATATACCTTATACTGGCAAGGCTGGTTTTGCCTATAAATATTTGGATGGATAGTAAGTTTTGAGCAGTGAAGTTAGACACTCCCACATTGTTGATCTTAAGGTTTTTTTTGAAAAAATGAACATATTAATGATTTCTGGCATTGTGAACAATACTGAAGTTTTTATGAGTTTCTCTATATTCGTAATTTTTATCAGTAATAAAAATGCACTGGACATTATTCAGGGTAGAGACCTGGCTAAAAGTATTACTTGTTTCATTACATATGTAGAATACTTTTCAGAAATCTATACCTGAATTTTTATTAAGCAATAGACCTCCTTAAAATAAGTATAACAGTATGTTTGAGCACAAGGGGAAATTATTGCTTTTTTGCAGAATAATGGACATTGTGTAAGGAAACTCTCAAAAGGATCACTTTTAGAAACTTGTCCTTAACTTTTAAAAATTTGTTCTAATTATTATACATGAGAGTAGAATGCATTTTGACACATCATACATAAATGGAGTATAACTTCTCATCATCCTGATTGTACATAATGTAGAGTTACACAGGTCACGTAATAATATATGCACATAGGTAATAATGTCCAATTCATCCTACTGTCTTTCCTACCTCCATATCCCCTCCCCTCCTTTTACTCCCCTCTGTCTATTCCAAAGTACCTGTATTCTTCCCTAGCCACCCCTCCATTCACTTTTGAATCTCTTATCTATTCATATGTTTGACTAAAAGGTTAACTCAATACTATATTTAAAATTGGTCAAGTTGAAAATGGAAGCATGTAATAGAACTCTTCAGATTTTCCACATTTCCTTTTAGAGAAAATGTGTGCTTCAAAAATTGCTGTGGATATATTCTTAAAGACATACATAGCTCCTCAAAATAACTGGCATAAATTGAGTTCTTCTCTGAGATAATAAATGTTCTTGATTTCTGTTGGCAGTAAAATTTTCATTACAAAGAGTCACTGCTAATTGGTTTTGCCCTTGTAATGATTTCTGCCCTTCACTCTCTCTCAGTTTCCCATAGTTTTCTTAGTTGTAAATAGTCAAATATAAAATTTCCATACCTTCCCCTCATCATTTTTTGAAATATATGTTTTATTTCCTCCTCTGGGGGAGATTCATGGATATGATGAGAAGTCATGGCTGAAATAAATAAAAATAACATAAAATTATACCCATGTCAGGACATCAGCAGTAAATCCAAGAGCATAATTACTCCAGGAATATATAAATTAAATAAAAATGTGCAGACAAAATACTTTGAACTGCCCAAACCACCTTAGAGAACATAGGGTCCAAGATGAGTACATTACTAAGGAGAATAATATAGTAGAGGAAAGGAAACTGTATTCCTTTTATCAATCACAACCTCCCCTCCTCCATTACATATAGCATTGTGCAAGTAGAAAAAAAATCTACCAACTCCTTTCACTCTCAGTAGTATAAGGGGAATACAAAGCATATACGAATATGTGTGGCTTTCTTGGGGACTGTCTGAAAACTGGTTTCTGTTGGCCACAACGCAGACACTCCAGATAAGAGATAGATTTTGGATGATAATACCACAGAGATGTTCAACAGGGGAAAAGA
>CM053412.1:65670453-65708051 GCA_028644305.1 Xerus rutilus | reverse complement strand
AAACAAACGATGTCAGTTACTGCCTACAGTAAAAACAGCAAGTTTGCAAAAGGGTTTCCAGTTTCAGCTGGTGGACAGGGAGAGAACAGGAGTGGTACTTGATTTTATATTTAGCAGTTGATATTTTAGCACTTTAACTTTGTAAATTAATCAGATGTCTCCTTTCACAAACACATTCATGAAAATTAGTCTCATGTTAAATCTAATTTACTTATTTTTAACTGTAAAAGCAGGATGTCAAACAAATATAATTAACAGTAGTGGCCATCTCTTTCCTGTTAAAGAAAAATCCTAGAACTAATGGATATGACATCTTAGACAATTTATAGAAACTAACACTTAATTGTCTGACCACCTAGAAATATGTGAGTTAATAATTTTAAAGACATCTTTATTTTTATCTATATACCTAATCAAAACTGAACTTTTAAAAAAAGTCACATAAACCGAAAAATATTTGGATCTATTTCTTCATTAAATTTTAATTTTTTGAGCACTCATGTATCTCTGTGTCAATTTTGATACTATGTACATGATATGTGGACACAAGCACATATGTAGACACAACAACACAACACACAGGTGTGCACACATGCACAAAACAGACAGGAAACAAAGATTTTGTAACTTTTTTGTACATGGAGCTCCACAAGTAGGAGGCAACATTATAGGTGTTTTTAAAAGTCTATTAGTTTTCACCATTTAGAAATTAAAATGGAGCCCATCAGACATTTATATTGTGATTTAAATTTAAGGCAGGCCTGTACAGTTAGAAATGCCAGGTGTAAAATCCAACAACCATGACAGACACTGAAAGCAGAGGTTCAGATGGCCAGCCATTTGTCCTTGATGGCTGTCAGATCTGCCCGCAACATCAGCATGTCCGTGGCCTTTTCAGGATTTAGTAAAAAGAACTTTTTAATGTATTTGAGAGTTAACCCTAGAAAAAATGGCCTCTGAACATGGACAGTGTATAAAAACCATTATACTTAGATAAAAATAAGACATCAGAAAAATATACTAATTTAGGCATGCAATATTACATGTGAACTTACCATAAAATTATGAGCTCAAAACTATAGAATTTTAAAAGACGAGTTTTAGAAAAAATTACTCAGCTTCAATATTTTAGTAAAAGAGCATCTAGAAGGGCTGGGGTTGTGGCTCAGGGGCAGAGCACTTGCCAAGTGTGTGTGAGGCACTGGGCTCAATCCTCAGCACCACATAAAAATAGATACAATAAAGGTATTGTGTCCAACTACAATCAAAAAAATTTTTAAAAAAGAAGAGCATATAGGACATCTTTATCAAATCATAGCACTTTTAGCTTAGGTTAGATTCAGTTCATTCCATTTTTCTGTTTTTGTAACAGAAATGTTTCTGCTGTAACATTTAGGGAGGAATTTGTTAAGAAAGCAGTGTGATAGAGTGCCAGAGGTGGACAAGATGGCCAGCCAAGCCTAAAGTGCCTTGAATTTAAAAGGGACACTTTTTTCCCTTTTGTCTTAACTGGTTTTCCATAAGCTCTGTAAATCCTGCAGGCTTGTAATTTATATCTTAAATGTAGGCTTAGGAGAGAGAGAGGTCTAACAGACACTAAAAAGCAAGGAAGGCTGCTGTCTTTTAACTGTTATTTCTTTTGCAAAATTATGCTCTTAAAGCATGGTGCTACAGTTTGGGTTTTCTCTGGAGACCCTGTTGGAGTGGGGACAACTGCAGACCTGGGTACTCATGGTTAGGGTTGTGTCCTGGTCAGCCCTTTCTCCAATTCCTGTTTATGCTCAGGAGGCAAGGGCTCTGGTTGGGGGAGGGAGAGGTGCTGTCAGCCAAAGACTTGCTAATTGTTTATAACCTTTAATGGGTTTTGTAAAGGCAAGGAATCATGTGAGAAGCTGACCACTTCACACTCTCATGAGACAGGTCAAGACAGTTTTGCACAAAGACCATAAAGTAAAAGTAACCATGGGTATCTTTCTGTGTCTTTACTACATATGCAAAAACTTACAAACTATGTTAGGGAAAATGGAAACTTTAAGAATCAAAACAAAATTCTAGAAATCAAACATGCTGAAATTGAAAGGAAGAATGCCTTCTGATGCTATCAATTAAATTGTGGCCAAGGGAAGAAACCATGATCTTGATGCTAAGTTAATTAAAAATTTTCTAAACAAAAATACAAAGGAAATAAAAACCCAAGAACAATGGGAAAATACCAAAAGAATAAAGCACACATAATTAGAATACAAAAAGAAGAAAAGAAAATAACAGAAAAAATATTTGAAGTAAAACTAATCAGAAAAATTTTCAAAAATAAAATGAAATAAAAAGCACAGATTTTGAGAGAATATCAAGTAGGATAAGTACCAAATATAAATAGGTGAATAAAGTAATACCTAGTCATCTCATATTCAAATTACAGAAAACTAAAAACAAAAAATTTTGAAAGAAGAAAGAAAAATAATTGCCTTACTTATACAGCTATAGAGGAATAAGCATAAGAAATTCATTGGATAGCACAATAACCAATTTTTATCTTCAGCTGATGTTCCTGACACAGCCATTTTCTCCACTGTAGGCATAGCCTTGAGCCCATTTCCATGTGAATTCCACAATTTGAGTCTTTTTAAAATTCAATCTGCCAGTCTGTCTTTTAATTGATGAGTTTAGGCCATTAACATTAAGGGTTATTATTGAGATATGACTTGTCCCAATTCATTTTAGTTTATTTGTGGTTTTTAACTTGACTTGGTTTCTCCTTTGATTGGCTTTTCCTTTAGTGCAGTTCCTCCCTTTGCCAATTTTCATTGTTGTTTTTCATTTCTTCCTCGTGGAATATTTTGCCAAGAATGCTCTCTAGTGCAGGCTTTCTTGCTGTAAATTCTTTCAACTTTTGTTTATCATGGAAAGTTTTTATTTCATCATCAAATCTGAAGCTTAATTTTGCTGGATATAAGATTCTTGGTTGCACCCATTTTCTTTCACAGCTTGGTGTATGTTAGTCCAGGATCTCCTGGCTTTGAGGGTCTGGGTTGAGAAATCTGCTGAAATCCAAATTGATTTCCCTCTGCATGTAATCCGCTCTTTCTCTCTTGCAGCTTTTAAAATTCTATCCTTGTTGTGTATGGTAGGCATTTTCATTATAATTGTCTTGGTGTGGATCTGTTGTACTTTTGTACATTTGATGTCCTGTAAGCCTCCTATATTTGATTTTCCAATTCATTCTTCAAGTTTGGGAAATTTTCTGATATTATTTCATTGAAGAGATTGTGCCTTCCTTTGGTTTGTATCTGTGTCTTCCTCTAGCCCAATAATTCTTAGATTTGGTCTTTTGATATTATCCCATAGTTCCTGGATGTTCTGTCCATGATTTCTACCCATCTTCATTGTGTGGTCAACTTTATTTTCAAGATTATATGTTTTGTCTTCATTGTCTGAGGTTCTGTCTTCCAAGTTCTCTAGTGTATTTGTGATGCTTTCTATTCAATTTTTTATTTGGTTTATTGTTTCCTTCATTTCAAGGATTTCTGCTTGGTTCTTTTTCAAAGTCTCTATCTCTTCCTTGAAGTAATCTTCTGCTCCCTGTGTTTGCTCTCTGATCTCTTTGTTGGAGTGAACAGTTGTTGCCTGTAGTTGCTGTCTTATACTATTCTGTGCTTCACAGATCATTTTAATTATGTGTGTTCTGAACTCCTTCTCTGGCATTTCATCTGCTGTGCTGTCAGTGGATTCTATTGTTGCAGCATCTTGGTTTGTTTGGGGCATTTTCTCCCCTTGTTTTTTCATGTTGTTCATGTGTCTTTCTCTCTAGCAGTGCTGATCTGAGGTGTTACACTTTCTACCCTATAATCTTGTAGTGTCCTTGTAGGTTACCAATACCTCACCTCTGGTGTAACCAGGCCTGCAGGGACCTCAGGGATGATCTTCCTGGTCCTGACTGTTGACTTTATATGGATGTAGGCAGGGACAGCCAGTCAACCCTGTACTTTCCTACAGGATGTTTCCAGTGCAAGCCCACAACAACCACAAGTTAATCACACATCATAATTCTCATCACCACTCCCCACACTCAGTTTAATTCTTTTTTGTGGACACCCTTTTGAGGAGAGCATTGGCAAATACCTTATGCCACAGCAGGTGGGTTTCTGGCATACTTTAGCCACCATCTTTTTTAAGGTATGATTGATAGTTTCTGTTTTCCCCATAGATTGGGGTCTCCAGAATACATATCATTTCCATTAGCTATGCAGTGTTTTGCTCACTCATGGGGTCACTTCTGCAGTGAAAGATAGTCCATGTTAGTTTGCATTGAAGGAAGCCCATACCAATGGGCTCACCTCCTTTAAGAGGACTCATTTTCTGAGGTCTTTTCTGTTCTGCTAGAATAAGCCTGACTCACACGGAGAAGGTGCCTACCAGTACAAGCAAATATTTACAGGTTCCTATGATGAGTCTTTTTTTATAGTAGATTACATATTAGTCTTTGAATTGTTTTGAGTGCAAAAGATGCAGTTCTGAATCACTTGCTGAATAGCCCACTGGAGGCATGGCCCTCGCAAGTGAGGCTTGGTGAAATTGACCCAGGCACCTCCCCCATGGGCACGCTCCTCGATGTGTTTTATCGAGAACAGGGGATGCTTCAGGAAGAAGGGTGAGCCCATGGGATTTCTCTCTGCACTTGGCAGGCAGTGTTGCCCTGAAGTCCCACCTGCATTCTCTGCCCCCTTTCTCATTATCCTCGTATAAACAATTTGGGATTGGCTTGATTTAAGCAGAGGTACTAAGGCCCTGGTAAAAGGGTTTGTCCTTCCTGACACTTTTGGCTGCTCTATCAGCGGACTGATTTCTCCTGGCCACATAGGTACCAATCATCTCACAGCCAGGACAATGCCTGTTGGCCACCTGCTATGCTGTGGGCACAGCCTATATTATTGACAGTATTTTTAAGGGCACCCTTAATGTCCTATTCTCAGCTGCAAGGAGTCCTCTTTCTTTCCAGGTAACTCCATACACATGTACTATCTTGAAGGCATATTTTGAGGCAGCATAAATGTTTACCTTCTTTCCTTTGGTCAGTCAGAGCTCTTGAGAGAGAAATTAGATTGGCTTTCCTAGCTGGTGTCGTTAGCAGCCAAGTCTCAGCTTTTAATATCTGTTGTGCCATGACTGCAGAGTGTCCAGCTATCCACTGGCCATTACTATGAACCTGCTTCCATCAGTGAAGAAGTTTCTGTCGGGCTAATCAAGCAAGTCACACTTCCCAGCGTCTCCAAATTGTCTGAGCAGTCATATTGTATTGGTCCCTTGTCATCTGCAGGCAGCAGGTTTCCTTGATTTAAGGTAGCATGGTTTCTCTAGAGGTTGACATTTGGATTGTCAAAGAGGATGGCCTGGAATCTCCCTACCCTCCCAGTAGTCAGCTGGCACCCATCCTGTTTTAGCAGGACAGAACTTGATGAGCAACAAACCCAGTAATGGATTGTTCTAGAGTGGGTTTCTCAACCTCCTGTGGTAAGTCACCAGTGTCAATCATTCCCCAAAGGCAGGAGCCTCCTTCCACTGTGTGGTCAAGCTGTTCTCACACATAGGCTGGTGGTCACAGTATGCCTCCAGTGTGTGCAAGAGAACTTCAAGATCTTGCCTTGTTCCTCATTCACAGAGAGTCTTAACTCCTTTTATGAGTCAGATAGGCCTAGGGCAGGGGCTGTCATGAGCCTCTGTTTTAACTTCTCAAAGGCAGCTTTGCCTTGTGGTGTACAAGTGAAATGTTTTATTTGTTCCTTTTAAGGCCTCATACAGGAGTTTACCTATAAGGCCCAAATTAGGGACCCAAATATAGCAGCATGCTGTTCTTGTCAGCTTTTTCACTGCTTTGACCAAAATGCCCAACAAGAACAATTCTGGAGGAGGAAAAGCTTATTCTGGGGTTCCCAGGTTCAGAGGCCTCAGTCCATAGGTGGCCGTCTCAGTTCCTCAGGGCCTGGGATGAGGCAGAACACCATGGCAGGAGACTGGGGAGGAAAGCAGCTGGGAACATGGTGCCAGGAAGCAGAGAGCTCTGCCTAACAAGGACAAAGTGTAAACCCAAGGCATGTCCCCAGGGACCCACCTTCAGCACACCCTCCTGCCTCGTCCCATGCAGCCCCTGTCAGGGAGCAATGCCCTGAGCAGGTAAGACTGCCATGACCCACTCACTTCACATCTGCACCTTGCATGGTCTCACACTGGAGCTTTTGGAGGACACCTAATATCTAAATCACAACACCGACATTTCCAGGAATCCATGTACTTGTCTCTGGTTCCTGACTTCTTTAAGGCTCAAGCTAGCCTGCTTTTGATCTGATCATTAGCTAGTCTGGAATCCCAGGTAGGTGACTTGTTTGCAAAGTAAGCCATTTTAGTGAACACCTCATAGCCATTTTAGTGTGGTGGTTTAGTGCAGCAATAGTATTTGGAAATCAGAGTTCATAGTTAGGGTAAGCTATAAGCAGATCATCTTCATATCACGAAAGAATTCCTTTATCTAGCTGTAACACTCACCACTAACACTTTTGATAGACTTTCATTAAATAAAGTACAAAAGATTTTAAATCCCTGAGGTGAGACGCTCCAGCAATTCTGGATGGTTATTCAATTCCTGTCACTCAAAAGCAAACTGCAATTAAGAATTCCTCTTCAGAGTGTTGCAAAAGAACTCATCTTTTAAGTCTTGCACTTTGAACCAGCCACAGTTACCTGACATCACCACTAGTAAGGTGTATGGGTTAGGTACTGTGGGCTGAATATCTGAAACAGTGTAATTTATACCTCTCAGGTCTTGCCCAAATTAGTATTCATCAGTATTTTTTTTTATTTATTAAACTGGAAGATCACAGTATTCCAGGGTATTTGGCAAAACCAACTGGATCCATCTTTTAAAAATTTGTCTACAACATGCTTTAAATCACTATCAGTGCTTCCCACTTGAAGAGGGTATTGTTTCTTACCACCTTCTTAAACAAAATCTTGTTTGTGATAACATTGACCAGCCTTCTCAGGGTCCCTTTGATCCATAGAGAGTTATTTATTTTTATTTTTTTATTTTTTTTTGTTTTGGTACCAGGGATGGAACTCAGGGGTACTTAACCACTGAGCTACAACCAGCCCTATTTTTTTTTTTTTAATTTTGAGACAGGGTCTCACTATGTTACTTAGAGCCTTGCCAAGTTGCTGAACCTGGCTTTTAACTTGCAATCCTCCTGCCTCAGCCTCCAGGCTGCTGGGATTACAGATGTGTGCCACTATGCCTGGGTCGATAGTGTGGTGGTGTTTTTTTTAAAAGGTCTGTTTCAAATTGATTTATAAGTTTCAAAATATTGCATATATTCTTTTCATTTAAATGAAAATTTGTTGCTTTAATGTATAAAGTTAACATTTTATGTCATTGTACATAAAGTATAAATACCATTTGACTTTGTTGTCTTCTTAAGACATTTTCATTACTGTTTTCATTTATAATAACTCTTGATCTGAAAATTCTTTTTTTTTTTTTTTTAGTTGTAGATGGACACAATGTCTTTATTTTATTGCTTTGTATGTTTGTATGTGGTGCTGAGGATCGAACCCAGGGCCTCACGCATGCGAGGCAAGCGCTCTACCGCTGAGCTACAATCCCAGCCCCAATCTGAAAATTCTTTTAACATTCACATTTTCTTTAGACCTTAATGTTCATTTTCTTCTGAATTCCAGATCAAATAAACTTGGGTACAAATCAAGCCCTGCCATTTACTGGATGCTTCATGAAACGTCATAAAATATAAATACTCTTACTGCTATTCCATTATTTTGGGTTCTATGAATTAAGATATGAAAAACTCTTAGAGTGATATGTAAAATAATCGAAAAGGATTGTTGTTCCTATTTGCTATTTTAATAACACATACATCTGATAAAACATTTGAACTCAGACTCATCAATGAATGTTCCTTTAATGGTCTGCCTTCTTGCAGTTCACAGGTTTCTCTTGTACTGCTGTTATTGGAATCACTAGAGAGGTTGCTGCATATTCAGAAAACCAGGCTCCATCCTAGAACTACTGAATCAGTCTCCCTTTAAATAAATCTCTGATTAATGGTTGTACAATTACAATTTGAGAATTACCCTTCTAAATCACCACAGCTCTCTTGTGAGGAATATACACAATTTGTTATATGATATATAAAGTAACAATTAAAATGTATATTGTCGTGTTGATGCCTTAATTTTGTATTTTGTTTCAAAAAAGTGGAGTGTATGCACTCCTTTTGGATTTATGTCATTTTTTCCTTAGATGATAGAGTATCACTGTGTTCAAAAGATTCTCATTAAATGGCCGGGTGCATTGGCACACACCTGTAATCCCAGCACTTAGGGAGGCTGAGACAGGAGAATCATGAGTTCAAAGCCAGCCTCAGCAACAGTGAGGCACTAAGCAACTCAGTGAGACCCTGTCTCTACATAAAACACAAAGTAGGGCTGGGGATGTGGCTCAGTGGTCGAGTGCCCCTGAGTACAATCACCAGTACCAAAAAAAAAAAAAAAAAAGGTATCTTATCAAATAATGGAAGTCCCTCAACTACATGAGAGCTATTTCTACTAAATCTCATTTGGACTTCAGTTAAATTTAAAATCTCTGTGAATGATCATGTGGTTAGTGTGCTATTATACAATTTCTCATTCCAGGAACTGTTGACATTCAGGGATGTGGCCATTGATTTCTCTGACGAGGAATGGGAATGCCTGGAGCCTGCTCAGCAAAGTTTATATACAGATGTGATGTTAGAGAACTACAGGAACCTGGTCTTCCTGGGTGAGGATGACTTCCCTTCAGATTCCTAATTAATTATCAATATTCAATTCCCTTCCCTTTTGGGAACTTGTCTGGAAGAATGTATTTCACATTCATGCTTTCAAAAAAAAGGGTCATATTTGGGCACAGATAGAATATTAGTTTACATTTCTTTTAGTCTTTAATCTCTCACTTTCTTTTTTTTAGTTTTTTTTAGTTGTAGATGGACACAATGTCTTTATTTTATTGCTTTGTATGTGGTGCTGAGGATTGAACCGAGGGCCTCACGCATGCGAGGCAAGCGCTCTACCACTGAGCTACAATCCCAGCCCCAATCTCTCACTTTCTTGGTGTGATAATGTATCCTTCACTCTAGATAAGTGGTACTTAGAGTAATTCGGTGATGTGAAATATTGTGGCCTACCCATAGCAGAGGACACAGTCGAGAGGCCCAAATGTCAAGGAGGAAGCCACACTTAAAAATGTTAATTGGGAGGGGCTGGGGTTATGGCGCAGTGGTAGCGTGCTCACCTAGCACGTGGGAGGCACTGGGTTCGATCCTCAGCACCACATAAAAATAAAATAAAGATATTCTGTCCACCTATAACTAAAAAATAAATATTAAAAAAAAATGTTGATTGGGAAATTATCCCAGCAAGAAAGATATTCAGATGCTTAGGTTTCTTCCTGTTGTCGTGGAAGAACATGGACTGCCCTGTGTCTCTCATGCTTTCAGATTCAGTAAAGTCTCCTGCTTTTCCTCCTGTGATGTCCTCATTCATTCCAATTAACCATCACAACACTTCCCTGTGCTTGTGAGGGTCAGTATGATCTGTCAGCTCTTCCATTATTTGCAGGTCTCCAGGAAAGATGTGCACATTTCTGGAGACTCTAGGTCAAATTATTGTAATATATTAACATAATAAAGCAGTTTCTCTAATATTATTTATATATTTATTCATTAAAATTCCCTTATCGAGCACTTTCAGAATACTTGTAATGGATTTTTTGTGAAATTTTCTGCCATGTATTGAGTATCAAGATTCACAATGACTGTTCGTTGGGGATCTACAGTCACAGGTGTAAATTGTACTTATACAAAAATATTTGTAAAATAGTGCATCTGTGCTTATTTACAAATTTGTTGGTTACACTTTCTTTTTTCCTTTCATTTTATAGAGTAAGTTTCATGTTGTAGCATAGGTTTCCTCACATCTGTTAATACTGTTTTATTTTGTGATTAGATGGAAATTTTTATTCACAAATTAGGACAACAGATGTTGAAATTAAAATACACATAAAGTACACAAGGTTTATGTGTTTTTTAATTTCAATAAAATAAAGTTAATTTCAATAAAATTTACATGTGCTTTTACTTGATTATGTAAATATTACACTCGTTTATCTGGATTGGTTTTCATCCGGCTTATGTACATAGTAGTGGAAATTTTCTATATGTAAATGTAATGGGAATTGAATTCAGGGGTGCTCTAATAATAAGCTACATCTCCATCCTCTTTAGTTATATTTGGAGAGAGGGTCTCACTGAATTTGAATTTAAAATCCTCCTGCCTCAAATTGCTAGTAGCTGGGATTGCATGCATTCACATCATTTATATATTGATGAATGTTTTCTTATTTATAGGATAAAGACTGTACCATTTTACATGGTACCTTTCAAAAATGTTGTAGTTCTGTTTATCAATTTCTGTTGTGTGAAATTGTAATTTTGATCAAAACTTGCTTTTGCTAACATTTCAGGTTTACTGGTCAGTAGTGTTAATTCAGTTGTTATGCAGTATATCTCTAGAAAGTTTACATCTCAGAAAGCAAAAAATGAATTCCCATCTAAACAATCACTTTTTCTGTTTCTGCAAAAAATAACCTTGGGAGTTTGATAGATATTACATTTGTGTGTCCCCCTTTACAAACATAATTCTCATTTCTGCTCAGAAAGGGATTTGTTGTTTGTTTGGT
This sequence comes from Xerus rutilus, assembly GCA_028644305.1. Lineage (NCBI taxonomy): Eukaryota > Metazoa > Chordata > Mammalia > Rodentia > Sciuridae > Xerus > Xerus rutilus. The sequence goes on along the minus strand of CM053412.1, from coordinate 65,697,271 downwards.
TTGTTCTGTTTTTATTTTAGATGCTTCATATTAGTACAGTTCTGCAGTATTTGTCTTTTTGTTAGTGACTTATTTCAGTTAACATAATGTACTTAAGATTTATCCTTATCATAAATTTTAGAAAATTTCTTACTTCTTTTGACTTAACAAATATGCTATAGTTTTTATATCCAAATTGCCTCATCCACTCATCTCAAGGGAGGTTTGGTTTGCCTCCCCATGATGGCCCTGTTGAGTAATGTTGTAACAAACAGTGTGCAGATGTCTTCATTTGCCATATATGTGAATGCTCATTACGACACTCACTCAGAATCCCATATGCCTGTTTGTCTCACTTGATATCAGTATTAACAACTGAGTATGGTCACTTTTTTAAAATATTTTTTTATTAATATTTTTTATTTTAATTTTTATTAATATTTTTTATTTTTTAATATATTTTTTTATTTGGACACAATGTCTTTATTTTATTGGTTTGTATGTGGTGCTGAGGATCGAACCCAGGGCCTCACACGTGCGAGGCAAGCGCTCTACCACTGAGCTACAATCCCAGCCCCAGTATGGTCACTTTTAATATGTTTTTAAATCATGAAACAACAGTCTTCCAGTTGTTCCTATTTTGAATGTTTTTGAGGTATTCATACAATTTTGAGATGCCATGTGATTTCTAGAATAGCTTTTTCTGTTTCTGCAAAAAATAACATTGGGAGTTTGATAGCTATTACATAGAGTGTCCAGATAACATTGAGAAATACAAACATCTTTTAATTTTATCTTACAATTCTTGAACAAGGCCATGTTCAAGAGTATTCAATCTGCTGCCACATATTTATGAATTTTGTAACTTCCCTTCCACTTTTTTTTTTGGTACTGGGGATTGAACTCAGGGACACTCGACCAAGGAGCCACATCCCCGGCCCTATTTTGTGTTTTATGTAGAGAGAGGGTCTCACTGAGTTGCTTAGCACCTCGCCGTTGCTGAGGCTGGCTTTGAACTCGCGATTCTCCTGTCTCAGCCTCTCAAAGTGCTGTGATTCCAGGCTTGCGCCACCACACCCGGCTTCCCTTCCACTTTTGATTTCTGATTTTTTTCTATTTTATCTTATTACAAAATAGTTTTAGTATTTTCATACCTATTAACCTTTGTTTTATTCCCTATGAGTTGGTCTATCTACTGTAATAGTCCATTTGCTTGTGAGACTATTGAGTACATACATCCAATTGGTTTAAAATGTTTTTCATAGCCCGTTTTGTGAACAACATTGTATTGGGCTTTTCCTTCACAGGAAATGAGGATGTGTGTCTCCTAGTATTACAGTGTTGCTTCTATTTATTTACTTCTCTCAATCTTAACTTTCTCTATCTGGGGAATTTGATGTGAGTTGAAAGTATATCTATTCTTATTGCAGCATCCTAGGGAAGGGTCCTTTTATCTTCATATAATATTCCACTTGTTTTCACAGACTTTTTTAAGTTAAAATCTATTTTATCTTATATAATTTTTTGTTGTAAACTATTTTTTGTGTACCATAGCTTTGTGGCCCAGCTTTCTTTTGGTCACTTTTGTGTGTAACACTTCTATATTCTTTGGCTTTCAGTCTACTTCTGTCCTAGATTTGGAATTTCCTCTAGATTACAGACCATTGTATATTTGTGATTTTAATTCTGTTAGCCAAGCTTTTTGTTTTGATTGGTGTTTGGTAATAATGCATTTGTAATCAAGTAAATTTTGACAAATGAAGAACTCCTTCCTCCTACTTTGTAACCTGTTTTCTATATTTTTTATAATTGTTTTTCCTACTTTTCTTAATGGTTTAATTTTTGGTTCATTGCTTTTCATGGTAAAATATTTTTATTCATCTCCCATTTCTGTTTACACATTCTATAGAAATTTATTTTGTCAGCCAGGTGTGGTGGTGCACGCCTGTAATCCCAGCCCTTTGGGAGGCTGAGACAGGAGAATTGCGAGTTCAAAGCCAGCCTCAGCAACGGCCACAAAAAAATTTTATTTTGTCATTTACATTAAGGCTTTTAAAGATTGCTAAGTTTATACTATATTTTAAGCTGGTAAAAAAATTAACTTCGGTTCATTATAAAAATTCAGTATATTTATATGTCCTTTCATAATTATGTTATTGCACTTTTTAGATTGCATTCCCATTAAAAGGTTTATGTTGATTTTTGTGCTTTTGTCTTTGAAATTATATTGAAAAATTCTTTTTATAACCCATTTTTACAGTAAAATAGAATTGTATTTAAGTTCTCCTCCTCCTCCTCCTTTCTTCCTTTTTCTTCTCCTTCTTCCCCTTCTTTCTTCTTCTCCTCCTCCTTTCTTCCTTTTTCTTCTCCTCCTTCTTCCTCCTCCTTCTCCTCCTTCTTTCTTCTTCCTCCTCCTCCTTCTTCTTCTCCTCCTTCTTTCGTCTTCTCCTCCTCCTTCTTTCTTCTTCTTCTTCCTTCTCCTCCTCCTCCTTCTTTCTTCTTCCTCCTCCTCCTTCTTCTTCTCCTCCTTTCTTCTCCTCCTCCTCCTTCTTCCTTCTTCTCCTCCTCCTTGTTTCTTCTTCCTCCTCCTCTTCCTTCTTTTCCTCCTTTCTTCTTCCTTCTTCTTCCTCTTCCTCCTCCTTCTCCTCCTCCTCCTTCTCCTCCTCCTCCTTCTCCTTCTCCTCCTCTTTCTCCTCCTTCTCCTCCTCCTCTTTCTCCTTCTCCTTCTCCTCCTCCTCCTTCTTCTTCTCCTTCTTCTCCTTGTCCTCCTCCTCCTTCTTCTTCGTCATCTTCATCGTTGTCTTCTTCCTCCTCTTCCTCCTCCTCCCAAGAAAACATTGTAGTTTCATATGACTTGTGTTATTGTGCAAATTTACTTTTCATTATGGAGAACTTCCTTTAGTATTTTTTGGAGGATAGGTCTAGTGGTGATGAACTTTTGGGCCTTTACAAATCTTTAAAGTCTTTATTTTTCTTCACTTTTGAAAGATAGTATTTCTGGCTGTAGTATTCTTGGTAATTTTATTCTTTTACCCCTTTGGCAATATTCCCCAATTCTTTCTGTATTGTAAGGGTTTCTTACTAATTTATACGTCTTTCTTGGTGCTCACAAGATTCTCTCTGAATTTTTAAATTTGATTAAATAATTCTTCCATTCTTTTTCCATTTTTCCTACTTAGAAATAATTGAGCTTCTTAGATCTTCATTTATGTTTTATTTACAATATTTGTAATTTCTCAAACTTTTTCATTGTTACTGGGATAGAACTTACAGGTACTCTTACTATTCAGTTAAATCCTCAGCTGTTTTCATTTTGTAAAAATTTTGACAGGATTAGCCAGGCACAGTGATGCACACCTGTCATCTCAGTGCTTTGGGAGGCTGAGACAGGAGAATTGTGAATTGAAAGCCACCCTCAGCAATGGCGAAGTGCTAAGCAACTCTGAGACCCTGTCTCTACATAAAACACAAAATAGGGCTGGGGACGTGGCTCAGTGGTTGAGTATCCCTGAGTTCAGTCCCCAGTACCAAAAAAAGAAAAAAAAATTTTTTGGCAGAGTTTCAGTACATTGCTGAAGGTGGCCTCCTGGCTCAGTCTCCTAGGTTGCTGGAATCACAACTCTGCACAGCCATCCCTGACTCTCTCAGACACTTTTTTAAAAGAATTCTTCACACACAATTTCTGCTTATTTCTTTTTTTTAAATTTTTTTATTTTGTTGGTGGATCTTTATTTTATTCATTTGTTATTTATATGTGGTGCTGAGGATCGAACCCAGTGCCTCACGCATGGTAGGCAAGCACTCTACCACTGTGCCACAGCCCCAGCCCTCTGCTTATTTCTGTTCACAAGTTTTGTCTGAATTTTAATCAATTTTCTGTGTTCTGGGTTAGGTCACTAAACCTCTTTCAAATGTGTTTTAGTATTCTTTCAGTAATCAGTAACTCCCACTTTCCTCATGTTCAATTCTTAATGTTTTATTACCTTGATTAAGCCATATTTTTCCTTGTGTGCTATACTACTTTTAATTGATTTGTCCATTTAAAAACCAGCCAACAATAGATTATATAGTCATTTTTGAAAGTTGTATGGAAGTTTATAAATAAACAAAAAATAGGCAAGCACAGTGCTACATGCTTGTATTCCCAGCAAGAGGATTTCAAGTTTGAGGCAAATCATAGCAATTTAGTGACACCATGTCTCAAAATAAATGATTTTTAAAAGGCTTTTGTTATAGCTCAGTGATGCAGAACCCATGATCTTAATTCCAAGCATCAATAAAGAGATTAAAAGTAGAATGACCCTGTGATCCAGAAGTGCAGATACTAAATATGTATCCACAAGAGATTAAATCAGCATGTTGCAAAAGTGTCTCCACTACCATGTCCAGTGCAAGCATTGTTCAGAATAGTCAAATATGGACTTACTCTATGTACCCATCAATGATTGAATAAGAAAAACTATGGTATTTCTACATGATTACTGTTTAGCCATAAAAAAGATACCTCATCATTCAAGGTGACCTGGGATGAATCTGCAGGATTTTGCATTAAGTTAAATAAGGCAGACACAGAAAGTCAGCTGCAGGAGCATCTAACCCACAGGTGGAAGTCAGAAATGCAGAGATTGAAATTGTAGTCACCACGTACTGGATTTTGTGGAGTATTGGCACAGTGTTGGTCAAAGTCTACAATTTTTTAAAAATTGGACAATAAGGTCAATATTTGTTGTATTTTAGCACATGGTGATCTTAGTGTATTATACTCTTGAAAATACCAAGAGAATGAGTGCACTGGTTTCTGAGCACAAAACTGATAATTATGTTCAATAATGCATGCGTTAATTCACTAGATTTAGTCATTTTTCCATGCATATGTACTTTAAAATGCCACGGTATGCTTAGTATATACATAGAATTTAATTTGTCAATGAAATAAATGTATAACAAAAATTTAAAAACATAAAATACAAGTTGTGTGTCTTGATCACCATGTGTTGGCTTCATCCAGGTAATATTGTTATAGGCTGTGCCAGGTTTTTATTGCCTCTCATGCTATTTTTTTAATGGTAAATCTCTTTGAAGCGTGTGTGTGTGTGTGTGTGTGTGTGTGTGTGTTTCCAATTTAAAATTTTGTTCATATTTCTTCTTCAGAGTCCATAGGCTCTTGCCTCTGTTTAACATCTCTGTGGTATTGTCATCCAAAATCTATCTCTTATCTTCAGGTCTTTGTGTCATGGCAGACAGAAACCATTTTTAGACAGTCCCCAAGAAAGCCACAAATGTTTGCATGTGCTTCATATTTGCCTTATCCTATTGAGAATGAAGGGAGTTGTTAGATCTTTTACAACTGCACAGTGCTATTTTATGGAGGAGGGGAGAGTGTGGTTGATAAAAGGAACACAGTTTCCTTCCCTCTACTATATTACTTTTCTTAGTAATGTACTCATCTTGGCTCCTGTGTTCTCTTAAGATGTTTTGAGTAGTTCTCACAAAGTAATTTTGTCTGCACATTTTTATTCAGTCTAAATATTTCTGAAATATTTCTGGAATATTGATGGTCTTGGATTTCCTGCTGATGTCCTTGACATGGGTTTAATTTTATATGTTATGGTAGCAAAATATATTCATTCACCTGAATCCAGTAAGTAATATAATTGTTATTTTCATTTATTTCAGCCATGACTTCTCATCATACCCACGAATCTCCACCAGAGCAGGAAATAAAATATTTATTTCAAAAAATGATGAAGGGAAGGTATGGAAATTGTGATTTTGACTATTTACAAGTAAGAAAAATATGGGAAACTATAAGTGAGAGTGAAGGTCAAAAATTGTATTACAAAGGACAAAACATATTAGCAGTGAGTATTCATAATGAAAACTTCACAGCCAATAGACATCAAGAATATTTTTTTTTTGGTACTGGGAATTGAACTCACCGGCACTCGACCACTGAGCCACATCCCCAGCCCTATTTTGTGTTTTATGTAGAGACAAGGTCTCACTGAGTTGCTGAGCACCTCACCATTGCTGAGGCTGGCTTTGAACTCATGATTCTCCTGTCTCAGCCTCACAAAGTGCCGGGATTACAAGCATGAGCCACTGCGCCCAGCAAGAATATTTAATATCTTAGAAGAATTTAATTTACATGAGTTACTGTTGAAGACCTATGTATATCTTTAAGAATATATCCACAGGGCTAGGATTGTGGTTCAGTGGTACAGCACTTGCCTAGCATGTGTGAGGCACTGGGTTCAATCCTCAGCACCACATTAAAAAAATAAATAAACGTCCATCAACAACTAAAAAAATAAAAAATAAATAAATAACAAAAAAAGAATACATCCACAGCAAATTTTGAAGCATGCATTTGCTCTGAACAGAAATGTGAAAAATCTGAAAAGAGATCTATTCCATGCTTTAGTTGTTAACTTGACAAATTTCAACTGTAGCATTGAGTTAAACTTCTAGTCAAACATTTATATACACAAGAAATTTAAAAGTAAAGGAATAGTTTTTAAAAGTGATCCTTTTGAGAATTCCTTTACACAATGTCCATTATTTGGCAATAAAGCAATAATTTCTCCTTATGCCCAAACATACAATTTTAAGGATTGTGGGAAGGTTCATACTTACTCACTATTGCTTAATAAAAATTCAGAAACAGATTTCTGCAAAGTATGCTACATATGTAATGGCACAAGTAATGCCTTTAGCCAGGTAAGCCTCTGATTTATTACCAGCATTTTTGTTGGTAATAAAAATTACGAATATAGGGAAACTCATAAAAACTTTAGTATTAGTTGCAATGCCAGAAACCATTAGTGTGCTCATTTTTAAAAAAGAAACTTTACACAGATGAACAATGTTGGAAATTCTTACTTCAGTGCTCAAAACTTACTACCCATCCAAATAATTCAAAGGTAAATCAAGCCTTGCAAGTATAAGGTATTTGAAAGAAATCTTAAGTTCAAAACTTGATAGAAGGGAATTTATACTGTAAGGGAGTCCCATGAGTTTAAAGAATGTTATCAAAGCATTTTATTGTTCAACCTTTCTAAACCCACAGATATTATGACATTGATAAACCCTCCAAATTTAAAAAATGTTGCCGTATTTTTAATCAAAGTTCACTCCCTGTTAAACATCACAGGATTCATGCTGGAGAGAAGCCCTGCAAGTGTAAAGAATGTGGTGAAACCATTAACCATTGTTCAGCCATTTCTAAACATATCAGATGGCATAGCAGTGATGAAACAAAAAGCTCACATAATACTGAACACCAGAAAATTACTTGTATTGGAAACAGATCCTACAAATTTAAAGAATGTGCCAAAGCCTTAAAGAATTTTTCCATCCTTACTCAACACCAAAGGACTCATACTGGAGAGAAGCCCTACAAATGTAAAGAATGCAACAGAATCTTTAAGGAAATGCAAAACCTTACTCCACATCACAGTGTTTATACCAGAGAGAATTCCTGCAAATGTAAAGACTGTGACAAAGCTTTTGTTCACAAATCACTGCTTACTCGACACCAGAAAACTCATGCTGGAGAGAAGCCCTACAAATGTGAAGAATGTGGCAAAGATTTTAAACAAAGGTCATCTTTGAAAAAACACCAGGGAATTCATACTGGCGAGAAGCATTACAGATGTGAAGAATGTGGCAAAGGTTTTTATTACAGATCAAACCTTACTCAGCACCAGAGAATTCATACTGGACAAAAGCCCTACAAATGTGAAGAATGTGGCAAAGATTTTAAACAAAGATCATCTTTGAAAAAACACCAGGGAATTCATACTGGCGAGAAGCGTTACAAATGTGAAGAATGTGGCAAAGGTTTTTATTACAGATCAAACCTTACTCAACACCAAAGAATTCATACTAGAAAGAAGCCCTACAAATGTGAAGAATGTGGCAAAGGTTTTAAACAAAGATCATATTTTAAAGAACATCAGAGAATTCATACTGGAGAGAAGCCCTACAAATGTAATTTATGTGACAAAGAATTTACTAGAAACTTCTCTCTTACTGAACACCACAGAATTCATACTGGAGTGAAGCCCTACAAATGTGAAGACTGTGGCAAAGATTTTCATATAAAATCATTGCTTACTAAACACCAGAGAATTCATACTGGAGAACGGCCCTACAAATGTGACGAATGTGGTAAAGATTTTTATGACAGATCAAACCTTGCTCAACACCAGAAAGTTCATACTGGAGAGAAGCCCTACAAATGTAATGAATGTGGAAAAGCTTTTAAACGAGCAGAAAATCTTTCTCTCCACCAGAGAATTCATACTGGAGAGAAACCCTACAAATGTGAAAAATGTGGAAAAGCTTTTATTCAAAAATCACTGCTCACTCAGCATCAGAGAATTCATACTGGAGAAAAGCCATATAATTGTAAAGAATGTGGCAAAGCTTTCCGTCAAAAAGAACATCTTATTTGCCATCAGAGAATACATACTGGAGAGAAGCCTTACAAATGTGAAGAATGTGGCAAATATTTTAATACAAAATCATTGCTTACTGAGCACCAGAGAATTCATACTGGAGTGAAGCCCTACCAATGTGATGAATGTGGCAAAACTTTTGTTAAAAAATCACCGCTTACTCGACATCAGAGAACCCACACTGGAGAGAAGCCCTACACATGTGAAGAGTGTGGCAAAGATTTTAAGCAAATATCAGCTCTTAAAGGACACCAGAAAATTCATACTGGAGAGAAGCCCTACACATGTGAAGAATGTGGCAAAGCTTTTTATGAGAGATCAAACCTTGCACAACACCAAAAAGTTCATACTGGAGAGAAGCCCTACACATGTGAGGAATGTGGCAGAGCATTTGCTCACAAGTCACTGCTTACTCGACACCAAAGGATTCATACTGGAGAGAAGCCATACAATTGTCAAGAATGTGGTAAAACTTTTAGTCAAAAAGAGAAGCTTATTTACCACCAGAGACTTCATACTGGAGAAAAGCCCTACAAATGTGAAGAGTGTGGCCGAGCTTTTATTCAAAAATCACAGCTTACTCAACACCAGAGAATTCATAGTGAAAAGAATCCCTACACATGTTAACAATGTGGCAAAGGATTTTTATCACAGATCAAGCCTTATTTAACACAAGAAGATCCATACTGGAGAGAATTCAGCATTGTAAAGAACATTGCAAAAGTTTAAATTGAAAATAATGCCTTACTCTACATCAGAGAATTCATACTGGACAGAACCTCTACAAAAGAAACATTGTCCCACTGGCTCTAAGGTTGGTTCAACCCTTATTCCACACCAGAGGAATCATAGCAGAGAGAAATATAAATGTAAAAAAAAGTGACAGTCTCCAACAGTTTTTCATTCACACCTTATTCAGCCCCTGAGAATTCATACTTTTGAGTAAGAGTACAAGTAGAAAAATTGTCACAAAGCCTTTAGCCCTTGCTTAAATAGTACTACAAACTAGAGAATTTGTAGTGCATAGAAACACTAAAAATATAAATAAAGTGTCCAAGCCTGTAATCAAATTTGAAACTTCTTTTCAAAATATGAAACCTCATGCCTGTAGTTAATGTGGAATGACATTTACCCCAAATATAAGCCTTAGATACCAAGATATCTAAAATAAAGAAAAATCCTCTCCAAATATGAAAAGTATACTAAAGTCCTTATCTATGCCACGTATCCTGATGTATATGAGGATTATTGAGAGAAATCACTTTAATAAAGAAAATGAATGGGTTGGGGATATAGCTCAGTTGGTAGAGTGCTTGCCTCATATGAACAAGGCCCTGGGTTCAAACCCCAGCATCACAAAAAAAAAAAAAAAAAGAAGAAGAAGAAGAAGAAAAGAAAATGGAACATTGACTTTAGCTTTACTAAAATTTATTAAGTGTCATTGGCCGATGTGGTGGAAATAATAAAATCCTCACATAAATAGTGTAATGCAGATAGATTATTGCTGAAAAGGTTTTAATTTAACAGTTGATTATTTCAGAAATCTAATTTCAGGAGGGAGCTTTCCAGATGGCAGAATAGATGAGGTAGCTTTTCTGGCTCCTCCATGGCATGAAACCAAGAAAAGCAGCTTCTTCACAAGGTGGATGAAAGGGAGGGGGCATTACTAGGAATTAATATTGGACAATCAAAACAAATGGGGAACTCAGGAAGTTGGATGCAATAAACTAAGGAAGAACACCCCAGTGCCAGCCAAAGAGGACCCTGCACAAGAAGGTGGGGTGGTGAGGGCATTAAAGGAATCCACATTTTTAGGCCTGTAGCATGTCTGGGTACAGAGAATTCAGAGATCACAGTCACTACCAGACTAACCTGAAAGTCATGCTGCACAATATGAGTTCAGGAAAGGAGCCATCTCCCTCCAGCTCCATGCAGAGGACAGAGGAAGGGGCCATGTTGCAGCTGTGCCATGGGGGTGGTCACCTGGGGAAGCCAACTACAGGCAAACCCAACCTGGATCTAAAATACTGGTCTAGCAAACCCATCTCATGTGATACAGAGTGCCTGAGTGACCTGGGGGAAAATCAAACATGGAGAGAGGTTTACACAGGGTAATACAGGTCACGAAAACCCGCTCCCTCCCAGCACCCTCTCCCCTTGAGTGCAGCAGCTCACAAGACCTACTGGGAGAGACTCACCTGGCTGGGAATTCAAAAGGGCAGGGGTCGGCATGATGGAGTTTGGAGACTGAACCCAAGAGACCAGGAAACATGGGGTCAGTGGGTAATAGGGTGGGACAAAGGATTGGCTCCTTAGCCACCTGAGAGGAACCCAGGGTAGGTTCCTGGGGTACAGTCTTACATCATGGACTGCAAACTGCTGGACCCCTGGAAATGCACTGATCTGAAATATTCAGAACAACCACCATTTGAAAAAGAACCTGGAGCCTACCTGAGCCTAAATCCCACCTCCAGAATCTCTACCTTTGTGATCTCTTCTCACACTCCAGGGACACCCCACTTAATACAGCTGAGAAAGGAAGCCAAGAATGTTTTGAACTGCAATTCTTTAACTTTTTGTTGAAATTTTTTTATTATTATTATTTTCTTTACTGTTTATTGTGACCTGAGTGGACACTTAAAGATATGTATAGTTGTGTCTTTTTCTCATTTCTAGTATCTTTTGTAGGCAGTTACGTTTCATAGCTCAGCATTTTGTGGGCTAGAATGTTTAATTGGTATATTTTGGTTTTGTTTGTATTCTTTTAGGTTTTTTATTTTTATTTTACATATTTTCTGTCACTTCCCTCTTTTTCTTGAGTTTCTTTTTTTACTTCTATTTTCTGTCCTCCTCCCTCATACTCACCCCATCCTATATCTCTTCCATTCTCTCACTGCTCACTATTTGAAATTGTGAATACCTTGATTCTGTACTTTTCCTGACATACTGTTTATCTCATCCAGACATGCAGACTTCTTTAGTGATAAAGGAAATTTCTGTTTGATAAGAGACCTTTCCCTTTCCCATGAGAACATTTATGGGAATTGTTTTCTTTAAAAGGAGCTTTGAGTAAACTGAGGAATGTGCCTTTAATGGACTACAAATTCTTAGCTAAAAGAAAAAGATGTAGTTGGCATTGTGAGCAATGAACAACTTTTACAGGGTCTTTGCAGTTCTTAATTAGTGAAGATGACATGAAACTGAATTACAATGGACCTTAAATCCAAAGATTGGTGTCCTAATCAGAAAAGGAGATGACATATATATGGACACAGAGAATGCCAGAGACGGCAAAAACAGATTGGAGTGGTACATCAGAAAGCCAAGGAACGGGGCTGGGGTTGTGGCTCAGTGGTAGAGCACTTGCCTTGCATGCGTGAGGTGCTGGGTTCGATCCTCAGCACCACATAAAAATAAAACAAACTAACAATATTATGTCCATCTACAACTAAAAACATATTTAAAAAAAAAAAAAGCCAAGGAACACCAACAACTACTGGCCATCACCCGAAGCTAGGAGAGAGGCACAGGACAGGTTCTCCCTTGGAGCACCCAAAAGGAACCACTGCTCCTGCTATTGTGTTTTGTACTTCTGGCCACTAGGCTGTAAGGAAAAATAAACTTCTGTTGTTCTGAGCTATCTGGTTTGTGGTCGTCTGTGGTGTCAGTGCTAGGAAAACAATGGAACACGAATACAGTTATCCACTGATACGGTGGATGCTTTATGCGTCAACTTGACTAGCTTAAGGAATGCCCAGATAATTGGCACAGCATTGTTTGGAGGAGTGTGAGGGTGTTTCAGGAAGAGATTAGCATTTGAATCAGTAGACTCAATACAAATCTTCTCCCTCACCAACGTGGCCTGGCATCATCCAATCCATGGAGGGCCAACCCAGCAGAGCATAACAGGAGATGGAAGGGAAAATTTGCTTTCTCTTCTTGGGCAGAGGTCACCATTCTCTCTTGTCTTCAGACTTTACAGCTCCTAATTCTGTGGCATCTGGCTCTGGGACTTGTGCCCTGTGGCTACCCGCTCCACTGGCTTGGGCTGTAGGACCCAGATTGAATTATCCCAAACCTCTCCTCATTCTACATCTGACATGTGGAATGTCATGGGTCTTCCCAGCTTCCAAAATTGAGTGACGTATTTGTCATAATATATCTCCTTGTATTTGTGCTCATTTTCCATCCCATATTGTTTCTGGTTCTCTGGAGAATTCTAATATGCCTTAAACCTTGCTTTTTCATTCTGTGTATCCCATAATGTTACCCTTATTTCTATTCCCAGACGTTTACAATTTTTTAATTTAAATAGCATTTTTTTGACATTTCATTTTCTGTGATTTTTTATCTAAAATATCTGATTTTGTGTATTTAAGCAATTGCCCTAGGGATAACAATTTGACTTCTTGACTTATCAGAGTCTACCTAGAACAAAATATTTATATATAGCATTTTGCATATAATGAATGCACCTTCTATCAATATTATTTTAGTAATTGCCCTCTTTTGTGTCACTGATTTTTACCATTTTCCACAAACCTCCTATTTTCTCTCCTCATTCTCTTTTCCTATCTTCCCCAATGCCAATAAACTAATGGTGAGGCTAGGTTTGTGTCCCACCTTAGAGACATAAGCATGTCTGTTAATGTGAAACTTTTCCATAGACCATCTGGGAATTTATGTGAGATAGTCTGTTGTGTACGAGCTCTTGATTGTATCAGCAAAACTGAGATCCGTGGCTCTGATAGAGACTGCATGAAACCTTGCCACTGCCATTCAAGTGACAGAAAAGAGCATAGGAGTAAGCTAGTGGGGGCTGAGTGCTGGGAACAGCAGGGACCAGCTAGGCCTGAATTTTATCCTGGTAGATATGAAAAACACTAAAGGAAATTAAGTTAAGGAGTGATGTGATGAAATTATGGTTTTTAAAAGGTCACTCCGGCTGAACTGTGAAGAACCTGGCTTTTAAGAGAGGACGAATAGAAATGGCAAGGCCGGTTAAGAGGCGATGCACATTGTCAGGTAAGAGCTGATAAGAAAGATTTATTTTTCTGAACTTCCCTGAAAGCCTGTTTTAAAGTTCTGTTTCTCTGAATCAGTAAGTGTAGTTGATGAGGAGTCTAAGACCGCAGGATGAAAGAAGAATTGGTCTGTGCTTACACCCTGCAGTGCTAGCTGTGAGATGTGATGAATTGCATTTGCCTGAAGAACTGAAGAAAAGAGGTTGATGGAAACAAATTAGCTCCTGAGGAAGGCTTACACCCTCCTCTGTCTTGCCACTCTAATTGGCCTGGACATGTTTAAAGTGGACAGTGCCAAATATAATGGGTTCTCTTGGGTGCCTTGACAGTAGCTCATTCCAGACTTTCTAAAGCTGAGGGAATTCTCCAAATTGGAAAAGCAATCCTTGAAGTGATTGGCTAAGATGAAAATGGTTACAAAGGCACAGAGAAAGCCTTTAATGTGTTTTTGAACCCTTTAATGTTTGCTGACTTCTTTTTTTTCAAAGTCAGAACAGGTAGCCCCAGGCATTTCCCTTTCAGGAACTGTCTTCAGCTACCTCAGCTCACAAGCTGGTGGAGAGTGGTGACTGTATTGGGGGTTCCTGATTGCTTCTTGGCTATGGGGTGCCTGCTATCTGGGAATGTTTCTGTGCAAGGGTACAGGATGTCCAGAGTCAGCTGAGATTCATCAGGAATTGGTCTTGGGAACTTGTAAGAAGCCTCCTGTCTCCTTAAGCTTTCCTGTACCGGTTGCACCATCTTCCAGGATGGTCAGGGCCTCACCAATGACATGTGGCTTCCCTTGGAAGCATCAGGAACAGTTCCATCTCCAGTGACCCTCCTTTTTGCAGAATGTGCACTGATTGACCTCCTACTTTTTTAGGGTCCTCTTGTTTTCCCTGATCAGCAGATGAGGTGGCTCACCAGAGTTGCATGGTCTAGGGAGGGGTCCTGTTATTTCCTGAGTTCCAGCTGACCTTAGAGGACAGTGGCAAAAATATTGGCTGAGTTTTTCTCACCCTTTTGCTTCCTTGACTTTGGTCTCCAAATTTTTGGTTTTAAACACACAGCAAGCCAGTTTCACCAGTTTTAAAGAGGAAGTAATAGGATATAACTTTAATATCTATAATTTTACAGTTTTATTTAATTGAAGTCAGTATTAGTACTGGAAGTCAGCATTATATACTATCCTGTATGTGATGGCTTATTATCTCAAATTAACCCATGTTGTTTTTTAGAAGCAGCACCTGTGCAAAATACTAACAGGCAACAGTTATAAAGTTTAAAAGGAAAATACCAAATGAAATTAACAGAGCAAAACCAGATTTTTCAATAGCTATGAACCAAAAAAAATGATTTTTATGATTTTGAATCTTAGTTGTACGTTATGTCCTGTTTGAGATCACAGTAGTCTTTATAACAAAAATCAATCTTTTGAACACAACTTTAAATGAGCTGATATAGCCTATTTTGAAGCCAATTTAACATGAAGTAAGGTGGAAGGCAGATCCTTACCTCAGGTAAGGCAAGGCTCTTCACAAATGACACAATACAACATTACTTCTGAAACTTGAATCAAAGAGAGATTTTAACTTTTTTATGGAAAAAGTGGCAGAATGCTTTCATGTTTTACAATGTCACCTTTAAACAGATCAGGCTCTCGTTATCTTCCAATAATGCATTTAAATTCCCATGTGAAGAGTAACACAAAATTGTATATATAACTTGTTGACAACAGGTTACTTTATCCAGTTATAAGACATCAAATGTCATGAACAAATACCAACCAAATTTGCTATTTCTATGCAAATCCAAAACTTGTTGCACATAATTTTAGTTTCAAAAACACCAACTTGGCAAAATAGTTTTCTGAGCTTTGCATTTAACTAAGTTTAAATTTTAAAGTACAGTTTAGAATCCAGAGTGTTGGGTAACAACAATCACAGGTCTTCATGGATTAACAAAAATCAAAGGATAGCCTCAAATTTCTTATATGTTTAGAAAACAGTATTAATGATCAGAAATTGACTTAGTCAAAGCAAACAAGTAAAAGACAGGTCTTTAAATGACAGTGACCCTTTATGGCCATGTATAAAAGAGCACTTATTGGTTATCTTGTCAGTAAATTTTTAAATTTTCACTTTATAAACTTTTACATAACACTTAGACAAGGCTTAGAGAGATATAGTGAGATGCATACATAAACCTAGTCACACATTTTGTGGGTCAGCAATATTGTTATAACCTAAATAGCAGTTGTTTGTTCAACCAGTTACAAAGTAATCATTTAAGACTTTAACAAAAGAACACACGTTAATTCCCTTGAGTTAGTTGCCTCAAGTAATAAAACCTTACAAATATAAGAAAATTATTTTGATGAGAGCAGATCAGTGTCTCAAACTTTGCTTTATATCAGTAATTAAAATTCACATAACTTTGCTAATTATAGGCAATTTAATCATAAAGGCAAACTTTCTGAAATTTGCCCTTCACTTACACAGACCCTCTTATCACTTACTCAGACCCTCTTATTGCTTAGACATATCACAACTTTCACCACACAAAGACTGTCTTACTCAAAAAACATTTTCTTTTTCTTTCTACTAAATATTTCCATATCTAGAACCTTTTTATATCTCTTACCCTTCATAAAACTTCTTATATCTCCCTTCACAAACCTTACATCTCTTCCAGTTTGGGGCCCTTTCTTAAATTTATACTCTGAATCAGTCCTTATTGAATATTATCTGTGCATTTAACTTATACAACAAATTTCATCGCAGGACAGGGTTTGACAATGATGGGATACTGTTTTAGCAAGAACTGCTTTTGCCTGAGTGATGAGTATCCTTGGCCAAAGGGAGTGCACTGTCAAATCTTAAAAGAGGAGATTATTCGTGTCCCCAGGTCATTAACAGCGCTGAAACCTACTGCCACACCCTTTGTTGCCGGCAGATTCCACCCAGGGGCAAAGGGGGCTGGGAAGGCAGAGGAGAGGCCAGCTACTCTCTGAATATCCTTGCACACCAAGGCAGTACCTTTGAGTGCCTTCAAATTAGTTCCCTTTGAGAGAGAAGCTTTGTAGTCTTCCCAAACTCCTGTGAGAAATTCTTGTAGCATCATTGAAGGGGGGAGTTTAGATTGGGTGGTCCCCATATTAGAAATAAATTTATGTGACTCAGTGAGATAGAGGATTAAGGAACTTAACCAGGAGACAAACCAGGTGACCCCACGAAACACTTGCAAATCCCATCTTGGGATGGGCAGTGTGGCCAGCATGCATGTTGAGCCTTTGTCCCCGACAGCTTCTCCAGATGGGCTGGCTGCCTGGCTGGGCACAGTCCCACAGGGAGGCAGCTGCTGTGCTCATGCCCATCCTGGTGCCCAGAGCGTTTACCCTCTGGTGCAGCAGCCCAGGCCCACTGAACTGGCCATGACCCTGGCACAGACCCCTGGGGCCCCATGCAGTACCCGTGACCCTTGGCCCCAGCGGGAGGATAGGCAGTGTTCCAAGCCAGAGCACTCAAATCCAGGAGCAGGCCCGTGGGACTGGACACTTCCATCCTAGGGAAGAGGGGCAATTGGGGAGCCTGAGGACAAGTGACAGGACAGATGAACTCCAGAGGACAATCTACATGGACGGGGGACAAAACCAACAAAAGGCAATTTAGAGGACAGTCTCCTGGAGCTGTCAGTGCAGCACCAGCAGGGGTCAGCCCTGTGCGGGTGGGTCAGGGAAGAGGGCAGGGGGGCCTCCCGCAGGAGGAGGCAGTACCCTGCGCAGTCTTCCCAACCACTAAACCGAAGTGAGCTCGAGGGACAGTCCAGCTCTCCCTCAGAATAACAGGAGACCATTTTAGGCAAAGTGTCCACCGCAAACAGTCATCCGTGCAACAATACAGACAAACCCAAAACCAAAACCACGTCTCTGAAGAGAATCAGAAACCAAACGCCTCCACTATTGGTGCCCCAACCATGTTGCAGAAGGCCTGGGGAAGTTTTCTTATCAGGCTCCCCCTTCCCACCCCAAACCAGAGCTGACTTACTCCTAGGAGGGTTAGAAGGGCCAGCCTTTTGGTGTTGGGGAATAGGGCAGTCACTCCAGGCGCCCTGGGCTGGGTAGGAGGACGGGCCCTGGATTTCATCAGTGGGCCCCTTGCCTGCCTCTTCCTCACTGATTGGGAAGGTCCTGGGTGTAAAGCCAGGAACCAAAAGGTGGTAAATAAAACCGCTGGGTGAGGCTTTATTGGGAAATACGCTTCCAGGCAAATCCCGGTTTAACAGCGGGAGGGGAGAGTCACACACGTGGTCCACGGTGCAGAAAATTTAAAGCCTCTGGGCAGGAAGGGGAAGGCTTAAGGCAGGAAGAGGAGGTATGGAGTCCTGTGCTCCCCTGGGGTTCGCCAGGGGTCCTGCTGAGGTCAGAGTCCTTTGGGATGAGTCAGGAAAGTCCGCTGGTTGGTGGGAGGCGCCATGACTGTTAGGTGTCAGCGTTTGATGGCTGCTCCTTTGTGCATGTGGGCTGCTGGATGCTTCCTCCCAGCTGTCCCCGCGGCCCCCAACTGACCCAACACTGGGCAAGGCTGAGTCCCATGGGCATGAGGTGGTCTCCAGACACCGCCCCCTGTCTTGCTGGGGGCTTCAGATGTTACTGACTGAGAATTACAGCCCGCCATGCTTATGGAGCCAGTTTGAAGGGGAAAGGCTCTTTAATGAGCTCACCAGGCAAGTGACTAGGAGCAGGCAGCTCTTCGGAAGACGCCCAGCCTGGACTCCTGGTAGCACAGAGTTTATAAAGGAAAACACAAGATACAGGTCGGAAAGACCTTGTTGAGATAGATGTTTTGATTACCTGAGAGAATTGTTTTGATTATACGTTCCAGAGTGGCCTTGTTATACAGGACCATCCTCAGGGACGTGGGAAGGTCCTACTGTACTGTCCACATAGATACAAATGCCAAGAGGTTGAAAAGAAAACGTTTTATGTGGCATATGATGGCGTCAGGTCAGAGCAAAGCAGCATTACAAAACAGTGCTGGTTCTTTTACATTTCAGTATCCTCATCATCCTGTCCCCAAGCACTGACTGGCCCTTTCCCTTCAGTACACTCTGCCCAGAACAAGAAAGCCACTTGCCAACTTGGCTCATCCTCTCTACTGGGTCTGTTCCTCGTGATGTCAACACTGGCCCAACTTCTTTCCAAGTTTTCCGAGTCCCTTAACCCACACAGAATCTGCTTAATTCAGTATGCCCACCCCCATTCTTACAGTTTCTGCCTGGGTATCAGGAAAGTCAGTCTTAAAATGCTTCCCACTTGAGATTACATTAAAATAGCTCTGGCACTTGCATATCATTTATCCAA
Organism: Xerus rutilus; assembly: GCA_028644305.1. Classification (NCBI taxonomy): domain Eukaryota; kingdom Metazoa; phylum Chordata; class Mammalia; order Rodentia; family Sciuridae; genus Xerus; species Xerus rutilus. The sequence continues at coordinate 65,678,462 of CM053412.1, read as the reverse complement.
ACTAGGCCATAAATCACTTTTTTCCTTTTCTCTTAGTTGCTTAAAAAATTATTTGTTTGCCTGGAACTTTCTTAACAGTATTTTTTCTCTAAATTTAACTTGAATCTGTACCACCAGCTTCCACAGCAATGCATCTGGCTATCCATTGAAAACACCTGGTGAATATTATAGAGTACTGATGCTTTGGCCCCACCAGACTCAAAACTTCTGGGAGAGGAGAAGATTCAAGTATCACCTCTTTTTCAAAGCTCTCCAGAGGATCTAGTCTGCACCAGGCCACAGAACCACTCCTAGCAGATTTCTCTGGAAAGGATGCCGTTTTTCTATTGTGTTGCAGGGTAAACTCTTGTCATTTATCATTGTCTAAATGGCAGGTCCCTTTTAAAGTTTCTGTCTTTAGTTCCACAGATCTCATTATTCATCTCATGACAAGAGGTGTACACTTAAGGCAATAACTTCATAGCATACAGTGAGCTGTGGCTGATGATCCTGTGCTCAGGGATGGACATCACGTGTGCTGACAGCTGTAACACGGGGCCCAGCTGTGCCGCAGTGCACCACCGAGGTGTCAGCTCACTATGTGAGACGGGGACGGAACCTCCCTGAAGTGTGTTTTCTGGAATGTTCGTCAGTCACTCACTTAGGTGCCATCCTGTAGAGTCCTGCATCTTTTAATTATACGTATAATTGATCTATACTTTTCACTTCTCAAATGTACCACAGCTCTTTCATTTTAATCTCTCTTTTACAAGCACCAACATGCTGACACCCTGTGTATGTGTGCATTTTCAATATCTTTAAATTTTGCTCTTTTGTTTAGGATTTTCTTTCATCTCCTTTTTATAAAATTTGCCTTCTCCAAACTGTTGAGATGGATCAGCTAGTGAATGCTGAGTCTCTTCTTCAGCTGCTTAAGACTGCATGTCTTCACGTCAGCTGTAGGTGCGTTCCACTCTTTAAGGCTTCATTGTCTATAACTGATAAGTAGTAGCCTGTATATATTTAAGGCACATACCTTTTTTGATTGCCGTGTTTACACAGCCATGAAACCAGCACCAGGATCAACATGATTAATAGATCCACTCCCTGAAGTGTCCCTTAGTTCCCGTTTAAATCCCGCTTTTCAGTCCCCCCCTCCCCCCTTTTAAAATTAGATTCAATCTTATTGAGCAAAACAAAATCAGGACAAATGTCAAAATCATGTAGATCAATGAACACAAAGAAAACACCCCTCCTACGGACTGCGACACTGACGACCTGGACATCGCTGCTGCTGCCCCAGACCACCCCCGGCCTCGTCCTCTCCCTGTCCAGCTGTTGTGCTCAGGGGAGTCACTGCTCTGCTGTTCTAACTAGGACTTTTTTTCTTCTGCTCTCTAAAGCAAAAGAACCAGAAGTGCGCCTATCCCCTTACTGAGTTCTGCGAAGTGGGCAGTTAGAGGGGCCGCTGTGGGCTGGTCCCGCCGGCTGCTGTCCCAGGGGAGGGGGCTGAGCTCCAGGGGTCAGACGGGAGTGGGTGCAGAGCACAGGCAGGAGGGCTGCTCCCGGAGGAGGGAGGGCTGCGGTCCGGGTGGCCCTCCGCGGGAGCAGCTGCCCTCTGCAGGGCCGCTGGCGTCCGGACCTGCGCTCACTCCCGCTCCTGCCCTCTGCGGTCTCCCTCGCCGCCTCCGCTCAGGTCACCAGAGTCTCCAGACGCTAAGGAGCTGCGTGCCCAGTGGGGTCCTGGGCCCGCACAGGCCAGGGACACGGTCTGCTCGCGCTGCCTCGTGGAGCCGTCGGGTGCATTTCTGCTCTGCCCGGCGGGGGCATCGAGGGCCCCTAGGTGTGCCCGGCAGGTGGGCGCAGACGCCTGCAGAGCCCCCACTCGCGTCCGCGCTCAGCTGCCCTGCCCTTGTTAATCTGCCTTCGCCGTTGCCGTTTCCCCTCCCGGTGGGTCTGCCGTGGCCTCTGCATCCCCAGCGTCCACGTCCTAAGCAGCGTTGATTTCTGCGTGTGCTCACGTCTGCCTGGGTTTGAGTGTTTCGTTTGTGAAGTGGCTTTCGACCTCACGGCAGTGCTTTTCTTCGGTGAGATGTCAGGGCTTTTCTCTTCCGAGCCTGTGGCGCCTCCGTACGTTCGTCCACGGTCGTGCTGTCGCGCTGTCGTGGTAGTCGTGCGTGGCGTGGGGCCTTCTGATTCATGTGACGTTGATACAGTTTGTTACACGTCTTTAAAGATGTTATGCTCTTATAATATTCAATGTAAGAATATTTTTAATAGCAGAGTAACAAAGTTTTTTTACCTGAAATTATTTTTTTCTTTTAAATCTTTAGTATAGGATGAGATGAGGACCAGATGTTATTATTTTTTAATAATAGTCATCTATTTGTCCTAGTGCCATTAGTTAGAATATTGGTAATGATATAAGAAATCAAAAATGACATAGTTAGCAGGGCGCGGTGGGGCACACCTGTAATCCCAGCACTCCGGGAGGCTGAGACAGGAGGATCGCGAGTTCAAAGCCAGCCTCAGCAATGGCGAGGCGCTGAGCAACTCAGTGAGACCCTGTCTCTACATAAAACACAAAATAGGGCTGGGGATGTGGCTCAGTGGTCGAATGCCCCTGAGTTCAATCCCTGGTACCAAAAAGAAAAGAAAGACATACTCATCACCTACATACAGCATCAGGACTTGTGTGTGCAAATTTCATTTTCACAACTTAATAAGGAATGAACTTATTTCTGTTTATTACTGACTTTAGTTACACATAATATTAGGGTTCACTTTGACATAATTACACAAGCATGAGATATACTTTTCTCTAGTTCAGGCCCCAGTATTTCCTCTCCCACTGTTCCCTCTCCTCTAGTGTGCTGATACTTCTTATGTTTATTTATAGATACTGTTAAATTAGTGCATTGGAAGTGTAAATGAAGATGAGATTCTCTGTGACGGTTTATATGTGCTTCACAAGCTGATCACATTCATTCCGCTGTTCCTTCTTGTTTGCGTCCTCCCTTTCCTTCAGTCCTCATTCCTCTACCCCACTGATCTCTCTTCTGTTTTCATGGAATTATCTTCCCCTTTTACTTTTATTTTCTATTTTCTTTTAGCTTCTGCAGATCAGAGAAAACATCTCACCTTTGACTTTGTGGGTCTGGCTAATTTCACTGAGCATGATGTTCTCCATGTCCATCTATTTCCTGGCAAATACTATAATTCCATTCTTTTATATGGCTGAGTAATACTCCATTGTGTATGTATCCCACGTTTTGTATATCAATTCATCTGTTGATGGGCACCTGTGCTTGGCAAGTGTGAATTGCACTGCCATGAATATTGGTGTGGCTGCATCCCTATAGTATGCCGATTGTAGAACTTTGTAAATATACCAAAGAGTGGGATAGCTGTGTCAGATGGTGGTTGTATTCCTAGCTTTTTGAGGAATCTCCATACTGTTTTCTAGAGTGGCTGTACTAATCTGCAGTCCCACCAACAATGTGTGAGTATATATTTTACCCACATCCTTGTCCACATTTATTAGTATTTTTATTCTTTTTTTTTTTTTTTTTTTAAATATTTATTTTTCAGTTGTAGGTGGACACAATAGCCTTATTTTTTATTTTTATGTGGTGCTGAGGTTCGAACCCAGTGCCTCCCGCATGCTAGGCGAGCACGCTACCACTGCGCCACAACCTCAGCCCCAGTATTTTTATTCTTGATAATTGCTGTTCAATTGGAGTGAGGTGGAATCTTACTGTAGTTTTGACTCACATTTCTCTGATTGTTAGAGATGAGCCTTTTCATATATTTACTGACCATTTGTATTTCTTGTTGGAGAATTTTCTGTTTAGTTTGACCATTTATTAATTGGATTATTTGTTTTCTTGGTGTTAAGCTTTTTCAGTTCTTGATATATTCTGGATATTAACCCCCTATCTGAGGAGCAGGGAGCAAGGATCGTACCCCAGTCTGGGGGCTCCTTCCTCATGCTCTTCGTTGTTTGCCTTGCTGTGCAGAAGGTTTGTAACTTGACACCATCCCACTTAATGGCTCTTGGTTTCATTTCTTAGCTTTAGAGGTCTTGTTAAGGAAGCTGATGCTTGTGCCGTGCCGGTAAGTTTTCTTCTAGCAGTTGCAGAGTTTCGGGTCTAATTCCTAGGTCTTTGATCCACTTTGAGTTGACCTTTGTATAGGGTGAGGGATTGGGGTCAAGTTTCATTCCTCTGCTAATGGATATTCAGTGTTCTCAGCATCATTCGTTTAAAAGGCTCTCTTATCTCCAACGTGTGTTTTGGGCACCTTTGCCCAGCATCGGGTGACTGTCTCTGTGGGTTTGTCTCTGTGTTCGATTCCATTAGACTTGGTGACTGTCTGGGTACCAGCACATACCAGTGCCATGCTCTGCAGTACAGTTGAGGTCTGGTATGGTTGTGTCTCCGGCATTGCTCTTCTTGCTCAGAATTGCTTTGGTTATGCAGGTTCTCTTCTTCCAAATGAATGTTAGAACAGTTTTTTCTAGTTCTGTGAAGAATGTCATTGGAAGCTTGGTAGGGAGCGCACTGCATCTGTGTAGTGCTTCTGGGAGCTTGGCCAGGTGGACGGTGTTCATTCAGCCTGCCCCAGACGTCTTCTGAGGTCGCCTTCAATTTCTTCAGAGTTCTACACTTTTCTTGTAGGATTCTTTCATCTCCTTCCTTAGATTAATTCACAAATATCTTATTGTTTTTGTGGTTATTGTAAATGGAATAGTTTTCCTAATTTCTTTTACAGTAGATTCATTACTGGATTGTAGAAAAACGATTGAGGTATGTTGCTCTTGTAGCCTTCTTTACTGAAGTTGTTTTATCAGCTCTAGAAGTCTTCTGGTGGAGTTTTTTTGCATCTTCTAAATATATCATCAGGAAATGGAGATAGTTTGACATCTTTTTCCTGTTTTTGTACATTTAATTTTCTTTTCTTGCCTGAGTGCTCTGGCTAGAGTTTAAAGGACGTTGAACAGGAGTGGTGAGAATGGACATCCTTCGTTTTTTTTTTTTTTTTTTTTTTTTTTTTTTAAATTTTTTTCCAAACCTTTATTTTATTTATTTATGTATTTTGTATGTGGTGCTGAGGATCGAACCCAGTGCCTCACGCATGCAAGGCAGGCACTCTACCACTGAGCCACAACCCCAGCCCCCGTCATCCTTCGTTTTTTGCTGTTTTTTTTTTAGAGGAAGTTCTTTCAGTTTTTATCCATTCAGTATTATCTTGGTCTTGGGTTTGTCATACATAGCCTTTACAATATTGAGGTAAGTTTCTTCTATCCCTAGTTTTTCTAGTGTTTTATACGTGAATGGGTGCTGGACTTTGTGAGATACTTTTTCTGCATCTCTTGAGAAAATCATGATTCTTATCCTTATCACAACTTATTTGGTAAATTACATTAATTGATTTGTGTATGGTAAATCAACTATGCATGCCTATGATGAAACACACTTGATCATGGGGCACTATCTCCTTAATGTGCTTTTTAATGCAGTTTGCTAATATTGACTAAAAATTTTTACACTGGGCATGGTGGCATATACCTGTAATCCCAGGAGCCTGGGAGTCCGAGGTGGGAGGATCATGATTTCAAAGCCAGCCTTAGCCACTTAGGGAGCCCTAAGCAACTTAGCAAGACCCTATCTCAACATAAAAAATAAAAAGGGCTAGGGATGTGGCTTGGTAGTTGAGCACCCCTGGGTTCCATCCCTGGTACTAGACAAAATTATTTTTTCATCTAAATTCATGAAGGATATTGGCCTGAAGTTTTCTTTCCTTGATTTGTCTGTCTGATTTTTGAATCAAGATGATAATGGTTTCAAAGAATGAATTTGGCAGTGTTTCCTCCTTTTCTATTTCATTAACTAATTTGAGAAAGATTGGTGTTAATTTTTCCTTAAATAAGTTTGGTAGAATTTAGCCGAGGCTCTTCTGTAGTCTCCATTCAAAACAGTATTATTTAACCTCCAGGTATTAGTGTGGTTTCTGTTTCTTTTAAATTTCTTTATTGATTTATAATTTCATTCCTTTATGATCTGATAGGATACAAGGAATTATCTGGTTGCTTTTTGGTTTTGTTTCTATATTTGCTAAGGTTTGCTTTGTACCATAGAATATGATCTAAAAAGAATGTTCCACTGGGTGCGGGTGGTGCACGCCTGTAATCTCAGCCCTTTGGGAGGCTGAGACAGGAGAATCATGAGTTCAAAGCCAGCTTCAGCAATGGTGAGGCACTAAGCAACTCAGTGAGACCCTGTCTCTATATAAAACACAAAATAGGGCTGGGGATGTGGCTCAGTGGTCGAGTGCCCCTGAGTTCAATCCCCAGTACCATAAAAAAAAAAGAATGTTTTATGTGCTATTAAGAAATTGAATTTAGTTGTTGATGGATGAAATACTCTATAGATGTCTATTAGGTTCATTTGATTAACTTAACTTTTTAGTTTCAAATAATTTTTAGTTTCGTTATGTCTAAATAACCTATCTAGTGGTTAGAGGAGTGTGTTGTAATCACCCATTATTATAGTATTGTAGTCTATTTGATTGTTAATATTGGAAAGGGTTTTTTTAAAAATATTTATTTTTTAGTTGTAGGTAGACACAATAGCTTTATTTTATTTTATTTATTTATTTTTTAAAATATTTTGTTTAGTTGTAGATGAACACAATATCTTTATTTATTTTATGTGGTGCTGAGGATCGAACCCAGTGCCTCACATATGCGAGGCAAGCGCTCAACCGCTGAGCCATTACCCCAGCCCCGCTTTATTTTATTTTTATGTGGTGCTGAGGATCGAACCCAGTGCCTCCCGCGTGCTAGGCGAGCACGCTACCACTGCGCCATAACCCCAGCCCCGGAAAGGGGTTTTTTATGTACAAGATTGCACTACTGTTTGAGGCATAAATGTTTACAATCATTGTATCTTGTTGAATCATTCCTTTAACCAGTATGAAATGACCTCTTTTTCTCTTCTCAATAATTTTTGGCTTGTAGTCCACTTTGGTATTAGAGTAACAACCTTGGCTTGCTTTTGGCTACCACTTGTGTGGTATGTATTTTCCCATTATGTCACCTTTAGTCTATGGATATCTTTGTTGGTAAGGTGAGTCTATTGTAAACAACATATTGTTGGGCCTTCATTTTTAATCCAATCTTTTTGTGTGTGTGTGTGCCAGTGATTGAACCCAATGGTGGTTAACCACTGAGTCACATCCCCAGCCCTTTTTATTTTTTATTTTGCGATGGTTTCACTAGGTCGCGTACGGTCTTGCTAAGTTGCTAAGGCTGGCTTTGAACCTGCAATCCTCCTGGTTCAGACTCCCGAGCCTCTGGGATTACAGGCATGCATCACCATGCCTCACAATCTATGTCTTTTGATTGAAGAATTTAGACTGTTTACATTCACTGTTATTATAGATTATTTTTATTTCCTGCCACTTTATTTCTAATGCTTAATTCAGATTTGAGTCTCCTTTAATTGACTATTTTTCTAGTGCAATTTATCCCTATGCTGATGTTCATTTTTATTTTTTATTTCTTGTGTATGAACTATTTCATTGACTATATTTTGTAGTGTGGGCTTGCTTGTGGTTATGAATTGTTTTAGTTTGTGTTTATCAAGTAAATTTTTGTTTTATGTTCAATTTCAAAGGATAATTTTGCTGGATATACTAATCTGGGCACCCATTTTCTTTCAGGGCTGGTTATATATTATTTCCTTTAAAACACTAGAAGAAATACAATGAAATGGATTGAGGGCACAGTGTTAGCTACTAGGGCAGCAACTATCACCTCACAATGAAGTGTGACATATGTATGCTCAGAGTTGATGTCAGAGCTTTGTGTCGTAAACCACGCCAAGGTGGAGGAAAAGCTTACTGTGCCTTGGTTTGGATTGCGTCAGGATCTGGGAGCTTTAGAGGATGTCCGTCTTTCTTGGGCTGTGGATCCTCCAGAGGTGACGGGGCAGGGAAGTCACCCCCTAATTGCTCTGGGCTTCCCT
>CM053412.1:65648553-65669953 GCA_028644305.1 Xerus rutilus | reverse complement strand
CAGCTGGCTCTCTTGGTCGGGGGCCTGAGGCTGGCTGCCCAGAGGGTGAGTGTCATGTCTGTTGGCTGGAGTTGCCACGTACAGGCACTCAGGGCGCAGGGTCAGGGCGATCATTCTGGTTGCCGCAGTTCACCGTGCACCTGCTCCCCTCCACAGTCGCTCTCTGAAGGTGGGGAGATGCCCTGCTGAGGAGTGTCCTGGGCAGCTGATCAGCTGTGGGCTCCACCGTGTCCACGCCGGACGGCATTCTGTCCACAGTGTGGGTCAAACTGCTTGCTGTCCTTCAGTGACCCTGCTGCTTTTGTCGGACCAGGGCTTCAGCTTGGTCTGTGAAGCCCCGAATGAAACACCTGGGTAGTTTGTAACAGCTGAAAGGTGTGTCCTTGGGGCATGACCCAGCCCCCTTAAAGTGCCCGTGTGGGTAGACTGAAGGCCGTGGAAACGCCTGTTTGTTCTCACAAACTCCTGAAGGTCCGATTCCTGTCTCCTTTCCTTTTGTGGGCGATCAGGAGCCTAACTTCCAAAATCAGCAGTCGATAAACCCACATGAATTTCATAGAGACCAGCCCACTGTTTTCTAATTTTTTACTTCCTGGATACTATCAAGATTCTGGTTACCTTCTCTTTGTCTCTTTCTTTCCTTCTTTCCTTCCTTCCTTCCTTCCTTCCTTTCTCTTTCTCTTTCTCTTTTTTTTTTCTTTCTTTTTTAGTACTGGGGATTTAGCCCAGGGTGCTTAACCACTAAGCAGCATACCCAACCCTTTTTGTTTTTTATTTTGAGCCCCAAGTTGCTTAGGGCCTCGCTGCATTGCTGAGGCTGGTCTTAAGCTTGCAATCCTCCTGGCTCAGCCTCCTGAGTCACTAGGATTACAGGTGTGTGCCACCACACCATGCCTCTTTTGTCTTATACTCTCATAAAAATCAGTCACCTCTGAACAAAAATTTTCTCCCTTTTTGGTACCAGTTATTGAATCTGTATTAATCAGAGTTCTTTAGAGGAATAGAACCAACAGGAAGTATGATTTTTAAAAGAGTGTCTATTAGATTGGCTCACGTGACCAGAAGCCGGGTAGTCTGCAGTGGCTGTCTGCCTGCTGGAGAGGTAGAGGAGCAGGTAGCCGCACAGTCCAAGATGCTGACACCGCAGAACAAGTGGGATGAATGATGTTACCCTGCCCAAGACCGAAGGCTTTTGGAGAATCCTGGAGAATCCTGGCAGCCTGCTATGGGAGAGTGAAGCCCTGAGAGTCTGACGTCCTCAGGCGATCGCAGCATCAAACCCTTCTGGAGAGCTGAGCTCGCATGTGCTGCTTCCTTGTTCCTCCAGCGTTCATTCCATCCAAGCCTCCAACCTACTGGACATTGCTGCCCAAGCTTACGGAGGGTCTCCCTGCAGTTCACTACCCACATGCCAGCCATTCCCAGACACACCCTCACTCACACCCCCAGAAGCCTCTCAGTCTTCAGCATCTCTTCATCCAATCAGGTTGACCATTCACACTGACCATTGTGGAACCCAAAGACACTTGACCCCTGAGCCACATCCCCAGCCCTTTTTACATTTTATTAGAGACAGGGTATTGCTAAACTTCTTAGGGCCTTGCTAAGTTGCTGAGGCTGGCTGTGAACTGTCTTAGCAGTTATGAACAGTTCCTCAATGAACAGGAGCATGCAGCTATCTATTCGGCATGCTGGTATAGTTGCCTTTGGGTACAGACCCAGGAGTGGGATAGCTTAACCACATGGTAGTTCCAAGTGTAGTTGATTTTTTTAGGGTACTGAGGATGGAACCCAGTGCTCTATCTCTGTTAGATCAGTACTCTACACTGAACTGCATCCTCAATCCCTTTCCAAAATGTTTTTGAGATGAGGGTCCAACCAAGGTTCCTACGGTGACATCAGATTTTTTTTCTCTTGTCTCATCCTTTCAGGCCACTGGATTTACATCTGTACCACCATGACCATCCTCCCAGCACTTCTTTCTCCTTTGAGACTGCATCAGGTGCAACTGCCCAGTCTGGACTAAAGTTTGGATTCTCCCTGCCTCAGCCTCCCAAGTAGCTGGGATTGCAGTCATGAGCCACTCTGCCCACCTATTGTGAGCTGTTTGAGGACACTTCACAGTTTTCCACAATGGCTGCACAAATTTACAACCACCAACAGTGTGTAAGTCCTTTTTCTCCACATCTGCATAAGCATTCATTTTTTTCTTTCTTTGTTTGGTTCTTGGAAAACAGCCTTTCTAACTGCAGTGATATGACATCTCACTGTGGCTTCGATTCGTGTATCCCTGAAGGCTCTTTATATTTAGCATTTTGTCAGCCATTTGTAGTTTTTTTTTTTAATATTTTTTTAGTTGTCAATAGACCTTTATTTAATTTATTTATATGTGGTGCTGAGGATCGAACCCAGTGCCTCACACATGCTAAGCAAATGCTCAACCTCTGAGCCACAACCCCAGCCCTCATTTGTAGTTTTTTGAAAAAGTGTCTATTCAGGTAATTTGCTCACTTTTAGAATGATTTACAAGTATTTTAGTGTCCCAGTTTTAGGGTTTTTTTCCTTTTTACATATTCTGAATATTACTCATGCATTGCATGAATGGCTGTCAACAGTTTTCTCCCATTTGTAAGGTGTCTCTCGACTCTTTTAGCTGTTTCCTTTGCCAGGCACAGCCCTGTTCATTTGTAATTCCGTTTGTTTATTTTTGTGTTTGTCTTTTGTGCTTTTAGGGTCACATGAAAAAAACCTCTGCCCATTCCATAAGTATCAAAGTGTTGCCCCTGTGTTTTATCCTTGTATTTTTAGTGATTAAGGTAATATATTGAGGTCTTTCATTCATTTAGAGTTGATTTTATACAGTGAGAGATAAAGATCCAGTTTGATTGATTACTGAAGGTGTGTACACTAAGATTTGAAACTGGTAAGTACTGTCTTCTAATTTTGTACTATTTTGAAAAGAGAGTTGTGTGTACATGGTTCCCTGTTCATCCATATAATCAATGGATCACACTTAAAATTCTGCACAAGTGGCAGGTGGAAATTTTGATGAGATTGCATTGATATGTGCTTCGTATTGAGATTTGCCATTTTAGAATTAAATCTTCTAATCTATAAATATGGGATGCCTTTCTATTTATTTAGTTCTTTTAAATTTTTTTTCCAGTGGGATTTTTAGTGTCCAGAGACTTGCAATTTTGTCATACATTTATTGCTAAATACTTGATTCATTTTATTATTTTTTCCTAGCTCCATTTATTATGGTCACAAAAGATGTATAGTCTGATACCAGTCTTTTTATGTTAATTGACACTTGTTTTGAGGCCCAATTGGGACATATCCTGGACAGTGTTCCAGGAACACTTTTAAAAATGTATATTCTGCCTTGTTGAACAGTCCTTTATACAGGTCACTTAATTCTATTTGGTTTATATTGTTACTCAATCCTTCTTTTAACAATTTATCTTTTTTTCTAGTCATTCTATCCCTTGTTGAAAGTAGGGTATTACTATATCCATCCATTCAGTAGAACTCTTTTTTCCTTTAATTCTGATAGTTTTCATTCACATGTTTTGGGACTCTGTTGTTAGATGTATAAATATTTACAACTATGATATCTTCTTGAGAGAATTGCCATTTTACTAATGCATAATGTCCTTTCTTTCCTCCAACAGCTTTTTTTCTCCTCAGTCAATTTTTTCGGACATTCACAAAGCCATTCCAGCTGCCTTATGGTGTTATTTTTGTGTAGCACTTGCATCCTCAACCTACATGTGATTTTTAATATAAAGTGAATCTCTTATGCTCGGCTGGATCTTATTTATATAGCACTTAGGATCAAATCCAGGGATGCTCTACCACTGAGCTACATGCCCAACCCTTATTTAGTTAGTTGGTTAGTTTTGCGACAGGGTGTTGTGAAGTTGCTGAGCAGGCCTCAAGCTTGTACTCTTCTTTCTCAGCCTCCTGAATTGCTGGGATTACACATATGTTCTACCACATCCTGCTGGATCATTTTTCAATCCATTTTTGCAATATATGTATTTTAAATAATACTAATGAAAAAGGACTTTTGCTATGTTGCTAGTTGTTTTCGATGATTACATCATTTCTGTTCTTCTGTTCTTCCCTTACTGCCTTTTTAATGATTAGTTGATTTTCTAGTGTACTATTTTCATTTTCTTCTCATTTTTTGGCATGTTTTTATTTTTTTCTTAGTGAATTTTAATTAACAGCTTTATAAAAATTGGTTTGAATTCATACCAATTCATTTTCATTAATATACAAAATTCTGCTTATTTTCATTTTTCCCCTAAACTCTTTTATACTTTGTCACCAGCTATCTCTTTATATATTATGTACCTCCTGTGATTTAGATGTGAGTTTGTCCCCCCTGTCATTTTTGAATTGCATGCTTAGCTCTTTTTTTTTTTAGTTGTACATGGACACAATATCTTTATTTATTTTTATGTGGTGCTGAGGATTAAACCCAGTGCCCTCATGCATGTGAGGCAAGCGCTCTACCACTGAGCTACCATCCCAGCCTGCATGCTTAGCTCTTCATATGGCAATGTTGAGTTTGTGGAAACTTTAAGAGGTGAGTCTAGTTGGAGGTAATTGTCATTAGGGATACCATCCTCAAGGGGGATTAATGCTAGTATATAGAATTAAATAAGAGAAAAAGTAGAAGAAGTGAAAGATCAATTAAGAGGAAGAGATTCTGAAAAAAAACCCAGCATTAATCCTCAAAATGAAGGAAACAATAAAAACTAATTTAAAAAATCAATAGAAAGGCTGACCAACAGACTAGAACATTTGGGAGACAGAACCTCAGGCAATGAAAACAAAATATATAATCTTGAAAATAGAGTTGACCATAGAGGGAGAATGTTAAGAAACTATGAACAGAACTTCCAAGAACTATGAAATAACATGAAAAGACCAAATTTAAGATTTATCAGGATAGACGAAGGCTCAGAAGTAGAAACCAAAGGAATGCACAACATTTTCAATGAAATAGCATCAGGAAATTTCCCAAGAATAAAAGATAATATGGAAAATCAAATACAAGAGGATTACAGGACCCCAAGTGTACAAAATTGCAACAGACCCACACTACTGTCCACGTCCCATACAGGCCATGGAAGTGAGGTTTCCTCCTATGGAATGGGATGGCTGAGAAAAAAAGGCTAAGAAAAATAAAATAGTGAAAAAACACAAAAAGTAGTTTCAAAAGCTGAGGCAGGATGGGCAAGCTGACCAGACGGGTTCAGCTTCTAACACAAAGGAGCCCGTGCCTGCTTTATTTATATTAGGAAACATCAATGCCCGTCTATGCTAGTTCTTCACCAAAATAGGATAAAGGTGAGGGCAGGTAGGCTGCTCAGTTCCTAATGTCATACACCCATCTCCAGTACTACAATGAGAGACCTTTCCAGCAGAGTAGAAGGGAAGGCCACGTGCATTGGGCAGTCTGTCACCAAGGGAGAGCCATGGCAAGTTCCCAATGCCAGGCCCATCCCTCCCTGGCTTCCATGCCAAGAGAGTCCTCATGTATTTCATAGATGGATTCCTGTATAGTCCCCTTTTTACTTTGCAAATGTAAAGGATGAGCCATTATTTCAAGTTCCCAGATTCTTGATCTGAGGGTATGACAACCTATTCTCTAAGATTGATTTTGCTTTTTTGAATATCCTGAATGTGATGATGTAACTCCATAAGATCCACGCTATTATTATTTCTATGCCAAATACCCATTAGATGATTTTTGACCTTTTCCCAATCCCATTGGGAAGCATTATATTTGGCTGCAGTAACATACACATATTTATAGTCAGCGTGGCATTTAAGCCTTTCCTTAAACTTGAGAGAGAAAGTTCATTACCAATATTTCTGACAGTAGCTTCTAATGCATTCTACTCAGTTTCAATCTTTCGATCAATATTTATCTGATTATGGAAGGCTTTGGAGGTATTGTGAGCCAAATCATTAAGAAAATTTCCATATTGAATATTTTGAGATATAACCATTGAGGCTATCCAAGTAGAAGCAATGAGTGAAATCAAAGCAGCCACTCCAAGAGTTATGAGACTACGAGTTCCCTTGGTTCTGGTTAACTGAGCGCACATCTGCTGTAACACCTGAACACCAGCATCAGCGTACCATGGTTCTGAGATGTTGGCTGGTAGTAAGACAAAGGAGGATTGGTCAAATATTAACTTTCCCTTCCCTCTGTTAAACCTAGTGATGAATTAGTTAGATTGCAGCTTTTACAGGCTACAAGGTATTTATCACCCACCCGCATTCCTTGCAGCAAGGACTCGGCTCCCAGGGCTGCAGACAGGCAGGAGCCCAGCCCTGTCTCACGATCTCCAAGGTCACTGCTCCTGCCACCACACCCCCGGGCCCAACCTGGCGGCACCCTGCTCATTATAGACCTGTGTCCCTAAAACAGCCCACAGAGATTCACACCTCTGCTTTCAGCAATAAGCCCTCCAAGACCAGGGCTGGGGTCCTGCAGAGCAAGGCTGGGTGTTCATCTGTCCGCTGGCTTTTCTGTGCGCCCTGGCCAGACACCTCTGACCTGACAGGTGATCTGCCTGGACAAGCTGTGGACTTCTGCAGAGGGCGGGCAGGAGAGCCAGCGTGTGCCTGAGATATGGGGAGAATGAAGAAGCTGTGTGTCAGGCCACTGAAGAGGGGGCCGGGGACACTGCCTGTGCGGCAGCCGGCCCTCCCACACCCAGCTGTGGGCCGTTCTCCAGAGAGAATTTCCCACTTCACGGGGAGAGTTGGCTAGGTTTTCCTTTGTCACCGTTCCACAGGCTGTACAGGAAGGCAGTGGCTGTGGCAGTGCCAGGACGTAGCCATGGGCAGCGGGTCTCAGACAGGGCTCTGGATGACACCATCTTTCCTGAGATATTTTTGGTCATTTGAGCAGGCTGGGCAGAGTAGAGTATTTAACCCCCAGGACTGTGCGTACCAGGCATGAGTGACCATTAGTGCACCAGTAGTGCCCCAGTGACAGGTTTCTTCTGTGCAGTCTGAGCATTTTGCATTGCCTCTCAAATCTTTAGTTAAACTCTTCCCATCCTTAATTGTAGCAAAACACGCAGCCTCAATTCTTGCAGCGTAGTCAAAAAAAATCCCATGTGGCGCAGCATCGTCAGGGCAGTGAGCCGCAGTGGCGCAGGACCATCTGAATGCAAATTACAGTCGCCAAGTAAGCTCTTCCCGACTGGGAATCCTCCAAGTCCCCCAGCACAACTCTTCCCCCATCTTCCTGCATCTCTCTTCCTAACAAAATTTGATCTGAGCTGTTTCCCTGCCTTTTGTGCGCTGTGGACAATGAATCGTGATCTGGCTGTGCCTGCAGGCCGTCTCCCTGCCTCTGCCTTGCTAGGAATGAAGCATGCTTTGATTCTGCCCTCAGATTGTCTCTCTGACTTTCAGGTTACTTGCAGGCAGAAGTACTAGGAGCTGAACAAGCATGTTTGCTAGGTCTCAGACTTTTAACTGCATCTCTAAGGCTTGTAAGTAAGTCTCCCAAAGACCACCGACCAATGTCTTGGTCCAAATATAAACACATCTCTATTGCAGATCAAATTGTTTCTAATTTTTTATCGCACTTGTGGGCACAACCGCTGAGATGCCTCTTGCATGCAGCTGCCTGCTGAGTTTTCCCCAAGTATGTAAATCAAGCCATTCCTCTTCACAAAACCATGGACAGATTTCCCTAATCATTTCCATAAAACTGAGTTAGCTTGGATCATTTTTTAAATTTTTTTTAGTTGTTGATGGACCTTTATTTTATTTATTTATATGTGGTATTGAGATTTGAACCCAGTGCCTCACACATGCTAGGGAGTTGCTCTACCACTGAGCTACAGTCTCAGCCCTGGGATCTTTTTATGTCTTTCCCTTTTTGTTTTATTATCATCTTCAGAATTACAAAGTCAATTTCTTTCTCTGAAGACAAAGAGGGCCCCATGCTTAATGTCAAGCAATTAAAAAAAAATAAACTTCCTCTCTCCCTTCTCTCAATGTACTAATCCACAATATGTCAATCCACATGTGTGATTTTCCCACAACAGAGAGCCAAACACCCACCAGTTACCTTTTAATTCCATACATTGAGGGTCTCTGTCTCAGGCACCAGTTACTTCCCACAACCTGAGTGGGTGATGAAAACTAGGTTCCTTTCTGTGGAATGGGCTAAGAAATAAAGGCCAAGAAAAATAAGAGTAAAAAAACCACAGAACACAAATAGTAGTGTCAAAGGCAGGGGCTGGGGCCATAGCTCAGTGGAAGAGCGCCTGCCTGGCATGTGTGGGGCGCTGGGTTTGATTCTCAGCACCACATATAAATAAACAAAGGTCTCTCGACAACTAAACACTACTTAAAAAAAAAAAGGTAGGGGCAGGATGGGCCAGCTCACCAGACAGGTCTAGCTTCTAACACAAAGGAGCTGTGCCTGCTTTATATCAGGAACATCAAAGGCCTTCCATGGAATCTTCTTCACCAAAATAGGATGAAGGCGGGGCAAGCAGGCCGCTCAGTTTCTAGCGGGTCCGCCCGTCTCCAGCACTGTAATGAAGGACTTTTCTAGCAGAGCGGAGGGGAAGGTCACATGCACCTCACAGACAAAGACATCCACAGAGTGAAGGGGAAAAGCAAAAAATCATATCACTCACATGTATTGTGTGCACAGGCAGGGATTTTCATCCTTATATCAGATGAAGTGGACGTCAAGCCAAAGGTAATCAGAAGGGACAAAGAGGGTCATTTCATAATGCTAAGGGAATTATACATCAGCAAGACATAGCAATTGTAAATATTTCTGCCCCAAAGAATGGAGCATCTATGTACACCACAAAAACCATTCTCAACTTCAAGAATAAAATAGACTACAACACAATAATACTGGGTGATTTTAACATACCTCTGTCACCGCTAGATAGATCTTCCAAACAAAAACTAAAGAAGCTATAGAAGTAAAAAAAAAATACAATTGATAATTTAGACTTAACAAACATAATAAAATATTTTATCCATCAATGACTGAACACACTTTCTTCTTAGTAGCACATGGATCCATCTCTAATATAGACCACATTATATAAGCGATCATCTATGTTGACACACAATTGTAATATTGCCTTAATATATTTTTAGCATCTGTAGGGTTACTTTGATAGCCCCCTCTCCATTGATATTAATTTTTGTGTTCTTGCTCTTTTCTTGATTGGACTTGTTTGGTTTTTATCAAGTTTTAGCTACATCATGTCTTCTCTATTTCATATATTTCTCTCCTACTCTTATTTTTCCTTCCTACTACATAATTTGAAAATGATTGTTATTCTAGCTTTTTTCTGATACAAGTACTTTAAGTTGTAAGTGTTCGTCTGAGTACTGTTTCATCTCAGAGATCCTGATGTTCTAAGCTTTTATTATCACTTAGTTCAAAGCACTTTTTTATTACTTTTCTTGTGCTTTCTTCATTGGCCTCTGAGACATTTACCAGTGTGTCCTTTAATGTTGAAGTAGTTGACACGTGGGGTTGGGGTTTTATATATCTTAAAGTGATTGGTGTTTAATGTAATAAATCATGCAGAAAACACAGTCTGCATGATTTCAAATTTTTAAAAGTAATGGAAATTCTTTTTATATTGATTGTATTGGTTGCATACATGTCAAAACTGATCAAATTGCGTACTTCAAATATGCGCATTTTATTGTACATCAATTATACTTCAATAAAGCTATGAGGGAGGAGGGAAAAAAGATTCCAGTGCTTTCTGCTAATATAGGGAATGGATCACTCAGTCTTTCAATAGATGAGGTGTATAGATCTCCTTGTCCTCTACACAGTGAAGGCTGTTAGTCCCCATAGGGGGAGTGTGGTCCCTGTGTCCTTCACCTGGTGAAGGGAGTAGATCCCCATGCCCTCCACCTGGTGAGTGGATTAGAATCATCTATCCTCAACCTGATCAGGACAGTTAATCATTATACCCTCCATCTGATGACATCCCCCTAAAAAACAATCCAGTTCAACCACTGAAGACCAAAATTAAATGACACATATATGTATGAATATATCTATGAACAATTAGATTCCAGTGCTTTCCACTCAGTATGAAAAATAGATTACTGTGCCCTCTGCTAAAGAAGGAGAAGAGACCTGTATGCACAACACTCTTTGAGAAGAGTAGGTCTATAGATTCACCTATAGAAGAATCCAGAATATATCCCAGTGTATTCCACTCTGTATGGGGAATGGAACACCATGTCCTCCCCTACATGCGGAGGGGGGTGTGGATCTCCATGCCCTCCTACAAGTGAGGGCAGTAATCTTCTTAGGGGCAGTAAGTCCCCGTGCCTTTCATATTTTGAGGGGCACAGGTCCCCATGCCTCCCATTATGGGAGAGTGTAGAACCATATATAATCCACCTGATCAGGGGAGTTCATTTCTGTACAGTCCTTCTGATGATTTCCCATTCCAGATGATTCCATTTCTACCCTCAGAGTATGAATGGAGAAGACATGCATAGGCATATGAATATGTATACGAACATGTGTATGGATACGCATATATGAATATATTCACAAGTAGGGATATGAACATATATAAACATGAATATTAATATATGTTTATAAATACAAATGTGTATATTTGTACATGGATTTTAGTATGAACATGTACATGAATATGAATCCATAGATGAATATGAATATGTGCCTGAATATGTACATACATATGTGTATGAATATGAATATAGGTATATACATATATGCATATGAATATGAAAATATATATGAATGTGTATGCATATGTGTATGAATATTAATATGTACATGGATATGAATATGTGTATGAACATCTACATGTACCTAATATATATAAATATTTGCATGTACAGGTACATTGATATTAATGAGTATGAATATTTGTAGAAATATGAGTATTTATATGTAAATATGAATAGGTACATGAATATATATATATGAATGTGAATATACAAATGGATGTGTATATGAATATGTAAGGATGATATATAAGGATGTATATATATGCATTAGATCCCAGTGCCCTCCACTCAATAGGGAAATGATCATCCTACTCTGCACTAGATGAGGTGAGTAGATATCTACCCTCTCTGCATTGTGAGGGCTCCTGATCCCTTTAAGGGGAGTAAGTCTCTGTGTTCTTCACCCCATATGGGGTGTAGATACCCATGCCCTCAATCCTGAGAGGATAAGAATCATGTATCCTCTAACTGATCTGGAAGTTAATCCCTATACCATCATCTGATGAGATTGCACACCAAAATATCCCAGTTCAAACCCAAAATATGAAACTGAGAAGATTTTATAGATAAATCCATATATGAATCCATGAACATTACATGACTATGAATGCATACATTTACATGTCCATGAACACGAATATGAATATGAATGAGTTAACACATGTACATATGCATGAATATGTCTATGAATATGTATAGAACATGAATATGAATATAGGTATAGGAAGATAAATATGTCTTTTAATATGTACATGAATACTAATATAAATATGTGGATAATTATGAACATGAACAGGCATGTAAATATGAATGTGTATATAAATATGTGTATGTTTTGAGACAGGAGAATCACGAGTTCAAAGCCAGCCTCAGCAACGGCGAGGTGCTAAGCAACTCAGTGAGACCCTGTCTCTACATAAAACACAAAATAGGGCTGGGGATGTGGCTCAGTGGTCAAGTGCCCCTGAGTTCAATCTCTAGTACCAAAGAAAAAAAAACGTATGTTTGAATATTTATATAAACATGGAAATATAATATGAATATATGTATTAATATAAATATGTGCATGTACATGCATATGAATATAAATTTATTGAATATGAATATATGCACAGATATGTACATGAATATGTATATGAATATAAATATTGATGACTATGAATATGCATATGCACGTGTACATGAATATAGATATTGTGTGTATAAATATAAACATGTATGTGAATATGAACGTGAATGTGTATGTGTACATGAATATATGCATAGTTGTGAATATGTATGTGAATGCAAATATATATAATTATGAATATAAATTTGTATAAATATGAATGAGTGGGAAATGAATATGTGCCTAAATATTAATGTGTACATATACATAAACGTAAGTACGAGTATGCATATGTAAATGCACATGAATATGAATGTACATAAGTGAATATGTACATGACCATAAATATAAGGATATATATACACACACTTATGTAACTGTATAAATGAATTAGATCCCGGTGTCTTCTGCTGATATGGGAAATGGATCAACCTGCCCTCTGCTAAATGAGGTGAGTAGATCTCCATGCCTTCTGCACTGTGGGGGCTCTTGGTCCCCATGTCCTTCACCCCACGATGGGAGTAGCTCCCCATGCCCTCTACTTGGTGAGTGTATTAGAATCATGTATTCTCCAGGAGAGTTAATTTGGATACCTTCCATCTAATGAGATCACACTCCAGAACATTCCAGTTTGAATCCCAAGGTATTATAGATTGTTATAGATTAGATGCTATAGATTAATGTACTGATGAATCTATAGATGAAATGTATCCCAGTGCCTTCCGCTCAGTATGGGGAATGGAACAACGTGCCTTCCCCTAGACAGGGAGTAGATCTTCATGCTCTATGATAGGTGAGAGTAGTAGTTCCCACTGGGGGTGTAGGTCCTTGTGTCCTTCACACCCTGAGGGGTGCATATCCCCATGTCCTCCACCTGATGAGGGGTGTAGAACCTGTATCCTCCAACTGATCAAGGAAGTTACTCTCTGCACCCTCCATCTAATGATTTCCCATTCCAGATTATTCCACTTCTATCTACTGGGGATATATATATACATATATATATAGATACTTATGCATATACATGTATACATGTTATATATATGAATTTGAATATGTAGATGAATATGAACATGCATATGAATATGTATGTGAATTTGAATGTGTACTTGTATATATATTTAATATGTATATAATTATGAATATGAACATATACATGAATATGAATGTGTATGAGTATATAATTATGACTACAAATACAAATGTGTATGTATATATAAATATGAGCATATGAATATACATGAATATGTATATAAATATATATAAATATGAATATGTATATATAAATATATAAATGAATGTGTGTATGTGTATAGATATGATTATGAATATGTATACAAATATTTGATATGGATGTGAATGTGAATATGTGAAAATGAATATTAATATGTAAATATGCATATAAGTGTGTACATTGATATGTATATGAATATGCATCTAATACAAATATTTGCATATATGATTTTGTGTATAAATATAAATGGATATGTATGTTAATGTGTGTGAATATATATGAATATGTATATGAATATTTCTTTGGTGATAACTTTACCTCAGCTTTACCCAGCTTCACCTAGTGAGACTGCAGATCCAGACCCTTCATGTGGCTTCTGATTTTCCAAATGTAACTGATCCATTTCCCCTTAATACTGTCTAGAGATGGCCAATTCCAATGCCGTAATGTTGGCCCGGAGGAGCCTTGAGCAAGATGGAGGCCTGGGACCCCCCACCAGAATGAAGTGCTCTGAGCACATGTGATTGAATTTCAACTTCCATTCTGGGGCCATTCTTGTCAGCCTTGCTGACAGGAGAGAGCTAGTGCTCTCCCTTCTTGGAATTTCATCTACACTAATCTAGCCATAAAGCCTACATAGATCACAGAGGTTGTGCTGGTCATAGAGGACATGCAGGTCATAGAAATTACATTGGGCATAGAGGCTACTCAGTTCATAGAGGCTAATCAGGTCCCCAAGGATATGGAGGCAGGTCATGGATAGTATGCAGGTCCTAGGTGGTATTAGATCATAGAGGCTATTCAAGTCATAAAAGACACTGAAGTCACAAGGACAGCTCAGAGCACAGAAGCTATCCAGGTCATAGTGGCTACTAATTGTATATAAACTACTTAGGACATAAGGCTACACAGGTCAAAGATGTTATGCAGGTCATAGAGAATACTATTGATGGAGTCTACACCAGCTTAGAGGCTACTCGAGCCAGAGAAGTTGTGTAGGCCATAAAGAATATTACAGTAATAGTGGCCACTACGATTATTTTGGTTCCTAAGGCCATAGAGAATGCTTAGATCAGCTAGGCTTCTCAGGTCATCAAGGTTACACTGGGCATTTAGGCAACCCTGATCACAGAGGGTACGTGGCCCATAGAAGCTACACTGGTCTTAGGGGCTCCTGAGGTCCTAGAGGCTACTGATGACATGGAGGCTCCTGAGGTCCTAGAGGCTACTGATGACATGGAGGCTCCTGAGGTCCTAGAGGCTACTGTGGTTATTTAGACCACTCGGATTATAAAAGCATGTCATATAGACTGAGCAGGACATAGAGGTGAATCAAGCTAATAAGGCTACACAGGTCATACAGTCTGTGCAGGTCATTCTCTGTAGTAAGGTTACTTAGGCTACTCGTGTGATGGAGGTTACATAGGTCATAGAGACTAGTCTGGCCAGAGTCTATGCAGGACATTGAAGGTACTCAGGATATAGAGTCCATGCATGTCATAGAGACTATGGTCATAAAGACTACTTAGGTCATAGGAGCAACTAAGGTCATTTAGGATACTCAAGGCACAATGGCTATGCAAGTCATAGAGACTAAAACGGACATTTAGGCTACTCAAGCCAAAAACCCTACACGGATCATAAAGGGTACACAGACAACAGAGGCTATTTAGACCACAGGCTCTAGGTTATTCATAAGGGTTACTTAGATCATAGAGGTTGCTCAGGCCATGGTGATCACTCAGGACACAGAGGCTATGTGGGTCATAGAAGTTACTAAGGTCACTTCGGCTCCTTATGCCAAACAGGTCACACATATTATAGAAGACACAGAGGATGCAGATGCTAAGTAGGTAATGGGAGATATTCAGGTCATGGAGGCTATGCAGTTCATATAAACTGCTAAGGTCATTTAAGCTGCTCAGGCCATAAAGACTATGTAGGCCATAGATTCCACACAGGTCATAGGTTACTAAGGTCATTTAGGTTACTCGGTCCATAAAAGTGACACACGTTGTAGTGGCTGCTGAGGCCATAGAGGTTACATAGGTAATGAAAGATATGCAGATCACAGATACTACATGTCCTCGACGTTACAAATGCCATAGAATCTCTTCAGTCAATGGAGGCTACAAGGAAATACAAGTGAATCTGGATATAGAGGCTACTCAGTTCAAACATACTACTCAAAGCATAGTGGGTATAGAGGCAGAAGAGGCTTCTCAGTCTATAGGTGCTATGCATGACATCGAGCCTACTCAAGCTATATAATCTACATAAGTCATAAGACTGCACAGGTCATGGAATATAGGCAGGTCATAGGTGTTATGTAGGTCATGAAGGCTACTCACACACATACCATTCAGGATACAATGGTAATCAAGGTTATGGAGGCTGTAGATTCTATGTAAGTCATAGAGACTATGCAGGTCATAGAATTTATGCTAATAATAGAGGCTATTAAATTCCAAGAGGCTACTGTAGACATAGATGGTAAACAGGCTACTCAGGTCATAGATGCTACATAGGTCACAGGGGCTACTCTGTCTATAGAGGTCATAGAGAGTAAGATACTCAGAGGCTACACAGGTCACAGAGGAGGATACTCAGGCAATAGGGGCTAGGCAAGCCATAGAGGGTACTCAGGCCATGTTTGTCTAAACCAGTAATACAGGCTATGCAGTTTAGGGAGAGATAATGGTGATTATGTGGGTGTGTCTCTGTGTCCTCCATTCTGTGCCTTGGGTTACGTGTCTGTTTTGGGCTAATTCCATGTTCATTTTGTTACTATGGCTCTGTAGTATAGTTTAAGTCTGGTATTGTGATGCCTTCTGATTCCCTCTTCCTGCTAAGGAGTGCTTTGGCTATTCTAGGTCTCTTTTTTTCCCAAATGAATTTCATGATTGCTTTTTCTATTTCTATGAATAATGTCATTGGGATCTTAATAGGAATTGCTATAATCTGTATAATGCTTTTGTTAGTATGGACATTTTCACATTCTTCATTCTGCCTATCCAAGAGCATGGGAGATCTTTCCATCTTCTAAGGTCTTCTTCAAAATTTATTTCTTTAGTGTTCTGTAGTTTTCATTGTAGAGGTCTTTCATGTCTTTTGTTAGATTGATTCCCAAATATTTTAATTTTTTTGAGACTATGGTGAGTGGGGTAGTTTTCCTAATTTTCTTTCAGTGGATTCATGATGGATATATAGGAATGCATTTGATTTATGGATGTTAATTTTATATGCTGCTACTTTGCTGAATTCATCTATTAGTTCTAGAAGTTTTCTGGTGGAAATTTTTGGGTCTTCTAAATATAAAATCATGTCATCAGCAAATAGTGATATTTTATCTTTTCTTATTTGTATTCCTTTAATTTCTTTCTTCTGTCTAACTGCTCTGGCTAGTGTTTCAAGGATGATGTTGAATAGAAGCAGTGAAAGAGGGCATCCTTGTCTTGTTTCCATTTTTAGAGGGAATGCTTTCAATTTCCCTGCACTTAGAACAAAGTTGGCCTTGGGTTTAGCATATTAGCCTTTATAATATTGAAGTATGTTCCTACTATCCATAGTTTTTCTAGTGTTTTGAACCCAAAGGGATACTGCATTTTGTCAAATGCTTTTTCTGCATCTATTGAGATGATCATATGATTTTTGTCTTTAAGTCTATTGATGTGATGAAATACATTTATTAATTTCCGTATGTTGAACCAACCTCGTATGCCTGGGATGAAACCAATTTGGCCATGGTGCACTATATTTTTAATATGATTTTTTGTGTGATCTGTCAGAATTTTTTTTTTTTTTTTTGGTGCTGGAGATTGAACTCAGAGGCACTTGACCACTGAGCCACATCCCCAGCCCTATTTTGTGTTTTATGTAGAGACAGGGTCTCACTGAGTTGCTTACAGCCTTGCTGTTGCTGAGGCTGGCTTTGAACTCGCAATTCTCCTGTCTCAGCCTCCCTAAGTGCTGGGATTACAGGTTTGCACCACTGTACCTGGCTTTATCTGTCAAAATTTTCTTGAGAATTTTTGCACCTATGTTCATGGGGATATTGGTCTGAAGTTTTCATTCCTTGATGTGTCTTTGTCTGGTTTTGGTATCAAGATTATACTAGCCTCGTTGAATGAGTTTGGAAGTGTTCCTTCCTTTTCTATTTCATGGAATAATTTGAGGAGTCTTGATGTTAATTCTTCTTGGAAGGTCTTGTGGCACTTGGCTGAGAATCTATCTGGTCCTAGGATTTTCTTGATTGGTAAGCTTTTGATGATGTCTTCTATTTCATTGCTTGAAATTGAGTTTTTTAAATTGTGTATGTCCTCCTGATTTAGTTTGGATGGGTTATGTCTCTAGAATCTTGTTGATGTTTGCAAGATTTCTATTTTATTGGAGTATAAATTTTCAAAATAGTTTCTGATTATCTTCTGTATTTCAACATTGTCCATTGTGATATTTCCTTTTTCATCATGAATTTTAGTAATTTGAGTTTTCTCTCTCTTTCTCTTCATTAGCATGGCGAAGGGTCTATCAATTTTATTTATTTTTTCAAAGAAACAACTTTTTGTTTTGTCAATTTTTAAAATGTTTACTCTATTTCAGTTTCATTGATTTCAGCTCTGATCTTAATTATGTCCTGTCTTCTACTACTTTTGGTGTTGATTTGTTTTTCTCTTTCCGGGGCTTTGAGAGGTAATATTGGATCATTTATCAGAGACTTTCTATTTTTTCAATGAATGAGCTCAATGCAATAAACTTTTCTCCTAGTGCTGCCTTCATAGCTTCAGAGAGAATTTGATATGTTGTGTCAGTGTTCTCATTTACCTCCAAGTTTTATTTTTTTACCCCTGATTTCTTGTGCTATCCACTCATTATTCAATAGTGTATAATTTAGCCTCCAGGTGTTATAGGAGCTTCTTTTCTTTTTATTAATCATTGATGTCTAATTTTATTCCATTGTGATCTGATAGAATGCAGGGTAGTATCTCCATTTTTTGCATTTAGTAAGAGTTGCTTTGTGGCATAAGATATGGTCTATTTTAGAGATGGATCCATGTGCTGCTAAGAAGAAAGTGTATTCAGTCATTGATGGATGAAATATGCTATTATATGTCTGTTAAGTCTAAATTATCAATTGTATTTTGTACTTCTATAGCTTCTTTTAGTTTTTTTGAGAATCTATCCAGGGGTGACAGAGGTATATTAAAGTCACCCAGTATTATTGTGTTGTGGTCTATTTTATTCTTGAAATTAAGAAGTGTTTGTGTGATGTGCATAGATGCTCTGTTGTTTGGGGCAGAAATATTTACAATTGTTATGTCTTGCTGATGTATAATTCCCTTAGCATTATGAAATGATCCTCTTTGTCCCTTCAAATTACCTTTGGTTTGAAGTCCACTTCATCCGATATGAGGATGGAAATTCCTGCTAGTTACACAATACATGTGAATGATATGTTTTTTTGCATCCTTTCCTCTTCAGTCTGTGGATGTCTTTGTCTATGAGGTGAGTCTCTTGGAGACAGCATATTGTTGGGCCTTGTTTTTTAATCCAATCTGCCAGTCTATGTCTTTTGATTGAAGAGTTTAAGCCATTAACATTCAAGGCTATTATTGAGATATAATTTGTATTCCCTGTCATTTTGGTTTATTTCTAGTTTTTAATTTGAATTAATTTCTCCTTTTATTGACTATTCCTTTTGTGTAACTCATTCCTTTGCTGGTTTTAAACTTTTTTTTTTTCATTTCATCTTCATGGAATATTTTGTTGAAAATGTTTTGTAGTGCAGGCTTTCTAGTTGCAAATTCTTTTAAGATTTGTTTATCCTGGTGAGGGGATAGCCCCAGCCAGGTACCAAACTCCCTTTTGGCCAGCGAGTGAGGGGGGGACCTCGGGGGTCTCTGGTGGGGGTTGAACTGAGAGAGGAAGGCCGCCTGGCCCAATTCACCATGAACCAGGGGGTCTCGTCTGAGCAAGTACCGATTTATTGAGGGGGTTCACAGGCTTATATAGGAAGGAGGAGTCCAGTGGTGTCTGGTTTCTAAGCTAAAGATGCGGAAGGGGCTGTCTACCTGAAAACAGTATAGGGTCACTTGGCTAAAGCAGTATGGGAGCAGAGGTCAGCCAATAAAAGCGCGGGGAGGTGGCTTCTCAGGGCAGTGTGGTCAGTACTGAGCTGACTGCTCGGCGCCATCTTGTGGCATACCCCCACATCTCCCCCTTTTGTTTTTGTAATAGGCGAGGTGGGCCTTACTTGAGTGCACGCCTGTCTTAGGTCGCCTCCATCTTTCAGAAGGTCTTATCCGTCATGGGCTGTTACACTAGCTCTTCAGGTCCCGTTCGCCTAGAGATCGTCCATCCGGAACGCCCCGGGGGAGGGGCCTTCTTCCTCCTGAGAGAGTTCCTCATAGCGAGGACTGGCCACCATCACCTGATACTGGCATTTTGCAACCATCAATTGTATGCTCCCAATTTGCTCTTTGACAGAGGCCAATAGCTTATTGATAATAATGGAACCAAAGGTCAGGGCCAGTAGCAGAAGAACCGAGGGCCCAACTATGGCAGAGATCAGAGTAGTTAGCCATGGAGACCGGTTAAACCAGGACTCATACCAGGTCTCCTGTGACTCCCTTTCCTGTTTTCTTTTGGCGAGCCCCTTCCTGAGTTTGGCCATGGAGTCCCTAATGACCCCGGTATGGTCAGCATACAAGCAGCATTCCTCCCCTAAGGCCACACAAAGTCCTCCCTGTTGTAGGAGCAATAAGTCATGTCCACGCAGGTTTTGCAGCACCACCTTCGATAGTGAGGTTAGGGACTTTTCCAGGAGGCTGACGGATCATTCGATTTCTTTTAAGTCCTCATCAACAGCAGTCCGCAGAGAAGTAAGTCCTCCTTGTTGGGTAACCAGTGAGGTAACGCCAGTGCTAGTCCCAGTTAATCCCAGACCAAACAAGGCGGCGACAGTCAGTGTAGTAAGAGGTTCTCTCTTTGTTCTCTGTGGGTGTCCTTCGTCCCAGCGCGAGAAGACATAATTCTCATCATGGTAGATAATGCGGGGGAGTACAACCACTATAACACAAAACTCTAGAGATTGGTTAAATACCTGACATGAGACGTGGGGAGTTAGACCCGCCTCAGAGCAAATCCAGTAACCCCCTCCATCGGGGGTTAGCCAATCTTGAGTATATTTCCCAATGCAAGGGAGTGGAAATTCACTGGCACATATGTCCTTTACATGGGAAGGCACAGATCCTATACAGGTACCTTGGCCACTAACTTGGGCTAAGGTTAACCCAATTCTTTTACTCGTCCAGGTTGTTGGGATCTCACAGGACAAGCTAGAGGAGACATTTATTCCCATTGCTTCATAAAATGGAGGGTTAACATCATAACATAGCCAGTAGGTATCTGTGAGGTTAGGGTAAGAACAATTGAGGGTATCATACATGGCAAAAATAACGTCCCACAAGGGATTGGGTGTTCCCTTTGAAGGACCTAGAGAGGGGGTAGTGAGACCCTGGGGTGAAGTAACATGGGTTTGGGGGAAGGTCATAGGGGCATTACTCTGGGAGCCTATGAACTCCAGTCTCTTTGGGGATGTGGGCCTGGCCAAGGGACAGAGGCCCTGGGGGCGGGTAATGACCCTACTTGGCCCAGTGGCTTGAGAAATGCTTGTTATTTTTCTTCTGATTCCAAACAGAAGCCCTTTATCATGTCCTGTCAGATGAAGCCATAGCCCCCAAGAAATACCTCTTCCATCCCAAGCATTTGAATATTTTCCCTTATCCATAAAGGTGATAAGGAGGGGATTACAAAGGGCCCCCCACCTATCACAGGAAGGTGCCCCTTTATGGGAGACTTGGATGAAATCATCGAGGCTCCCCTTTTTCCAGTGCACTGTACCCGTGGTTTTGCAACCCCATGTGGCACAGTAGTAGGATTCGGGGCCCCCGCAGCCTCGCCGCTTTGTATGTGCAGGACACACATAAAAGGCCTCCTTCTGCAAGGCGCTAAGCCCCCAAGTAGAATCACAACTAGGGGATCCAGTTGTCATTAATGGGTGCAGGCTCCAATACCCATCAGTTAGTCTGCATAAGTCAGTTGTCAGGGAAGGAAACCAGGTTTTTGGATGAAGCCCTGTGACACTGGATGCAATAGTTCCAGAGCCTGGGATGAATACTTCCCAGGTGATATTATAGGCCTGATGGGGGTTGGAATTATTTCCTTGAGAAAGGCCATCGAGGACCAGGAAA
>CM053412.1:65617364-65648053 GCA_028644305.1 Xerus rutilus | reverse complement strand
ACAAAGTGATTCCTTGTTTTCTAAAATGCAGCCACAATTTTAAACTAAGGACTACACTTTTAAAAAGTCCCTATCAAGCTAGAGGGCACTGCCACAGAAGTGTGATTCTGTGGGTTTCCCAAGATGCGCTGCTAGTGGGAAGTCTCTGCCTGCAGCTGCAAGTCCCTCTGCCTTAGCTGGTGCCCCAGGGAGAAGCGGGCCGCTCTCCAGGCAGCCACGCCCTCCCAGTCCTCCAGCCTGCAGGCCCTCTGCCCCGCAGCTCTGCTCTCCTGCTGCCTGTCCCTCGGGTCTTTCTCAGTGCCTGCACAGGAAGTCTGTCTTGATCTCCTTCCTTCCCACAAAGGAACAGCTCACAGCAGGACCAAGCACCAGGAGCCCTTGGGAGCTGAGGGTCCTGCTCTTCTCTTGTTAGGCGGAACTACTTTGTAGTTGATCTGTAGTT
This sequence comes from Xerus rutilus, assembly GCA_028644305.1. NCBI lineage: Eukaryota > Metazoa > Chordata > Mammalia > Rodentia > Sciuridae > Xerus > Xerus rutilus. The sequence continues at coordinate 65,647,611 of CM053412.1, read as the reverse complement.
CCTTTGGTTTGAGTCTAACCTCAGTGATGATGCTATATGACCACAAAGGCCAGATATGAGTGAGTGATAGCCTGGCTTCCGAGAAAAGCTCGGCCAAGAGAAGAATATCCTAATTATTAGACCTGCCAAACATCACAGAGAACTCCTGGTTACATATTTAGGTTGTGACAATAACTGTATTTTGGTAAAGCAACAATTGTTCATGTTAGGGAAAGTCTGGATTTTATTCATTTTTTGGTATCAGGGATGGAACACAGGGACGTTCAACTACTGAGCCACATCCCCAGCAACCCCTGCCTTTTTTTAATTTTGAGAAAGTGTCTCGCTAAGTTGCTTAGGGCCTTGCTAAGTTACTGAGGCTGGCCTTAACCTTGCCATCCTCCTGCCTCAGCCGCCAAGCCCCTGGGATGACACCCCTGCACTTGGCAAAAGTCTGGATCTGAAGTCTGATTTGTGCTCAGAGTTCTGCTTCTTTTCTGCGAAGCCGCTGGCAAAGCTGCATCTGATCCAACAGCAGCACTGCAGTGATTCTTCACAGGTCAGGGGAGCCCCTTGTGGAGCCGCCATAAAATCGTTCATCGCATTGTTTAAAAACAGAGAAGACGACCCCTTGGGCTCTCGGCTCTGCTCAGACTCCCTGCGTGCACAATGGCCACACTTTCTCCTCCCCTGAGGGACACCTGCTGCTGCTTCCTTGCAAACTCTGGCGTCCATCACAGCCTGAGAGTGGGGTAAGGACATCCTGGTGATTTTTATTCTGAGTATTTGGAAAAACATTAGATATTAGGTTGTAGGTAGAAAATTGAAGCCTTACCTGCTGCCGCAAGTGGGGCTGAACACACTCTGTGCAGACCTCCTTTGGCTGGCTATCTATTAATCTCTCTGGCAGGGACTTATGTGCTGTCCCCATGTCCTAAGAAATGAGTAGCCACTACTGAACTAGGTAATCAGGCGGACACAGGGTGTAGCAGTGCCAGCTACTTGGGGGTCAGAGGCAGGAGGATCTCAAGTTTAATGCAAGCCTGGGCAACGTAGTGAGACCCTGTCTCAAAATAAAAATGAGAAGGCCTGGAGACGTAGCCCAATGGCAGAGCGCACCCGGATTCGATCCCCAGTAACACAACCAAAACCAACCAACCAACCTGGAATGCTCTGGAAAAGGGCAGAAACTGTTAACCAGTCCAAATAGCAGCTTTGGCCCAATCCCACAAAACATACTAGGAAATGACACATAGTCACAGCGGTCAAAACTCTCCTCCCCCGGCACTTCCGCTCCAATGCAATCCTCTACTGCGGTCAGATTTTGCTAAGAATTGTTTAGATCAGTCTAGCAATCTTAAATGAATTAATATCCTTTGAAAGAAAGCATTTCCTTAATAATAATCTGCTGATAAATCTTCTGGGGAAAAAGGTCTCCAAAATGAACAAAGACAGTCAAATTCCACTCAAGCTGGAGCCTGTTTTCCTCACATACAGAGTAAGTTACTTGGAGTTCATTTTAACCTTCAGAAAGGTTTTCTCCTTATCATCTGGAAAGAGCTACTGCCTCCAGGTCTTCCGACGCTCCCTAAGAGCCCGAGTCCTCCGGGTACTCACCAGGGAGCGGGAGCTCTGCCTGGACGGGGGCAGAAACTGCCTCACGCTGGTGGGCGTCTCCTTCTCGATGGAATGCCGGCGCTGGGGCGGCTGCCGCCTCTCTGGCTGGGGCGTCGATGAAATGGGCAAGAACTTCGGAGGCTCTGAAGATGCAACCAAATAAGTGAACTCTCTTACAAAATAAAAATCCTCGATGCCGGCTTTGCCAACAGAAAGCCCTTTGTCACTTGTGACACCACCACATTCCAGGATGAAGCCTGGATTTCACTGGAAAGAGGTTTGAAGATGGCGATGGTGACGCTAAGGGGTCCCTCAGGGGCTCCCAGCAGAGTCTGCATTGCAGGCTCGCTGCCCACGCGGCAAGGAGAGGGAAACTGTTCCTAACACTCCACCTCACACACGGAAGCACAGGCCGGTACAGTGTCGGAGGAGACCTCACAATTCAAGTCTCAGGCATTATTTAAGAAACATGCAAAAATATGTGTTCTGTGTAGCCCAAAGAGTTCCCACACCATGCCACAATTCTCAACTGTACCTGTTTTTTTTTTTTTACATTCTCTTTTATAAAGATAAAATAAGAAAACCTTTCTTTCTGTATGTTTATTCAGATAATTTATTCTTAGGTTTAAATTGTGTTTAAATTGCAAACAAAAAAAACCAGGCTTGATGTTAACATCGCACCCCTGTTCTCCTCTGCCTAGTGGTATTTTGGGACAGTGCCTGAAAGGAGAACTTTTCGGGTCTGAATAGTGCTGGATTCAACCTTCGAAAGCACAAGGGGAACATCAGAAATAAATCCTCCTGACTGAGCAGCCCCTCCTGCTCCACTGCAAAGGCAGGCCGCTCAGCCAGGGTGGGCCAGCAGGGCGAGAGTCACACGGGACCACCAGCTTGCACCTCCCATCAAGAGACAGCAGTCGAGACAGAGAGGCAGAAATCCGTCCAGTGGCTGAACTGGGTCCCTCATACTGAGCCTCACCAAACACCAAGTGCACGTAGTAACCAAAGCCACTTCCTATTATTTTTGATACAATTGTTTAAGTAACTGAAATGCTACGTAAAGAATTTTAACCACTAAAGTCTCTGGCATATGAGAAGTCAAAAGACTCTGAATATGTAATTTTTAATTCTTCATAATAATCTTATAGGTGAAAGATACTAAAAGCCTTTAGAAATCAGGTATCTTCATTTAGGTACCTGTGTTCAGAATCTACTAAATCCCACTACAATATCTTATGGAAGTGCATTCACTGTGCGTGAGGCATGTGTGCATCCCAGAGGGAGACCAAACGTGGTGACTTCGGGCTCACTGCTCAGGTCCAGATGAGGTGATCAAGCTAAGACACACACACAGATACATCACTGACTTACCTCCCACATTATCTATAAACACAAGTACGCCCCACCTGCTACACATTAAAAACCTGAGGCCAATGATCAGGTCAGCCCACCTTTGGGGACGTGCAGGAAAGTCACCGAGTGTTTATGCTTGTGATGGTGAGACCCAGGGTCAGTTCCTTACACCCCAAAAAGCCACTGGTGCTCTGGGCTCTCAGTCTAGTTCAAGTGCGCCCCATCAAGGGCAGGGCTGGCTCCTGCCGCGGGTACTCACTCTTCCTTGTGCACATGGCTTCCAGCGCTGGGTCCTCAAGGACAGAGGGAGACACACTGCTGCTGCTGGATGACTTGTGCAGAGTCTCCTCCTGAGGAGGGAGAGGCGTCCTGGACATCAGTGCTCCCAGGCTACTAGTGACATGTGACCCCCAATAGGTATTTCAACATGAGGCACCAAATTAAACCCCAAGGTTCCAAGCAAGTGGAGACAATCCAGAAGGGTCTGAGGTTACACAGCTCTGGGTTTGTGTCCCGGCTCTGCCCACTGGAGTGAAGGGACACCAAGCAAGTGTCTCTGCCCCACCACTTGTGAGAGGGCATAATACCTCTGTGCCACAGTGTTACCGGAAGGACTGAGATGCTCAGAAATATCTAACCTAAGTACTACATGGGGAGCCCACGGGCAGACGCCGCGGCACCGTGTTCCCTGCTATATGCTTAGTACCAAACCTGTCGCCTAGTAAGCACTGAGTAAATATTTGTTGAATGAATGGATGAAAGTAAACATTTACAGAATGTCGTAAGTCTAGAAAAACGTCTACAGTGTACCCAGTAAAATCCAAATTGTAGTTGACACATATTAACTAGAAAGCAACTAAATTCCACTATAATACCTGTGGAATACTGCTAAATATTTTAAATACAGAAGGAAAAATGTTAGGTAAATCTGCTCATGCATGACTTTGTGAAATAAAGTTCCCTTTGACCTTCTCAGCTAAGGTGACTTTACGAATTAATTAGCCAGTCACCAAAAAAGGGGCCTCCCCTGAAACTTCATGAGGAAATCATTAGTTTCAACCAGGTTACAAGGCAAAGAATCTGGTCCAAGAACAGGATAAGTGCAAAGGCCACAAAGGGTGACAGGGGGCACCAGGAGGTTTTAGCAGTGGCGCCCCCATTCTTGGGACATGCAGGAAGAGCAGCCAAGCAGCATAGGCCCTGCCCCTGTCCACACATGCCACAGACCAGTGCATCTCGAACATACAGCCGCAAGCAGTGAGGACCTCCTGCTTATGGAGGTCAAAAGGGAACGGAAGCCAAGAGCACTTCTTAGGAAAAGAAAAAAGGAGAGAGGAGCAGCACCTCCCTGCCAACGTCCTGCAGAAGATGGAGACCTGGGAACCATCCCTGGCCCCACACCCTCCCGCCCATCTTCCTCAGGAACTTCTTTTTATGGTAGTGGGAATTGAACCCAGCTATATCCCAAGCCCTTTTTAATTTTTTTTTTTTATTTTGATACAGGGTGTTGCTGAATTGCTGAGGCTGGCCTTGAACTTGGAATCCTGCCTCAGTCTCTGGGGCAGCTGGGATGACTATGCCCGGCTCACAATGTTTTTTAGGTCCAATTCTACACAGTGTTACCTCTGTTAGTGTCGAGAGGGAAACAGACTACATTTCTTTACTTACAGGCAGAACCTAATTGGAAAGTCACACTTTACAATCAATTTTTTATTGAAAGTATTACCACCCTTAGTTATTTTTCGTTTTTAAAACTATTTTTTTGTAGTTGTAAATGGACATCATGCCTAATATAATTATATTTATTTTTTTATGCAGTGCTAAGGACCAAACCCAGTGGCTCACACGGCTAGGCAAGCACCCTGCCACTGAGCTACAGCCCCAGCCCCCGCATCCTTATTTAACAAAACTGGGGGGAAAAGCTCTGTCAGAATGAAGTCTTTTTTAAGCAAACAAAAGGGATCAATAGTTTTATTACCAGAAGTGTTAAAATTTCAAAGAAAACCAACCAATGTGAGAAGGTGTGGTCACTGTGGGGAGAGGTCACTGGGCTCACAGCCTGCAACCGCCTCCTTCAGCCTGGCCCCCCACACTGTTCTGCATTGAAGGAGCAGAGTTGTGGAGGGGGGTCTCTGCTAGAGGGGGGCTCTTCTTCTCTTTCCACATTTTTTATTGGTGCGTTATAGTTGTACATGATGGGATCTGTTACATGCACACTATGACAATATAGTTCGGCCAAAACCCTGCCCAGCACCTCCCCTGGGGGCGAGGGTGGGGTGCTCCTTTTCCTGCCTTCATACCTAATTCCAGGTGAAGTCCCATAAAACCTCACAGCCAGCTTTCCCTGTCACTGCTCCCCATCTTTACAACAGCTACTCAGTGTCCGATGGTCTTGAAGACACTTGGAAGAAGCAAAGCAAGTGAATCAGGAAACTGCGTGGCTCCCTAGTGAGCCAGCTCTGCCCCTTTCCCATCCGGAGTGAGCTGGCTTCAGCAATGCCCTTCGCAGCCCCTTGCAGGTCAGAGTGTAAATTCAAGGCAAGCATATTTCCTGAATTCTACTTTCCAAAGTAACACTAAAAATGTACAGATATGGTTCTAGGGGAATTTCTTTTTTTTTTTTTTTTTTTTAGGTACTAGGGATTGAACTCAGGGGCACTCGACCACTGAGCCACACCCCCAGCCCAATTTTGTGTTTTATGTAGAGACAGGGTCTCACTGAGTTGCTTAGCACCTCTCCGTTGCTGAGGCTGGCTTTGAACTTGTGATTCTCCTGTCTCAGCCTCCCTAAGTGCTTGGATTACAGGCGTGTGCCACCATGCCCGGCTGGTTCTAGAGGAATTAATATTTCAGTTCAGATACATTTAAAGGTAACATTCTGATGTTTTCCCTGTTAATGCCTGATACTTACTTCTCTTTCATTTTTGCAGATCAAGGGAGGTAAGAGTGAGAAGGAGCACGTTCAGAGCAGATCTGTGCTACTCAGGAGCTGCATTCTCTATTTAAAATACGTTCGCTTGAGATTAAAGAAAACTACCTAGTATACTCATTTTAAGTGCTTTTGCAAGAAGGAAATAACCAAGGTTTGGTGATAGAATCTGATGTCCTCTTTATGGACAGAGAGTAAATTAAAATGTTGGAATTTTTAACTTCTTGGCATGCTGGGGATGGAACCCAGGGCCTTGGATATGCTTGGAAGTGCTCCCAGTCTTTATGAAGTATTGTTTTAAATTTAAATGGCTCCCCAGAAGTTGCTGACGGTCCTCTGTTCCCCCACATGCCCATGACGGGAAGTCGCACCCAAACTTCCAACTGCTTGACAACTAACTTTCTCCAGGATAAGCTTCTGCTCCAGAGGGCCATCGATACCCAGGGTCCCAGGGAACTTTGAGGCTAGACTTCAGGAACAGGAGATGTGCATGTGGGCATATGCACACCTGCTTGTGGTTGTCCCCGAGTCTGTTCCTGCTGAGTAACCAAAACTGCTGCCTGTCTGAGGGGTTCTGAGGGGTCTGTGGCATCTCTAGGACACCATTCTCCTCTGCATGGCCTGCATGGCTTGAATTGTCTGATCCAGGGACCCATCTGACCCTCAGGTCTTCTCTAGCTCGGAACTGCACCGTAAGACAGCCGCCTGCACGGCTCTGCTCCCAGGGCAGCACCAATGCTGTCTGTGGATCCCTAACTCACATTGCAGGAGAGGAAATCTTCCTTTCCCTGGAAAAAGGCCCAGAGCATCTTTGCTTAGCTTTCTCTCTGGAGTTCTGATGTGGCAACAATCAAACCTTTGAGAAGAGTTGTGGACGTAGGCTAGCAGTAGTCATCAGAGCAAAACCAGAGACGCGACAGCTCCATTTCCAGGAACTGACGCGAGGCCTGGCAGGGAGGTTGAATTAAACAGAGGTTCACTAGGCTGTGTATGGCTTCTGTGAGTTGGTCTCGACCTTCACCAATGGCTGTTTCCTCCCAGAAAAGTAGCGATGTTGGACAAAATTTCTTAGACCCCTTCCAGTTAAAAACAACCATTTTTTGTTTTAAATTTGGGCATTCTCACACACTGCTAGTTGGAATACTAGCAAGTTCACGTGATACATGGATTCTGGAATTAAACAGACGGGTTTCAAATCCAACTCTGAATTTAAGACAACCATTCTGTTTTTGTTTTTTTTTTTTAATTAAAAGGTGAGAGATTTATATGATCTGAAAAGGAACCATGCATCTATTTCTTTTCTTGCAGTAGGAGGGACTGAATCCAGGGGTGCTCTACCACTGATCTACACCCCCAGTCCTTTTTTCTTTTTATTTTGACACAGGGTCTCGCTAAGTTGAGCAGGGTGATCTTCAACTTGCAATCCTCCTGCCTCAGCCTCCTGGTTGCTGGGATTACAGGCAAGCACCACTGTGCCCGAATCCTTATTTTTTTAAAATAAGGATGAAGTTACTTTCTAAGGTCTTTTTTTTTTTTTTTTTTTTTTTTTTTTTTGGTACTGGGGATTGAACTCAGGGGCACTTGACCACTAAGCCACATCCTCAGCCCTATTTTGTGTTTTATGTAGAGACAGGGTCTCACTGAGTTGCTTAGCGCCTCGCCATTGCTGAGGCTGGCTTTGAACTCGCAATTCTCCTGTCTCAGCCTCCCTAAGTGCTGGGATTACAGGCTTGAGCCACCGCGCCCGGCTACTTTCTAAGGTCTTTGTGAAGATGAGTTAATTGATATCTGAAGTCTAGCTCTGAGTTAGCTCAACAGTGGCTATTAGAGGGAAAGGGGAGATACTGGGGAACAAAAGTGAACTATGTTATGTACATACACACATATATCACAATGATTCCCACCAGTATGTATAATTATAATGTACCAATAAAGAAAGGTTAAAAAAAGAAACATGACCTCTTAAAACTTGGGAGGGGGGAGTTGATTTAATTTCCTTTAAGGAAATTGACAATATGTAAGCTATAAAAGTGTATATTCTTTTATCTCTCAAATGTAGTTCTAGAAATATTCTAAAATAATGTAACAATGTAACATAAAGATGTTCACTATGATATTGTTATTTGTAATGGCAGAAAATTGGTGCCAATCTAAATGTTCTAGAGTGGGGGTCAGGGCAAATATAACACGGTAAGTTGCTGATGACGGCTCACCACATGGATATCAGAATAGCACTGTTTGAAAGGACATTTAGCCAGACTGTAAAATGCTTGTGATATTTTGGTGAGAAAAAGATGTGGCTCAGCTCTACTACTGGCAAAATGGCAGGTTAGACAAGCTACTGCCAAGCCCTAAGAGAGGTGTGAGGCTTCTGGCCACCACCAATGGACAAGCTGAAATTCCCAAGTTCAGCGTCGAGTCAGAACCAGGAGGCCCAGTCTGATAGCTAGAAACTCCAAAGACACCAACCCCAAGTTGAGCTACTGCTTACTGTGACTCCTTGATGTCAGTCAGTAAATATCTGACCAGAAAATATGGAAAAAACAAGCTGGTGACAAGGCCAAACAGAAGAGATCAGAATGTTAAGGAGCAAAAAAAAGTACTAGACAATGCAGACATTCTGTGATGTGACATGGGACACACCTAATCGTATTTGTGGCCATTTTTACAGGATAGCAGATATGAACAGAGGTCAGTCTTGATTTAGGAATGCCCTGGTATCAGAAATAATAAAAGGGACAGAAGAATACCAACCACAGGTTAGAAAAGGCAGGATTCTTCAATGTCTTCTCCAGTTCCATACTTTTGGGGTTGAACTGGAATGTTCTAGAAGGGGACCTCATCAGATGGAGGGCACAGGGATTAACTCCAGGTGAAGGACACCTAATTCTACTCCTCACACCAGCTGGAGGGAAAGGGGATCCACTCCCCTGTGCAGCAGAGAGCACAGGGATCCACTTCCCTCACCAGGCACAGGATGTGGGGATCTACTCCCCATGTCAGGTGGAAAGCATGGGGATCCACTCCCTTCACTGGGTGGAGGGCGCAAGGATCCACTCCCCTCATGGGGTGGAGGGTGCAGGGGTCTTCTGCCCTCACTGGGGGCAGGGTACACTTCCACAAGATGAAGTGTCTCTCCCAGGTCCCGAGAGCTGGGAGCCTGGGCAGGTTCCACATGGAGAACCACCTTCACTAGCCCACACTGGGAGGAAAGCTGGTGTGAGTTCCCTAGTGCTTCATCCATCTAGATGAATGTCAGCTGATGTCCTGACTTTACAACAGATGACCAGCCACATCCACCTCAACCAGGTCAGAGATCACCTGAAGCTAGGCTGGAAGATACATTTAGGGTAAGCACAACTGGTCTCTTCTATTCAGTTAAAGGTATGTGTCCTCCACAGACACTTTATTGAAACTTTGATTACTATAAAGCCCAAATTTGAAATATAGTTGATTAAATACGAAGGCTTCTGCTTAATGCTAAAATTTGAATGCTCTAAACTTGAAGTCTTAAAATTCTTTTCAAAAAAGGAACACAAAGCATTGCCACATATAATCCCTTTGACCGGTCCTTCCTTACACTTGGAAACATCAATCATCTTAAATGAAGAGGAAGGGAAGGTATGCTGACTTCCAGGCCCCCAGGATCATGACCCCTGCAGCTAGTGACCAAGGTTAGAGGCCATAGGCCTCTAGCTCTAACTTTCCCCTGGCAGTGCCCTCCTGTTCTGATGGTGGGGAGCTGGAGAGCAGCCTGAGGGACTGGAGGTATTTGCACAGTATCTTCTAGAAGGGACCAGAAAAAGGCTGTAAGGGCTGCCAGTGTTTGGGACCATGGCCTGGTGCATGGTCCTGGGCAGGAGGTGATGGAAGAGTCAGGCAGAAGTCAGCCACAGGCCAGGGACCAAAGGAAGGCAGCCCTGGGAGCGGCGGACCAGACCTGCCCAACAGAATGCTCTGCAAGAGGATCCTGGCCTGCACCGTCCTGTGGCAGCCGCTGCACCTGAAAACCCAAGCGCAAACATGCACGCTGTGCAAGGAGATGGGGAGAGCAGGGAGGAGCAGCATGCGTGTGCGTGGGAGAGGTGGTCTGGCAAGCAGATGGGAAGGCAGGGCAGAAGCCAGCTTCACCTGCACAGCTGGTCTCAGGCACAGCAGCAGGCGGAGATGCACAGGACACCAGCGAGGGCGGGAGCGAAGGACACGCAGGAGCGCTCGAGGGGCGCTTGCTAGCTTGCTTTTTGGGACTTGTCTGCTGACACTGCTATTACAGAAAGCATCGCAATTCCGGCGTGTGTATTTTACAGGGAGAAGAATACGTAGAAAGGTTTATCTGATCTTTATTTTTTCCTTCCCCAAAGGGGAAGGTAATATAAGTTTGAAAATTGCTGACTAATTTTAGCCCTGCATATAATTTAAGACTGCAGAATATCCCGATTTTAACATTTATTCCATGCCATGCACCACCGCACTGGTCTACACTAGAGACCGTAAGGCACCTGTTTCACTTCCTGCTACCCAAGGCAGCTGGAATCCTCTTCATTGGCTGGAACACAGGAGGAGACGTAGCGACCTCTGAAGGCCACAGTGACCTAGAGGGGCCTCACCTCGGAGTCGGAGCTGTCTAGCTCGGCCAGCGTGGGGGCCTTGAGGAGCTTCTTGCGCTGTGCAGGTGCCTGCTGGGTGGCATGGGTCCCGCGGCCTTCTGTCTGCGATGGCAGGCCTCCGTTCAGTATAGACGGCTCCCCAACACTCTTTGGAGATTCTGGGGTTGTCACATCTGGTGAAAGAAAGGCAGCAGCTCAGTGGTGCTGAAACCACGAAAGGTACATGGTGTTGGAAGCTTACAGCAGGCGACAAGCACTTCCATGTCACACTGGCTGGGCACAGGGGAGTCTTGCCTCTGCCCGTGTACCACTGTTTTTAGATTTTAACTGTCAAGACTTGATTAAAGGAAACTTTATATTCTCACATTTGTAGTTCAGAACTCAGACCTGGGAGAAATCCTTCAGACTCTGACTTCTTATTTTCTAGAAGAAACTGAGGCTCTGAGAATCTGGGTTCAGTTCACCACCTCTAAGGAGGCAGGGTGGACGGACGGAAGGGCTGCCTGCAAGGCCTGCGGGCACAGCGCCAAGTTCTGAACATGTCTTGGCTTAAAAATCAATACACCAACAATTCAGATACCAAAAATCAATATGCCAATCAACAAAGAATCTGGGATGTGCTCCCTCTGACACCTTAGATTTCAATCATCAAGGCTCCAGTGTGGACGGGAAAGCACCACGGCGAGCGAGGACCGGGAGGCGGCTCTCCAGCGTGCTCTGTGGTTCTGAGCTCGCTGCTCAGCGGCGTCCTCCCCGATGGCACAAGGACTAGGACTGCTCAGGTTCACGTGGGGGAAGCGGGCCAGGGCCAAGGGCCAGCCCTTGTTAGCTCTGGGGCAGGGCCCGCTCTGGGCGCTAGCCTGCCGTCCTCCCATGCAAGTGGAGCTGATTTTCCTCACGACTTCAAGTGAAAACTTCGGCGTGGGCTGAATTTAATAGCTAACTACAAGACGAGGGTGCGTGAACGCGAGGAGCAGCAGCGGCAGTAGGTTCTCCCTCAACAAATGACACTTCTGTGTCCGGAGTGTAAGAGGTAGGGTTCCAGGAAAAGGTCGGCAGGCAAGACTGCCCCGCCGGCGGCTCCGGGGCGCCACCAGGAGCCCTGCACGCTGCTGCTCACTGCAGATGACGTACAGCTTATGTGATGTTTATAATCTCTGCTTATACAGAGAGGAGGTCAGAGAACATGAAGAAGGGTTTGAACAAGCTACAAGAAAAGGACAGAAGGATGAAAGAAAGAGGAAAGGGGAGAAGGAAGGAGGGAGGGAGCAATGCAGACGGCAGAGCATCACTCACTCACCATTTTGATACCTAACAATGCACACGCTTATTTTATTATTGCCTTCCTGGGTATTAAATGGCTACAACAAATAAATACTTGGTGGGGAGGGGGAGAGTGTTGAAAGGGAAAAACAGAATGGGCAGTGAGGGTTCATATAAAACACAAAGGTTAAAATCATTAAGTAAGAAGATGTAGGGAGAAGTATCTTAAGTATTTTAAAAGTTTTCCAGAAAACGAAAGAGGAAATGATTGGGCTAAATGATTTTTTTCTTTTTGGTACTGGGGATTGAACTCAGGGGCACTCGACCACTGAGCCACATCCCCAGCCCTATTTTGTGTTTTATGTAGAGACAGGGTCTCACTGAGTTGCCTAGCGCCTCCCCATTGCTGAGGCTGGCTTTGAACTTGTGATCCTCCTGCCTCAGCCTCCCTAAGTGCTGGGATTACAAGCGTGAGCCACTGCGCCCGGCTGGACTAAAGGATTTCTATTCAAGAAAAAAAATGAGTGTTGAAATATGGTCTTGAAGAATAAATTTCTGAAAGCTTTATTCTATAGAATACTAACCCTACAGAACTCTTACTATATGCATTTCCAAAGCACTGCTCTCGTTGTTTAGAAGAAAGCACAAATATGTCACATGCTGTCACCTGTCTTAGCTATCCACATTCCATAGTGGCTCCCTCTGTTCCATGGGAGGCAAATAGGAGGAGCAGGCCTGGGAACAAGGCCAGCCGCACAGGTCCAGGCCAGCTCACGCTTCCCACCTGCTGCACCCCACCAAGGGCAGCGCGCGGGCCATGAAGCGGCTCAGTGGTACATATTTATTGAAACTTTGTAAATAAATATAACCACTAGATCAGATCCAGGATTATATGGATGTCATTGCTTAGGACACTGAAGAGAGTAATTTAGGGTAGATTAAAATTTTTAAAGAGTACTGGAGGCACGAAAGCAAAGTTTAGGGACAGTGGCTGCCCTGAGTTCATTTTGCTTTTGATGCAGGAGCTTTGAGAGATTGCTCAGCAGCTTTCTAACTATCTGAACACTGTGCTGTAACAGCTGTCACTGTAGCTCACTGACTGAAACTCCTGAAATAAACACCTGTTGGTATTTGAATTAAACTTTGTATTTCTTTTATGTAGGATTCATAGCATTTCTTGAGGGAAAAAAATGGTGACAGTTATATTAAAGATGTGAGATATTAAGACACAGTTTTAGAAACACCTATATTAGGCTCAGAATCTAAAATGCATACTTACAATATTCAACATTTTATACAATAATTTTGTGCTGCCTTATTTGGTTTGGGGAAATGTGACTAGAATACAGGTTATGTATTTACTATTTGCACAGGAAAAATAGTTCTACTTACCTCAAATGATGCTGATTGGACTGTTAGGAATTTCACTAAGAAATGATATCTCTAAAATATCCTTAAGAAGTAGAAGGTACTCTGTCTTATTCTGCACTTAAGTTCAAAGTCATTACCTAGACTAAGGCTTCAAATGTTTACTCCTTAGTCTGCTCATTCTTCAACTCAGAAAATACACTCCTACCATTAACACAATTAGAAGAATGGACTAATCTTTCCCATTTATAATTTGGGACATATTAATAGTCAAAATGCAACAATGAAAACATAAAAGTAGCACAAACAATCAAGAATGAAGCAGCTGGAAATTACGAAGTACATTAAGGCACAAAATAAATCACAGCAAATGGTAAGTGGAAGCGCGACTCTGCTGCCCTTCTGCGTGGACAGTGCAAGTGACGAGAACTTCCTTCCCATCAGAGAACCCAGCAAGCCCTGGGCAGCGGCCCTCCCACGGTGGGGTCCTGAGCAGGTGTCCCTCAACCGCTGCCCACAGCACATGTGCCCTGCCCACTCCCCGCCACCCAGCCAGGAGACAGCAGGCAGACGTCACGGGAGACCGCCTCCGCGGTGCACGCGGCTGACTTTCAGAGAGCAGCAGTCACACACGTGTCCCCAAACCTTCCCCAGTTCCTTTTCCACACTATATTTTAACAGGGTTAGTCTGCAAATGGTTGTAAAATAAAAACTGCCAAATGGATAAAGAAAATAGAAAGAGCTCTTCAGTGGTCAGTCAAAAAGCCTGTGAAATTTCAGTCATGCCCGAGACCTACAAAGATAAACAGAAAATTTGAAAGCAGTTGGAAACTAGTTTTGTAGTTAAAAGATAGTAAGTATTCAATATAGAAAATGAAGTTAGAACTCTCTGGCTCTTTAGGTATGCACTTTGATGTAAGGTATGCCAATACTTCTCTGTGACTTAAGGGGCATTCCATAGTATTTAAAAGGAAATTCTGGAAGAAAACATTGTAACATCTCGTTTTACCTTTTAAACAGTGGCTCTAAAATTAAAAATCCTAAGTTGCAAAATATTTCCACGGAATCAGCTGGCTTTGGAAGTTTGCTGGTGTGTGCTGTGCCCGAGCCAAGCCCGCGCTGGGTTTCTTCACTCTCTAGCCGTGGTCCACTGCCTCTGCCCGGCTCCTGCCCATCAACTGAGGCTCTGCAGCCATCTCAGGCAGCTGGCTTTCCAGAGTTCAGCTACTAAAAGCTGAAAGCCCTAGGGAACAGGACGCACTGAGACTTGGTTTCCTTGAAGGTTTTTCAGTTAAGGCCAAGGCTGGAAGCCGCGGCAGCCACCACGTGGGGCAGCCAGGTTCCAAGCCCTGACCTTGACTTCAGGCATGGCTCCTGCATGGCTGTGCTACAGGCTTGACCGTTCCAAGCATGCCGCTCCACACAGGCAGCATGTCTTACTGACCACAGATTAGAAGAAAGCCTTTCAATTTTCTTTTCTGACATGTCTGAACAAGCAGATGAATGCGATGTGTTTCACAGAAACCACACACAAATCCACGTCAGGTGCGACATGTTTTTTTTTTTTTACCTGACAAGTCAAAACTGTGAGACATGCTAAGTGGCCGCATTGCTGAAAAAAAGAAAACAAACAATAAAAGAAAACAGTTCAGCTGTTAGGAGTATACAGGAAGAAAGGGCGGGCGAGAGGTGGACCTGGCGCAGCCCAGCCCCAGGCGGGCAGGATGGTGCGCTGCCACGGCGACAGTGCGTGGGCCTCCCCCGCAGCACGGGGACTGGAGGGAGAACCACCTGTGAAAGAACGTGTTGAAAACGAGGATGAAGGATCACAGAGCAGGAAGAGTCACGGAGGGTCTTTCACTTAAATATAAAACAGACTCAAAGGAAAAATGGGCATGTTTTAAAACAGAATTTTAGGGAATGTATAAAATGTTTAAAATTTTAGCACATAAATGTGTCTTACATGTCAGGATGAAAATCTGGTTTTCTCAATAAAGGTGAAACATTTCAGTTTAACAGTCTTAGGAACCAGTGGCATCACAAAGTGTTATAGACTGTGTCACGGGAGTAAACAACCTCATACAAAAAGGGTGCTTGGCACCCGGTAAAAAAGCAAGATCATCATTTCTTTTTTTTTTTTTTGGTACTGGGGATTGAACTCAGGGGCACTCGACCACTGAGCCACATCCCCAGCCCTATTTTGTGTTTTATGTAGAGACAGGGTCTCACTGAGTTGCTTAGCACCTCGCCATTGCTGAGGCTGGCTTTGAACTCATGATTCTCCTGTCTCAGCCTCCCTAAGTGCAGGTATAACAGGCTTGAGCCACCGCACCCGGCTGATCATCATTTCTTAAGATCATTATTTCCCTCTTGTTGAAATAATTTGTTTTTAAAATTCATTACATATAATGAAACCACCAGATCATGGGGTTTAAATGGGTGACTTCAGGGCATGTGATCCTACCTTACCCAAGCTGGCAGAAGAGGCTGTGAAAGAGAGCTGGTGGCCTGGTACTGCTGACAGTGAAAACTATCTCCGCTGCAGTGCAGAACCCTTACCAGTACCTCGATGACGACACCCCAGGAGAACATCTCTTCTGTGCCCTGGGCTGCTTTCCTGTCCCCTTCTCTCCTCCCTCAGGACCCGCGAGGCTCCCCAGACCTGCTGGAGGCAGAGCGGCGTCTCTGGTGCCAGGTCGCACTCTTCTCTTCTCCTGAGTCCTCTTCGTTCCAGCAAGGCAGGACAATCTCAGGTGGTCACTATTTCTTTCTGGCCACCCATTTCACAAAGTCCTCATCGCCGGCCCCTCATCTCAGGAAGCTTGTCGTCCAGAGACAAGGCTGCCTTCCTGGCGTGACCTCTGGAGGCCTGAGGTGCTGCTGGGGGGGGCCCGCTGCAGGAGGGCGAGGCACAGGCACACCAAGCAGAGTGTCCTCCCAGTGTCCTCCAGAAGACAGCCTCTGGGCTCTGCACCCCGAACGCAGAGACTGCGTCCTGCAGCATGTGTGTTAGGGGGTGCTCCAAGGAGCGATCCACATCTACAACCCAAAAGCTCAACATAGAATTCTTTTTAAAAGTGGATGTGAAGGGAAGCACTGACAAAAATGGAAAACCACCAGCCAAGGTCTCAGGTGAATACAGATGCAAAGTCCTCCACACAGTGCAGCGAGTCGGCCACGCAGGGCCAGGTGGGGTGTGGCCTGGGGTGGGGCAGCGGGGCCTGAGAACCAGGTCACGTGACGCACAAGAGTGTGGCGAAGCTCCACACCTTCCATGATACAGGTTCCCAAGGATGCGGGAACACAAGGAAGCTGATCGGCATAACAGGGCCACGTGGAAAAGCCCACAGCTAACACCACACTCAGCCCAGGAAAACGGAACGCTTCCTCTCCCGCATCAGGAACCAGGCAAGGACGACCGACGGCAGCACTGGCAGTCCTGAGGAAAACAGCCAGGCAATAAAGGGGAAAGAACTCAAAGGCACTCAGATTGAAAAGGAAGAATTAAAATGGTCTCTGTCAACAACATGATCTTATACACAGAAAACCCTAAAGATGCCACAGAAATTGTCAGAACTAATAAATTCAGCAGTTGCACGACAAAAAAATCAACTTAAAACCTGTGGCATTTCAATACATAATAACAAGCCATCTGAAAAGGAAATTAGGAGAACGATGCCATTTATCACCAAGAAGAATAAAACGCATAGGAACACTTGTATTCTGGAAACCACAAGATCGAACAAATACAAAGACACCTGTGTTCACAGACCACAAGAATTAATATTGCTAAAATATCTGCACTACCCAAAGCCAAATACAGATTCAATGCAATCCCCTGAAAATTTTAGTGGTAGTTTATACAGAAATAGGAAAGATCAGTCCTAAAATTCATATGGAAAATCAAAGGTGAATAGCCAGTCATTCCTGAGCCAGAAGAGCAAAGCTGGAGGCATCACACTTGCAGAGGTGCAAAGATGAGGTTACCAAGTCACAGCAATCAAGACAGAGTGCTGAAGTGCAGGCAGACACCGAGACCCAAGGATGGGCCGACTGACGTGTGACAGCGTTGGAAGAGCCACAGTGGAGAAGGCACCTCAATGCACAGCGTCAGGAAAACTCAAGATCCACATGCAAAAGAATGAAGCTGGACCCTTACCTCACACCACACACACAAATCAATTCAAAGTGGACTGAGGACTTAAGTGAAAGACCTTGAACTACGAAACCCCCATTAAAAAGCCAGGGAAAGCCTTCATGACATTGGTCTGAGCAGTGATCTCATGGATACGAGACCAAAATCACAGGCAATCAAAGCCAAAACAAACACATGGAGCTGCACCAAACTAAAAGGCTTCAAGGAGAAGGGCCAGTGGAGAGCAGGGAGAACCAGGCAGACACGGGCTCGTACAGCTCATGACGCTGGACGTCCACCCCTGCGACTGGAGACCCACAGATGACAGGCACAGGCCCTGCTTACTGACGACGCCTTCAGGCTGCAGGAGGTGTGGAAGAACCCTAGCAGCAACCGATCAGGATGGCTTCACCAAGGCCAGGGAGAGGCATCTCAGACCAGCAACCCTTTCAGGCAATCAGGGGCACGCCCCTGCACCTAGTGTCACAGCAGCCTTCTTTCCTGTTTTAAATAGTTAATGTTTTATTACTTAATACAACAGAAAAGCTTAATTTTTAAAAAATTGTGGTAAGAACCCTTTAAAATGAAACTACCTTAATCAATTTTCTTTTCTTTTTTTTTTTTTGGCAGTGCAAGGTAAGCGTTCTACCACTGAGCTACACCCAGCCCCATTTTAATGAATGTTGAAGTTGCTGTACGTCATTACTGACTACAGACACAATCTTGTACAGCAGATCCTTGGAGCTTACTCATCTTGTTTGATTGAAACCTAAGCCTGGGGAATCTCCCGCTCCCCTGGCCCTGGCAACCAACATTCTGGTTTTGTTTTGTTTTTGTTTTTGTTTTGATTCTATGAATTCGAATGGTTTAGAGTCCTATTAGTAAATTCATGCAATATTTTTCTTATTTTACTTGGCATGACATCCTGAAGGCCCTATGAAATATGCGTTTTTTGTTTTACCTTTATCTATCTATCTATCTATCTATCTATCTATCTATCTATCTATCTATCTATCAGGGATTGGACTCAGGGCACTCGACCACTGAGCCACATCCCCAGCCCTATTTTGTGTTTTATGTAGAGACAGGGTCTCACTGAGTTGCTTTAGCACCTCACCATTGCTGAGGCTGGCTTTGAACTCGCGATCCTCCTGCCTCAGTCTCCCTAAGTGCTGGGATTACAGGCGTGCGCCACCGCGCCCGGCTTTGCTCTTATTTGAGTGGTCCTAGGGACCGAACCCAGGGCCGCACGCCTTCTGAGTGCGTGCTCTGCCCTGAGCTGCACTCCCAGCGTGTACATTTTTTTATATTCCAGGGGATCCACAAGCCATTCTCTTGGTTTCCGGGTCTGTATGTTCTGCTCATGTAAATGCTTACAAGGAATTGTCATTAGCACGGTTTAGACATTTTTTCTTTCCTCCTCCTTTCTTTTTTTTAAAAATAGGGTCTCCCTGATCTCGTACTCCAGGACTCAAGGACGCTCCCTCCTGCGCAGCTGATGGCAAGTGTGCACAAGTTTACTCAGTTTAAACGTTTCCATGAGATAAAACTTGCTGCCATAAACCTAGGGAGGGAGCTGGGCACAGTGGTGCACGCCTATAATCCCAGCTACCCAAGAGGCTGAGGCAGGAGGACTGCAAGATTGAGGCCAGTCTGGGTAATTCAGTGAGACTCTGTCACACAGGGAACACTGGCATGGTCCAAGTAAAGGGTTCCAGAGTGAAAGCAGGGAGCACAGAGGGTGGCACACAGGCCAGGGGGCGGCACCTGGTTAGGACAGTGGCTGCTGGGCTGCCAACGGGAGCAGGCAGGAGCCAGAGTGGACACCGAAGCCCCTGCACGGGGAGATGGGGTGAGGAGTCTGGGCAGCAGAGGCACTCACTCATGGACGTTTGGGTTTGCTTTGCTTGTGGGATATAAGGAGGCCCTATCTAGCAGACAGATGGATGTATGGGCCTGAATTTTAGAGATTTGTGTTGTAGATCAGAAGCTGAAAGGTAGCCAGAAACAGAAGCCCGAGGGAGGGTGTGGCTGCTCAGGGAGAAGAGTCCAGGATGGAAACTGGAGGACCAAGAGGAGGCTGGAGGGGCAGAAAGGGGGACAGGGCAAGAACCAGCCGAGCGTGACTTCATGGGACTGGCTGTGTCCCTGCTCAGGTACCACTGAAACCTATTCTCCTAAAGATGTTTCTCTGAATTCTTCGGGCATCTTTAATCTTACAAATTGGAGGAGAGCTGTATAAACAAAAATGTTTACAAACATCTAACATGGTCTTGCCATATACCAAAGTCAATGTGTGAAATACACATTAAAATATTCATTATTAAAAATAACTATAAAGGAAGTTGGGGGATGAGTGCTATCTAAAGAGAATGGACGCTATCACACAGGACGCTCGTAATCAGCATTACAGAAATACGAAGCACAATCAGGTATCTATCATTTCCATTTCCAAAACGCAACACCTAATCTTTGCAAAAACGTTATGATTTACAAAGCATTTTTACCACACTCCTATTTCTTACAGGAAAGCCACAATGTGGCAGGCAGGATCTCCATCCCTCTCTGCTGATGAAGAGCGTGTGCTCAGAGGTAGAGCCTCTCCTGAAGCCTCAGCGAGGGCAGGGGCCCCTCCACTGTGCCAAGAGGCTTCCTCGCGGCCCCACACCGACGGGAAGGATCTCCCAGTGAAGTCTCACGTGAGCACAGTGTGCATGAGACGGGGAGGGGCGGGTGACCGAGCAGCTGAGGGATCAGCTCTGCTCTGCACCGTTATTTCCACGGGGTAGGTCACACAAACACGCCTTTCCCAGTGGGGACCACAAACCAAGAGTGCAAGAGGCAGTGACTCACCCAATCTGCTCCGTCTAATCTCCTCTGGGGACACAGGCCGCAGTTTTCTTTCTGCTTTAATCTCTTCTAATATTCTTTCATGGAGGCTCCGAGGCCGTGGCGGGGTTGGTTTCAGTTTTCTGGCTGAAGCCTTGAGGAAGAGAGCATAACAGTAGGGTTGTAGGGGTCCAGGGGCCCAGGAGTCCGGGGATCTGGGCTCTGGGTTCCGGGCTCCGGCAGGCTTCACGATATTGTGACCTACGCCTCAGGCACTGGACTGCAGTGACAAACTTTTACAAGTCATTAGACACCAAGAGTGCTGAAGCAACAGGGTGAGCACGGGTCCCTCAGCACTCAGGCCACCCACACTCACACCCGGGATGCTCGCGGGCCAGGCGGTCAACTGCAGGGGACGCTGGCCTGATCACGGCTCTCGCTGCTCCCCAGCTGACGATTCTGAGTGACTCACCACCACCTTCTTCTTAGACTATTATTATTTTCTTATTTTATGGTTGAGGAAATTAAGGCGCAGGGAGGCCAATTAACTGCTCAGAGATGTGAGCCTGCTAGACTGCGGAGCTGGTGTGCCTGTCGAGTCTCACCCCATGCCAGGCTCTCTCTGATTAGAATATTCTGACTTTGTGGTCACCAGAAGGAACCTAGTTAACAGAGGAGATAACTAACACAAAAGTAGGTGCACAGCACGGAGGTCTGTCCTGAGAGAAGGCCATGTGCCAGTGTCACGGGAGGGTCGTGCACCAACAGGGAACTGGGAGGGCCCCCAGAAACCACTGGGCATTACCCTGAGCTTCTATCAGCAGCCGTCAAGCCAGATCTTGCACCAGATTCAGGTTGTTTTGAATAAAAATACCCTGGGAGCCCTGTATTGAATGAGGTCAGTATTCTATAACAGAAGGATACGACGTACTCGGGCTTCATCATTCTTAAAATGAAGGCCCAGTGGATAAACCAACCACTTGGGAAAGCTGCGTTCTGGAGACAAGCCCCGGCAGAGGGCACCTCTGTGTCGACTCCAAAAGCCAGGGAAATATCAAGTTACGTACTGGGTTTAAAGGAGGTCTTGACCTGATGAAGTCCAGGATGATTTCATGAGCACTCTTCTTTAACCGAGGGGGAATGTCGCCATTCACCTAAGGAGACAAATGATGAAGACTTAGCTGACCGCAGTGTCTGCCAGGGTGAGCTTCTGGGTGCAGCTGTTACCCCAAGTACAACACAGAATTAGTGAAGTACAGCCTGGCTCCACCACAGACATATTTCAGATAAATACAGAGGAGGAAAAACGTCTGTGATTCACAGCAGAAGTAACTGTGGAACTAAAAACACACCCCAAGTTCCTGTTAGTCTCACCATTTTGAGATATTTGAGAAATCCAGGGCACAGGAGCAAAGCAGGCCAAATCATAAAGGTCAGGGCAGAACTACAATTCAAACACACGTGCCTACTTCCAGAGCCTCTGCTCTAGGCCACTATACTTAACCGCTTAAACACATTAAAAAGATGCTCAAACTTATGCGTAAAAACATAAAACTACATGAGAACACATTTTTACCAGTAGGCCTGGTAGTTCAAAGTCTGATTATAGCACATCATTAGTGAAGAGCAGGGAAAAGGCATCACTGCGCATTTTTTAAAAATCTCAGGTGAGGGGCTGGGGTTATGGCGCAGTGGTAGCGTGCCCGCCTAGCACACATGAGGCACTGGGTTCGATCCTCAGCACCACATAAAAATAAAAAAAAATAAAGATATTCTGCCCACCTACAACTAAAAAACAAACATTTAAAAAAAAAAACTCAGGTGAAAGGACTGGCAGGCGGTTTTCTTACTTGGCCTCTACTGCTGGCCACCCAGGCTCCAGACACGCCGCCTGCCGCACGTCCCTTCACTGCTCACTCACCTGCCCGCTGCGGGTACTGAGGGACCTGGGCTCATGCTCACACCGTGGCCGCTGCCAACACTACTGGGCACACTCTGGACGCGTCTGCTGGCACCACACGCACCCCGGCCCATTTCAGAAGCCGCCTGCCTGAAGCTCGCGGAGGCGGAGGCGCTGTGAGCTCACGGGACTCCCCGTGGGGCACTCACCGAGATCTACACCCTCACCAGAGTCTTCTCTCGCGCACGCCCTCAGGTGAGGCTCAAGCGCGCTCCATCCCACTGGCGGAAACGCCACTCTCGCTGCACTGCTTCAGTGTCACCTCTGCCACCAGCCAGATGAACGCACAGGGCTACCTATGCTTCTGTTGTCCATTTAAAGTCCGTGGACCATGGGCCCTGGTAAATGGAACCCAGTCCCTGCCTGCCTACACTGTGAACCCCGGTCCCGGTGCTTCTGAGTCCAGAGGTCTCTCGGATGGTCTGCGTGCACTGAGGGGGGCCATGGTCCCCCCATCTCCCCCTGGGACCCTCTGCTTCGGCCTCTTCTGCCACCACTGGGGGAGGGCTCCTTGCCCATGGGCTGGTGCCTGCTCCTCCCCACGCTCCCGCATCTGGGCCGTCCCTCCAGTCCTGACACATCTGGGACGCTCACGCTGTTTCCTGTGCTCTACGCTTCCTAGAGACTCGGGGGTGGGGGGGTGGGGGAGTGGCCCATCTCTATTCCCAGTATTTTATTTAATGGACACACTGACTGTTTCACTTTGCAGAACTACATCTGCAAACATCATTATATAAAACGATGGATGAATTTCTGGTTCTGTGCAAGCTTCTCAAACCCTGTACGTCAATCCCACAGGCACACATTCATGCCTGTGGGCTCCTCCTGTGCGCACGCACGCAGACCCACCCAAGGCTAAACCGCGGCCCTGCAGCCTTCTCCTTTATTACAGCAACACACAGTAGGCGGCTCGCTTTGACAGGATCATACATGCGTGGAATTTGACTTCAGGCCCGGTCCCCTTCCTTTCTCCTCCCCTCCTGCCTCTCCTATTCTCCTTCCTTTGTTCATCTCCCTTCTGCTCCTCTGTTTAGTTCTGACTGCTTTCTACTTACACCTAAGTTCCCTGTGTGTATTCCTGTATGCACGTGATATGATTTTTGCTAACAGATTCCACAGTTCCCGCTTTGCCCTCCGCTCGGTCTCCTCCGTCTGACACTGCGGTCTACCCTACACCTTTAGGATATCTGACCCCCTCCTTCCCTCCTCTTGCTCCCGCAGCAGCTCTTTAGGATGGTGGTCTTCTCTGATGAACGCTGAACTGGCTCATGAAGTTTACAGGGGCTGTAAAGACCTCGTCATGTCTGCGGAACGAGGCCACTCGGCTCACGTCAGCTCAGCTGACGACGCGGTGCCTGTGCCGCGGAGGAATCTCCGCTCCCCTGAGATGCAGGGTCCCTGAAGCAGCGTGTGCGCACGCAGGCGAGTGCAGGCGGGTGCAGGCAAGGGCGGGAGCGCCACGGGGCGCCCGGTGCAAGGAGCAGGACAGCTGTGCCCGCCCCGCCACCCACTGCCCTCTCCCAGCCGCGGCCCCGCCTGGCTTGTTTTCAGTGTCCATGTGGACGATATGAAGACAGGTTGAGAAAGAGACTAAGTCAAATTAAAATCATTTTGTTGCCATCCGCTCCACTGTTGCGCCTTTCGCCTCCCCTTCAGCAAGGCTAAGCCAGTTCACTGATGTCCACACGCTGATATGTGTTTAAAGCATTAGACGTCAAAGGTGGGATTCATGCCTACTTGCTGATACTCGAACATTAATGAGAGGGGCATAAAACATGTGGCCTGGCACCTACTCTAACACACGTACTTTTAACAAAATGAATAACAGTTTTCTTCAGAAATATGTAAAGCTATAATTTTAGCTTTGACCTTATTTCAAATATATAGCTAATTTTCAAAGTACAGGTCACTTACAAGTACCCTGGACAATTTGACGGTATTTATCAAAGGCATCACGGCATGCATAGCCACTGATCCAGTAATCTGTGGTTAGAATTCATGTAAGAAAACTAATACAGTTTTTAAACAATACTAAAAACTGGGAAATCTCAATACACAAGTGCTCGCGCGCACATGGCAAAGCTGTGAAGACGGACAGATTTCTGACCACTTCTAGGAAACAAGCCTGGTGCCCGGGAGGGGACTTACATATGTCCACCAGATGTCTTTCTAAGTTAGGACCGTGGGTTGCTTATTACCAATTTAAAACCTCATTATTAAAAATGTGTAAAATGAATTGTATTTCATGATACAGAACCAAGTTTATAACTATGAAGCAGGGGAGAGTTCTGGTACGTTTTGTCCGCCTTCACTCTGTTCTCATAATTCCACATTACACGTTCACACAGAAAACTCAGCAAACACGCTAAAGGTGCAGAAGTGGCCTTAAGGCAAACTGTGTGGTTTTTTCCTTTTTCCTCACATTTTCTAATTTCCCTACAATGCGCATGTATACTTTTAGAATAAAATAAAAAGTTTAAAAAAAAGTTATGAGCAGGTGTGAGAGTGGAGGATGGGAAAAGCAGCCCCACGCAACAGCCACCGCAGAGCACCGCTCAGACAGCTTCCGCACGCAGGCCCTCCTCCGGGACGTCACAGCTCCAGGTGGACGCGCCCCAGGCCGCAGAGCTCCGAAGCGTGGGGATGAACGCCTAGGGCAGAAGGGCAGAGCTCCACGACAGCTGGGCCCCCGACAGTCCGCTTTCCCTTCGGGACTCACCACTGGACACAGGA
Source organism: Xerus rutilus (assembly GCA_028644305.1). Classification (NCBI taxonomy): domain Eukaryota; kingdom Metazoa; phylum Chordata; class Mammalia; order Rodentia; family Sciuridae; genus Xerus; species Xerus rutilus. The sequence goes on along the minus strand of CM053412.1, from coordinate 65,622,838 downwards.
CCGATGAGGAAAGACAGGCCCGAGACGCGCGACCCGACCAGATGAGCGCCCCATCCCACCCCAGGCGCTCGGGGCAGGCCGAGCAGAAGCCGGAGGACACCGCGAGTTTTGAAACCCCAAGATCACACGCAGCACCTTGCTGCCCGCAGTGGACTGAAACCACAAGGCACAAGCAGAAGGGAAAATGAAAACCTGGCAAATGTGAGGAACTGAAGACACACTCCCCGACCACCAGCAGGGTCAACGGGAATGAAAATGAAAGGAAGGAAAACGCAGGAGCTTGGGGGAGTCCCCAGCTGCGGCCCCACGCTGCGCGAGAGGCTCCATCGACACCGGACGCCACAACCCAAGGACCCTGGGAACAGAGAACACAGCCTGTGGACACGGGCCCAGGGAACCTGAGGAACAGCGAGACGACGCACCAAAGGGCAGAACGCCAGTGGGCAGAAGGGACGAGGCCGGGGGTGCTCCCCTGGCGATCAAGAACAGCGACGAGCCATCACCCAGGCCAACCAGACAGGAGCCCAGATATGAAGCCAGAAAACAAGGACATCACACAGGCTGCACAGCAACACCAAGGACCGCAGGAGACCACCTGGGGAGTGTGCAGGAGCAAGCGGGGTCCTCTAGAGGACACGGACGACGAGGCAGAGGTGACAAGGCAGGCCAGGACGAGGACAGGAGGCAACAGAGACAGGCAGACACACACTGCTGAGAACCTCCAAGGGGAAAGGATTGAACCAGCCATCAAAGGCCTCCCAACACAACCAACAGACAGGAGGTGTCACTGGTGGACTTCACTCTGCCCTTAAAGAAGTAGCCCAAAGGCTTCTCATGAACTCAGCAGGAGAGCTCAGGCTTCCTGACTTACTGGATGGGACCAGCACTGCCCTGCAGCCCAGAGAAGGCAACCAAGAAACAGATCCAGTGGACGCACAAACCAGAAGCAAATCCCACGGCCAACAGATGCGCACGGGCCTCGCAAAGGGACTCCAGCAGCATATCAAAAAGATTGTTCAGCCGGGTTTGGTGGCATGCTCTTGTAATCCCAGTGGCTCAGGAGGCTGAGGCAGGAGAATCTCCAGTTCAAGACCAGCCTCAGCAACTTAGTGACACTCTAATCAACTTAGCAAGACCCTGTCTCAAAATAAAATATAAACGGGGCTGGAGATGTGCCTCACTCAGTAGTTAAGCACCCCTGGGTTCAATCTCAGTACCAAAAAAAAAAGTTCATCTTGACAAGCGGAATTTATCCCAGGAATGTAACGGTGGTGCAACATATAAAAATCACTCAAAGTATTATACCACATTAATTGAGTGAAGGAAAAGAACTCCCATGATTGTCCTAACTGATGCAGGAAGAGGATTTGACAAAATCTAGCACTACTTCATGATCAAACAAAAAGAAAACACTCAACATACATGAATTGGAAGAGAATTTTCGTGGCATGACAAGCCATTTATGAAAACCCACACCTACTATGACACTCAGTGTCAGAACAGTGAATGCCTCGAGAAGACCAGGCACAAGACTTGACGCCTGCTTCTGCCACTGCTAGTCAACACTGTGCTGGGAATCCTTGCCAGGTAAGTATTCAGTATCCGTCATCCAGACAGGAGAGGAAGAGGTACAATCAGGGCTCTGCGCAGAGGACATGTGTATGAAATAAAACACATCCACGCAGCCACCAGGGAAACTATTAGAACAAACAAATTCAGCCAAGTTACAGGATACTAGACCAACACACAAAAATCAATTGCATTCTATACCAACAATGAACAATCAAAAATAATCTTAAGAATAATTCTATTTATAAGAGCATTAAAAAGAATAAAATACTTTTAGGGCTGGAGTTGTGGCTCAGTGGTAGAGCGCTGGCCTAGCATGTGTGAGGCACTGGGTTTGATCCTCAGCACCACATATAAATAAAATAAAGGTCCACTGACAACTAAAAAAATATTTTTAAAAACACTTTAAAAAAGTTTGAGGGGCTGGGGTTATGGCTCAGTGGTAGAGTGCTTGCCTCACATGTGTGAGGCACTGGGTTTGATCCTCAGCACCACATATGAATAAATGAATAAAATAAAGGTCTATCAACAACTAAAAAAAAAAGTTTACCATTGGGCACAAGATTTATACATTTATACACTGAAAACTAGAAAATATTGCTTAAAGAGGTTAAAGGGCAATCTAAATAAATGATACCTCATGTTTATGTACTGGAAGACTTAATATGGTTAAGAGGACAAACTGCCCAAAGTGATCTACAGATGTAATCCAATCTCTTCCAAAATCCCCAATTTTTTTTTTTAATAGAAAAATGCATCCTCAAGTTCATAAGTAATTTCAAGGAATCTTGAAAAGTCATAACAATCTTGAAAAAGAAAAGGGCTCACTTTAGCTATGGTAATAAAAACTTAATGATAGACATTTAGATTTAAAAAAAAAATTCAGAGTCCAGAAATGAATTCGTGCATCTTTGTCCATCAGTTGAATGAGGGAAGAGGTGAAGTGACTTCAGTGAGCAGCACTGGGGTGGCTGGGGACTAAGACACGGAAGCGATGCCCGACCTTGGCCTCACACCATATGCAGCACACACATTAACGCAAGAGTGGAGCAAAGACCTGACCGTAAGCACTAAAACTGAAAATCTTACAAGAGCACACAGGAGAAAACCTTCGCGTCCTGGACCTGGCAGCGGACACCGGAAGCATGGGACACAAAACGGATCGACTCACCTCAGCCAAGCTAAGACCTTTTCAACATCAAAGGGCACTATCAAGAGGGTGAGAGGACAACGAGCAGCTGCAGAACCGTAGGTGTCGAGGTTCAGCATCCAGAACACATGGAGCAATCTGACAACATAACGGCAAAACGGGCACAGGACCCCGAGAGGCTGCTCCCGACGACACACAAACGGCCCACAAGCACACGGAAACACGCAGGGCAGCACCGTCAGTCACCAGCAGATCAAACCACGAAGAGACACCGCCGCGTGCCTGCCAGGACAGTCATGATTAAAAGCAGAAAGGGACAATCCATGTTGACAGAAGTGTGAGGACTCGAGCCTTCATCCACTGCTGGTGGGAAAGAGTCAGTGAGTGGAACACAGACTCACCACGTGATCCAGACTCCGCAGCCTCGGTCAACACCCCAGAAGGACAGAAACAAGATGTGCGGACCCTCGCACGGCACCACCACGACTGTAACATGGTGACAAGAACCAGTGTCCATCAAGCAATGAACAGATAAAACATGGTCTATGTGGCGGAATAATTATTCAGCCATAATAAGGAATGAAGTGCTCCTACATGCTGGCAATGTGGATGGACTGCAAGGACATTATGCCAGCTGGGCGCGATGGCCACGCCTGCAATCCCAGCACTTAGGGAGGCTGAGACAGGAGAATCGCGAGTTCAAAGCCAGCCTCAGCAATGGCAAGGCGCGGAGCAACTCAGTGAGACCCTGTGTTTACATAAAACACAAAATAGGGCTGGGGATGTGGCTCAGTGCTCAAGTGCCCCTGAGTTCAGTCCCTGGTGCCAAAAAAAAAGAACATTATGCTAGTGAAGGAGGCCAGACACCACAGGTAGCACACCGTGTGACTCCATCTGACGTGTCCAGACAGGCAAGTGCACAGAGTCAGAGGCTGGGAAGTGGCTGCCAGGGGCCACCAGGGGATGTGACCCGTCATGGCTACTGGTTCCCCTCTGGGAGACTGAGACTCATCTCAGCACTAGACAGAGGTGGGGGCTGCACAATCTTGTGATATATTAAATGTCACTGAACTGCACACTTTACTTTTTTGGTACCAGGGACGGGGGTGCTTAACTGCTAAGCCACATGCCCAGCCATTTTTGTTTATTGAGACAAGGTCTCACTAAGTTGTTTAGGGCCACGCTAAGTTACTGAGGCTGGAACTTGGCACTCCTGCCCAAGCCTCCTGAGCCCCTGGGATTACAGGAGCATGCCACAACACTCAGCTAGACTTTTATTTTCAATGCCTTTTATTTACCCCAGGAAAACAATAATTATGCTTGTAAATGCTTTCCAAGTTGGATGTCACTCTGTTATGGTTTGGATATGTGATGTCTTTCAAAAGTTCACACATGAGACAATGCAAGCATGTTCGGAGGTGAAAAGATAGATTATAAGAGCCGCAACCTAAGCTGTGGATTAGTCCACTGATATGGATTCAGTGGGTGGTAACTATAGGCGGTGTGTGGCTGGAGGAGGTGGGTCACTGAGGGCATGCCTTTGAGGTTTATATTTTGTCCCTGATTCATGTTCTGAGCTGCTTTCCTACACCAGGCCCTTCCACATGATCTGCCTGTTCTCGGACCCAGAGCAGGAGAGCTGGCCAACCGTGACCTGAACCTTGGAAGCCATGAGCTCAAATAAGCTTTTCCTCCTCTAAGCTGCTCTTGTCAGGTTTTTTGGCCACAGTGATGAAAAAGCTCACCAACACACATTCTATCACATATTACTATTCCCCTAAGCCTCTCCAAGGGTGATTATGTAACATACAGATGCCCGGGCCCCAGGTGAGGCCTGTTAAGACAGCATCAACAAGAGGAATCTATCCTAATAATACTTAGCAGCAAATAGGTTACCCACTATTCAGCACAATTATTTTCTCTGATAAAAATATGAAGATTTAGCAATATCAAGTGTAACAGGTAAAAGACATTAATGCTAGATCAACTATTAATGCTAATGATCTATTAGGGCTTACTGTAATTACTGATGAATTTTTCAATAATGCCTTCTGGCTAAGGAAGAAAACTACCTGAGATTTATGCCTAGAGTGGATACAGTTCTAATAAAGTAGACTTTTTAAAAAATGGTAACACTACCCAATATCCGCAACAAGATTGCAAGGTATTATCTTGCAATACTGGTAAGTATGCAAATTGTGCAACCCTCTGGAGAGAAGATTGGCAAAAATACATTAAATTTTTAAATGTGCCTTCTCTTCATCTATTCATCTCCCCACCAGAAATTTAAACCCAGGAGAAAAGTGAATAAAATGTTTTTATTTAGATGACCATCCTAATACTGATTAAAGTGATAAAAACTGGAAACAACTTAATTTCTGTTCATGGGATGGGAAAGCGAATCACCCCAGGATGAAAGCGGGCGGGGAGGAGACCAGGCACAAGGCCTGAGGCACAATTCCCTTTTTACTCTGATGCTTTTGCTGTCGGTCACAAGGCAACACCTGCAGCCATTAAACAAAGAGATCATCTGCTCAGGCTTCACAGAGTGAAGAGGGTGCTCTGTGTAAGTGAGCGTCCGCCTGCCTACCATCTGTGACCAGTGAGTCCACAGGGAGGCCACAGGCCAAACCTCCAGGGGGCCAGGGGGCCACGGGCCAGACCTCCAGGGAGCCAAGGGCCAAGGGCCAGACCTCCAGGGAACCAAGGGCCAAGGGCAAGACCTCCAGGGAGCCAAGGGCCAAGGGCCAGACCT
>CM053412.1:65570440-65611197 GCA_028644305.1 Xerus rutilus | reverse complement strand
GCCCTCTGAGTCCTTCCTCCCTGATCCCTAAAGGTGACCACAGTGCCCTCTGAGTCCTTCCTCCCTGATTTCTAAAGGTGACCACAGTGCCCTCTGAGTCCTTCCTCCCTGATCCCTAAAGGTGACCACAGTGGCCCTCGAGTCCTTCCTTTGCTCTGATTTCTCCCCCACTGCATCCACCTTCTCACTCCCTGGGACAGGTTCCCAGTGTCGCTGCTGTGGCCCTCAAACTGGTGCCTTGTGATCAAGGATGTGCCAGAGAGCATTACAAATGACAGGGAAACATGACACATTTCCTGGAGTTCCAAGATAAACAATGGAAGCTGAGGAAACTGCCCTCCACGCTGGGAAGACAATCTCCTGACACTGCACAGGGCTCTTCACTTCCTCCCTCTCCAGGAACTGGCCTCACTAGGGAGGCCATCCTCCCTGAGGCGGCCCACACTTGTCCTGCCTGTGCAGAAGCACACAGGTCAGGCCCCAGCTTCCATCTGGGACACCTCCTCAGGGCCACCCCAGGTTCTGGCGGGCAGCTGGGCCTCCGCTGCACCTGTGAGCTCAATCCTGCTCCCTCCTGCTCAGGGTCCCCAGACACTCCTCATGGACCTCAATTCATATCTCACCCGTCTGAGTCCACCTCCTAGGGAAACTCAATCCATAACAGGACGTTTAAAAATCATTGTAACAGACACATACAGACACAGCAACCAAAGCTTTATGAATTTTAAGGAGATCTTGACTTGCACAGCCCTTGAGGTCAGCTGTTCTTTGGGCCTAGAAGTTTTTTGGCTCCTTCCTTTGGCAAAGGCCCTTTTCCTGTTGGGCAATTCATGCCCCACGGCTGACCAGAGCTGGTCCAACGCCAGCACCTCATCGACTCAGCAGGGTGAGCACACAACAGCCCAACCTTGGTGACTGGTTCCCAAGACAGTGCATCTCCACGACTTCCTTGACCCAAATAACAAACGAATTTCCACAGGAGTTGCTGACTTGAGAAGACATGGTTAGGGCTGCAGATGGTCTCCTGCCTGTCCTGGGAAGGGAGTGGGAGAGCCTGTCCTAATTAGACCTGTGTCTGAGGCGCGCTGTACCCCTGGAAGTCCCCGTTATTCAGGCAACTAACTCCTATCTTTCCCATGCTTTTTTGAGTGCGGTTCTGTCATTTGCATCTGAAAGTTGTAATGGAATATGTCCCCACACATCCAAGAGCAGGCATTTATGCCCCTATTCTTGTGCTCCTCTGGTGCAAGAGCAGCAACCAGGCCTCTCGATACAAACTTCTGCTGCAAAGCTGACAAACACGGGCCTTCCCATCGACCTTGCCTGTAGCCCCCAGCACACCAGACCAAACACGGCCCTTCACACTCTGTCCGGGCTGGGATCAAATCCCTAACTCCCTGCTACTAAGAAAACCCATCTGTTCTTTACAATATTGAAGAGGGTTTAAATGAATGATCTGAGACTGTCAGGTTCTTTATTTTTCGGATCGGAACACGGGGTAGTGCAGATACTTTCCAGCTGTGTGATTTGGGGCATCGTGTTCAACGGCTCGTCCTCATCTGTGAAACGCAGATAACAACAACTACTTTTAGGATTTGTTAAAATGAGAGTAACGGAGAAACGTGCGTCCCCGCTCACAGCAGGCACTCGGGACGGCAGGTGTGCGGAGCGATGGCTGTCCACGGGGACCTGACGGCTTCTACTCCATCACAAAAACATCTCACTCTTCATGAGTTTGTTTTACTAAATGACACCTCTCTCTGACCTTCTCATGAAATCAAAATCTTGGCTGAGCAACAAATCAGGTAAAACGGTAGAGAATCTGTAAATATCACAACTGAACAAGTTTGATCAAATATGTGATTAAAAGGCTTGGTTTTCTAGTTCACAGAAAAACAAGCGAACTACTTAATTACAGATTTGTCCTGCTTTAGAGACAAGCTTCTGTGAATTTTTTTTAATCAAGTTTTTTAAAAATATTTTTTTAGTTATACATGGACAGTCTTTTTTTTTTTTTACTTATTTTTATGTGGTGCTGAGGATCGAACCCAGTGCCTCACACATGTGAGGCAAATGCTCTGCCACTGAGCCACAATCTCAACCCCATCAAGTTTTTTTTAATATTTTTTAGTTGTATCTTTATTTTATTTTTATGTGGTGCTGAGGAGCGAACCCAGTGCCTCACGCATGCTAGGCGAGCACGCTACCACTGCGCCATAACCCCAGCCCCTAGAGACAAGCTTCTGTGAATTCTATTTCAGCTTGTGAATTAATTTTTTTTTATTTGCTTGCACAAATTTAACCACAGATGCCAACCTGTGCCTGGAATGTGGTGAAAGAGCTCCAGCTGGGAGCACCCACGTGGTACCTCCCCACGCTGCTGACATAACCATGCCAAGCTAGCAATCAGGACTGCTCCACGCCAAAATTTTCAGTTCCTGGCATCTTGAAGAATAAACACAATCTACCCTATGAATTACAACTCTGTCAAATACTCGGAGAATAATTTTATTTGTGTAGGTTCAATGTCAGCTCACAGATGTCTCCCCTTTTTGATTAAATCTCCTTTTTAAATATCGCTGGTTTTCTCCCCATTGTTAACCATTTAAACCCACAAGTCACTTCCCCTGTGCAGCGGGCACCTGGGGACACTCCTCCATGATCTCGCACTGACACGCTCCGGGGAACATCTGAACTGGGCCAGCAGTGATGAGACAGGAGCGCATGTGACTGCTCCTGGCCTGGCCAATGCCCTGTACACACACCAACACGCATGAGAAAAACGAATCCGACAGAAGGCAGGCCCTGACAAGGGCTGAGAGTCACAGTGATGGATTGCTTGGCCGGAATGAACACATGGCGGCCACATAAACAGGCATGGTAGCAAGTCAGGTGGCACACAGCGATTTAGGAGGTTGGAATGAGGATCCCAAATTCAAAGCCAGCCCCAGCAACTTAGAGAGGCCCTAAGCAACTTAGATCCTATCTCAAAATTTTAAAATTAAAAAAGGGCCGGGGATGTGCCTCAGTAGTTAAGTGTTCCTGGATTCAATCCCAGAGCCAAAATCTCTAGAGTCAAAAGTGACCTGTCTGCCACTGGGAGGGGTTAGACCGTCTTGGTCTCAGGAGGAATTTCCAGGCACCTAAGTGCTGCAGCTTTGTATCGCTGGGGGTGTCAGGAACTGGAGGGCAGGCAGGGCGGGCAGTGTGAGAAGGCTGGCTGGTGTGCCCTGGCAGTGAGGCCCACGCCCGGGCTTCACCTTTCCACATCTACTCGAGCAGGAGTCAGCCACCAGCAGATGTCTTAGTTTGGGGTGATTTGTACTAAGGCACACCTCCCTCCGGCCACTGGCTCGATAAGAGGTGGAGGGCTGGGGGCCGGGCCGTCGCTCGATGTAAGAGTGCTTGCCCAGCACGTGTGAGGCCCTGGCTCCCATCCTCAGTACTGCCCCCATTTTTTAAAATAAATAAATGAAAGTAGCATTTTTCTAATGTCCTCATTTTCCAAATGTTTAAACAATTCTCACATGACTTTGTTTTAAAATTCTCTTTTAATAAGATCCTAGGACACGAGGATGACTTTTTCTCTGTGTGTGTGTGTGTGGTGCTGGGGATTGAACCCAGGGCCTTATGCATGTGAGACAAGCACTTTACCAACTGAGCTATACCCCTAGCCCAGGATGATTTTTAATGCCCAGATTAGAGTCACTGTATCTTTAGATACTTATATATAACCTCATATTAAAATTATAGGGTATGGAGATGAATTAGAAATAAGTGTAATTCATTATAATTTTTTAAAGATTATATGAGGGGCTGGGATTGTGACTCAGTGGTAGAGCACTTGCCTTGCATGTGTGAGGCACTGGGTTCGATCCTCAGCACCACATAAAAAAATAAATGAATAAAGATTTTTAAAAAAAGATTATATGAGTATATTTTTGCTACATAATCGCAGTTAACTACTGAGAAACTTTATTAAGTAACTTACATATATTATTTCAATCAGTCCTGTGCAAGAAAGCATAACTTTGTGATGAAATGTTTGAGCTCAATTTATCCTAAATAAAACTATTACTAAAATAATCTTACTGCAAGTCAGGTGGCACACAGTGATTTAGGAGGTTGGAATGAGGATCTCAAGTTCAAAGCCAGCCTCAGCAACTGAGAGAGGCCCTAAGCAACTTAGATCCTATCTCAAAATTTTAAAATTAAAATAAAAAGGGCTGGGGAGGTGGCTCAGTAGTTAAATGTTCCTGGATTCAACCTCTAGAGCCAAAATAACCTTACTTCAAATGGAATAATGTATATGTATATACAAAGTACCTTCTGTTGTCAGGGGAGCATTTTTTAAATTAACCAAGCTGTTACAAAATGGGTTTTTTCTGGTTTTTAAATTTTATAATCTGCAAATTGGTTGGGGAAAAAAATCGAATGTACATATTTTCCATCCCTCCATCTCTTTTTATGGGGTGGGAGTGGGAGGGCAGTTTGCTGAGGCTGGCCTCAAACTTGCAATCCTCCTGCCTCAGCCTCTTGAGTGGCTAGGGCTACATCAGGTACCACTGTATCTGGCTAGAATAATGTACTTAAATAGCTGTAGCCATTAGCACTGGCAGAGGGTGGGAAGTGTTTCCTTTCTCAGGACGACTTTTAAAACATTCTGGGCACTGAAAGACTAAAAAATTATTCAACTCAATTCTCGGTATAGCAGAGCAAAGATGAAGATATTGAATGATTTGATACCGTTTTTCATAATTTTTTTTTTGTACTGGGGATTGAACTCAGGGGCACTCGACCACTGAGCCACATCCCCAGCCCCATTTTGTGTTTTGTGTAGAGACAGGGTCTCACTGAGTTGCTTAGTGCCTTGCCATTGCTGAGGCTGGCTTTGAACCTGCGATTCTCCAGTCTCAGCCTCCTAAAGCGCCGGGATTACAGGCGTGCGCCACCATGCTGGGCTCATAGTAAAATTGTTATGACCTAACTTTTACTTTTTAAATTTTTAAAATTTAAAATAAAAATAGTTAAATTAATATTTAAAAAATATACATCCTTATAAAAATACTTGCTTAAAATTCAACCAGAACTATACAATGCCTAATACTAAAATATTTTTTTGCTTAAAATTCAACCAGAATTATACAATGCCTAATACTAAGAAAATTTTAAACTTGGATAAAAATAAATTTACTGTGATAATTATATAGAAATGAATTGAAAAAAACAAGGGCAAGAAGTTAATAAAGGAAAAATTTAAAAATCATCTTTGTGATATGAATTTTAAAAATCAATATTTAATTCAACACTTGTTATTTATGAGAATTATAGTCAAGAAGTTCATATTAAGCATTTATGAAGGGTCTGGGTGGGGAGAAAATAATCTATAAGCCTAATTAGTAATTGAAATGAAACCCTGGGATGTTGAAAATGAGGCTGCTTAATAAATGTTGCTGAAATGATCAAGATTCCATCAGCTTTAGAAAGTCGTTCCATCAAAACGGTGGACAGAAGAGTTGCCTGAAAAGATAACAAAAGTGAAATGAACCTGGGGAGGGCGGAGGACTGAGGGGCTGAAGGAACCTGGGACAGCTCGACTATCTTGGACAGCTCGCCTCTCCCGCGCCCGACTGTCCGGAACACACCCCGCTTGATGGTCTGCGCAGGGTGCAAGCCACAGCCAGGGAGGCAGTTCCCTTCACCGAGTGCACGATCCCGCAGAAAACACCCTGACACGGAGCATCGGGTCACACGCCATCAAGTCCTTGCTACAATGAAAAGGGCATAAGGAATTCCTTCTTCATAAGCATTTTTCTACCACTAGATTATAAAAAAAGGCATTTTATTTTTAGTCTCTACTGGCATCAACCTAGTAGTGATGTCTATTGAATGTCAGAGCTAGTCACCAATTTTTTTAAAGATCTGCTTCATACTGAAATTTGATTAACACACCTACAACACTGAATTTCCTTCCTGTAAAGTCTATCTCAGATTTAGAGTATACTATGAAATTATAATTAATAATCTCATGACAAATCGTACGGGGCTGGTCCTGAGAATGCTGGTACTATGCATTTTGCTTACGCAGTAAGACTGATACAAAGGGTGGGACACAGCTCAGTGACAGAGCACCTGCCCAGCAAGCCAGAGGCCCTGGGTCAGATCCCAGCACCGCAAAGGGAAGAAAGGGAACAGCATGGTAAAGCCCTCTCCCTGCTTTTACAGATGAATGAACAGAAGTCAGAGTAAAGGATACCTGGCTTAAATGGCCACAGTAACGAGGCGGAGCAGAACATGATTCACCAATAACAAAGGACCTCTTTAGAAGCATCCACGCTAATGTAAACACGGCAAACCATAAAACAGATGAAAACAACAAGTCACTTGTTCAAAAAAGATGTTTCTTTCAAATTGGTTCTAAGAGATGTGCTTCTCTGAGGTTTTCCCCACTGCAATGAACTTTTAGGCAGCAGGTATTTGCCGGAGAACGGCGGTGGAGGGCGGGCACAGTGCAGTCTTAAGGTGGGGGCAGCAGCGAGGGGAGTCCCAGGAACACGCCGCCAGTCGTTCCTGTGACACTCCATCTTCCATTCTGAGCCTCCCCCTTACTCCCCCACCCTGCCTGTGCACCCCACACGCTCACGCCTGCTTCTTTCCTGCTCACAGTCTACATCTGCCCTCCTTCAGGAACTCTCCGGTGTCATTCCAGCACAATGCACTGGAGGCAACTCCCCACGGCAGACAGCAGGAGAGGCTGGAGCACCCGGGCTAGACGGCACCACGGACGAGGACGGAGACGCCGGTGCCAGCAGTGCGGAGAATTCACATCGTGTGAACCTCTCGTCTTGCCTCGTCTCACCAGTTTGCAAAGTAAAAGTCACGAGGGTGTTTTGAGGAGTAAGCAAGAGAGGCCATGCTGGACGAGCTCTGAATGCAGACGGCAGGGCTTGCAGCTTCAGGATCTCACGATCTCACCTAACAGCAACAAACCAGGCACTGAGGATAAAAGGTGCCCCGACAGCAGCAGATCAAAGGGAACGACCCTTGCTCTGCCTTGCCGGCAGGGTTCTGAACCGTGGTGGCATCACTGGGGCACGTGGCTCCATCCTTCCAGCTGCGCTTACACACAAGGACATCCAGCTGCTTGTGAGGTGCGAGGCAGGAGACCTGGTCATGCCCGCTGACGTCCCAGGTCATCACACCACTGAGGCAACAGCAGGCCCATCCAAGTCTCTTCTGACACTCAGAGAATGACTTCAAAAGGTTTTATATGTCATTTAAGAAGAATCACATCATAAAAACAGATCAGAATGGAAACAAATTTACCTTCTAAATAAACAGATGGTGAAACACCAGGAAATGTGCTTTATGAAGTACCCAGTTCGGGAAGCTGGGCATGGCGGCCATGCCTACGATCTCAGCTACTGGGAGGCTGAAGGAGGATAATGACAAGTTCAAAGAGCAGCTCAGCAGGACCCTTTCTCCGAATAGACTGAAAAATACCTAGGGATGTGTCTCAGTGGTAGAATGCCCTTGGGTTCAATTGCGAGTACCACAAAAAGCAAACCAAAAACAACAAAGAAAACCCCCCACCTAGGCTCTGCAGTGGAGGCCCTGGGCAGATCTCCAGCACCAAGAAAAGGGCGGGCCTCAAAGTCCCCATCTTCAGCACATGGGCACGTCATGGCACCTTTGCAGGACAACGACGGACTTGGAAACAGATCTGGGAAATCCTGGCACTTGAAAGCATTCTGTGCCACGACAGACTTTATAGTTTAATCACTGCCAATGTGACAAGTAAGGAGTTTCATGTGATTCAGGCACTTCCGGATCATCCAATCAGGAATGGGGCTGGCAACCGAGCTCAAATGTTCTGATCCTACGACTTTACCCCCTCTGCGTAAAACATGCACATAGGCATACACTGATATGAGGTAGCTGGAAACATCACTGATAATCTCATTTTTATTTTGTTTAAACTGAGGCTATTTTGAAAATTTCACTTGGTACAAACTTATAAAGATTATCTGATTCTTAAATGCATTAAGTATTTGAGATCCTCAGGAAAAAATATCAAATAAATATATAATATTTTATCGTCATCACTACCCTTGGTGCATGTATGAAGACACAAATGGTGTGACTCTATCTGGTTTGCAACCAGAGAAATGGAAAAATTGAGCTCTATATATGTACTATGACTTGAAATGCATTTAAATAAATTATAAAAAATATATATATAGTATTTTATTAGTAGTGTGAATTCAGCATTCTTAAAGTTAAAACTACTTGACATACATACATGAACTAACATCTATGAAAATTTTCTATCACTCTGAGAATGCCTGATACATCATAAAAAACACATTTAAAATTTCTATGTCTTTTCTTTTTTTCTAAATCATGTGTTTTATGTCCTAAGAAAATCTATCCGACCCCCTAAGACTGCATTCCTGGAAGCTCAGTGCTGACAGAAGGCTCCCAGGGCAGGATCTGCACTGCTCCACGGCTGGCCTTGCCGCCTTGCCTGGCTCCTTGCCGGAGGAGCGTGTGCGGGCTCAAAAGACCCCACAGCCCATGAGCATGCCCACGTTCGCTGGACTACGTGGCAAGATGTTTCAAATATGTTTTCAAAACCGACTCCTTTCAAATTGATATTGTTAGTGTTTGGATTTTAGTTACTCTAATTAATGAGTAATGGTCCTCCAAGAAATTTTTGTGTGAAGGAAATTTGGGTAGAACGTCAGGGCTTAGGTGAAGAAAATTTCTATTCTTAAATGAACTATTATCAATTTTTTTTCTGTGACTACAAAGAATGATATTGATATACTTCTTAATAGCGATATATGTTTTTTTTAATAATTCTAGTTATTACTGAAAAAGAAAATATCGTGAGGTGTCTTGACCTGACCCTTAAAAAGTAAAATTCTCAATTCTCTTAAAAAAACAAAACCGACTCCTTTCAAACAGAAGAAATCCTTAAGGTTCTGGGAAGACACAGAAACACAAATGGTTTCAGTTCAACAAGCGTTTCTAGAGGATCCCCTGCACGCCACACACGGCATGATGACTTCAAAACAAAGCAGCACCCGGTCCTGTCGTGGAGACGGAACTCAAGGACGGAAGCACCCGGCCACCACTGAGCCTGAGAGGTGAGAGGACGCAGGAGAGGCAGAGGCAGCAGAGACGTTGGCGGGACGCTGCGCGGAGGGCAGAAGAGCGCAGGGCTCGACAGCCGAGCACAGCAGCACAGAGAGCTCCAACAGCGGAGGCGCAACACAGGAGGGCGGCGCTGCAACCCAACCCAACTCAGCAGAGAACCGTGCTGGAGGCCCCAGCAGGGAGCCTTACCTAATGTCCCCGGTCCCCTCCCGTGCGGGGAGCGCAGAGCGGGGAACCTCAAGAACCAAGGCGGCAGGCCTGGGGGCCAGGGCGGTCAGGACGGCCAGCCTGAGCAAGGAGCCGCCGCCTCCAGCGGGGCAGGCAAGAGGCCAGGCAGGAAAGCGCTGGCTGCCCGGCCCTGTCATTCCCCACAGAGGGCACCGAGGCAGGGTCAAGTGTCACTCAGGCAGGGGAAGTCACCTCACTGCAGGAGCACTGGACAAGAAGCTCAGGAGGAGGCCCTGGAGGGGGGGGGAGGGGCCAGGAACGGAAAGCGTGGAGTCAGAGAGGAGGGCGTGCACTGCCAGGGCTGCAGGTGTGAATCCCTGCGCCCAGAGAAAGCGACAGCCCCCTGGCTGGCACCAAGGTGGAGGGGGATGGGCTGCCTGGCACCTCCTGTGCTGGGCCACAGGGCACACACACAGGACTGGGGCCTGGAGCAAGATGCCTCAGTCGCTCTGTGATCTACAAAAATCATCCACCAACAAAGACCAAGAGGAGCTTGATGGAGAGGATCTCAGGGATGAAGGCCACCTGCCGGGAGGCTGGTGTCCTGGAGGAGGTGGAGCCCAAAAGGCAGACACAGCGGAAGGCAGGGGAGGCGAGGGACGAAGATCTGTGCAGGCAGCCGTGGGTCAGGGCCAGAGCACAGGCGCTGGGCCTCAAGGTGGGACCAGGTCAGGTTCTGACATAGGGCACAAACAGGTTCTGATAGGGAGAAGGTGTGCTTAGGTGGGCAGAGGGACGGCAGGAGGGACAGCAGGACAGTGCCACGCCTCTCCTTTACCAGTGAAATCCCTCCAGGGGACACCGACATCAGCGACGCAGCATTCAGACCAGCTGAAGTGGACGGCACGCACTTCAGAGAAAGAAGGCTTTACCTGCTGAGGTGGCGACAGAAGAGACTGGAGAGAAAGGGACGGGGGACAGGGTGCCCAGAAGAGCCTAAGCAGATGGGGGTGACTGAGAACTGCCCAACAGCAGGGCGCAGAGCAAGAGAGGTGGGGAGGCAGGGCAGCAGGAGCAGCCCAGGACGTGCGGCTGGTCCTGCAGGCAAAGCACTCGGCAGTGCCACGCCAACCGCCAACTTTCTTACTGAAACAGACTTGGATCGCGGTTACGCACCTTTCTGAGAATGTGTCTGCATATCTGCAAGAGCCAAGGAAAATTTTTAGGGAACTCACTGGGGTACAGCGATAAAAACACTTATCACTGTTCCTGCTGCTCAGAAGTGGTTTCTGCGACCGTCTGCGCTGGAGATGGTAGAAGCCATTCCACCTGCCATACTGACTCTGCAGCACTGTACTCATGGCCTAAAACTGAAGCTCTGGGAGGAGCAGCCTCAGCCTCCACTAGCCAGGAAGATGAGGACAGTCTTAAATCGGGACCTTCTCTACTACCTGCTACAACTCAGCTGAGGGTGTTTTCACATGTTCACGCGGAGGCTGTATCAGATGCTGTTTCCTGTGACCCTGTCCAAGCTGAGAGGCCTGTCTGTGACGTGTATAATGACCCTCCAAATAATGTGCAGTTCACCTTTTTCCACTGGGGTGATGACTTTCCTCTTGGATCCAATTTTATAAACTTAAAAAAAAAAAAAAAAAGGGCACAGCTTCTCACTGGCCTATCGCTTAAAAAGAGAGTTTGTAAGCAGTGTCCTGGCTAGAGCAGATGGAGCAGCCTGCAGCTCTTCCTCACAGGTATCTGACGGATTCAGGTAAGGGTGGCTTACCGAGGATGGTGTGGCTGGGACGCCCCTCACCTCCTTTCTACCAGAGCCAAGTCTTACTTGACAACTAGGTTAATTTCTCCTTCTTTGCTTCTGCATCCAGCACGTGTCTCTCCCAAACCCTGCACAGTAAATCCTAGCCTAGGGCTGCAGGTGAGTTTTGTATTTCAGGCACTGAAATAATACTCCTGTTCCCAATCATGATCCTGGATGCTGTGCCATTTCATATAACATCTCGCTGAATCTTCAAAACCATCTAACACAAAAGACAAGGTTTCACCTTCTAAATAAAGTAGAATGATCCTCTTTAGACTTATAATATTTTAAACTCACAGACAGTAAAAAACAATAAAAAAATAGCCAAAGTAAGATTTTAGGTTATCCGAATATTAATTCCAATCTCCACCACTAAATCTTTCATCAAATCTACCCAGAAGTAAGGGTCATCTCCTTTCGGAGGCCCTGTCCTTTCCAGAAAGAGGCACTAACATGTTTCAGAATGGACAGAAGAAAAAGCAGCAAAACAGGTGACAGGGGAAGCTGGTGAAGCCAGCTGTGGAGTCTTTATTCCCCACTAGGAAGGAGGCTTTGTGAAAATCTTTGTTTTATAAAATGGATTCACGCTGTTCATATGTAAGAAAAACAGATTTCCAGCTGGGTGCAGTGGCGCAAGCCTGTAATCCCAGCACTTTGGGAGGCTGAGGCAGGAGAATCACAAGTTCAGAGCCAGCCTCAGCAATGGCGAGGCACTAAGCAACTCAGTGAGACTCTGTCTCTACATAAAACACAAAATAGGGCTGGGGGTGTGGCTCAGTGGTCAAGTGCCCTTGAGTTCAATCCCCTGTACCAAAAAAAACCAACAGATTTCCTTATGCCTAAGTTGCTTCTTTCCTAGTCAGTTTTCAGTACTCACCAGAAACCAGGATGGTGATACATATTTTTTAATATTTTTTTAGTTGTAGATGGACATAATATCTTTATTTATTTTTATGTGGTGCAAGGATCAAACCCAGTGCCTCACACATACAAGGCAAGTGCTCTACCACTGAGCCACAATCGCAGCCCCAGTGACACACATTTTAAAGTTAACAGAAACAGGCTGGGGTGGTGGCTCTGTAGTAGAGCACTTGCCTGGCATGTGTGAGGCACTGGGTTCAATTCCTAGCACCATTCATAAACAAACAAACAAACAAACAAACAGGTTCAGCAACAGCTAACAAAAATATTTAAAATAAATAAATAGGGGCTGGGGTTGTGGCTCAGTGGTAGAGCACTTGCCTTGCATGTGTGAGTCACTGCGTTCGATTCTCAGCACTACATATAAATAAATTAAATAAAGATCCATTGGCAACTAAAAAATATTTTAAAAAAATAAATAAGTAAATAAATAAAGCTAACAGGCCAACGCTGGGAGCTCGGTTGGCCTTGCCGTCATGGGCATCAGAGCGGCAGCACTCACCTCCTTAGCACTCTTGATCTTGGTCAGAAACGTGTGCAGCTCCATGGTTTCCGCGAACAGCGCTCGACATACTGCCTGGTAATGATTCGGTGCCTCTGACTCGACCGGGAGATGGGCAGCGCACAGCTACAGAAGAGCAAGCGGAGAAGGGCTGCGGTCAGGGTTCCGGTGCGTGAAGACAGCCGCACCCACGTACACTCTCCTATCAGCCAGCAAGGCGACCCCTCGCCCAAGGCCACCAGGACCCACGCGATTACGTGGGGAAAGGACCCAGTAACCAACCGGTGCCCAGCAGCACACAGGCTGCCGGAATTAGCTTCTCGCTGAAAATGACCGGGCATACATCCACGTTTAGGTCGGGAGCAGAAAGGGAACTGCCATTTTTTAAAAAATGTGAGTATTTTAACAGCTACTGTTTACTGAACCGTCAGCATGCCAGGTCCCACACTTGCCATGCCACAGAGGCAGCACATCCTCATCTACTGCTCCATGTGACCCTGGCTTGTCCCCTTGGTGTGGCGAAGGAAGCCGACAGTGAGGGGAGCCAGGTCAGCCTGTCCACAGGCCGAGCTCCCCGGAGGGGAGGAGGAACCCAAGCCCAGTTCTCGGGCCCAGGTCATTCCAGTACACACTGACCTTTGTAAGCAGGAAAAAGAATGTCGCGAAAGCACGTGGACCCAGGGGACAGGTGCTGGGCAGTGGAGCAAGAGGGCAGCACGAGCCCACGGGTGCTGCCCGCCTGCCATCCTGAACTGCACAGAGCCTGTGACCCTCACGGGTCATCTGAGGGCAAAATACACCATTCAATGTCACACAGAGCAGTTCAGAAAAACCATGTACCATTCACTGTTTTGAAAGCTTTTAAGGGTGCGTTATAATTACACATAATAGTAGGATTCATCATACATGCTTCATTCATTTTATTAGAGTGCAGAGATACCTCCCAGGAGTTCAAGGCACTAAAATAGCCATTTTTCTGTAATAATTACATATCCATATACAATAGCTATGTTTTGAAGTACTCCATTTGCATCAAAAAGCTGTAAGATAGCTGGGCACAGTGGCGCATGCCTGTAATCCCAGTGGCTCAGGAGGCTAAGACAGGAGGATGGTGAATTCAAAGCAAGCCTCAGCAATGGCGAAGCCCTAAGCAACTCAGTGAGACCCTGTCTCTACATAAAACACAAAATAGGGCTGGGGATGTGGCTCAGTGGTCGAGTGCCCCTGAGTTCAATCCCCGGTACTCCTCACCCCCCCCAAAAAAGCTGTAAGAGCCTGGTACGGTGGCACACATGTGTAATCCCTGTGACTAGGGAGACTGGGGCAGGAGGACCACAACTTAGCAACACGCTGTCCTAAAATATGGAAAAAGCTGGAAATGTAACTCAGTGGTAAAACCCCCAGTACCCTAAATAAATAAAAAGCAGTAGCCAGGCGCAGTAGTGCAAGCCTGTAATCCCAGTGCTTAGGGAGGCTGAGACAGGAGAATCCCGAGTTCAAAGCCAGCCTCAGCAAGGGTGAGGGGCTAAGCAACTCAGTGAGACCCTGTCTCTACATAAAACACAAAAGAGGGCTGGGGGTGTGGCTCAGGGGTCGAGTGTCCTCGAGTTCAATCCCTGGTACCAAAAAAAAAATAGCGGTGACTTTTCCCTTAATAAATTTGGCATTAATGCAATTACTAAAATGGACATGTCCTTACATTTTAATAATGGCTGTCACCTGGAGAGTGCTAGGCTGGAAACGGGATGGCAGGGCAAGAGGAATGAACAGAAGGGGTCACTGGTGGCTGCTTCCTTTCCTTTGTGGTGCTGGGTGGGACCCAGGGCCAGCAGCGTCCACCCGTGGTGAGCAGCACTCAGTGCGAGAGCTTGGTGTCAGGACTTCCTTCAGAGCCATGATCACCAGGACAGCAGCTGCAGAAGACGGGACCGCGGAGCCCAGTCAGAAGGCCAGGGCGGGCGTGTGCCTGAGTGTACGCTCAGCGCGTGGCCGTGTGGCCGTGTGGCCGTGTGGCAAGCAGAGCACGGGGGAAAACCGCCCCCAGGCTCTCAGCAGTGCCAGGCCCTGGGAATCGTGCAGCGGCTCCTGCCTCACACCACACTCACCAGTGGATCTATGAGCTGTGAGGACAGGCAGAGCAGCGGGCGGAGGGCAGGCGGCTGGCTGCTGGGAGCTGAGCCTGCTGCCCCGCCAGCACGGACACGGCCAGGCCAGCGTGGGAAAGATCAAGGTTCAAAACATGAAGTACGGTTTCTACAGAACACGGGTCGCTTTCCACCAGGTCAAATCAAAAGGTCATGAGTCCCACATGGTTAATATAATTTTAACCCTTGGACGTCTGGAAAGCCTCGTTTCATGTCCTAGAACAGTCGAATGTCCATCGTCCCACACAAACCTAAAGAGGGCGTGTACTGTTGGTGCCCAGGCACCCGGTCCCACCATGTCAGGTTGCTCTTCCCACTGTACACACGCCCTTCCTTTGATGGTTGCTGAGACACAAAACCTTCCCCAGGGACCATAGATCTGTCAATTTCTCCATTTAATTTTATCAATTTTAATTTTAATTGAATGTTTAATTTTATTTAATTGAATATGTTGTCAATGCTACCATTTGTAGGCTGTTAGGTGCACACACATTTAGAGCTGCTACTTCTCCTCAGTGAACTGAATTTGTATCACCAAGTGTACATTTTCATCTGTAGTAATGCATTTTAAGTCCAGTCTACCTGAAAAGAAAATCTGCAATAGCTTTCTTTTGGCTAGAATGCTGTATCTTTTTTTATTCTTTACTTTCAAGTTTTCTTTGCCTTTGTATTTATGAATATGTCCTCTGTAAGCAACATATGGCTGGATTCTGTATTTTTAGTGCAGTCTAAAAATATTTCTCTTTTAATTAGAGTGTTTTAGGCAAGTACAATCCATAGAAACACAGTGAGCCACACACTTAAAAGTTTCTAGTGACCACAGAGAGTACAAAGAAACCCTGAAATTGACCTTGAGAATGTATCTCAGCTAACCTGATAAAATACTTATTGTACAACATTTCAAATTACAGTCAATACAGAAATTCTTAAGGAGACATTCCACATCACTTTTGGGTGTTTGGGAATCCGATATGCACTTCACATCCTTCGCACGTCGAGTCAGGTGATCCGGGCCGGCTGCCGTCCACCATCCGCCGTCCTGAGCAAAGGAGGGCCACCTACTCAGGTGTCAGGACACCGTCCTCCATGTTCCTACTTGTCCAGCTGCTCTCTGTTCAAAGCTTTATCATTCTTCCATCTCCCTTTTCACATCCTCAAAATTACTTTGTTGACTTGTCCCCTCCCCTACTGGCTTAGACTTCACAAATCCTTTTTCGTTCTTACTGGCTTCCCTAGAGATCAGCTGTGTTCTTCATCACACTCTAATAAATGAATGCTCTGACCCTGCTGCAGTTTACACCTGTCCCCCAAAGGACCGCATGGTGACAACTAGCTGCTAGCTACACTCTCCGAGGTGCTGGGATCTCTGAGAGGAGGTCTAGTGGAAGGTCTGGTCGCTGGGGACATGAAGGCGGTGGTAGGACTAGCTCCTTCCTTGTGCTCTCAGTTCCTGGACACGGGTGATGGGCTTTCTCCACCACAATCTCCGTACCATGAAGTGCCACTTCAGTGCAGGCCCAAAGCAACGGGCCAGCCAGCCACAGACTAAGACCTTCAGAACTGAGCCAGAACCACCCTTCTCTCTTTATACGCTGCCTTCTCTCAGGTACCTGTTACAGAAAGGGACGGCTGACTGACACAAGCCTGCCAAGACCCGACAGTGCTGACTCCACCCATCTTCCCACTTGGGCTAATGCTGGGTATTTTAACTCAGCGCAGTCCAGACCATACAAGACGTGAGTATTGTTTTATGCAGCTGGTATTCCTTTTGATTTATTTTCATGTTTACTTTTTTCTTTGTTCTTCAAATCTCTCTGCATCTCTGAGCTTCCACCTGGCATGATCTTTGTTTGATGAGCTCTCTCTGTCAGAAGAGATATTTCATCTTTATTGCTGACAGTTATTTCACTGAGTAATTCTGGACTGTTTCAGAACTCTGAAGATGGCACTGCCTTCTGTATTCTCTTTCCATCCTCTCTGCTGAGATATCTGGGGCAGTTTCATTGATGTTCCCTTGAAGTCATCTTTTTTCCTCTGGCTGATTTTAAGTGTGATGTTTCTGGGTTTTAGCAGTTTTACTCTAATGACATCAGATGTATTTTTCTTTCTATTTACCTTGCTTATGGCTATTAGCATCTCATGAATGTAGGACACGGTGCTGTCTTCAATACCGCCATCAACCTTTCTCTTCTTGGCTCTCCTTTAAGACTTTAATCACATGCACGATCCTTGCGACTGACCCTCCATTTTGCACTTTTTATTCATTTCGTGTCTTTGTATTTTGCTCATAATATCTTCTACTGATCACACTTTCTACATCACTTGTTTTCTTTTCAGCTCTGTCTAGTCTGCTAGTGAACCAATCTGTTCAACTTTTATTTCAATTACTATGGTTTTTTGGCTCTCAAATTTCTATTTGGTTCTGTTAAAATCTTCTCCAGTTTCCTGGCTCTTAAAACCCTGAACACCATTTAAAAGTCTGACAATTCCATTGTCTGAATTTCTTGTATGGAATCATTATTAATATATTGAAATCAAAACTGATTTCTGGAAAATTTCATCAGCAAGCACAGAACTTTGTTACAGCAGAACTTGGAAGTATCAGCAAGCTCCATCCAGACTGCCGTGATAAGGAAAAAGCCTTTCATGTTTATGTGCAGATGTTTTGAGACCTTCTTACTTTGTTGTTTTGGCAAATAAAAAACATCTACATCATAAACAATGTGCCAACTAGGAGAAAAACCTTTGATACTAAAGACGTTGTTAGTAACTTGGATATTCTATTTATTAACAATTGATACTTTATTTCTACTTAGTGATACAAGACTACACAAGAGACTATAAGGTTTTCCTAAAAACCTTAGTATAATTAAGAACGTAGTGTTTGTTCAAACTCTGAATTAGAGGTCATATGCTGTCCTCTTGTTCTGTGACACATACTGCAATGAGTGAGAGCCACAACTACAGAACTGACATGATTAAAATTATACTTTCTCAGATATTTAGAATTTATCACATCAGAGTACTTTGTTAATGATACTAAATTCCTTACCCTGGTTTGATCATCATACATTGTATGGATGCACTGAAATTTCACACTGTGCCCCATAAATATGTACAATACATGTCAATTTAAAAATAAAGTTAAAAATATTAGCTTCCAGTGTTTTCCCATAATTTGTTCTCAGCTACTGAAATTCAAATGATTTTTAACAATATTTAGTTCACAAACATTTAAAGTAGAGAATCTTATTTGCAAAAAAAGGTACCATATCGGGCTGAGGTTGTGGCTCAGTGGTAGAGCACTTGCCTGGCATGTGTGAGACACTGGGTTCGATCCTTAGCACCACATAAAAAAAATAAATGAATTTTTAAAAAGGTATTGCATCCATCTACAACTAAAAAAACAAAGTAAAAAAGTAGTGTATCAGGGGCTGGGATTGTGGTGCAGTGGTAGCGTGCTCGCCTAGCATGAGGCACTGGGTTTGATCCTCAGCACCACATAAAAATAATAGATTCTGTCCACCTACAACTAAAAAAATAAATATTTTTAAAAAAGGTAGCATATCAGTATTTTCAGCTACATAATATAAAAATGTTTTCCCACTAAGTGTAAGCATGTATTTATCACAAGAAATAAAAAAACTACAGGAGGATCTTCTTAACTCAGCACCATACAGTTAACCAAGATGGATTGCTAAGTTACCATCTCATCAACGAGAAAGCAGCACACTTCCAGGAAAGCTTCAGAACTCACCACAGTACTAGGAAGGGTGGAGAAGTTTCTCTCCGTGGAGCCACTCTAGGGAGTGGTGCACCCTGTCCAGTAAACTAACCTGTGTGCACAGAGACCTTACTTCACTAGCTCCACCAAACATTCTGACTTCCCTTGAATAAACTCCATAAGCCTAGGCCAAATTAAAGTGTAAATGAAAATAACAGATGTGTCTTGTTTCAGCTGTTTGTAATATATGAGCATGTTGAAAAGGAAGATTTAAACTCTGCAATAGACAAATCTGGTTTGGTATTTATAAAATTAAATATATAAAGCTCACTTCCAATCATACTTTACCATTCTTAAATTATTCCCCTTTTAAAATAACAAGTAAGGGGCTGGGGTTATGGCGCAGTGGTAGCGTGCTCGCCTAGCATGCGTGAGGCACTGGGTTCGATCCTCAGCACCACATAAAAATAAAATAAAGATATTCTGTCCACCTACAACTAAAAAAAATAAATAAATACTTTAAAAAAAATAAAATAACAAGTAAGCCAGGCATAATGGTGCTCGCCCGTAATCCCAGCAGCTTGGAAGGCTGAGACAAGAGGATCCCAAGTTCAAAACCAGACATAGAAATTTTGCAAAGCCCTAAGCAACTCAACAAGACCCTGTCTCTAAATAAAATATTAAAGGGCTGTGGATGTGGCTCAGTGGTTAAGCACCCCTGGTTTCAATTCCTGGTACCAAAAAACAAAAGGCAGGCAAATTTCCAAATGATGACAGTATATACCAAACCAAAGAACCTGACACCTTTTTTATAAGTATGGCCTATTATTTGTAATCTATTCAGGTACATCAGGTCTTGTTCAAAACTATAAAATTAGCACTGAAAACAACTTGTAAAAACATTCATGGGCAACAAAAACATACTAAAAATTTTGTGCATTTTATTTATTGTACAAATGCTAAATACTAATAGGTAGACAGTTTCTGAAACCAAATGATTCACCCTCAGTCACAACACCACTGACATACAACTTCAAGTTCCCAGAGTTTCTTTTATTCTTTATCTAATATATGCAAATTTTGTGGGTTTTCCCTCAAGTATTAAAGTTCCCTCTACAACCACATAACTCACGTGATTTTAGCGTGACAGCCTACAGTGTTCCACCTCGCTGCTAAGCCACGTGCCCGCTCAGTCCTCTGTCGTCGGTTTCCAGGGTGAGGGCAGAGTCAGGCCGCCACGCGCATCCCTGTGTGCACATTCTTATCTGTCCCCTCCCACGCAAGTGCCAGTGCAGCAGGCCACTCTTCCCTGTGCTTTCAGGTAAAGGCCGTGGAGACGTCCCCACAAGGTAGGGAGAGTCCTTGGTGCCTTCCGTGCTTCCCAGCAGTCCACCGACTGGCTGCACCATGGCTGCACTAGTCCCCTATTAGTGGACAATAAATTTTTTCTAGACTTCAACCTTTTGTATTATAGTGAACTATTCTGAACTTTCCAATGTACTGTCAAATTATTTTTCATTAGAAATATGTAAATTTATACCGCTGCTATTAATTACCAAGTGAAACAATCTGCCACACTTTCAAATTTCAACAAAATAGACTCTCGTTTGCAAAAGGTATTGCTTTGTGTTCCCAACTGTTAGGGGCACGGACTGCTGCAGGAGAGGAGACGCCACCCAGCTCAGGGCAGCACCCCTGTGCTCTCAGAGCACTCACGTCCACACTGGGGGCACCCTTCCCTCTGAGCTCGGGAGAACACCCCAGCTAGAAACTCCTCCTTCGACCCAGACGGGAAACTTCCACCTATCACCACTGCCACAGAAGCCAGCCGAGGGTCCTGAGCAGGAAAGCCTCGGGCCAGCCCTCGCACCCGCACTGCTGCTCACCTACCCTGCCCCTCCCCACGTGGTGGGCTGAAAGCTGCCACAACTCACACCTCGTGGCCACCCAAGTGCCCCTTGCAGTTCCCAAAGAAGGCCCAGCCGAGGCTTGCAGGACATCTACAGATACAGTGCTGCACTCACCCCACGCGAAGGCTCTGCTCGCAGGCCTCTCTCCTGTCCCCCACCCGCTTCTGCACACGCCGGTCCCACCGCAGCTCTGGGTGTCTGTGGCTGTTCCAGGGTCACCCCTCCCCGCTGCCCACTGGACCTCAACAGCCCTTCCTCCTAATGCCGACAGAACGTATGCTCAGGGATATATTTATATATATCAAAACAACAGAGCCATCTTTTCTTAATACTTTTAGAGAGCTGATGCTCACATGTTTCTCAAGAAATACTTAACACTGGAAGTATTTTAAATGTCAGATTCTTAAAATTTAAAGAAGCACACGTTCCAGTCCTGACATAAATCTGTGCCTGCAATTTATTCTGTGCCTGAAATTGCAATGGCAAAGAGCCCTGGAAAAAGTCAAAAAAAAAAAAAAAAAAAAAAAAGAAGAAAGAAAGAAAACTTAGGCACGTGCACTTGTGCTTCTGATTTCAGACATTCCAGGAATCAGAGGGGCCCACAGCTTGTGTGCACCGTTTCCATCACAGTCAGGACCATCTAGGGACTGTGCATATCTGCTGCACACTAAAGAGGTCCTGCTCACCAAGAACTGAAAATTGTCGCCAAGATGCTAATAACACTGTCATCTGCATTTCCACGTCCAACAAGAGGAACGCAGTCTTATTTCTTCTGTTAACTCCTGCCTTCTCTCCTAACAAAGTCAAGGTTCGGGTTGTTAACCCACCAACCAACTCACAAACTCATGTGTCTTTCTCCAGTTATAAGTAATGGGTTTTATGATATTTTAAAAGTTTATTTGTCTAATGTCTCAGCAATTATTTTTCTTCTTATTTAGCTAAAAGGAACACTCAGGACATATTATTACAAGTGTGGGAAATTTTACCTGCCAGTATCAGTTAGCATGGAAGAGTCTAAACCAGAGCGCTGGGCACGCAGGCAGCAGGCTTACAGATTCCCTCTGGTATATAAGGCACTCTTCTTTGTAAGCACTCTCACCGATGTATTCTTCATGAGACCACAGCCAGAAGTTAGGGCAAACACAGTGGCTCAGATTAAGAACTAAAGGGTATGCATTCAAGTTAGCAAGTGTGCAAGAACTTTCTGAATAGGAACTGTAAGACTTCCCAATCTCTGGTCCTCGTCTTCAGAACCTGCAGTGCAAGAGAACCACCGCCACCATGTTGGCCACGCCGCCAGGGCCAGGGTCACTGCACTGACCAGCTGGCCTGCCATGAGCCCTCCTCCTCCTCCAGGACTACAGTCCACCTGCACTGGTAGGGGCAGGTTTGCTCCTTGATGTAACATCTCTTACTCTTCGCTTTTTTACCACTATTTCATCACTGGCCTCTTATAAAAGGGGCAGGTCAGTTTTGCTCTGCACACCTTGGAGCACGTTTGGTCTGTAGGTCTGTCTGTATTGTTCTTTTTAAAAAAGGATTTCATTTGTGATTGGTGTGTCTTGACTGTACCTACTAATGGGTGCAGAGCATGTGCTAACCAAGTCCACCTGTCCCTTCCCAAGCGGCACAGTCACTACCCAGGCTCAGGTCGCTTGGTTCACCGTCCACGCGAGGCAGCTAGCGGTGCTCTTCTGTGTCTGGCTTATTTCACTTAACATGATTTCCTCTTGTTTGTATTTTTTTAAAAATAAACCTCAACATCTAGAAAATATAAAATGAATATAATGTGTGAAATTTTAATTTGTATTTATGTGAGAACATTTTACTTGTTGAGGACGTTGATTTAAAATGCAAAGTACTATAGCCCTTAAATCTGATTTTGAGACAAAGCCTTGCTAAGCTGCCAGGCTGGCCTTGAGCTAGGGCTCCTCTGGCCTCCGCCTCCCGAGTTGCTGAGATTACAGGTTATTTATCATTAAATTTTTTAAAATGAAAACACCACTCTGAAGAATCATGCATGCTGCTGCCCGCAGCAGCTGCCTCACCTTCATGACGTCTCGGTAAGAGCGAACCGCCGAGACCGGCCTCTTGCCAGCTGCCTCCTCCTCCAGGCCCTCGTCCGCAGCCTCGTAGCCCTCGTCCTGGCTGCCGTCCGCCTCCGCCGTGTTGGCCATGCGGTCGATGAGCTGCTCCAGGGGCGGGCTCAGCTCCCGCTCCTCGTTCTCCTTCAAACCATAGTCCAGCGCTTTATAGATGATGATTCCCAGAGACTCGATGACCTGGCAAGTTGGAGAGCGCGGTTAGGGAGTGGGCCCTGAGCCACAGGACGACCGCGGGACCCCGGCCCCCCGGCACGGCACGCGGGCCAGGCCTGACGCGGGGCCAGGCGCTCCTCAGGGCGGTCTTGCCCGTGCGTACTACACAGACAACCCCAGGGCTGCGCTGCTTCCCTCAAGCCAGCACACGACACACCCACGGGCCGTTTCCGTATTTTCTTGGATTTACAAAATGTTAACATCAACATTCTCCTTTCATTTAAAATTCTAACCAGGTTGAGTTTTGACATCTCCCAAAAATATTTTTGAGGACAGAATCATTAAGGGAACATATCCTTTCAGAATTCTTATGCCAGTTTTTAAAGATTTCACAGACATCCCAAGCTAAGAGGCCTAAAATCCAGTTCTGAGTGGCAAATAACTAGACTTATTGAGGTACCTTCAGTCTCTGGAAACGCGTAACTCTCACGCGATGCAAACACGACAGCCTGCACACCCTGAGGTTACCCAGACCCTCCCAGCCTCCACCTCCAACACCAGCACCAGAACATGAACTTGGTCCACAAACACCGGACACATCGCTGCTGCACAGCCTTCTCACAACTGCACCAGACACTGGCCACACAGGGAACTCCATTCCTCAACACTGCCCTCCTTTTCTGATCATAAAAACACCACAGAGCTGGGTGCAGCAGGATCCCAAGTTCAAAGCCAGCCAGGGATATGGATTGGCTCAGTGGTTAAGTGCCCCTGGATTCAATTCCCAGTACCATCAATCCATCCGTCCATCCACCAATTAATCAGTCAATATTTCTTGCTGAAAATACATATTCTAATTAGTTTTTATGGTCTGACCTCAAACTGTAGTCACTGTTTTCAAAAACTGGATTTGAACAACGGGTCTTCAGGTCCCAAGACCTGAGGTTGGATGACTGCTCTGGCAGCCTGTCCTGGGAGCCTCCCTGGCCACCCCTCCCTCAGAGTGGGAGCCCTCTGCGTGTGTCTCTGGCGTGAGCTGCACACAGCGGCCCTGGGTTGCGGACCTGCACGTCATACTGCCGTCTCCTCCACGCCCGCACACGAGGAAGAGCGAGCACCGCAGCATCGATGTTGGTCTCTGGCTATCCCAGCACCAAAGTCCAGGCCCACCAAGCCTGGGAGCCTGCACGTTCTGTTCACCATGGAGTATACACCTACGGCGCCTGGCTCACTGCAATCCAAATAAATATCTCATAATTAAGTAAATACACTGATTTAGAAAGGAAGCACATCTACTTAGCTGCAGACATAAAGTAAAACACTGAGCAAAAATCTTCCTAGAAAAGTTATGGGACTTTTTATCTTAACAATCTGAGTTACTAATAAAAGTCATTTTGGCTACATTTGAATACAGGTGGTTTCCACTGATATCACAGTGAATTTTGGTTCTTTTTTTTTTTTTTTTTTGGTACTGGGGATTGAACTCAGGGGTGCTCGACCACTGAGCCACATCCCCAGCCCTATTTTGTGTTTTATGTAGAGACAGGGTCTCACTGAGTTGCTTAGCGCCTCGCCATTGCTGAGGCTAGCTTTGAACTCGCGATTCTCCTGTCTCAGCCTCCCTAAGTGCTGGGATTACAGGCTTGAGCCACCGCGCCCGGCTAATTTTGGTTCTTTTTAAAATGTAAAAATAGAATAAATACGCCAAAGTTTCCCAGGCTAACGTATCCACAACCATCACCTTCCACCATCTCGTATCTGAAACCTTTAAAAGCAGCTGAGAGTGAAGAACTTGCAGACTTCTGGAGAGGCTCCCACGCGTCCCTGCATTCTTGTCCTTCTCCCAGGGGTGCGGGCAGTACTCTAAGGTCAAGACCTTATTCTACAACGAAATGCTTGACCAATTACACTGCATAGAAAAAGAAAGACCATGTAGTTTCATACTGGTAGATTTTGCCATCAAACAAGCTGGATGCACACTTAGGTTTCCAGAGCTTTTAAACCCAGCTTTGCAGTAAGGGCTGTGCGACGGGCCTGGGCTGCTGAGGCTCCGGGAGGAAGAGAGAGTGAATCCGGCCGAAAAGAACAGCATCCAGGTTAAGTTCGAGTTTGCATTTTGTACCTGGAAAACTGGAATTCAATTTTGTTTGCTCTGTTTGGCAAGGGCAAGAGGGAGAGGAGGACGGCGCAGCCTCCAGGCCTGCCAGAACTTCCACTATCAAAACGTCACGCACCACGGGCTACTTACATTCTGATGAAGCAGGAGTCTTGTTTCATAATGTTTTTAAATACAGAAAATGTGGGATCATGAAAAAAACTACACTAACCAACAGTTATTAAAATCAGAGGGCAGCGGTATAATTCAAGCCTCTTCATAAACACAGTATAATTCAAGCCTCTTCATAAGCCACTGGCGGGACCACTGATTTTAGAGCAGCGGTGAGTGTATTGAGCTACCTGCAGTAGCTGGTGACAAAGTTCCAATATGCTAATACTCCTGTGGCTTGTCATCTAGACTCAACTGAATAAAACGCCTCATTTCACTAGGAGGGTAATGAAGTAACCACTGCTTCCCTGCCCGACCTCTCACACAACCCTGATCCAGGCTGACAATCCCACTCTACATTCTATTGCAGAACTTGTCCTTCTGAGCCCAGGCGCAGTATCCATCTGCAAACTTAGGTAAAGATCCAATCCATCCCAGCACTTAGGGAGGCTGAGACAGGAGAATCACGAGTTCAAAGCCAGCCTCAGCAACAGTGAGACGCTAATCAACTCAGTGAGACCCTGTCTCTACATAAAACACGAAATAGGGCTGGGGATGTGGCTCAGTGGTCACACACGGACTGGTCTTCGGGGTGCTGCCCTGGAAGCCTGAGTTCAGTCTCTGGTACCAAAAAAATAAAAAAAATAAAATCCAACAAAGTACAAAATGAAAGCCATGCCACCATCAAGTGGGATTTATCAAAGTGTGAAAGAAATGTAATTAACTTTGTTCATCATTAACATGATCTGTCTACACAGACAATCCAAAAGAATCTATAAAAAGATTCTTAGAATAAGCAATCATAGTAAAGTTGCTGTATACAAGGTCAGTATACAAAAGTAAACTGCCCTACTATATATATCAGCAATGAACAAGCGGAATTTGCAATAAAAAACACGATACTATTTACATTAGCACCTCCCCCTCTAAGAATGAAATGCTTAGGTATGAATCTAACAAAATATATACAATATCTACATGAGGAAAACGACAACACTCTGGTGAGTAAAATTAAAGAATTAAAACAGAGAAACATTCCATGTTCATGGACAGAAGACTCAATACTGTCAAGATGTCAGTTCTTAGCCAAGTGCAGTGGCACACGCCTGTCATCCCAGCACTTAGGGAGGCTGAGACAGGAGAATCGCGAGTTCAAAACCAGCCTCAGCAACGGCGAGGTGCTAAGCAACTCAGTGAGACCCTGTCTCTACATAAAACACAAAATAGGGCTGGGATGTGGCTCAGTGGTCGAGTACCCATGAGTTCAATCTCCAGTACCAAAAAAAAAAAAAAAAAGTCAGTTCTTCCCAACCTGGTCTATATTTTCAATGCAATTCCACTCATGATTTCAGTTAATTATTTGTCATATTATCAGAAACATTTTTCCCCCAGTGCTGGGTTCAAACCCAGAGCCTTAAACACGTCAGGCAAGTCCTCTACCACTAAGCCACGTCCCCAGCCTCAGCAGCAAACATCGTACATTTACGTGCAGAGGCAAGGACCCAGAATAGTCAACACAATTACTCCTCGACCGGCAGACACAGGGACAACCGGGGCCTCCTGCAATCAGAGCCCATGACCAGCAATCACTAAAAGATCTGATTGCTTCCTCTCCCCGATGTGCGGCTGTCCTGTGCTATGATTTGAACAGCCTATGTCCCCGAAGGCCGCCATCTGCTGGCAGCCTGGTCCCCAGTGTGGTGATGTGAAGCGGTGGAACCCTCGGCCCCGCAGGACAGGGACTGGTCTTCGGGGTGCCGCCCGGAAGCCTTACACAGTTCTTCTGTGTGATGGTGCGCTGTTGGGAAGAGCGAGCAGCGCCCTCCCGGCACATGACCTCCCCTCCCGCACACACTCCTGCCACTGGTGCCATCGGCCACAAGGCTCTCGTCAGCTTGGAGCGAGCCCAGCACCACGCTCGTGGACCTCCAGAACTGAGCTAAATCAACTTATTTTCTTGACCAATTACCCAGACTCAGATATTTTCTTATAGCAACGGAAAATAAATTAATGTACCCAGTAAAAGGCCAAAGGTCCTCCGGGGAAGGATCAACGCCATCGATTTTTGGCAGCGTACCAGGATTCTTCCTCAAGGGAACCCAACAGCCCTACTTTCAATGGATTCTGGGTGTGTTAACAGCCAAGCGTGGGAATTAACTGAGACTGCGGCTACTTCTGTGGTTCAGGCTGGGTTCTGTTTACTACAGATGAAGCTCTTACTTCTATTTCGCTTACGGAACACCGTGGTCAACCAGGGGAGACAAAGGTCTGTGAGAGTCAGCCTTCTGAAGCTGCTTTACCCTGCTGTTCATATTGCAGCCACGCCCCCGGGCCCTGGGGGGCCCAGTGCCACCACGCAGCCCTGCCACCTCCCTTCCAGTTACTCCCCTGCGTTTAGGTTCCCAGTTCAGGGTCCACGGCTCCCACTGCAAGGCCTGGCATGCACATGGGGCAGTCGGAGCTCCTCCAGGATGCTGGGGAAGGGTCCCCCGGCACTCACAGGTGACTCCTCGCGGTCATGGTGGAAAGTGTCTTCCGACCCTCCAGGCAGACCAGTGTTCAGCTTCCTTTGCTACTGGTTTTCCTTACCAGTTGTGCCAGGAGTGGCGATTCCTCGACCCGCCACGCCCGGTGCTCTGGGCCTCTCCTCAGGGCCTCTCCTCCGCACTCCTACATCTGCTCCTGGGCATTTTCCCATCCCCCACTTTAAGAAACAAAACAAAAAACACCTCCTTTCTGATGCCCCCACGGCCTGAAGGACATCACCATGCCCCCCCCTTCCAGAGGAGATGAGCACCTACCTTCTGCGTCTCCAGGACCTTGGCTTGTGGCCTTCCATGATCTGTCTCACTCGTTACCGGTGCTGTGGCCCATCATGTGCAAGTTCTAACCTTCCAACAAGACTAAGCTCCCTGAGGCAAAATCCTTCTGAAATTCGCCTTTACATATTCAAATTATTCATACATAGCAGGGACTCAAGAATTAATGAATGAGTCAACCAAAATCTAAACCGCTTCCACTCAGACTTGTAGGCTGATAAACTCAGATGTGGAATTTATAGACACTGGACAAACACCTGCACTTCAGCACTGGTCACTCCAGCAAACCACCACGGCTGTGACCCTGCCTGAATGGCCCCAGGACCTCCTGAGGGGACTTCCAGCCCAGGGATGAAGGACATCTGCTCCGTTACCTACTCACCATGCCGAGGGAAGCCTGGGCCTGGAGGGGTTCTGCAGTCAACCCAGCCTCTTAGAGAGGCAGCATCCGGCACCTTCAGAGGAGCACACACCATAGCTCTCACCTCTCGTGGGACTGAGGGACCTCTGACCTTCTACCCACTCCTCACACACAGACTGGAGCAGGGGACAAGGGACAGCCGCCAGGAAACTACAGAAACCTACCAGGCCTGGATGCATGAGCCTGGACAGACAGACACTCCCTTCACTGACGCCAGGCGCCCACGGCAGCTCTGGATGGCCGTGACGCACAGCCTCGAGGCAGCCAGAGTCATCGCCACCTGCCACACTGGCACCGACGCCCATGGACGTTTCCAGAGCCTCTGATGTTCACTGACAGGCACAGGAGTTACAGCAGAAGGCATTACTGCAAAACGCAAGAGGCGAAGCCCCAGAGAACAGCCCAGTGTTGGGCCTGAACCAGCGGAAAGGGCGAAGGCCATGCACTCCTGGCTGCGGCCCCAGCAGGCCCCTGCTCCCTGAGGCCCTTGCCCAGCCCCTCCTCACTTCCACGCCCTGGCACTTCCTGCACTGCGCCACACTGCTCTCCTCTGCCCGGGTGGGCTTCCCTGGCCAGGAGAGCGTGCTCTCCATGGCACGGGCTACAACGCCCAGCACGCTCCTTCAGAGTCTGTGCTTTGACGTCGCGGGTGCGGGTGAACAGCACCGGCACAGATGCCTCCCAGGCTGGTTCTGTTAAAAGGCGAGGAGCTGTAAGGAGGTCCCTGCATCCCAGCCAACAGCAAGGCTACTGCCTTCATGCAGGCCTCCCTGCCCAAACTCCCTCCTATCCAGCACCAAAGGGGAAACAAAGCAAAGTTTCTATAACTCTTCAAACCCTTGCCAGCCGTAAACGGGATTCCTATGTCTGCAGAACACTTCATTAGGAACACGTTTCCCTTCACACACCACAACAACCCTGCCAAGCCATGTTCTCCCCATTTCACAGATGAGGGAGCTCAAGCTGGTGAAGACGCACCTGCAGCCCCAGCTGCATGGCTGGCTGAGAGAGGGTCACCTGAGCCCAAGAGTCTGAGGCCACCAGGACAACAGGAAATCCCATTTCAAAAATTAAAAGTAAAAAAGAGCGAGATAATTAAGCTTGAAAGAAGGTCAACAAATTGCTTCAAGTCAGGTGGTTAAAAAGAAAACAGCCAGGACCCCACGCTGGCTTCGCTGCTCATGGACCCCGCGCCCAGACCCCTGTGCCAGGGCTGTGCACACAGCGCCTCCCAGCTTGCCAGCGCTGGTCCAGACAACACCCAAGTTAGACGCTGCAGTCACGAGGAGCGCAGCAATGTGTGCCTGCACGCTCCCACCGCATTCTTTATCAACATAGCGCAGGTGCAGATTCCTGGCTGGCCCAAGCTGATGATGCTTGGGGTTGACAGTCTCCCCCAGCTGCCGAGGCACCACGCCATTGAACAGCCAAGTGCCTTCCTGCCTTAGCCTGAGAAATGTTTCTGAAGTGCCTGAGAAACATTTACATTTATTTCAAATCTATTTTATCCATTTATCTTGATTAATCACTTTAACTTAGTGAAGTAACTCACACGCGGAGTCTGCCACATAACACCTTGTCTACCACTCCAACTCACAAACTCAGCCAACTGGGCACATTCTGAGTGTTCAGAAAGTCTATCTAAATGGTGCACTGCAGAACCCCGGGACATTTTTCTCACGCTGACACTGACTACAATCTGACTTTAAAAAAATCTCATTGTACCTCTCTCCATCTTGCTCACAAACAACATTATAAAAGACTTCACCCTTGCTGCAACCTCTGAACGCTACCTTGTAGTCTCATAGCTAGCAAACTCTACTTCTAAGCAGCACACTTTTCCATAGTTAACCGAGCTAATGTTCACCGTGCACAGCTTCCCGCACTCATTAAGCAGGTGTTCACCAAGGAGCCAGGTGTGGTGGGCACACCTGTAATCCCAGATACTTGGAAAGCTGAGGCAGGAAGAGTGCAAGTGTGAAGCCAGCCTTGGCAATTTCGCAAGATCCTGTCTCAAAATGAAAAGGGCTGGGGATGTGGCTCAGTGACAGGGTGCTTGCCCAGCGTGTACGAGTCTCTGGTTCCATCACACACACAGGAAGGGTGTCAGGGATATGCCTGGTGACCAGGGATGCCCCACTGAGACAATAAATTTTGACTAAAGAACTGAAAGATAAGTAGGAGTTAGCCCGGAGCAGAGAGAGAGAAAACAGTTCCAGGGAGAGGGGGCCATGAGTCTGAAGACCTGCAGGTCGGGAAAAGCACGGAAATGACTGAAGAACAGAAACCCTCGTGTGTAGGGCGCAGGCTAGGACAGGCCGGGCCCAGGCGTGGGAGGCACCCAGTCACAGCAGGCCTCACGCGCTCCTTAGTCATGCATGACACTGGGGCTCCTCTGGACAGAGTTATAAAAGCACGGCCCAGGACATGCGCTGATTCAGTCCCCAGTACCTCCCTTTGCCCTCCGCTCTCCGCCCTGTTCGCTGCCCTCCATGCCGCTGGTCTTTCTTTTCCTAAGGACCTGGTCTTCAGCAGGCAGGGCCTCTGAGTAGGAAGAGGGTCGATCTCACTTGATTTTATTTTTAAAGGTGCAGTAGTTGAAAAAAGCACAGACAAAGGATCAGCAGAACAGACAGGAAGCTCACAGAGAGCCACGTGCAGTCAGCGGGCTCTGACAAGGAACCCAGCGACGCAATGGAGACCGTCTCGCCAACTGGGACAACTGGATGCCGATGCGCAAAAATAGGAATCCAGACACAGACTTAACCTTCCCACAAATCAAAAAGGGATCACAGATCTCGATGTAAAATGTAAAACTAGGACTCCTAGAAGAGCGCAGGAGGAGAGCCAGGCGACCCTGGGTTTGGCAATGACGCTTTAGGCATAACACTAAAAGGAAGATCTATGAAAGAAAAAATCACGTTGGACTTCATTCAACTTTAAAAATTCTGCCCTATAAAAGACACCCTCAGAGGATGAAATGATAAGCCACAAACTGCGGATAAATATTTGCAGACCACATACCCAATAAAGAACGACTCTCCAAAATATACAAAGAACTCTTGAAACTCAACAAGAAAAGACAATTATTTTGCTCAAGCGGCGTGAACAGAAACCTCGCCAGAGGACGGGACAAGCGAGGGGCAACAGGAGTGTGGAAAGCAGCCCTATCGCCCGTCCTGGGGGTCGCAGGCTGCAAGAGCAGAGGGGCATTCCGCCCCCTCCCCAGCATGGCCAGCCCAGAGCACAACAGTGCCAGGCGATACAAAGGCGCAGAGCAACAGCAACTCTCACTCAGTGATGCAGGACGGCAAAATGGGACACGGAGGAGGACCGGCTGGTGGCTTCTCAAGGAACTAAATGCTCTTTCCAAATGATCCAG
Source organism: Xerus rutilus (assembly GCA_028644305.1). Classification (NCBI taxonomy): domain Eukaryota; kingdom Metazoa; phylum Chordata; class Mammalia; order Rodentia; family Sciuridae; genus Xerus; species Xerus rutilus. Next base: position 65,579,704 of record CM053412.1, on the reverse strand, counting down.
AGATCATGCTGTTTGGTATTTTGGTAAGCTGAGGACTTCTGTTTACATCGAAACCCAGACATGAATGTTGTGGCAGTGTTATTGCCAAGACTTGGGAAGCAACCAACACACCCTTCTAGGTGAAGGGACGGGCAGACAGAGGTGCACCCAGCAGGGGGCATGAGTCAGAGGGAGAAGACGGCTGAGGGCTGGGCCCAGTTCCATGCTGGCCTGCTGCATCACACGCGCAGAGCCCGGGCTTGATCCTGAGCACCACAAAAACAAGAAAAGAAAGAGAAAAAGAAGGAAAGAGAAATAAAAAGTGAGCTATCCAGCCCTGCCGCATATGGAGGAATTCTAAGTGCCTGGTGAAAGAAGCCCGTCAGAAAAGCTGCGTCCTGCAGGAATCAACTACACGGCCCCCTGGAAGGCAGAACCGTGATACAGCACGTGGCGGCCAGGGAGTCGGGGACAGAGGGACGGACTGAAAAGGAGCAACAGGATCAGGGGAGAGGGATGAAATCCCAAGATGCAGGCATCTCACACACCACAGAATACCTGGAGAGACAGGCATGGCCCGGGCTCCAAGCCAGAGCACACCCGGGACATGCCCACCAGGTGAGGGAGGTGGAGGCCCCTGGGGACTTCAGTCAGGGCAGTAGCGTGTCAACTGATAGGGAGAGAGGGGACAGCAGACTCAGAGGTCTCCATGAGGGAGAGGGGGAACACAGCGGCACTGGAGAGGGGACAGGGCAGAGGCAGGTGCTTCCCCGTGTAACCACGGAGTTGTATGTGCACCTGTGTGGGGACAGAAAGGAGGCTCCAAGGGAGAAGACCAAGGCGGTGGAAAGATGGGTCAGCGACTCACAGACAGGTAATGTTTGCACCTGCCTGGGAGCCTCAGCACCCTCTCCGAGGCCTTCCTGCGTCAGCACACACGGATCCTCGGCAAACCTGGCCGCAGCCTCTGGCTCCACCATGCGAGTGGTTTCAGTCACTTCCACAGTACTGTCCCTTCCTTTCTTATCTGCAGTGCCCTCTGCCCTAAAGCCCTGCCCTAGATTTCTGCCGCGGCTACCTCCTCCACCTCCACGGGCCGGGGCTGGGCTGCCAGGCTGGCTGCCTTCCCTGTCCTGTCTTACTCACCACAATCCATGTGACTATTAATCACACCACAAACTGCAGAGGTCAGTTACTAAGATACCTAGAACATTCTCTCCAAGTGTGAATGGCACATTCACCAAGAAAACCCCAAAGCTATTCCGAAAACAAGCCTCAAGAAAATTCAAGACTGAAATAACCAAGAATATGTTTTCTGGAAATGCAATGAAATCAGTTAACAATACCTACAACAATCCCAAGAACTGAAAAATTAACTAACACATGTCTAAAGAAATCTCAAGGAGAATTAGAAAATATTTCATAATAATGAAAGCACAATGTACCAAGAGTTGTGGGATGCAGTGAAAGCTGTGCTTAAGAAGCTGACAGCGTGGGCTGGGGCTGTGGCTCAGTGGCAGAGCACTTGCCTTGTATGTATGAGGTCCTGGGTTCGATTCTCAGTACCACATATAAATAAATGAATAAAATAAAGGTCCATCAACAACTTAAAAAAAAATTTTTTTTAAAAGAAAGAAACTCACAGTTTCAGATGGAGGGACAGACATCCTGAAAACACACTCGCCAAAAGCCAAAGAGAGAAACGTACTGAGAGAAATCAAAGACCTACGTAAATACAAATACACGAAATTCTTGAATCAAAAGACTAAATATTGGGGCTGTGGTTGTAGCTCAGTGGTGGAGAACTTGCCTAGCAAGTGTGAGGCACTGGGTTCGGTCCTCAGCATTGTATAAAAATAAGTGAATAAAATAAAGGTATTTGGTCAATGTATAACTAAAAAAAATTGTTTTTAAAAACCAAAAACTTTTTAAAAGACTAAATATTGTTATCTCAGGTTTCTCCCACATTTATTTAATTTTAATACAATCCATATCAAAATCCTAGTCATTTTCAGAGAAACTGATTTAAAAATGTCTATGGAAATGCAAGTTACCTGACTCACAACTTCAGAAAAGAACAACAGAGTTGCGTGACTAACACAACCCAGCCTCAAGACTCAGGACAAAGCTGCAGGAATCCACACCAGGTAGCACTGGCCCAGGACGACCGCACACCAACTGAGAATCCAACATGAGCCTGAGCTGATCGTTAACAAACGTGCCAATGCAGCTCAACAGATGGGCTGGACAGTTGGGTCTCAATCAGGAAACAGACTCAGACCCCCCACCTCACATCACAGACAAAAATTATCTTTAAACAGATCACATATCAAAGATGTATTAAACGTATAGAAAATCTGAATGACAAATAGTTTGTGTAAATTATTCAGTATTTTCCACAGTCATGTTGTCAGTGAGGTAAGCATAAAGAAAAAAAATCTATTAGAATTTATCAAAATTAAAACTGTGCTTCAAAGGACAGCAATAAAGTAAAAGGGCAAGTCACGAGCTGAGCAAAACTGTCTCTCCCATATATTCTATCAGAGACAAAGAAGTTTAATCCAGAATGTGTTTTTTAAAGAGTTAAAACTGATAGGCACTGTAGCACATACCTCTAATCCCAGCAACTCAGGAGGCTGAAACAGGACAATCACAAGTTCAAAGCCAGCCTCAGCAACTTAGTGAAAACTGTCTCAAAATAAATAACTTTTTAAAAGGGGAGCTAGGGATGTGGCTCAGTGGTTGAGCACCCCTGAGTTTAATTCCCAGAACCAAAACCACAAACAGAACTTAGAACTAAGATAAGCAGTCCAATAAAAATGGGCCAAGGATTTGAACACACATGTCCCCAAAGAAAATATATAACTTATGAGCATGTGAATAAAGGGCCTGTATCATTAGTCACTAGTAAAAGCACAGTACAAGGTGGCATTTTATGTCCTCTAGACCAATTCATATAAAGATAAAAATCCCTAGAATTGGGAGAATGTGGAACCCAAGAACTCAGATTTGCTGGTGTGAATATAAAATAATACAACCATATTAGCCAGGTGCACTGGTGCATGCCTTTAATCCCAGCAACTCAGGAGGCTGAGACAGGACGATCCCCAGTTTGAGGCCAGCCTCAGCAACTTAGTGGGGCCCTAAGCAACTTAGCAAGATCTTGTCTCAAAACAAAACTTAAAAAGGGCCAAGGATATGGCTCAGTGGTCAAGCCCCCTGGGTTCAATGCCCAGTACCACCCCCTCCACCCAAAATACAACTATACTGCACAATACATGGCAATTTCTTGTAAAGATCAAACACATTTACCATATTACCAATCAATTACATTCCACGTTATTTATCCAAGAAAAATTAAAATGCAGGTCCACAAAAGGAATCATACATAAAAGCCCACAGCAGAGTCAGCTGCAAGGGCCCCAAATTGTAAGACTCCGACTGCCGAATAGCAGATGGATGGCCAAACCGCCTGCAATAAACGGACAGAACGGAAACCGCCAGTGATGTGCGCTCTGACACCCACAAAGGCCTTGGGGCTCCTTCAGAGGTCAGTCCTGAACCTGAACAGAAAGGCGTGCACACAGAGTGTATTCAGCATGACCACATTACATGAACCTAGGGCTGGAGGGCCTTGTCTGCAGAAAGAGCTTCCCAGGGTGAAAAACTGGCCAGAACCTTAGCTACACGAATGTACAAATTGTTAGAACTCATCAACTTAAACATTTACATTACTGGCATTTTATCATATTTAAATGAGACCTCAGGCCCCGACCCCACGTGCAAAAGAGGAGACCCCCCCATCTATCATTGGCTGGCTGTCCCTGCCTACTTCTGTCTAGAGACAACAGCCAGGACCAGGAAGATCATCCTCAAGGTCCCTGCAGGCCCAGTAACACCAGAAGTGAGGTATTGGTAACTTGTAGGGACACAAGATTGTAGGGTAGAAACTATAATACCTCAGATTAGCATTGCTAAAGGGGAAGACGCATGAACAACAGGAAAAATCAAGGGAAGAAAATGCCCCAAACAAACCAAGATGCTGCAATAATATAATCCATTGACAGCACAGCAGATGTCAGAGGAGTTCAGAACTACATCATTAAAATCATCTGTGAAGCACAGAATAAAATTGAGCAAATACAGGCAGCAATTGATCAATCCAACAAAGAGATTAGAGAGCAAACACAGGCAACAATTGATCAATCCAACAAAGAGCAAATACAGGGAGCAAAAGATGACTCCACAAAAGAGATAGAAACTCTGGGGGGAAAAAACACAGACATCCTTGAAATGAAAGAAACAAAACTTCAGTAGAAAGCATCACCAACAGACTAGATCACTAGCAGCTCAGGAAATGAAGATAAAATATATAAACTTGAAAATAAAGTTAACCACACATGAAGATGGTAAGAAACCATGAACAGAACATCCAAGAATTATGGGATAGCATCAAAAGACCAAATCTAAGAATTACTAGGATAGAGGAAAGCACAGTGATACAAACCAAAGGAACACACAATCTCTTCAATGAAATAATATCAGAAAATTTCCCAAACTTGAAGAATGAATTGAAAACCAAATACAAGAGGCTCACAGGACACCAAATGTACAAAACTACAACAGATCCACACCAAGGTACATTATACTGAAAATGCCTAACACACAATAAGGATAGAATTTTAAAAGCTGCAAGAGAGAAGGAGCAGATTACATACACAGGGAAACCAATTCAGATTCCAGCAGATTTCTCAACCCAGACCCTCAAAGCCAGGATATCCTGGAACATCATATACCAAGCTCTGAAAGAAAATGGGTGCCAACCAAGAATCTTATAACCAGCAAAATTAAGCTTCAGATTTGATGATGTAATAAAAACCTTCCATGATAAACAAAAGTTAAAAGAATTTACAGTAAGAAATTTTTCCTTGGCAAAATATTCCAGAAGGAAGAAATGAAAAACAACAATGAAAATCAGCAAAGGGAGGAACTGCACTAAAGGAAAAGCCAATCAAAGGAGAAACCAAGTCAAGTTAAAAACCAAAAATAAACTAAAATGAACAGGAATACAAGCCATATTTCAATAATAACTCTGAACATTAATGGCCTAAACTCATCAATTAAAGACACAGACTTCAAGAGACTCATCTCATAGAAAGAGACACATAGACTGAAGGTGAAAAGATGGGGAAAAACACAGCACTCAAGTGGACCACATAAACAAGCAGGGGTTTCCATCCTCATATCAAATAAAGTGGACTTCAAACCAAAAATAGTCAGAAGGGATAAAGAAAGACATTCCATACTGCTTAAGGGAACCATACATAAAGAATACATAACAATCATAAATATCTATGCCCCCAAACAATGCAGCAACCACATATATCAAACAAATCCTTCTCAATTTTGAGAATCAAACAGACCACAACACAATTATACTGGATGACTTTAACATACCTTTCTCAGCCCTAGACAGATCTTCCAAACAAAAACTAAACAAAGAAACCACAGAACTTAATAATACAATCAATGATTTAGAATTAACAGACATGTACAGAATATTTCAACCATCAACAAGTGAATACACTTTTTTCTCAGCAGCACACAAATTCTTCTCTAAAATAGACCATATGTTATGTCACAAAGCAAGTCTTAGCAATTACAGAACAAATACTACTCTGCATTCTATCAGAACATAATGGAATGAAATCAGAAATCAATGATAAAATAAAAAATAGAAGCTACTCCATCACCTGGAGACTAAATAATATGCTATTGAATGATGCTTGGATAACAAGATATCAAGAAGGAAATTAAAAAATTCTTAGAGGTAAATGAGAACTCTGATAAAACATATCAAAATCTCTGGGACACCATGAAGGCTGTGTTAAGAAGAAAGGTCATTGCATTAAGTTCATTCATTAAAAGAAGAAAAAGTCAACAAATAAACAACTTGACATTACATCTCAAAGCTCTAGAAAAAGAACATATCAAGACCAAAAGAAGTAGAAGACAGAGCCAGGCGTGGTGGCACAAGCCTGTGATCCCAGCACTTAGGAGGCTGAGACAGGAGAATCGCGAGTTCAAAGCCAGCCTCAGCAAAAGTGAGGCGCTAAGCAACTCAGTGAGACCCTGTCTCTACATAAAACACAAAATAGGGCTGGGGATGTGGCTCAAGGGTTGAGTGGCCCTGAGTTCAATCCCCAGTACCAAAAAATAAATAAATAAAAGAAGTAGAAGACAGGAAATAATTAAAATCAGGGCTGAAATCAATGAAATTGAAACAAAGGAAACAATTTAAAAAATTAACAGAACAAAAAGCTGTTTCTTTGAAAGAATAAATAAAATTGATAAACCCTTGGCTACGCTAATGAAAAGAAGGAAAGAGAAAACTCAAATTACTAAAATCTGAGATGAAAAAGGAAATATCACGACAGACGCTATTGAAATACAGAAGATAATTAGAAACTATTTTGAAAATCTACACTCCAGTAAAACAGAAAATCCTGAAGCTATCGACAGATTTCTAAAGGCATATGATCTGACCAAACTGAATCAGGAGGACATACACAACTTAAACAGATCAATTTCAAGCAATGAAATAGAAGACACTGTCAAAAGCTCACCAAGAAAAACCTGGGACCAGATGGATTCTCAGCCAAGTTCTACAAGACCTTCAAAGAAGAATTAATACCAATACTTCTCAAATTATTCTATGAAATAGAAAAGGAGGGAATCCTTCAACACTCATTCTATGAGGCTAGTATCACCCTGATTCCAAAACCAGACACACATCAAAGAAAGAAAACTTCAGGCCAATATTCCTGATGAACACTGATGCAAAAATTCTCAATAAAATTCTGGCAAATTGCATACAAAAATACATAAAAAAGATAGTGCACCACGATCAAGTGGGGTTCATCCCAGGTATGCAAGGTTGGTTCAACATACAGAAATCAATAAACACTAATTCATCATATCAATAGACTTAAAAGGCAAGAATCATGATTATCTCTATAGATGCTGAGAAAGCATTTGACAAAATATAGCACGTCTTCTTGTTCAAAACACTAGAAAAAACAGGGATAGTAGGAACATACCTCAACATAGTAAAAGCTATCTATGCAAAACCAAAGGCCAACATCATCCTAAATGGGGAAAAATGGGAAGCATTCCCTCTAAAAATGGGAACAAAACAGGGATGCCCTCTTTTACCACTGCTATTCAATATAGACCCTGAAACTCTAGGCACAGCAATTAGACAGACAAAATAAATTAAAGGGATACAAATAGGAAAAGAAGAACTCAAACTATCATTAGTTGTCAATATGATTCTTTACTTAGAGGATTCAAAAAATTCCACCAGAAAACTTCTAGAATTAATGAATTCAGCAAAGTAGCAGGAAATAAAATTAATACCCATAAATCAAATGCATTTCTTTTTTTTTTCCCCGTTTGGTACTGGAGATTGAACTCAGGGGTACTCGACCACTGAGCCATATCCCCAGCCCTATTTTGTGTTTTATGTAGAGACAGGGTCTCACTGAGTTGCTTAGCACCTCGCCGTTGCTGAGGCTGGCATTGAACTTGCAATTCTCCTGTCTCAGCCTCCCTAAGTGCTGGGATTACAGGCTTGCACCACCACGCCTGGCTTCAAATGCATTTCTATACATCAATGATGAATCCTCTGAAAGAGAACTAGGAAAACTACCCCATTTACAATAGCCTCAAAAAATAAAATAAAATAAAATATTTGGAAATCAGTTTAACAAATGAGATAAAAGACTTCTACAATAAAAACTACAGGACACTAAAGAAAGAAATTGAAGATGATCTCAAGAGATGGAAAGATCTCCCATGCTCTTGGATAGGCAGAATCAATATTGTCAAAATGGCTATCCCACCCAAAGCACTATACAGATTCAATGCAATTCCAATTAAAATCCCAACATCATTCCTTACAGAAATATAAAAAGCAATCGTGAAATTCATTGGGAAAAATAAGACACCCAGAATAGCCAGAACAATCCTTAGGAAGAAGAGTGAAGTAGGAGGCATCACAATACCAGACCTTAAACTACACTACAAAGCTATAATAACAAAAACGGCATGGTATTGGCACCAAAATAGACATGTAGATCAATGGCACAGAATAGAAGACACAGGGAAAAACTCACGTAAATACAGTTATCTCATACTAGACAAAGGTGCCAAAAATGTACACTGGAGAAAAGATAACCTCTTCAACAAAGGGTGCTGGAAAAACTGGAAATTCATATGCAGCAAAATGAAACTAAACCTCTATCTCTCACCATGCACAAAACTCAACTCAAAGTGGATTCAGGACCTAGGAATTAGACCAGAGACCCTGCACCCAATTGAGGAAAAAGTAGATCCAAATCTTCATCATGTCAGATTAGGCCCCGACTTCCTTAAGAGTCCTAAAACTCAAGATATAAAAGCAAAAATCAATAAATGGAATGGATTCAAACTAAAAAACTTCTCAGCAAAAGAAATAATATGAGGTAAACAGAGAGCCTACATTCTGGGAGCAAATTTTTGCCCCCCACACATCAGATAGAGCACTGATCTCCAGGCTATATAAAGAACTGAAAAAGCTGGGCGCAGTGGCGCACGCCTGTAATCCCAGCACTTTGGGAGGCTGAGACAGGAGGATCGCAAATTCAAAGCCAGCCTCAGCCACAGCGAGGCGCTAAGCAACTCAGTGAGACCCTGTCTCTACATAAAACACAAAATAGGGCTGGGGGTGTGGCTCAGTGGTCAAGTGCCCTGAGTTCAATCCCCAGTAGCCCTCCTCCCCCGGAAAAAAAAAAAAACTCAAAAAACTTATCAACAAAAAAAAACAACCCAACCAATAAATGGGCTAAGAAGCTGAACAGACGGTTCTGAGAAAAAGATATACAATCAATCAACAAATATATGAAAAAATGTTCAACATCTATAGCCATTAGAGAAATGTAAATCAAAACTAAGATTTCATCTCATGCCAGTCAGAATGGCAGTTATCAAGAATACAAACAACAGTAAGAGTTGGCGAGGTTGTGGGGGAAAAGGCCACTCATACATTGCTGGTGGGATTGAAAATTGGTACAACCAATCTGGAAAGCAGTATGGAGGTTCCTTATAAAACCTGGACTGGAACCACCATTTGACCCAGCTATCCCACTCCTCAATCTATACCCAAAGGACTTAAAAACAGCACACTACAGTGACGCAGCCACTTCAATGTTTATAGCAGCTCAATTCACAATAGCTAAACTGTGG
>CM053412.1:65506545-65569940 GCA_028644305.1 Xerus rutilus | reverse complement strand
CAGGGGGCGCGCGGGAGGGGGTCCCGGGCAGAGGGCGCGGGGGGGGTCCCGGGCAGAGGGCGCAGGGGGGGGCCGGGGAAGGGGTCCCGGGCAGAGGGCGGGGGGGGCGTGGGAGGGAGTCCTGGGCAGAGGCCACGGAAGGGGGTCCTGGCAGAGGGCGGGGGGGGGTGGCGGGGAAGGGGGTCCTGGCAGAGGGTGTGCGGCCCGGGAAGGGGGTCTCGGGCATAGGCCGCGCGGGGGGTGGGGGGGAGAGCCGGGGAAGGGGGTCCCGGCAGAGGGCGCACGGGGGGGGGGGGGCGGCCAGGGAAGGGGTCCCGGCACAGGGCACCGCAGCGCAGCGGCCGGAGAAGGGTGCGCTCGGGGCATCTGCCAAGGGCAAGGCAGCCAGCGGGGGAGGACGAGCCACGCAGCCCAGGCGGGCGGGAGCTGGCAAGGACTCGGACTCCCATGCTGAAGGTGAGAAGAGGGACCCCGAGCTGCCTGCCCAGGCAGGGACAGGACTCCTCAGCAGCTTAATGGCTACGGCTGAACCACCACCGGTGCACACGTCGAGGTCTCTGTCCCCATCAGACACAGGTCTGTAGGGGAACTCAGGGTTCCACTTGGGACAGATGATGTCTGAGCCACCCTGCTGACATCTAAGAGGACGGGCCCACCGACGGTGGAGCAGGGAAAGCAACGCAGGTCAGCTCGGCGATGTCCAGCGTAAATCAGGGCACAGAGACCGTGACTTGAACAATGAGACCGCTGAGATCCCTGTCCTAGATTCCGGGGCGCCAACACAGAAGCTGCCAGGATTTTCCTTTTTCTGAGGCAATGAAGAACTGACAGCAACTCAGAGTTTCTCAGGCAAAGACTCAGAGGGCTTTTGAAACGTGTGTGAGATCTGTTAAACCCATGCAGCAGACTCACACTGTAGACAAAAGCATTTCATTTTTCATTCACATAATTCTTTTTTCAAGAGCAAGATTCTTTTCGCATGTTTGAGCATCAGAAAAACTACAGATGAGGGCTGGGGCTGTGGCTCACAGGTAGAGCGCCCGCCTAGCACACGTGAGGCACTGGGTTCAATCCCCAGCACCACATAAATGCACACAATCAGTGCTGAGCTGCAGTGCCCTCCACAGACCCCAGACCAGCACCCCTCCCACATTTAATCCGTCCAACCCACCCAACACCCAAGCCAAGCCAGCCAGCGGTGCAATATAGCATGGGGAGTCCCCTCGCGACCACAGGGCTCACTGCTGCCCCACGGACACAGGAAGTCAGGGCACAAGGTGACTGCCAGGGGAAGACCAGACTCGAACTCCACCACAGAAACTGGCACAGGAGGCTGGAGCCCACGTACCCACCCAAACGCAACTATTGTGAGCTGAGGGCCGTCTGCAGGGACAGCTATGGGGCACCACCCGGACCACCTTCCCAGCCCAGCCAGGTACTTCTGTTCTCTATTGCTACTGTTAGGGTCTCTTGTCCCCATCTAAGTATTTGTCACAGGTCACTCTTCTTAGTACTTGATCATTAGCCTATAAAAATAAAGCCTCTATCTTGATACTATAGTTTTAAATCAACTTAAACCAGTTACAAAATTCTCACCCTGCCTAATTATTAATTAAAACAGGCTTCAAATATAAACTAAAAACATATTGTATTAACTGTAATTTACTTAGAAAACTCTCTGCTTAAACTTTTAAGATACATAGACATGAGAATTACTAATGCTATCACTTAATCACTGAACTATCAATAAAGACTAATATATTAAGGTATTGAACAGCAGATCAATTTATTTGAAATGCAGAATGAATTTTAATAAAAATTAGAGTTTTACAACATGAAATGTACTATATAAAGTCCTCTGTAAGCAAAAGGTCATTGTAATTGTGCTTATCTAATAAAATGGTTGTCAGAGTTCACCACTTTCTGACCCGCCCTGGAAAGGCAGGCTGTTTCATGCGTCCATTAGTCCCTTCGATAAACACTGCCGCCAGTGGGCAGGAAGCCAGAGCACGCAGTGCCCAGCAGGAAAGGCCAGACTCAGAACTCCAGCACAGAACCCCCAGGGTGGAAACCCAAGCCCCACCGCATATGCAGCACCCAGCTGGGCTGGGACACAGCCTGGGAAGCCACGCCAGCTCCTTTCCTGAGGCTACTGAGATCCAGTGGGAGACTCACGGAAGGCTGCACGCAGTTAAACGGCAGGCTGCTCCCACAGAAGCATGTGCAGAATGCCCCCCACAAAGCCCCGTGAGGGGCAGTAACTCAGTAGGGAAGCATTCTAGGGAAGGAACATCTTAGCTCAGGCTTCACAAAACAGCTTACAGGCCAGGCAAAGCGGCAGGCGTGCTCTGAGCAGGAGGAAAGCTCTGCGCATGTCTGAAAGCCAAAGAACATAAGGCTTTCCAGTCTTAAAAATGCACCAACACAGGGTGAGCAATCCCTCGCCCACAACGCCTGGGCCCGCAGGTGCCCCGAGTGCAGAGCAGCCTGGGTTGGGGAGCATCTGCACAGGCTTGGCTGGTTGGCATTCCTCCCCTGCAAATCCAAAATCCACCTGGGGTCACATCCAGGCTTCCTGAATGCTGGGTTCCAAAGCATTCTGGAGATCAGATTTTTGGATTAGGATGGTCAGCCAGTACCATCAAAATAAAGAACAGGAGGGGAAAGGGATGAGGCCAGAGAGGCACACAAATCAAACGCACTCCGTGAGGTAAGTAAACAGGGAGCCTAACCATGGCGAACCGGGAGCCTGGCTGCATAAACGATAATACGTCCATAGAACGCAATGTTAATCACCATATTAAGGTGCTGAAATATATTTACAAACGTGGAAAACGTGTGTCAAGATGTGTATTTACTGAGCATCTATTACTGCACTGAGCTTGGCAGTGCAGTAACAAAATCAAGTTACAAACTGGTATGTTTACGCGTGACTGGATTCCCATGAAGAACGTGTGCATGCCCGCAAGAAAGGAGGTGAGAACAGAAAATGCTGGCAGCTATTATTTTGGGGAAATGGGGCTGGAGGAGATCTATTTTTTTTTTGCTTATCTTTCCCTCTTATTATAAAAATTAGTATAAACAATCCAAAGTAGGCTGGAATCCTCTGCACAGGGCCAAGAAAACACGTAGCTCCTCCACCATGAAGTCTGCAAATGTTAAGATATAAGTTGTTTCTGTTTCTAAAGTGATGCTCCACCTCCTCTTCCTTGGAAAGCTTCCTTATTCCAGGCCCTGCAATATGGCCAGGAGGATAAATGGGGCTGGGCTCCTGCTCTCAAAGGGCTCATAGTCAAGGGGGACAGGCAGGTAAACAGCGAGTGACGTAGTGTCATAACTGCTAATGGAGAGACCACAAAGAACTGTGGCGCTGAGGACAGAGACCTCTGGCCTTCTAGAAGCTGCTCTTCAGTACCTGCCGCCTGTGCCCCAGAGAGTCCCATTCATAGCACAACACCATGACCTATTTGCCACCAGAGGAGAAAAGGGGGAAGGAGGGTAGAGAGGGACACCACAGCAACTGTACCAGCCAGGCCCACGATGGCGCACTGACACTCTGACCTGCTGCACAAGGCGCCTGCTGTGAGGAGCACACAGCCGCACTTATCAGATGGTCTCCTGTTCTCCAGCCTTTGGGTTGTCAAGGGCAGATGGCAATCAGCTCTGGCTGTGTGTCCACAGCTTTCCAGTCAGCCAGAGAGGGAGCCCTGCAGTGCCTGGCTTCTACTGAAAGAAGCAGAAAATGAAGGGCAAAGTGGAGGCCAGGAAAGAAGGCCAGCACGCGCTCTCATGCTTCCCAGTAAACCACAGCCATGCTCCTCTCTGCCTGCATCTCGACCCTCAGACTCCCAAAGCACTTGCTTTGATTTCCAAGTCGTTTTCCTTTTCTTTTCCCAGATACTTCACTTTGCTCTTCCACCCTCTGCCTCCGGCTTTCCTTGCCTAAGTACAACAGGCAAGGTCAATGCTGTCACTCTGAGCATTCAAACCTTCATCACGATAGAAGCTGGTGAAAAACAGGTTCAAAAAGGGAGAGGCTGTATTTTTCACAGCGTGGACCACGTAGGTACCTGTGATGTATCACCCATGACAGACGCTCGCGGGGGGATTTCATCAGGAGAAACTGTGGCTTGTATAAAATCGTGTACATTGCAATGGCTGCATCGGATCCAATGTGAAAATTTTAGAATATTGTTTTGTTCACACATGGTTAATCTTAATATTCAAAGTGACATTCATATAACTCATAAGACTCAGCTGGGAGCTGTGACTTTTGGAATTGACTTTAATAACCCATGACACGTTCCTTAAGCAGTCACTGGCTATGAACCCCTGACACCAAAGCTGTCCTCTGCAGGGCCTGGTAACCCCTTCCCTGTCTCCTCCTCCCCTTGGGAGAGAGCAGTGCTGGAAGCCTGGTCAGCCCCTCCTCCCTGCTGCCTCTCCTGACAAAGGCCTTCCCCCCTCCTTGGCTCCTTGGCATAATCCAAGCCCCACTTACTTCCTACTCGGAACCTCTGTTCACTGTTGCGTTTTACATGCTCCCTCCCTTCCCTCCCCTCCCTCCCTCTACACACACACACTCTCCAACCATCAGCCCACCTGACCAGCCACAGGGAGGGGAGCTGTGGAACAGGTCAGCGGGCGCGGCTTGCCCTGTGGACAGACGCTGAAGGCAAACCCCCGCAGGACGGAGCCAGGGAAGCCGGCCTAGGCCTAACTGCCCACGGCTCAGGGGACACTATTAACTCTGTCCCTGTGCCGGGCACTTCTGAATGTTGCCACATGAATGGCTTCGTTGCAGGCCTCCAAAAGAGCTCAACTATTTCAGAGGGATATTTGGCCAGAAGAAAAGGAAAAGCTGCACGTTAACAATCTTGTTCAGAACAGTGTGCGAAGGGCCTCAGCACTGGGGTCTTGCCCCAGGAACATTCGTGAAGCAAACACGGTCTCCACTGTTTTTTCAGAGCTACCCAACTGTCTGCAATAGCTGCTTAGTTTCTGTGCCCCCCTTCCAGGGCATAATTAAATACGCAGGCTGAAGGAGGAGGAGGAGATGGAATCCAACGGTGCAGATGGGTGCAGATGCCAGGCGACCGTGCAGCCGGGTGTGGGGGCCCCGCCCTGCCCAGTACACCCCACTGGCTGGCATCTAGATAATGGGCTGCGGGCATCTGGAGGGTGTGGGAGGGTGCAGAGGCAGCCTGGCCACATACTTCAGATTTTTATACAACAGATCGGTCTGGGTCATCCAACTCAAGGGCAGATGATATTTGCTATTTCAGAATTTTGAACTATATGGTAGAAAACTAATGTCTGAATCATTAACTCCTCACGTATTTTTCTTACACTTATTTGATATAGTTCTATTTCCCTAAATATGTACATTTTCTTCTTAAATTAGAAATATGTAATGGATATAAGATAGTGCAGATCTAAAATTCATTTCAAATTATGTCAGAAGCAATGGTTCCTTTAAGAATATTCTCCACGTGCCTGGTTTGTTCGTTCATTCTTTTTTTTAAGAGTTTTTGCTTTGTTGTTGTTATTTTATAGATCGACACAATACCTTCATCTTATTTATTTTTATATGGTGCTGAGAACTGATTTGAACTCAGTGCCTCACGCCTGCTAGGCAAGTGCTCCACCACTGAGCTACAGGCCCAGCTCTGGGTTCTTTCTTTTTTTTTTTTGGTACTGGGGATTGAACTCAGGGGCACTCGACCACTGAGCCACATCCCCAGCCCTATTTTGTGTTTTATGTAGAGACAGGGTCTCACTGAGTTGCTTAGCACCTCACTGTTGCTGAGGCTGGCTTTGAACTCGCGATCCTCCTGTCTCAGTCTCCCTAAGTGCTGGGATTACAGGCGTGCGCCACCGCGCCTGGCTTGGACTATTCTTGAGACTCTCCGGTAAGTTTTAAGTCCTATCAAAATGAAATTCCTAGGGGCTGGGACTGTAGCTCAGTGGTAGAGCGCTTGCCTAGCATGTATGAGGCACTGGGTCCGATCCTCAGCACCACGTATAAATAATAAATGAATAAAATAAAGATCCATCAACAACTCAAAAAATATTTTTTAAAAAAAATGAAATTCCTAGAGGATATTTACAGGCTCAGCAAGAAAACAGGCAGCGCTGAGGCCCTGCACCGGCCCTGCCCTGCAGGGAGGGGGACTCTGGTGTGAAGCTTGTTGGGGGGCCCCAGAGCAGGAGGACACAAGGACCTGCTGTCTCCCAGGCTGCCCCGCTGGTGCCTACTCCTCTGGACTTCAGCTTCTGAGGCAATTTCCTTGTCATTTAAGTCAGCTTACATTTTTAGGAACTTTGTGATACAATTTTAAATACATAGGAGTTTCAAAAATAGCACTAAGAGCCGGGCAGAGTGGCACACGCGGGAGGCGGAGGCGGAGGACTGTAAGTTCCAGGCCATCCTGGGGAACTTAGTGAGATCCTGTGTCAAAATCTACAAGAACCAGAAGAGGGCTGGGGGTGTAGCTCAGGGGTAGAGTGCCCCCGGGTTCGATCCCTAGTCAGAAAGAAAAAAAAAGGCCTGGGACTTCCTACATCACCTTTGCCCAGATTCACCCTCAGTCAGTGCTCTGCCACACTTGCTTCATCCTGTTTCCTCACACACTCTCTCACCCTCGTCACACTCACAGGAGTAAAACCATTTGAGTAGAATGCACACATCACGGCCGTCCCGTCTCCAAATACTGTGGTGTCATTTCCTAATACAGATGCGCCCTGGAGGCTGCAGCACCATGATCAGCATCAGGAACTCACCACAGATACAGTCTACCCCACTCTGTACTGGAACTTCAGCAACTGTCCCTGTGCTACCTGTGGCAACCTGGCGTCACTCACTGGATGTTTCATCAAGTCTCTTTAGTCTCCTCTGATCTGGAACAATTCTCAGCTTTGTCCTTCTTGACAATGTCACCTCTGAAGCCCTGGTCCCTAGGGCATTAGGCTCATCTCAGGTTCCTGGGCTGTGCGTCGCTGCAGGACACCTGAGGAGCACACCGGGAGGCACGGGTGCCATGTGTCACCTGAAGTGGGCAGACGCTGAGGTGTCCTGCTGCTCATGCCTGTGTGGGCATTCCCGGTGCACACAGGCTGGCCCTGTGATGTGCCTCTAGCTACAGGATGCAGCCTGACTCAAGCACACGACCATGTTAGGTGAGCTGCAGTTTCCAGTGCCACAGTCACCCTCCTGGCTCCTGCGGGGAAAAGGTGGCCACGGGGAACCCACATAGCAAGAACCACAGCCGCCCCTAGGAGCCAAGGCCAGCACACAATGCAGCTGTCAGGGGACCTGCATGACAGGAACTGCAAAGGCTCCACATGACGAAGCTGTTAGTCCTACAACCACAGGAAGGGAATGTGGCCAACAAGCTCAGGAGACAAGAATGGGAAGAGGACCCTTCTTCCCCAGCTGTGCCTGAACGACCAGCCCAGCTGATCCCTGGATTCCAGTTTCAGGGACCCTAAGCAGAGGACCCAGCTGCCAGGTCCAGCTTCCTGACACACAGAAACCATGACATGAAAAATATATTATTGCTTTAAGCTTCTAAGTTGGTGGCAAAATTGTTTTAAAGCAATAGAAAACTAATCCAGTCAGGTACTGTGAGTTCACCCTTTAAGACGGTCACTCCAATGTTCAAGCCCTTGGAGTCAATCCACAGCACCAAAATAAATAACTAAAACTGCCACATCACACTCAACAATCTGACAAATCACAGAGCAAAGTTTTTAAATGACTTTGAGACACAGCCACGCTCTCAAGATGGCCATGAGCCCGTAGACCTTAAGCAGAACAGGAAAGTGCAGCCGTGAAGCTCTCCAGCCACAGTCAGCGTTTCTGTATCCAGACCAGCAGGAGGCAGGGAGCAGGCAGAGCAGACTCCAAGTGCGGTCCACTGTGCGAGGCAGGGGAGGAAACCGAGGCTGCCACTGCTGCATGGGGCAGCGCGTGCCAGACAGCGAGGCCTGCACAGCAGGGAGCCACGGGTGCAGCACAGCTGCAGGCAGGCGAGGAGAGGCACAGCCCAGGTGCGGGAGCCGAGGAGGAAGGCGCGTCCTGCTTCTCTGGGCAAGTCCCACATCTCTCATCACATTTTCAGTGAAGTCAGTGACCCCCAAGTAGTGAAGGATCCTGCCCTAAAGCGCGTGTGAGCTGACACAGCGGGAGCCACACCCCGGCCTCCAGGGCCGGCCACACGGCGTGTTTTCTTATGTCCTATTTCTTCAAATGTGTGTGTGCCCACTCTGTGCCAGGCGGTGCACGCATTTGAAAGATCAGAGAACGAACAAACTCTGCCTACGCTCGTGAGGGCAGGCACGCGCTCAGCTCAGGCCAGGCCGCGTGGCTCCGCTCTGAGCGGAGTGGGTGCACTCCCAAGTTCACAGAAGCATTGTCCACAAGAGCCACAAGTGGAAGCAAGCGATCGTTCAGCGGGTGAATGGGTGAACGGGACGTGGCCCAGGCAGAAAGTGGATGACGACTCAGCCTTCAAAAGGAAGGAACGGCACCCCATGCTGCAGCACGGGAACCTGGAGGACATCACCAAGCCAAACAAGCACTACACGAGCCCCTCAGAAACAGAGCAGAGTGGCTGCTGCCAGGGCAGGGGACAGGGAGAAGGGCAGAGAGTTTCAAGTTTGCCAAATGAAAAAGTCCTGGGGTTCTGTGGCGCAGCATTGTAGGTGCACATAACACCAACAAAAAGTACATTTAAAAATGGTTAAGATGGTGAATAGAATGGGTTTCTTTTTTTTTTTTTTGGTACTGGGGATTGAACTCAGGGGCACTCGACCACTGAGCCACATCCCCAGCCCTATTTTGTGTTTTATGTAGAGACAGGGTCTCACTGAGTTGCTTAGCGCCTCGCCATTGCTGAGGCTGGCTTTGAACTCGCGATTCTCCTGTCTCAGCCTCCCTGAGTGCTGGGATTACAGGCGTGTGCCACCGCGCCTGGCTAGTACCATGGGTTCCTTACCACCATTTTTTAAAAGGCAAACGTTTACCACCCCACTTGTTTGCCAGCAGACCCCAGGGGAGGGCAAGGGAACCAGAGAAGCCCGCGGGGGGAGCAGAGCTCTGAATGCGGTTTCAGCCCCTCGCCATGACCAGCGGCTGAAACAAGAGACCCGCGGGATCGTCTTCTGGGTGACTTGCTCCTGCGTCCATGTCTGAATACCCGATGAACCAAGCTCACCCAGGGGAGCGCTTACACAGAGCTGCCCCACACTGCCCTCCTCCAGGCACCCGGGTCCTCTCCCCCACACGCCTTAGCACTTGCTGTTTCTTCTGCCTGGCTTGGCTGCTCCCTCAGAAAGAGCTCTTCCCTTCTGACACCTGCACAGCGGCCTGGAGGGGCCTCTCCTCTGCTCCACCCGCCCCGCGGTCCATTCCCCTTCTTGGTTACAGCACTCCCATCAGCACACCGCCTCTCAACACGAGGAGGCCCACGCAGGCAGAGGTGCTGTGGGTTCTGCTCACTGACGAACCTCAGAGCTTAGCAGAGGTATGAGCCCCGCAAAGAAAGGAGGCATGGATGCTTTGTTTCTGCTCTCTCTGCAGAAAGAAGGAAAAGAAAGGAGGAGGAGAAGGAAAGAAGGGAGAGAAGAGGAAAGAGAGATGGGGAGGGAGAAAGGACAAGGAGAGGGTGCTTCTGACCAGCCATGGAGAGCTGCTCTCAGCCCAGCTTGCTCCCAGGCTGCTCACCTAGAGCAGCAGATGGTTTTCTCCCTTTAATTACCTGATTTGTATACTTAGCAATGTAATGTTCCCTTTTATTAGTACTATACCCATAATTAAAAAGCTGCCTTACCCTCACACCTGCTCAACAACAGAATAAAAGATAATTTGGTTAGGACAAGAAATCTGCTTTTTCCTTAGCTCAAAGTAAATCTCAAAGAACGTCTCCACTAGCGGGAAGCCACGCGCTGCCACGCCAGGTCTGTGGCTCCCTCTCTACCTGCTTCACCCGGGAGTGAGCAAGCTTCCTGGCTTCCACCGCTGAGGCCCGTGGGCAGCTTCTAGGTGCACTTTCCTGCATGCTCATGGAAAGGTGTAACTGCAACTTTTAACCCTCCCTCACCTTTCACGCTTTGCTTTTGAACTGCTCTTCTTCTCAACTGTTTTTATTTTCTCTCCCAGCTGAAATTGGTAGAGATCTCTAAAGAGACTCGATTTTATGGAAATCAACTAAATCATAGCCTTGAACTGTGGCCAGGCCCCTCAGGCCTCCCTTGCCCTCATCTAACTGGGTCCAGGGACACAGCAGAGGGCAGCAGAGTCACTCATGACCAATGAGAGCGCAAGGCAAGCCTCCATCACCAGGCCTGTCCACCCAGGGAGGTGCACACAGGCCCACCCCCCAGGCCTCCTTCAGGGTTTCCTCATTACAAAAGAAAAGCACTATAAAGCACAGAAAATGCAAGCCAGCTACAAGAACATTTAGGGTTGTGTCTTCAGGTGATCACCTCCCACGGCTGCAGCTCACAGCCTCTCGCACATTCTTTGTAAACAAGTGGATCGCTGGGTACCTACTGTTCTGTAGCCTCTTTGCACTGCAATGGACCATCTTTCCACGTGAACAATTCTGTTCTTTTTGTTGTTAAAAATGCAGACGCTGCTGCTGCAGCACATTCAGGACACTGAGGCAGATTCTCAATTTCCTGTCATAACAATGCTGTGAATAAATATCTTCCTGCTGCATTTTTGCACATATGTGCAGTTACTTTCTTTGGAGAAGGCCCTAGAGTTATTAGATTAAACCCACACAGATGTGTGGCATGCTGCCCAGCTGCTCTGCAGAAAGTTAACTGCAGTCTCTACTCCTGCTCCTGCGTACAGCACTGTCCATGCCCTGGTAACCGAGTTCCTCTGTGACGAGGTTCTAAGTCAAGGCGATGACAATGAGAACAGAGGTGCATTTTAACACAATCCTTGCAGCAGCCCAAGAACAGGTGGTGGTATGTGCAGTTCAGACAAGGAGACTGAGGCTCCAACAGGTCGTGAGCTGAAAACCATCAGAATGGTGCTCTCAAGCACAGAGGGCACAGGGCTACTCGAGGAACGTGGCGTATGGTGTGCTACAGAGCTCATGTTGACCATCGACAGCCACACTGGCAAATCTTCAGGAACCCTGCGAGCTAACTGGCTCGGTTGCAACGGTCCAAGCAGTACTACTTATGCCACAGAAACCCACATTTGGGTAGCGGCTGTTGTACAGCCAGGTTACCAGCATGCCAGTTTCAAGTAATGAAGCTGCCCACTGTCCCGGCCATTCCCTCGTGCCACCACCCTGGTGAGAAGGGCTGGCATGATGTCTTTTCTCTCCCTGAACGGCTCCATGCTCCACCAAGGAGGAGGAGCTCGGGTCTATTCCTGTCATAACTGAGACCTATTTCCAGAATATTCATCTGTAGGATCAAAAGGAAGCTCCCCACTCCCCGCTGCCGCCTCTCCAGCCTGGTCGTCTCACCTGCTCTGAGAACCCTCGTCTGTCCTCACACAAGTCAGCACAGAGGCTGCAGGCTCCGGCTGTCACGCAATCTCTGTGGCCTGTTCGTGGCAAGGGATTCACAGACACGACACTAGACAGCCATGGGAGGAACAAGCCCTGACTCGCCTCAGCAGGAACCTGGGGCTTCAAGGGACACCAAGAGAGCGGAAGGAAAGCCCACGGACTGGGA
This sequence comes from Xerus rutilus, assembly GCA_028644305.1. NCBI lineage: Eukaryota > Metazoa > Chordata > Mammalia > Rodentia > Sciuridae > Xerus > Xerus rutilus. Next base: position 65,558,237 of record CM053412.1, on the reverse strand, counting down.
GAAACACAAATCACACACCCTACAGGGCTTGTTTCCACAATGCGTGACGAACACTTACAACTCAATAGTAAAGAGAAATAACCCAATTTTAAAAATGGGCAAAGAATAGGTGTTTTTACAAAGAAGATATATGAATGTCAATAAGCACATGAAAACATTAACTACCAGTAAAAATGTAAAATGAAACTACATGACGGACCATGTCATACCCTCTAGGATAGCTGGAATCAAAACATCAGATAGTCATGGGTTGGCGAGGGTGTGAGAAACCAGAGCTCACACTGCTGGTGGGATGTCAGGGGAGGGAGGTACTGCGGAGAGCACTCTTGGGCAGCCTGATGAAGTTAAAACACGGAGCTCCGTGTTTAGCCAGAAATTGTTCTCCTAGATATATGCCCGAGAAAAGAAAACGTAAGTCAGCAGAAAACCTTGTAGATAGTAGCATTATTCAGAACAGCTAAAAAGTGGAAACAAATCAAATTTTCATCAACAGATAAATGGGTAACAAAATATGGTGCTATTCATACAGTGGATGAATATTATTTTTCAGCAATAAAATGGTAGTGGGTACCAACGTAGCCTGTAACGTAGAGGAACTCTGAGCACCTTGCCAAGTGACAGAGACCAGACAGGAAGAACCACACGCTATGTGAAATGTCCAGCCAGCATGGGCACATCTACATGGGCACAGAGTAGGCTGGTGGGGGCTGGGGCTATGAAGTGAAGGGACAGGAGAAGACAAGGGTACTGGCCACCTCCTGAGGTGACGAAAGTGTCTTCAAGTTGACTGCAGTAAAAGTAAAACAGCCCTGTAGATATCCTTAATACTGTTGATTTGGTTAAATGAATAACTTCTATGCTTTGCAAATTACATCTTCATAAAGTTGATAAAAAATTAAGAAATATCATCAAAAAAATTACATAATAATTCCAAGCAAATTATCTAAATCTACTGACAACAGGGGTTTTTCAAGCTGTATTTTATGGCATCTGCTAATTCCGTAAAGTCTCCAGGGGCCTGAGGGAAGACACCAAGACACACTGAGCCCAGCAGCAGACACCCTTGGTGACCCGTCTCAGCCACTAAGCCACATCTCCAGCCCTATTTTGTGTTTTATGTAGAGACAAGGTCTCACTGAGGTGCTTAGCACCTTGCTGTTGCTGAGGCTGGCTTTGAACTTGAGATCCTCCTGTCTCAGCCTCCTCAGCCTCTGGGATTACAGGTGTGCGCCACTGCACCCTGCTCTTTCTCCACTCCTGTCTCCCGGCTATCACCAAGATATGACCCCTGCTTTTGTTCACCCCTGACATAGACATGTATCTCCGACACTGTCGCCCAGATAGGCCGTATCAGTAGTGAACACTACTTGGGTGGGGAGGAGCGGAGGGCTGTCAAGTGTGCCAGGTCACTGTCACAGTGCCCGTCTGTGTCCACAGGAACCTGAGCGGGGACTGTCTACTCAGCACCAATGCCCCTCCTCCAACCTCGATGAGAACTGGCGATCAGAAATGGCGATTCAGGGGCTGGGATTGTGGCTCAGTGGTACAGCGCTTGCCTTGCATGCATGAGGCACTGGGTTCGATCCTCAGCACCACATAAAAATAAATAAAGATAGTGTGTCCATCTACAACTAAAAAAAAATTTAAAAAAAAAAAAAAAGAAAAGAAATGGCGATTCACACATAAATGCAATTTTCTCTGAAGAAACACACATCGATTTCCAGATGATACAAGTTAATGTCAATCAACTTAATTAATGTTAATCAACAAGTTAATGGTTATATGAATACCATCATATCTGGGGGTTTTCATAAAAAAAAACCAGGAAGTAGAATGTGAACATTCCCTCCCACTCCTTTCAGCCTGCAGACGAAGGAGGAGGGCAATGTGGTGTTCCCAGGAGTTAACAGAGCTCATTTTGGACAGGGCATGTCATTCTAACTTCTTGATACAATTCCATTTATCAGCTGTTAGCCAGACAGACAAATCCTTGTGCTAAAAAGAGCAGACTTGATAGCAATTCTCCCTTTGTTTCTGCTGGGTCACGGTGGCACACACCTGTAACCCCAGTGGCTCAAGAGGCTGAGGCAGGAAGATTGCAAGTTCAAAGCCATCTTCAGCAACTTAGCAAGACCCTAAGTAACTTAGCAAGACCCTGTCTCTAAAAAAATAAAATAAAGGCCCAGGGATGTGGCTCAGTGGTTAAGTGCCCCTGGGTTCCATCCTTGGTACCAAAAAAAAAAAAAAATCACATAAAAGAGCCTCATTGAAACAGCTCAAGTCGTGCACACATGCAAATATTTTTACAAAAAATACCATGCGTTTCTTTCAGGTTAGATTTTTCAGTGGCTTCCAAAATTAACTAAGGGCGAACCAGCGTCAGAAGCAATAGGTACGGAGGCCAGAGTGCAACGGGCACATCACGCCCGAGAAAAGTGGACATTTTAAAATGTCATATTCTGCATCAAAGCAACAACCCCCATGTACTACCTGTAGGCTGCCCGGGAAACAAAAAAAATTCACACAGTCCAGTTTGGATTAAAAGCCATCCACAACCAGAAAGGAGTAAGTCGAAGACACTAATGTATTTCTTGGCTCATTCCCAAGATATCTGGGTTTTCCAAAAGCAGATCAATTCTAGGTCCAACTTCCCAGGAGATTCCAATATGTAGGGCAGTTCTTGAGTCACTCTGGAGTAATTCAGAAGCAGAGCACTGTGCAAACCCTGTACCCACCTACCCTAGGGGCTGCAGGTCACTGGCTGGCTACCTGTAGTGAGAGCACGCCCCTGGCTAAGGCCACGCACTGCTCCACACAGGGCCCTAGCTGCCAGCCCAATGCAGATGCCACCCTGCACACGGGCCGGCACAGGGAGGCACGGGGCAGGCAAGAGAGGCCCTGCAAGTCGCTCTGCCTCTCCACAGCCTTGTGGAGGAGGCCTTGTCTCTGGAATGCCATCTCACAGGTTCGTTATGAGAACTGATCGATGTCTCTAACGAAGCCCAGCTAGAGAGAGCTCTGAAGTGTTCTTTAAAGATGCACAGAGGAGCTGGGCGCAGTGGCGCACGCCTGTACACCCAGCACTTAGGGAGGCTGAGACAGGAGAATCTGAGTTCAAAGGCAGCCTCAGCAACGGCGAGGTGCTAAGCAACTCGGTGAGACCCTGTCTCTACATAAAACACAAAATAGGGCTGGGGATGTGGCTGAGGGGTCGAGTGTCCCTGAGTTCAATCTTCGGTACCAAAAAAAAAAAGATGCACATAGGGAGGAAACAAAGCACTCATGCGTAGAATACATGAGCTCCACTTCAGGACAGAAGCACAAGGGCTGGGTCTGGCTCAGTGGTGGAGCGCTTGCCTAGTATGTGCAAGGCACTGGGTTCGACTCCCAGCACTACATATGAATAAATAAATAAAGGACCATCAACAACTAAAAAAATATTTTAAAAAAAGATGACTGTTTAAAAATTTTAAGCATGATTTTTTAAAATAGTTTCCTTCAAAAAAGTTTAAATTTTTCTGCTATGATACAAATTAAAGTCAGTTCTATCGAAGTTCACTTAAATCAGCTCTATCAAGATTACAGTAATGATAAAAGTTAATTTAACTTTATGTAACACTTTGACCTATTCCACTTAGAATCTAGCTGATCCACCAAGGGAGCAGCAGGGTTGTTCTGTTATCCATTTGACCCTCTTTCCTGTTAAAGGGAAAGGCCTCTCAGTGCTGCGTGATCAGAGGTGGTTCACGGAAGACGGGAATGTAATGAAGCCTGGAAAACTTAAAGACAAAAAAAAAGTCTCACTTAAAATACTTAAAAATTCAAGTCAGGGGGCTGGGATTGTGGCTCAGCGGTAGAGCGCTTGCCTTGCATGCGTGAGGCCCTGGGTTCGATCCTCAGCACCACATACAAAGCAATAAAATAAAGACATTATGTCCATCTACAGCTAAAAAAATATTTAAAAAAAAAAAAAAAAAAAAAAAAAAAAATTCAAGTCAGTTATGTCTTAGTGATTCTAAGTACTCAGTAATTTTTATTCAAAGTTTAAATTCCATAAAGATTATTTAAATAATGGCAGAAGGAAAAACTTGCAAACTGGGGGTAAAAGCTGCCCCTAATCTGGGTCAGAAGTGCTTCCTTGACAGGCAGGCCAAGTGCAGGTCAGTCATTCCCAGTCTGTAAGTCGCCAGCCTGAGCTGGGAGCCGCTTCAGGGAGGGAGACGTGTGGGCCACACTGTTTACATCACCTCCTCCTCAGAGCTCTAAGGACAGCAAGCACATCAGAGGTCACCAGAGGCTTGGAGGAGGAGAACTGGGGGCTGTCAGGAGGAGGGTATTTTGGGAATGGTGGAACTTGATTCTGAGGATGGTCAACAGCTGAATGCGTTTGCAACACTGTAAAACTGAAAGGAGTAAATCGCACTGTGCGTAAAAATGGGGGGATGGGGAAAATGTAATTGCCTATTAAAATTTGTTATAAAGGGAGTACGTCCTTAAAAAGAAGTCACGTGAAAGATTTCCCTTCTCAAGTTCAAATACTGGGAAATGAGAGTGTGATCCAGTGCACCAAACCACTCCTCCAGTGGGCGAGGGTGCGGCTCAGTGGCAGAGCCCCCACCAAACACATGCAAAGCCTGGGTTCCATCCCCAGCACCGCCAAAAAAAACCCCAAACCGTGACAACTGTGGCAAAAGGCTTGATTCCAATCAACATTGGTTAATCTTAAGGCAAAAAATCTTTTTTTTTTTAGTTGTAGATGGATATAAATATATTTGTTTTTATGTGGTGCTGAGGATCGAACCCACTGCCTCACGCATGCTAGGCAAGTGCTCTACCACTGAGCCACAATCCCAGCTCCCAAGGCAAAAAATCTTGATAAGTTAACTGAACGCCTGCGCGGTCTCCTTGCTCTCTCTAAACTCAACTTTTACTTCAGCTTCTATGAATATGGGGAAAATATTAAAGAGAATTATAAGTAAAACTAGAAAATAATTCCTAACATTATTTTTATGTACCACAAAACTACTAAAATAAACACAGTTGGACACCTGAAATTAGTCGTCCATTTCAACTATGCTGTCTTGATGAGGGTCCTGAAGCCCCAGAAAGATACAGAGACTCCATTGTCACCAGCAGGCTGCTCAAGAAGCAGGGCCTCCTGCTCCCTCCAGGAAACCCCCTTCCACTAGCAGCAATCCATGCTGCCCTCCTGGGCAAGGCTGGGCGGGCGCTGCCCTCAGCTCACCACCAGGAGGAATCCAGCGCACGGCCTACCCTGCACAGGCCCTGGCCACCGTCCACACAGCAAGCCTGCCACACACAGGAGCTGCGAACCTCTTTCCTCACTAGAAAACAACGTGGGAGCCCAGAAGGCCCCCTGCAGCGCCTGTCTCCTGGCTGCAGAGGCCACTGGCCTGGATCTGCAGGGCGCGTCCTGACTCTCTAGGCCCCACAGAGGGGTCCCTCTCCGCTCCCACATCCTGTTCCTCAGGAGGAAGAACTTCTGCAAGGGTATGTCACCCAGCAGCTGTCATGTCTTTCAGCCCTTTATCCTCTAAAAAATCACCAAGGACTCCAGACAGCTTCTGTTTATGTGGGCTACGAACTACCATTTGTTCAGTTAGAAATTGAAACAGAAAATTTTTAAATATCATTAGTTCATTCAAACCCCATAACATATTAATATAAATAACATTTTCATTTTTTAAAAAACCATTTCCCAAAAAACCGAGAAGGGCTATACTGCTCTACATTTTTGCAAAACTCTGACGCTGGGCTCCTAGCAGGCAGCGGGGTCTCAGGTCTGCTCCTGCGGTCAGTCCAGCCGCCACGGCCACCCAGAACGGCCACTGAAACCCCGGCGTACTCTGGAGAGAATGAAGACAAGAGGCAGGAGTGTTCTGCAGTACCCTGAAGACGGTTCCACCTGCAGATCCCCAGAAAGGGCCTCAGGGCCCTGCCCTGCTCCCACTGCCCCAGGGGCGGCTTCTTCAGGCACTCAGCCTCCACCTGGACATCAGTCTCAGTCTCCTGCTCGTCTCCTCTCACCACCAAAGGCACATCTTCCCAACCTAAAAACAACACAGAACACCACACTCCTTGCACTGTCTCCTCTCAGGTCCCCAAACTGCTTAAAAATGTTGTTCCTACTGCCTCCCCACCCCCCTGTTAGCATTTTCATTACCAGAGTAATACACAGAGGCATTTATTTTTCTTTAAAAAATTCAAACAATATAAACAACCATTCACAATCCCAATCTCCTCTTCAGAGGGAACTGTCACCCCTACAAAGTGACACGGAAATGACTTTTTAAACCAGATTGAACTTTCCATTTTCCTGTAATTTGCCCTCTTCGAACAGTTATTTTATAAATTCTGCTTAGGTTCAATTCTTTTGGGGACCTAATTTACAGAACCCAGGAAAAGGGCTACCGATCAGGAGCTAAGAGGAGCAGGAGGTCCTGTGCAGGGACAGCAACGCGACAACCAGTTGGCTCTGTGGCAACTAACAGGACACAAGAGGCCAAGGACAGGCGGGGCCACATCGCAGAACAGTACCGCATCACCAAGCGCTGGTCTTCACTGCGACAGTGCCTTCAGGCTTGCGAAGCATCTGCCCTCAAGACAAGGATCTCTTAAATTCCACAACCCTAGGAACTCACTAGGGATTGTCACTAACACGTTACAGGTAAGAGAGAGAAAGCTCTGAGAGAAAAAATCGCTTGCTCAAAATTGTACACCTAGAAAGACACGCACCCAGAAACCACAGACAAAACCTCCGTCCTGACTCCAGTCCAGTCCCACACCTTGATGCCCCCTGCAAAAAACCCCACCAACATAAAAATACTAAGTTATCTATTTTTAAAACTAATTTGGGAAAAAAATTATCTCAAGTTATTTCAAAGTTGAACAGAAAATACCAAAATCATTTTTGCTTTTTATTGCATAATATAATCCCTTGCAAAGCTTGCATTTCACTTAAAGTTAAAATTTATTAAAACCTACATCAATATGCAGAGACATTATAGAATCAGAAACACCATTTCCCAGATCCTTTATTCAGGCATCCCATGCACAAGTACCCGACATCCCACTCGACAAGGGCTGGAAGTGTCACAGGGTGCGGCCCCGGCATCCCAGGGACACACAGAAATGCCTTGAACTTCACAACCACAGTTCTGAACTAGGTTACTTAAATTATTAAAAAATAAAAGCCCACTTATGTGAAAACACAGCATTTGATTCCTTATTACTCTTTCTAGAACACAGTTTCCGAGTCTCTATTTTTTTCTACACTCAGGAAGCCCCACAGAGTCCAACAAGTTTTGTTCACATCTCGGTAGACTAGGTTATTAAAAACTAAATAAATTGACCTAAAGTTAATTTTTACTCAGACATCTGGATCTTAACTAACTAAATCTAGCAAATACTATTACAGAAACTATTTTAAACTATGATCAAGTCACTCTTTACTATACACCCTGACATTATAAACATGTAGATAAGGTAACTAATTTTTCCTCACTTTTTATTCATAAGTATAGATGGTTTATACCTGTTTCCAACAAGAACAGCAGTGACAGGGTTCAGTACTAAATTAAAACAGGACAGCAGAGTTGCTTTACTCAAAATTCTTGAGTTTCTCTTACCTCTGTTTCCGTACAATGTGAATTTCCCAATTTACCTGTAATAAAAATGCAAAAAGTTACTTTCAAAGGATTTTAGTTTTTTTTGATCATTTTTTTTTTTTTACAAATGGAGCACAACTTTTCATTTTAGACTTTTTAAATCATTGATGAATATATCTGAGTTACTCTGACCATGACTTTATTATACCTATAAAAATATCTGTGCAAACAAAAAGTACTGGAATGGCTGATTTTCCAGATAACCTTGCTCAGACATGGAAGCCTGAATGGGCCCATGAGAAAGCAACACAGAAAGAGATGGAAGAACATGCTTAACTGCAGTAAGATCTAAAACACATGCATATTTAATATGTACTCATACCAATCAATCAAAGGAAAGTAAAAATGCTTTTAAAGTCCGCTTTCTTTTTAAAATATCTTAAAATAGTTTAAAGATATTTCAAATATACCTTAAGAACACTTTGAAGGCTTTAGGCTTTTCCCCTGACACATTTCCATTCTAAAGGAGCAGTGAAGCCAGGCGTGGTGGCTCAAGCCTGTAATCCCAGCCCTCAGGGAGGCTGAGACAGGAGAATCGCGAGTTCAAAGCCAGCCTCAGCAATGGCGAGGCACTAAGCAACTCAGTGAGACCCTGTCTCTACATAAAACACAAAATAGGGCTGGGGATGTGGCTCAGGGGTTGAGTGCCCGTGAGTTCAATCCCCGGTACCAAAAAAATAAAAAATAAAGGAGCAGTGAGCGTTTCACTGCAAGCAGAAGTGTCTCAGACTCAAGTTTTCTTTAAGACGTGTGGCTTTCCTTCTTTAGTATGATCAGATGGCACATTGTGAAGTTAGTGCTTCTTTCAATACAGGACTACCTGAAGAATGACCAGAATTGAACAGGACCTGGCTGACACCGCTCGCAGGACAGTGTCATCTGTCACCATGGCGCATAAGCCAAGGAACACGTGTGGCCACACATCTGTCAATGTGGGTGGCAAAAACACTTTAAAATAAAAGCCACTGCTTTAAGGAGAACCCTGCATTAAGTAGTACCAACCAGGACGGACAGCACCTTCATGCTGGGCTCCGGGAATTCAGGCTCAGACTCCTCCTCCAGGGTCGCCTGTCATCTGCCGGCTTGCCCTCCCTCTCCCACTCCCGCTCCGCCTCGCCCAGCCCCTTCACCGTGGTGGCCCCATCTGTCTTGGGGCTTGTTTCAGGCTTAATGAACTCATACACCTGAGAGTCTGGTGACACCACCAAAGGGAGACCATGACAGCGGTCTCTCAGTCCCCCAGCTCCAGACGAGAGCTGAAGGGGAGCCACGACCCATCGCCTAATGACCCCGACGGAAAAATCCCGGCTGCAGCTGGGTCAGAAAGGAAGGGGCCTTGGGCCCTGCAAAGTAGAACACATACACACGCCACAGTAACTGGAGACTGTGAATATACACGATGAGCGAGACAGACGAAATTCTACACAGGAGGGTTCGCTGAAGATGACTGGTATTTATGAATCTGCTATATAAAATCATCAGGATGTGACTGTATAGATGGTCACAGGCTTTATTCATGTTACACTCACACAGCTGATTATTCAGACCATTACTGCTTTGGGTCGATAGTTATACCAAACTCCTACAGAAGTGGTAATGAACGCAGCAAAGTGCTACTGAGCGGAAGAGGGGACAGACTGCTCCTCTGCAAATGCGTCCTAAGGCCTACTCTGCACAGGGGAGGGACCCACCCCAAACTGTAACAAGGGACAGAGCAACCTCCAAGAGTAAGCGCATGCCTGTGTAGCTTCAGGAGGACAGGGTCTTACGGTAAAGAGAACTGCAAAGAAATCTGGAATGTTTTTGGTAGTGGGTTTGCTGCTGGTGGTAGTGCTGGTGAAAACCGTGAAACTGTGTTGCCCATATCACAGTGCTGAGCAAACAAGTCCATACACTGGCCGTGGGAGGGCCATTCTGTGGGGGAAGGAAAACACACAAGAGCTTGTGTGGGAAGGAGGAAGAGCTCTGCCGCCCAGAACCAGAGGCATTTCTCGACGCCACACCCACACCTCCAGGCACCCATTCTGCAAGGGCAGCCTCAGCAGATCAGCACCCCTCGGGAACTGACCCAACTCTGGGCCAGGGCAGGGAAATGACCAAATAAGCCTAAAACATCTTGCACCAGAACGTAACCAAGTGCTATAGCACAATGATGTCAAAAGGGCATTTGATTCTATGACATAGGATTCTTTTCAAGACCTGTTTACAAAACTAAAAATGCCTTCCTGTAAGAATGCCAAGAATTCCTGCAAGAGTGTGCAACTGCTCCTGGCTACCCAGGGTGAGCCAGTGAGTCCCTCGGAGACCGCGCCAAAGTCATGAGTATCAAGTGCCTGACCGCCTACACCAGTCTGCCACCAAACCCTCGCCCAGACGCTGACCTAGGATCAAAAAACCCCAATCACATGACATCAGAGCTTAGGACCTTGGGAATGATCTTGCCCAATCCGCTCATTTTATAGATGAGTAATCCCAGAGGCTGCAGTCAAGTGACAGGCACATGATGACAGAGAGGGTGGCAGACCCGGAGGACATCAGGCTCCCGACCACCCGTGTGCCAGTGGGGCTGCCTCACCTCTCTCCTCCATTCCCACTTGCTAGGCCAGGGCATGAGGAGGGAACTGCGGGGAGACGGGAGACCATCACTCACACACCACCTCGGGTCGGAACCTCCAGTCTGACACCAAGGCACTTTCGCTTGACAACTTCCGCGCCTTTCTTCGAGGACTGGGCATTGCTTTACAGAACCAGATCTAAGGATCCCTCCAGAACCTAGAAATCCTACGAGGTCACCTGCGGCACATTCAGCGGCCTGCGCTGATGGAAGGCCTTCCCAGAGCATCAGGTTATAAACACAGCAAAGCAGATCTTTCAATTAAATATGAAGAAGGCCGAATTTAGAAGGACAGATTAACTATGTGACAACGTAAAATCAAATATCTGAAGTGGTATTTAAATACTAAGTCTTCAACATATTTCCAAATTGTCAAGAAGCACTTACACACTGAGGAGAGGGATGATCTGCACAGGATCGAGTCCAGCCCAGTGTCTCTCGAGAGGAGTGGACAGGGCCACATCCTAAGCCCTTCTTTTTAACTCCCCTGGAAGATGTGCTCTGCTCTTAAGCTTTCCTACATGAGCCCCTCGTGGTCCAGGAGCAGCGAAGAGCACAACATTTTTGATATGGAATGGTTTTAAGCAGCACACAGGTCCTGGTACAAGACATCTGTCATAAAGAACTCACCGGACACCACCATCATCTCTAGCAAACATTTTTTTTTCTTTCTTTCTTTCTTTCTTTTTTAGCTATAGATGGACAAAATACCTTTATTTTGTTTATTGATTTGTATGTGGTGCTGGGGATGGAACCCAGTGCCTCACATGACAGGCAAGTGCTCTACCACTGAGCCATGACCCGGCCCCATCTAGCAGGCGTCTTACATCCTCAGTGCTGACACTCAGATGGCTGTGCTCAGCAATTCTGCACACGGCGTTTCCATAAGTGGCGCTGCAGGCCCCTGGGCAGTGGCGTTAGGATCACAGCTCAGCACCCTACCCACTTCCCTCAGTGCAGCCAGATTCCCACGAACCACACAACTCTGACACAAACTAAGGCACCGTTTCAGGAAAAGACCCCGAGTTTTCATGGGAACAACAGTACTGTGGAGCTAAGTGCTCCGGAGCAGAAACCTACCTGGCTGAATGGTCACACTGCCACACTATCCTCCAGACTCACACCGCTGAGTAAGCACAGGGCAAACTATACCCCCGAGGCACAAGATTCCTGAACTTTTTAGGACAAATAAATGATTCTCTGGATTATTCTCAAATCTTTTGTGACCAAACTGGACAATGTTCAGGTCCATCTGACCACGTGAGCGCGTGTGCGCTGTCACCATGGACCTGGGAGGAGACTCCACTGACTGAACACCCAACCAGTGCTACTGACGGTCAGCAGCACTGACGGCACGGGTGGGCAAGCCGACGCAGCCCCTGCCCAGTGCTTAATCACAGACCACTAGAGAATGGAGACCAAGCGATCAAGCACAATAATCACAACTGGTGATTGACGGCTATTAAGGACACAAAGGGAGAGAAAGAACAAGAGAAATGATCCCACTCGGGGGTAGGTAAGCCTCCTTGAGAAGGTGCTCTTTAAACAGAGACCTAGAAGGTGGGCCGAACTGAGTGCAGGCGGGAGCACAGACGGCCAGGAAGGACAGGAGAGGCAGGGGCATGGCCACACGGGCACACAGGGCAGTAAGATGCAACGTGAGCACAAGAGGCACCTGCCAAGGGAGCCGCTCCAGGTGTGTTCCAGGCGGCCCTGAGGCCACCTGCACAGCAGAGAGAGGGGCAGAGTGAAAGCACCAGGCCAGCCAGGAGGCTCGGCCACTGTCCTGCGCACAGGGCACTGTCCTTCCCCAGGGTGCAGGGAAGAGGATGGGAAGGAGAGGACTCATGGGGAAATGGGAGGCTGAGCCACAGGACTTGCCAAAGGACTCCACAGGTGAGGAGGAGGAGGGACGACCCATCCCCAACACGCTCCGGTTTTCAAGCTGACGTTCCCTCAGAAGTCCTGGATCAGCAACCGCACTCTCAAAGAACCCCGACGCTGCTATTCAAAGGAAGCACATCTACTGGGCTCGGGAGCTGCTGCATTACTACACAAAAGAGATACAGTTTTAAACAGTTAACAGGCTGAAATTTCCTGCAGCCTAACCACATGTGAATTTCCAAAACTTCCAGAACATGGCCGCTGAGGACCTGGAATCCATGAGCAGCACCTACTAGTTCCCTGTTAATGTACCAAAAGCTAGGACGGTGGGACTGGACTCACTAACTCACACTCGAGTCCCTCAATAATCCCCTGCATGTGCCTCTGACACAGGGAAGGGCCTGCTAACAGAGCAAAGGCCACATACTTCATCAAGGTGCCCTGTGTCCTGGATGCCAGAAGAACAGAGCGGGACGGAACCCCCCCTGGCCTGATGGCCCTTGTGCTGCTGTGCTCTCTTCTCACAGCTTCTGGTGTCCCAGTGGCCTCGGTCGTGGCTGCCCTGCGAGGTGTGTGGTGGACCGTGAAAACAATCCTCAGGGCACTTTCCATGGACCCTCAGCATGTCACTTATCAACTGTGAGGTGACTTCAAAAACGTTTTTAGGGGGCTGGGATTGTAGCTCAGCGGTAGAGCGCTTGCCTTGCATGCGTGAGGCCCTGGGTTCGATCCTCAGCACCACATACAAAGCAATAAAATAAAGACATTGTGTCCATCTACAACTAAAAAAATATTTAAAAAAAAAAAAAAAAAAAAACGTTTTTAGTTTTCCTGTCTACAAAAAAGGGAATAATACCTACCTCACGAGGCTGACATGAAAATCAAATAAAAAATAACCTGGCAAGGGGTCCTGTGGGCACCTGATGGAAGCTCAGGAACGTGGCTGTTGTCAGTACAATCCTACAAAGGACTCAGGACACCTGCAGGCAGAGCCTAAGGAAAGCTAGGGCCCAAGGGAACAAGAACGCCTTTCAGGGGGATGGAGGGGCACGAAGGATGGCCAGAGGGCGTGACCCCAGAGCCACACCCCACAGCTCGCTCTGCCCTTTCGACACGGCCCCCCCCTCCAGAGCCACTGGGATCACAGGTGTGCAGCACCACGCCTGGCCGAAAGAGGTCTTGGCTACTCTGCAAGAACGCTGGTGATAAAGTGTTCCATAGAAAAACTATGCCTGTTTATGTTTAGGAATGCCACACGTAGAGAGGGACAGATTCTGAAATACAAAGAACTGCCTAGCCTACGAAGATTCCGAAATTCAACTCACTTTTGTTCTTGACCCCTAACATCTTCCCGAGCCACGACTGCGTGCTTCACACCTCTCCCCAAGGCCTCCTGACACACCCTCACACCTCTCTTCAGGGGACGGTGTTCAAGGTAATGACATCAGATGGTCCAACGCTGGACTGAGGGAAGGCTCAGGGCAGCGTGGAGGGAAGGGAGGTGTTCTCAGCTATCGCCAAAACTAACCCAGAAGCCTGGGAATGGAGCAATGTCGTCAGCCCACTGATAAAGACTGGCAGGCTGAGTGACGCCACTCCAGGTATCCACGTCCTCACCTCAGCCCCTGTGAGCATGTCACATCCCACAGCAAAAGGGCTCTGCAGGCCGAAGTAAGCCAAGGAGCTTGCAGTGGGGACACTCCAAGACGGCCTCGAGGCGTCCAACCCAAGGGTCACCAGGGAGAAGGCAGCAGGCTCAGAATCCCAGGGGAAGGGCAGGCCGCGCAAAGAGGAAGAGGAGCAAGGGAACGCAGGCCTTCGGAGGCTGGAAAAGGCAGGATGCACTCTTCCTGGAGCTTCCAGAGGGAACACGGCCTGCCGATGCCTACATGTGGGGTCTGATTTTCAGACTTCTGACTGCCAGAACCAAAAGATAGTAATTTTATGTTGTTTTAAAGGCACAAAGTTTGTGGTGATTTTTTATAGAAAACCAAGACGTGGACCATCGAAGCAGAAGGACATTCCCTCTCCATTACAATCGCACCGCGGGGACACCATGCAAGTTCCACTCACCCTGGAGAGTCCTGGGTGAGACATCAGCCATGGCTCCCCACACCACGCCCAGCATGCCACTAGCAGGCCGAGGCCTCATCATCACACTTGAGGTGATCCAGGTGGGCTGCTTCCTAACTTTAAGGCTTCCTCCAGGTAGATAATGCAAAACGATTCTTCTCTCCCACACTTGCTGTGCGTCAAAAGGCTGCCCCATCTCTCCAAGATCTGGCACAATGTAAGCCCTCACCATGCCTGGGCCCTAAGTACAAAGAATACCCAATTGCCTTCCTTTTTTTTTTTTTTTTTAAGTTGTGGATGGACACAATACATTTGTTTTGCTTGTTTACTTGAACGTGGTGCTGAGGATCGAAGCCAGTGCCTCACCTGTGCTGGGCAAGCACTCCACCACTGAGCCACAACCCCAGCCCCACGCGATTTCTTTGAGGTCCCAGAGTCTCCTACATCTGTGCACGCTGCATCACTAGCAGCAAATTCACCGACGTTTCTGAACATGGGGGCTGGCAAGGAGCCACAGTCCTCCTCCGCCTTTTCACGGTCGTCCCTGGGCTGCCTGGCTGTCCAGGTTGTGCACCCCAGGGGTCTGGTCCTGCCTTGCAAGTGCTTCTTCCAGTACTGACAGCACTCCAAGAGTGACTCTGGTCATGATTTTTTCCACCTCCTTACACTGAACAGCTCTAGTTGAAAACGTCATGACAATTATTTTTACAAGGATCCCCATTAAGGGAGACCCTACCGACAGTGGCACTGTCCTGAACACCTCTGCCAAAGGCACACCCAGAAGGACAAGAGGCATCCGTCCAAACTCCCCTGGGCATTTCTAAAAATACATGCCATTCCAACCCCTACGGTACCCTTTTTTTTTTTTTTTTTTTTTTTTTAAATATTTATTTTTTAGTTGTAGGTGGACACAATATCTTTATTTTATTTTTATGTGGTGCTGAGGATCGAACCCAGTGCCTCCCGCGTGCTAGGCGAGCACGCTACCACTGCGCCACAATCCCAGCCCCCCTACGGTACCCTTTTAAAAGCTAAGAGACAGAATTATTACCAGTGAAATGTCTGATACAATGAGCTCGCACTTGTTACAGAGATAAAACACACACTGCATGCTGAAGGCCAACGTGAGGGGAAAGGTGTAAAGCCCTCACTGCTGCAGCGGAGGAGGCTCAAGCTCAAAGAATAAAATGAGTCCTCAGAGGCCAAAGAACTGTGACCAGGCGCCCAGGCTGCTGACCCAACCAGCATCTGGTCTCTCCTCATTCAATAAGGGAAAGAACAGGAATCAACAGTGCCTAAGAGCCAGGCAGAGGACTGGCATGGGGGAAAATCTGGGAATGCTGGAAGCAAAGTTTGCTAAGTATCACTTTGGCTGACTGTTCCTTGGTCGTGACTCATAACTGTGGGCAAAAGAAAAGAAAAAAAGCTGTGTTTAAGCTTCACACCCACTTGAGAGGACAGAGGAACCCTTTGAATAATCAACGTGTCCAACACATTTAATCAACATTTTCAAGGATGTGGAGCACAATCTTGCCACTTCAAACAATCACAGACATGCAGAGACACAAGGCGTGCACTGCTGCTCTCAGGGGTAACTGATTTCAACTCCGAGATCCAGGTCAGGAGCATAACCTGACCTGGTGCCGGGGGCTGAACTCAGGGGACTCAACTACGTCAGCCACATCTCCAGCCCTATTTTTTGTATTTTATTTAGGCACAGATCTCACTGAGTTGCTTGGAGCCTCACCATTGCTGAGACTGGCTTTGAATTCTCGATCCTCCTGCTTCAGCCTCCCGAGCTGCTGGGATTACAGGTGTGCTCCACAACGCCCGGCCGTAACCTCTAATTTTAATGCCACTCAGGGAACAAATGTTCAGTCATCTATTCACACACAGGCAGGCACTTCCCAGAGAACTGGCCTCTCCTTTGGGATGAAATAACTGCCATCTGCACGCTCTGCCCTGGGGCAGGCTCTAGGACCTTCAGCTTCAAATTTTTGGATAAAAAAGTCAGATTCGTGGCAAAGGTGACATAAACCTGCTTATTTTTTCAAAATAGTCTATACTGTGCATCCTAGATTTCATAACTAAATTTCTCATCTTAAAAAAAAAATTGAAAGCCTTGTTTTTTCATTATTGCTGGTCACCTTCCCAGGGACCAGAGGTTAGCCCTGGACCCAATGCCAAGGATTAAAACCCACCACCGTTTCTCCAGCACACACCACTTACTGGCTCTTTGCTGTGGCTATGGGCTGCAGCTCAGGGGCCAGACGAGAAGAGAAAGCAGGGCCTGCCGAGGCCGAGCACTGTGGAGGTCTTGCTCACCAGGTCTCACTACCTCCACCACCCCAATCTAGGAGGAAGCGTACCCTACAGCTCCCCAGGTAGTTCTAGGGCACTATATTAGAAATGTAATTCTTTTTTTTTTTTTTTTTTTTTTTTTTTTTAATTTAAATATTTATTTTTTAGTTGTAGGTGGACACAATAGCTTTATTTTATTTTTATGTGGTGCTGAGGATCGAACCCAGTGCCTCCCGCGTGCTAGGCGAGCACGCTACCACTGCGCCATAACCCCAGTCCAGAAATGTAATTCTTTAAAACAAGCATTCTTAATTATCATGTTGTTTTTCTCTTTCTATTCAACAACCTTAACATTGTCTCATAAAACGAACACCATAAATATAATTAAATGTCAAGTATTTCCCCCTCAAAAATGATCCCTTCAGTTTCAGCACAGGTCTCCTCAACGTAGCTCGAATACCGCCTGTTTTATGTACTGTTTATGTACTTGGCACCACAAGCTACTAGAGCAGGCCCTCCAGCTCTGCGCCAGCTGCAGCCACCACGGCCCGCCCGCAGACTCCGATCTTCAGAAGAGCTCCGGGGCAGGCAGGAGGGGCAGCCCGGCACAAGAAGGCAGGAGATCAGCCCTGGGGCCGAGGTGCTGACACCCCCAGAGCACAGAAATCACACAGAGAGCCGGGCGTGGTGGCTCAAGCCTGTAATCCCAGCACTTAGGGAGGCTGAGACAGGAGAATCCTGAGTTCAAAGCCAGCCTCAGCAACGGAGAGGTGCTAAGCAACTCAGTGAGACCCTGTCTCTACATAAAACACAAAATAGGGCTGGGGATGTGGCTCAGTGGTCAAGTGCCCCTGAGTTCAATCCCCAGTACCAAAAAAAAAAAAAAAAAAAAAAAAGAAAGAAAGAAATCACACGGAGAGAACGGGACCCACGATACTTTTTGTAAGCACATCAATTCAGATTAGATTGTCCCTAGCAATACGAATTAAAAGATGGCTTAAATTTCATGAAATTTAAAAATACACTTACGACCACAACACTCTATTACTCCCTTCAAGAACAAAAACTGGGAGGGGACTGGGAGGGGACTGGAGGGGACAGGAGGGGACGGGAGGGGACTCCCAGGAAGAAGCACCACCTGAGGTCTCCTGGCAGTGCCAATCCCAAACGTCTAGGGCTCACTGTCAGAGAAGGTCCCGTGTCCCTTACACACATCCCTAGGATCTCCTCCCCACTGTGGCACAGGACCACGCAAGAGGCCCTCCAGCCAGGAAAAGCCCTGCCAGGCAGCTCAGGTGCTTCTATCTTGCCGGCCTCATCTCCCTGAGATGGATCACAGCTCCACCATCCATATCCATTTACCTCTTCATGACTCATCCCTATCAAGATCTGGGTATATCTGATTTAAACTTCAGAAAAACCTAGGTTGGCCTGGGGACGGGGGAGGGTCACTCAGTGGTACAGCGCTTGCCCAGCATAGAAGAGGCCCTGAGTTCCATCCCCAGCACCCGCCCCCTGACCCCCACACACAGACCTACTTAGGAACACGTTTTTATCTATTTAAATTTCCATTCATATAAATATTTATACAGACACACATGGTGAGTGAGGAGGGGGAGGGAGAGTCAAGAAAAAGCTTTGCTTTTTATTATACTTGTAAGTAAAATACTAAGTTTTTGTTTGTTTTGGTGCTAGGATTGGACCCAGGGCCTTGGGCACAAGTGTCTTATCACTGAGCTGCTTCCCCACCCAAGTTAAGTCCAAACAGAACAAAATGACATTAACTAAAGAAAAACATGAGTTTGGGAGCAACTACTATGACAATTTTCCATCGAAATTTAATTTTAACATACCAGGCAAAGAATCATCCAAATGTTTAATTTCTTCTAAGCTGTCTTATCTCATGGGTCTTATGTGAAATTTGTTCCCAGAAGTCAGGCGAAATGCTGTATTTAGATTATTTTTATTATTAATGGAAATAAGCTCTCTTTCACTCCCCAGAAGGTTTACAGAAGCTAATTACTTAGTAAGTGAATATCCACTGAGTTAGAAAATAGTAAAGAACAGGAAAAACAAGAATACACATGTGTAAACCAGGTAAAACTGTAAATGGTTCTCAAACACTAATTACCTTCGTACTCTGCAACGAACTCATCACAGTCCTTATGATCTATTCTAAAATCCTGGAATAGCACTAAGACAAATATGGACACCTACAGTTTCAGATTTTTTTCAACCTCAAGAATCATTCTATGGACCTCTGAATATTATATCTGATATTGTTTTAGAATTTCTTATCAATCTTGAATCGAAGAATCTTAAAATACTCATCTTTTCACAAAGGGTAATAACAGCTCAGTAACAATATATCTGTGCAGTATGTATGAGCTGACAAAATGTCCTCACATATATTCATTTGATTCTCAAAACAATTCTGTGAAAAGAGCTGAACAGCCAGGTGTGGTGGTGCCGGCGTGTAATCCATTGACTCTGGAGACTGAGGCAGGACTATCACAAGTTCAAGACCAGTCTGAGCAATGTGGAGAAACCCTGTCTCAAATTTTAAAAATATAAAGGTCTGCAGATGAAGCTCAGTGGTAGAGCATCCCTGGGTTCAATCCCGGTACCAAAAAAAAAAAAAAAAAACCTGAACAAATATTACTCCATTTTAGGGATTTTAAAAAAAAGGAAGTCAGAGGTGGCCTGCCTTGCCTGAGGTCACAACTAAGCAATAAGCATCAGAGCCAAGAACCAAAAGCACACCTCTGTGGCCAAGTCTCATGCTCTTTCCCTGTCGCCACACGACATCACACAGCTGGCGGGCAAGGATCTGGAAGAGCCAGCACTGGGTGGAATCAACACGCCTCCACAGCAGCGGTATTTCCAGGCCAATGGAGTTTACATGAAGCAGGAGTCGCCTTCTTGGCTCCCTGACCTGCCCTCCTGCCTCCGCATCACCAGGTGGAGAGACTGGGAGCCTCTGAAGATTCCTGCCTCTTTCTCACCCACACATCAGAAACTCAAGCGCCTCGCCCTGCTCCAGGTCCCAATTCTCCATTCCCATCGCCCCTGGTCAGCCCTCTATGCCTCTGGTTCCAGCAGCCCTGGTGTCCCTAACTGGTTCTGCAACTCAAAGCAACCAGGATCTAAAGACAGCGTGGAAGGCAATGGCGTCTTGGCCCGAGCCTCACCCCATCAAGAGCCCCTCTACAAAGCCCTCCAGCTCACCCTGCTGCTCCCCTCCTACACGGCCCTCCTCGGAGTCCCCAGCGCCCACGGTCCCAGCCAGCACACTCTCCCACACACATCCCGTGCCCCAGGAGCAGTGGACGCCACCAGAGAGGCCGAACAGGTCTAACCTCCATGCCAAGTCCAGACGACTGGCAGTGGCTCCTAAAGCGCCCTGGAAGAGCTCCAGCTGTCCACGAAGCTAGCACACTGCAGTGAGGGTTCGCAGGGCTGGTGGGGGCAGCGCCACCCTGCACGCAGCAGGCTGGCCCACTGCAGGCTGCCTCCCACACCTCCACCCTTTCTAACGAAATGCGTCCGCCTGCACGGCCTTCCTCCTCTCCCACTACTCATCCTTCACGTAGTCCAGAAACGAAGCTCCTCGGACACTTCTGATAGCAGCCCGTGTCCCCAGGCAGCCAGCCACTCTGCCCTGGGCTCCCAGTTCCTACACATCTCTGCCCATCTGAGGCTGCGCCCTGTACCGCACATGCCAATGCGGCTGCGAGCCTCTTCTGGGTGTGGGTGTACCGCATCCCTCTCCATCTCCAACCTGAGGGACAGTTCACTCAGAAGGCACTCCAGTATACTGAAATGAGCAAATAAAGTCATGTAACAGGGATTCCTCTAACATGGTATCTTTAGTAAATATCCAGGAAGACAGGCCACGCCCGGGACCAGGCAACCTATGGGGGATTGTTTTGGGTTTTTGTTTTTGGTTGTTTTTTGGGGGGTGGGGGGGTGTACCAGGGATTGAACCCAGGGGCACTTAATCACTGTCCCACATCCCCAGCCTCTTTTGTATTTGATTTAAAGACAAGGTCTCACTAAGCTGCTCAGGGCCTAAGTTGCTGAATCTGGCTTTGAACTCCCAATCCTCCTGCCTCAGCCTCCCAAGCCACTGGAATTACAGGTATGTGCCACTGTGCCCAGCCCTATGGCGATTGTTAATGGTACTCTACCATTACCTGTCAAATATAAGAACCTAGCTTTCTCTCTCAAAAACAAAAGATATTAAGGAAGTATATTAAATAGGAATTTGGCTTCTAATTTTACTGGGGAGGGTAGAGAAAATGGGAAATGAAGAGGAAAGACAATATTCTACTTTAAAAAAAATCAGCATTACCAGTGTAACCCAAAGGTCAGTTTCCATAACCTAACCATGGGCCATGAGGTCCTACTATTAGGAATAAAATCCCTCCACACATGACACTATTATCTCTCTCCTTCTCTCTCTACTGCCCTCTCTTCACAGGGGATCAAACCCAAGGTCTCATGTATACTGAGCAATAATTCTACCATTGAGCTACATGCCCAGACCTTTAGCATTATTTCAAATAGACAAATAACAACTGTATGTGTTTATGGGGTATAAACTGATATTTCAACATATATATATGTTGTGGAGTGTCCACATCAGAGTACCTATCATATCTCTCACTCAAATAGTTATTTCTTTGCAGTAGGAGTTCTTGCCAGGCACAGTGGCTCAGGAAGCTGAGGCAAGTGTATCACAAGTTCAAGGCCAGCCTCAGAGACTCAGCGAGGCATTAAGCAACTTAGCAAGACCCTGTCTCTAAATAAAAAATAAAGCCAGGCCTGGTGGTGCACGCCAGTAATCCCAGCACTTTGGGAGGCTGAGACCGGAGAATTGTGGGTTCAAAGCCAGCCTCAGCAACGGCGAGGCGCTAAGCAACTCAGTGAGACCTGTCTCTACATAAAACACAAAAGAGGGCTGGGGATGTGGCTCAGTGATCGAGTGCCCCTGAGTTCAATCCCCAGTGCCAAAAACAAGCAAACAAATAAAAAATAAATAAGGCCAAGGAGGTGGTTCAGTGGTTAAACACCCCTAGTACCAAAACAAAGAATTCTTAAAATCCTCTGCTTCAACTATTTTTGATTTGGGGGCTGGGGTGGAGGAGTACTGGGGATTGAATCCAGGACCCTACACAGCTCTACCACTGAGCCACATTCCCAGCCCTTCTTAGCTATTTTGAAATAAAACAATACATTATTAATAACTTTAGTCACATAAATTCATACCAATGTCCTAGACTTGTTTTTTTTTTTAAAGGTTGTGTTTAAAAATCACTTTGGAAAACTTTTGGCAAAAATACAGCATCTATTAATGTTGAGCACACACCACGAACCAACCACTGCACTTGCAGTTAGATAGTTGACATGAATGCTACATCTGCACCAGAGACATGTTCAAAATGTTTACAGCAGTACTGCTCACAGTATCTAACAAGTGACCTCTGAAACCCAGTGCCAGGTAGTGAGGTGGAACCCTACAGTCCTGCAATGACTACCTAGAACATGAGCGGTGAGCTGAACCAAGGTTCACCCTCGTAGAGGCCAGGAAAAAAACAAGACATAAAACACCACACACTGTGGATCCTGTGTAAGCTCAACAGCAGGCACAGCTCCCGAGGTGAGCGGGCGCAATGGCTGTGACCAGACAGAGGCCTAACCCTGATGCTGGCAGTGCCCCTTCAAGTGGGTCCCAGCTATGCATGTGTATTCACACTGTGAAACTCATCGTGGAAGACTTGTGTACTTTACTGTGCGTGACATTTAAATTTGCTTCAAAAATATTGACAAAAGGCCAGGCACAGTGGCACATGCCTGTCATCCCAACAGCTTAGGGGGCTGAGGCAGGAGGACTGCAAGTTCAAAGCCAGCCCCAGTGACTTAGCAAGGCTCTAAGCAACCTAGCAAGACCCTGTCTCAAAATAAAAATCAAAAAGGGCTGGGAGTGTGGCTCAGGAGTAAAATACCTCTGGGTTCAATCCCCAGTACCAAAAACAAATAAATAAGTACAATAAAAATGCTGACAAAAGCATTTTTAAAGTGAAAGACAAAACTGAGATGTCTTCAGACCAACAAAAACAGTGAATTCAGCCGGGCGCAGTGGCGCAGGCCTGTAATCCCAGCACTTAGGGAGGCTGAGACAGGAGAATCGGGAGTTCAAAGCCAGCCTCAGCAATGGCGAGGCACTAAGCAACTCAGAGAGACCCTGTCTCTACATAAAACACAAAATAGGGCTGGGGGTGTGGCTCAGTGGTCGAGTGCCCCTGAGTTCAATCTCCAGAACCAAAAAAAAAAAAAAAAAAACCAGTGAATTCAACAGTGACAGAGCCTGCTCTAAAGGAAATACTAAAAGGAGTTTCTCAGCAGGAAAAATGGTTCCAGAATTGGATACAGTAATTCAAGAAAACAAATACAGTCAGCCCGAGTTTATATCAGCGGATTCAACCAACTGTGGATGGAAAAACACTGCCTACACAGAACACATGCACACGTCCCGTCATTATTCCCTGAACAAGGTAACTGTTTACACAGCACCGGTATTGTACTGGGAACCGAAAACCGTGTAGAGACGATTCCAACTATACGGAGGATGTGCTCATAGGCTATATATAAATATTTCACCATTTTATACATGAGACTTGAGCATTCATGGATTTTGGTACTGGCAGTGGATTTCCTGGAACCAATCTCCTGTAGATATTGAGAAATTCGATGTCTTAGGACAATAGTTTTGAAGTTTCAGATTCCCTGAAAGGACTGAGCTGACCTTATGTGGAACAATCTAGATGCATATTAAATTTTATAAAAATACTGTCTTTGGCATTTAAAATACATGAACTGTTGGCCACAGTGGCTCATGCCTATAATCCCAGTGACTTGGGAGCCTGAGGCAGGAGGATAGCAAGTTCAAGCAACTTAGTGACGTCCTAAGCAACTCAGCAAGACCTTATCTCAAAATATTTTTTTTAAAAAGGGGGAGCTGGGGATGTAGGTCAGTGGTTAAGCACCCCTAGGTTCAATCCTTGATACCAAAATTAATTAATTAATTAAATATATGAACTAAAATACATATCAGCAATCACATTAAAAAGAGGAAATAGAGTTAATGTTCTAAGGTCTTTGTATTATCCAGAAAGTAATATAACTAGCAATTTATGTCAGACATGTACTTTATGTAATGCATGCTGTACATCAACCACAAGAAAAAAATAGAATGTTACAATGAAGAGGGAGTTTTAATAACATTTTTAAATATCCATAAGGAGAATGAGAAAATGAATAGAGAACAGGTGGGACAAACAGAAAACAAATGAGAGCAGATTTTTAAAAGCCAAATATTAGTAATTCAACAGTGTTTATAGCAGTGTTGCTTGAAATAGCTAAAAATTCCAAACTCCTCATAATGCACGTCAACAGCATAATGGATACATCAGTTCAGGTACTGTCGTACAGATGAATACCACGTGACAAATAACATATGTCACAAATGCAAGGTTGACTAAAAGAAGCCAGACGGGCTGGGAGTACTGCTTGGTAACAGAGCCCGTGCCTGGCGGGTACCAGGTCCTCAGTTCCTTCACATGAGAAGAACGCCAGCAGCAAAAAAAAATAAAAATTTCAAAAAGCAGACATAAACACAATGTAAGATTCTGTACACATAGGGTTCAAAAACAACCAATCTCTGGTTATAAAAACTAAGACACTGTTAGCTGGCTGAGGGCTTCTGGGCCACTGAGGATGTCCTCTTTCTTGCTCTGGTCTGGTCTGGTCCAGTCCTGTTTTGTATGCTGAGTGTTGTTCTTACTGGGTTGGTATTTATACATGGTTGTATTACTAATGATTTGGGCACTTCCCTGTATTAATGCTGAACTTTTAAAAAACAAAAACTGCAGGGGAAAACTGGAAAAAGCCCAAGAAGCCCAAGAAACAAGTTCTGGGTAAGAAATGTGAAAAGAAATTAGTTCTTTAGTTAGAAAAAAAGTGGCCAATTATTTATCTTCAATATGTACAACATAAACTCCCTGCCCTTCCCCCCCTAAAAAAAGCCTTTTAAGAGATCCTGATAGTATTTGGTTACCAGCCTGCTCAACCAAATGAAATGTGTTTGAACTGGTTAAAAATCTGGTGAAGCATTAAGAACCCTCACGTGTGAAGAACGCCAGCAGCAAAACAAGCAGGTGTCAGAGAGCATCCTCCTCCACACACCTGAAAACGCACAGGATGCCAGCCAGGCGGGGCACCGGCCTGCGAGCAGCAAAGGCTGGACTGGGTGGCCCCAGTGGAGTCAAAGCAGGAAAAAGCAAAGCCTGCCTGGGGGACCCGGCTGTGCCACCAAAGTAACTGCACAGAAGTTAAACCTGGATAAAATATCGTGACCTTTCCCAATTAACTTGCATCACTTCACGTGGCAGGCGCCGGTGTTTTCCAGATCCCAAGGTCAACACAAGCCCAACCAGCAATCTGAAGCACTCACCAATGCTGTGCCTGACCACGCTTGGTTTTCACCTCTCTTGTTTGTGTGAGATGTTCACGAGCAGATCCGCACACTACAAAGAGTGTATGGTACCTACGCGTCGCACTTGAGCGCACTGCGCACTGATAAAAATGCACATTTGCAAAACAGGGAACCACTTCAAATGTGGCTGACTGGTGATGACCTGGATGGTTCTGCTACTGTTTTAGGGACACCTGGAAAGGGAAGGCCACTGATCTTGAGATTTTCCAAACCACTGCCTGGTCCCTACACTGAGGCAGCCTCCCCTCAGCACCAGTAGGTCTATTTCGACATCCCAGCAAAGGCTTCTCTGGCTTCGGCTCCCAGGCGTCCCTCCCTCTGACACACAGCCTGGCTGTTACCCTCCCCACTCAGCCTGGCTCTGTGGTATCCAGTAAATACCTGCTGAGCAAAGGACAGGGCAGTGGCTTCCAGGAGGAGCAAAACACCAGCAAGAAACCCCAAACCTAGCAGTGAGAACACAGAAAAGAACAAAGCTAACACTCCAATTCTTCTACATTAAAACCAAAACTAAACCACAGCGTAACAAGCATGGCTGGGGCTCGGACTCTGGTGTTAACCTGTTCCCAGCCAGAGGACCCACAGCTCCTTGGAGGTATGGCCAATGCCAGGCGCTGGGCAGGAAACACACAACACAAGACTCAAAACATCGCGTAGTGAAGAAAGCAAGGATGTGTGCCACCTAAAAGGACAGCGGCCAATTCACAGGAGCGCCACAGCCAGAACCATCTGAGCAGGAAAACAGCATAATGACCTAAGTACAAAGTGCGTGGGAATCCAGACTGATGAAAACAGGTGACTGGATCAGTAAGTGGAGGCAGGGGACGATCTCGGCCCCAGAAGTCGATGTTCAGGCCTCCAAGAGCTGGTTTACTATAATCACCTGGCCCCCTTTCTGAATGAGGATGGACTTAGCAACCCATTTCTAAACAAGAGCACAGAAAAGGTGAAAACAGTAACTTAGTAGAAAAACCTGGAAAAAGTAGCTTCACTAAGTGTCAAAGTTAACATAACCACTGATGTTCCAAGCCCCAACACCACCTGAGGTCTAGTCACGAAAACATCACACACTCCCAAATGGAGGGACACTTCTCCAGGAAACTCACAGACCAAAATAGACCAAGCAGTACAACCACTAACTGCAGGATGGCATCGTGGACAGGATTTCTGCAGAAGAGACAGAAACAGAAACCCTGGGAAAATCCAAGCCAAGCGAGGCGCTTAGGTGAACAGTGGTGCACCTCTGCTGACTTTCAGTTCTGCCAGAGGCACTGGACGGTGTAAGATGCAGGCACCACAGAAAGAGGGTGAGGGGTACATGGCAATTCTCTGGACTATCACTGTAGCTTTTCTGTAAACTTGAAATTCTGCCTAAAATAAAGTTGTTGTTTGGGGGGCGGGAGCAACAGAGAGCATTTCCCTCATCCTTTTAAATACTTGGGAGAGGCCCTTGTGTCCCACTTGGCCAACAGGAAGCAACTGCAGAGAGGCTCACCTGCTGCCTGCCAGAGCCTGTGATCTGGAGGACGTCTGACCTCACAGCCGAGCTGCCAGTGGCTCTTACCAACACATGACCCTTGCCAGATCAATGACTGTTTTCATTCAGCCAAAACTTATGAGACCAATGCTTTCCTGACAGAGCCCCAACTGACTGAAGCGCCAACACCTGGCTACAAATTCTTTGTTTCCCTTTGCATAAGACAGAAAAAAAGGGAAAAACCATAATGTGCTATTCCAGAACCTCTCCCCAAAGCCAAGTGACCACACAGCCCAAAGGCAAGTATGCTGGAGGGTGAAGCTGAGAGCGAGCGCCACAGCCAGAACCATCAGAGGCGGCGGCAGTTTTCCACCCCTTAATTGCACCCAACACCTACCCTGGACTCACACGCATACCTCCCATGTTCTTTTCATTTAATGACCAGGATGTGAACACTCAAGAAATAAAGCGAGAGTGGACCAAAAACGTTTTTAAACATGTTTTCATTATGTCCACCTTCACAAACATTCTCTCTCTCTTTAAATTCAAACGGGATATTATTCCAACACCATTCTCACCACTAAATTAGCAAGAACCTTGCTGGGAAGCCTGACTGATCATACCCTCTTTTCAAATGCCACACGAAGCTTCTAGAAGCCATTCTTGGGGGATGCCTTTATTACTGTGACACGGCCTTCACTGTTCCTCCCAGGAACACCTGTTACCAACCTTAAGATGATTTAAAATCAAGATGTGACCATAATTTTTTAAATGTTCTTTACACATCCAAAACTAAAGGCACATTAAAAAATTGAAATAAAAATTTGAAATAAATGGCTGTAGTCATTTAATGAATGTGTTTAAGTCCTGGAGACTGACAAGCCCATGCATGATTCTAATTTCTAATATTATGCTATTAGTAACTCTTTGTGGCATCCCAGAAAAACAAATGTTTTAATCTTATGAAGATCTAGAGTATTACCTGAATTTCATCAGTTACTACTTTCTAAAGACACCAAGTGTACTCCAAGTGCCAGTCAGGGTCTCCTCGTGAGCACCAGAGACCACATCCTTAGCTCCTTGACTCAGAGTGTGAAAATGAAAACTTCATCAACGTGCACCTAAGAAGCTCTCCCCACACTAAGGTCTTATAAGCACCACTGCTTAAACAGTGGAGAAGATAAGAATGTTACATAAACTACCTACGAAGAATCCTAAACCCTCCCAATTCTGAGCAATCTAGCCTCCTGCCACCACAGAAACCCTCACAGAACACGCTGCTGGTCATACGATCCTAGTTCACAATTCCCCTTTTCCGGATCTCCTTCAGTTTTATGTCATGCTGCGTTACGACTACCTCCAGTGAGGCCCGGAGATAGATCTGAATGCTAAATAAGATTACTTCTCCTTCCTTCCAATATGTCTCATTTCTATGCCTTGGACAATTTTCATCATTTTCTATTTCTCCTATAATGTACTCCTATCTGTTCTATCCACACTAAGTGGGACTGTTCTGGGATGGATCTACATACAGTCAGCCCTCAGTATCTGTGGGCTCCCACGTAATGTTAGGTGTCAAACGTGATTTAGAGGATGTGCATAGTTCACATGCAAACACTATGCCATTTCTATGGCATCCAAGGATTTGGGTATTTGCAGGGGACCTGGAACCAAACCCCCTCAAATGCTGAGGGAGGATCACTCTCTTTAAAAGTAAAGACCTGGTCTGGGGGTGAAGCACCGCAGTCGAGCCCTCGCCTAGTGTGCCCAAGGCCGTGTGTTGGATCCCCACCAAAAGTAAACCAGAAATAAAATCAATTATTACTACATTCAGCCCGCAAACAAGTTGGTAAAGCTTATGAAGTGCTCTTTCTTCTGATGGGGCCAAGTGGGGTGATACCAGTGGCAGTAAAAACCAACGCCACCCATTCACTCAGCTCAGCAGGTGCAAGGGTGCACTCACCTGAGGACTACCACCAGTATCCACTGCTACACATGAATACACGCCCGGGCACATCTACAGCCTTCAACAGGGGGCAGTTTGTCCCTCAGGGAACAGTTGGCAATGTCTATAGGCTTTTTACTGTCACAACTGTGCGTAGGGGTGCTTACTGGCATCCAGTGGTAGAGACCTGCAATACTGCACAGGAGACCCCCCATACAAAGAACTATTCAGCCAAAAATAAATGTCAATGCTGCTGAGGCTCAGAAACCCTTGCCTGGGGACTGGGGGTGTAGCTCAGTGGTAGAGTATCTGCCTAGCATGGCAAAGCCCTGGGTTCGATCTCTCGCACCAAAAAGAAAAAGTAGCCTTCAGACGTCTGTTCAAATTCTGAGTAGAAATAAAAAACAGAGGAACTACAGACACTGTGCTGGTGTGAAAGGACCAGGGGATAGGACGAGAGAGTGTCACTTTACATGTATTATTTCACTTAAACCTTTCCTGGATGGGAAAAAAAAAAAAAGACATATACTATGCTTTTATACAGAAGGCTGGACACAAGAAGGTCAGGGAACTTACTCAAGGTTATTCAGCTACAAAGGAAAGGAATCAAATCAAATCTGTCATTCCACAGTACTACAAAGACTAGAGGTCAGAAAGACTTGGATTTGATTCAGAATTAGCAGTATGACTTTCAGCAAGTTGATGGACTTCCTAAGCCACCATTTAGAAAATAACTCAATGTATAACATTTGAAAATATAAACCATGCTGATTGCTAACCACATATAATCACACTAAATACAAGAGGAAAAAGTGCTTCCTACAATGGATGTTGTATAATTTTTCCTTAAAAATACAACTTACACAAGTATGCACAGCACCAAGTCACTCATCACTTTTAAGAATCATGATTAAATATTCAAAGACAATGCGTCTTCCACAATGCAACTACTCACAAATCCTGAGAAAATAAATTAGTATCAATGAGGTTTTACAATGAACTCCCTAAATATTTTTTTTAAATATTTATTTATTTATTTTTTAGTTTTAGGTGGACAGAATATCTTTGTTTTTATGTGGTGCTGAGGATCGAACCCAGTGCCTCACGCATGCTAGGCGAGCATGCTACCACTGCGCCACAATCCCAGCCCCCCTAAATTTTTTTTTTTTTTTTTTTTTGGTACTGGAGATTGAACTCAGGGGTACTCGACCACTGAGCCACATCTCCAGCCCTATTTTGTGTTTTTATGTAGAGACAGGGTCTCACTGAGTTGCTTAGCACCTCGCCATTGCTGAGGTTGGCTTTGAACTCGCGATTCTCCTGTCTCAGCCTCCCTAAGTGCTGGGATTACAGGCTTGAGCCACCGCGCCCGGCTCCTAAATATTTTTGATGAACAGCACCTGAGAAGGT
Organism: Xerus rutilus; assembly: GCA_028644305.1. Classification (NCBI taxonomy): domain Eukaryota; kingdom Metazoa; phylum Chordata; class Mammalia; order Rodentia; family Sciuridae; genus Xerus; species Xerus rutilus. Next base: position 65,528,288 of record CM053412.1, on the reverse strand, counting down.
CATGACTTCATCAACAACACTGATTAGCTTCTCTCACGTGCAGAAATGAGGAGGAAGAGGATAGTTGCACATGCGCGCCATTTCTGCTCACCGTTCTCTCCAGTGTCCTGCGCTGAGGTCAACGTGTGACCATTACACTATGCCAAAAATTACTCGTGTCATATAAGGAAAGTTCTGACAGCAACAAAAAGAACCTGTCAGTCTCTGGCAGCTGGAGTACTCTCTTCTGGAATTAAGTCAGGAAACAGACTATTCTAAACCAGGGTCTGTTCCCTCTGGAAAGTGCCAATGCTGCTTCTAAAAGTAGGCTGCTCACCATTTCTTTTGAAAAAAGCTAAGTACCAAGGCACAGCTTTCCTGTCCTTTCAAAAATGTATCTTTTCATTCCATCTTAATACTCTAAGTAAATTGTAACCGCAAGTAGTATTTACTACTACTGAGTCCAAGTCCAGATACAAGAGTTGCATCAGATCCAGACAATTTGAAATATAATTTCAAAAAGACTCATCAAAAGGCTGGCTTTGAATAACACAACGCATGCGCGTGTGGAAACATCACACAGCACCCCATAAATATCTGCGAACTGAAAGACGTATTAGTTTCTAAAAAAAATTAAAGGCTGACTTTAAATAAATAAGTGGATTTAGTGCACGCATACACACACACAGATAAATGTTCTGATAAGATTGAAAAAATAGCTATAATCTTGGATGCTTTTTAATTTAGAAAAGGATTCCCATCGAATGCCATCGTACTGACGAATTCTGAATTACGTCTTTCACCTTCAGCATTTTGACACTTCCATCAACTCTGAGGGAGTTGAGGGTGGGTTGTTTTCCCGTGTTTTTATAGACCTGCCTCTCAAGACGGCGTGTGAGTCAGATCCGCGGCGGGAGGAACCTGCGCCCACCCCCGCTGGCCCCCAGTCGGTGCGCGTCGACGGACGCCAGACAATAGGTGCCCACGCGCGCCCGAGTCCCCGCGCCCGCGGTCCGGGTCCCCTCGCGAGCCCGTGCGTCGTCACGGCGCCAGCCACCCGCGGCCTGCGCCGCAGGAGCCCAGGCTCTTCCTCCTCTTCTCCGCAGACAGCAGCCTGGTTCGGAGCCGCCGGCGCACGCCCAACGGAGCCCGGCGTGCGGAGGCCGCCCGCGCCGGGGTCGCCGGGGTCGCGGGGGAGGCCAGGGAGGCCCGGCCTCGGCCCGGACGGCGGACCCGGCCCGCAGCCCCCGGCCCGCAGCCCCCAGCCCCAGCGCCCCTCGCCCCGGCCCGGCTCACCCGCGCCCCCGCCCAGCCCCAGCGCCAGCCCCGCAGCGCCCCCCGCCCCGCCCCGGCTCACCCGCCCCTCCCGCCCCGGCTCACCCGCCGCGGCCGCCGGGCCCTCGTCGCCGGGCGCCAGCGTGACGGCGCCGTCCCTGCAGACGCGGAGCTGCGCGGCCGAGCGCACGCGGCGCGGGGGGCGGCGGGCGGCCCGCAGCGCGGCGCAGCCCTGGAAGCACACGGCCCACGCCTGCTCCTCGTTGATGGGCTGCCCGTACAGCCGCAGGATCTCCGCCAGGCTCAGCGCGTCCGGCGGGCCCGCCGCGGGCTCGGCCGGGCCCTCGCCGCCCGCCGCCTGCGCCATCCCGCGAGGGGCCGCGCCGGCTGCCGCGTCCGCTCAGCTCCGCGGCATCGCCGCCGCGCGCCGCCCGGCCGCGCCCCACCCGGCCGCGCGCCGCCCAGCGCGGGACAGCGCGGGACAGCGAGGCCGGCGGCGTGGGCGCGCGAGCGCGAGCGCGCGGCGGGCGGCGCCTCAGCTCCTCCGGCCGCGCCCGCCCCGAGGCTCGCCGGCAGGGGGCGCCGCGGAGGGCGCGGGGACGCGCGGGGACGCGCGGGGGCGGGGCACGGTCCCCGCGTCCCCCGCAGGCGGTGCCCGGAGCGCGCCAGCCGCGAGGCCGCCGTGCGGAGGCGAGGCGGTCGCTGCGGTCGCTGTCACCGACTCGCCCTCGGAACGGGCTTCGGAAACCAACCCGGAGGGAGCGCAGCCGCAGCGCAGCGCACGCCCGCGCCTCGGCCGGCCCGCGCCGCGCACTGTCTCCCCCCCTCCTAAGGACGGCTCTTCCCGGTCGCCGACATCGGGGCTTGGCACGGGGCACGTATCGCACACCTTTGTCGCAGTGTCGGCTCAGGTCCTGCGGCAGCAGAGCGGCCCCGCACCACGCGTCGACCACCGCACCCGCCCTGCCCGCCACGTGCCGTTGGGATCACGAGGCAGTTACCCCGGGCTGGGCTGGGGTCCGAGGTTTGGCGCTTGCTACACGTGCGAGGCACTGGGTGCCATTCTCAGCACCGCGTATAAATAAATAAAACGAACGTCCGTTCACAATTAAATATTTTATTTATTTATTTTTTATATTTTTTTAGTTGTAGATGGACACAATGTCTTTATTTTATTGCTTTGTATGTGGTGCTGAGGATCGAACCCAGGGCCTCACGCATGCGAGGCAAGCGCTCTACCGCTGAGCTACAATCCCAGCCCCACAATTAAATATTTTAAAAATTACTCCTAGGCCTCACTGAACCCGCTAAACAGTAAAACAAAATTAGCTCTAAAGTAAAATAATCACCATTGGTAATTCTAAGGCTAGTCTTGTGTGAAATACCCTACAGAGTTGAAAGCATCAACCAAGTAAGAAATTTATAGGAACTACCATTTTACATGCAATATTAGAAACCTCATGCTAAACATTACATCTTGCAGAAAAAAAATCACAACGGCTTATTAATGTTTAAGATGCCACCGTGTATACAGCACGAATGTGGAAAAGAGGAAACCAAAGGTCAGAAAGGAAAATGGAGTGGGGGCTACTTAGGCACCTTATAATTTCCCTTAGACATACATCTGGGAACAGTGGTGCACACCTGTAATCTCTGCAATTTCGGGAGGCTGAGGCAGGAGGACTGCAAGTTCAAGATAGGCCTTAAAAACTTAAGAAGGCCCTAAATAACTTAGTGGAAGCCCTGTATCAGAAAGGCCTGGAGAGTGGTTCAGTCTTTAAGCACCCCTGGGTTCAAACCTCAGTACAAAAATAATGAAATAGATTCTTTAAAATTTTTTAGATGATGAATATTTTATTCATTTATTTATATATGGTGCTAAGAATCAAACCCAGTGCCTCACACATGCTAGACAAGTGCTCTGAGCCACAACCTCAGCCCCAATGAAATAGATTTTTAAAAAAAGACATACGAAGCACCACTAAATCATGGGCTCATAATCTTCTTTGTAAAAATGCAGTATTTGTATGTGACCACACCCTCATAGGCAAAGAGCTTTGATTCCTTGTAAGACTATGATTAAAATCATGCTCAAACATTCCCAAATTTGCTGTTTTGAAAGTTTAGATTCTGCATGGATTTTGTAAATACAAAATACAGAAAGGCTTAAAATAACAATGGAGTGGCATGGTCTACTTTTGTGGGCAGCACCACCATCTTCTGGCTTTGTGCAATATTGCTGCCACACTGCATTTGGATATTACAGCCAAAAACACTTGTGTCCTTGCCTCATCCAGAAGAATGAAGTGAAATGAACTAATCAGCTGCGCAATCTGGGAGCCACTCGCTTGCTTCTAAGCGTCAGGCATAGGCAGTAAACATCCACCTAAAGATAACAAGGAGAGAAGGAGTGAAAATGGAAAAGAAATCCAAACTTAATCTTCATCTTTAAAAGGTATTTTTTGTTTTCTTTTTTTTTTTTGGTACCAGGGATTAACTCAGGGGCACTCGACCACTGAGCCACATCCCCAGCCCTATTTTGTGTTTTATGTAGAGACAGGGTCTCACTGAGTTGCTCAGCGCCTCGCCGTTGCTGAGGCTGGCTTTGAACTCGCGATTCTCCTGTCTGAGCCTCCCTAAGTGCTGGCATTACAGGCCTGTGCCACCGGACCTGGCTAAAAAGTGTCTTCTTAAAAACAAATTTGTAACACTAATTTTTTTCCTTTCCTAAATAATAGTTTTAAAAACATAAAACACATTTTCGAAGGGAAAAACATCATGGCACTGAATCACAGGGGCGTGGCCGCGCATGTGCAAATTCATGGCTATACTATGTTTAAAGTAAATCTTTTGCCTTTGTGAGCATGTATGTCATTAAGTAGAGGCAAAATGTGAGCTAGAATGTTGCTTGATGTTCCATCTCTACACAGAAGGAAAAGTTTAAAAATCATAGCAATTTTATTTTATAAAGCCGTAATATTTGACACTTTCTGTACAAAGGCAGTGTAATTCTTTTATATGACTTTCAGTACCCTTTGAAATTTTGATAAGCCCCACCCATCTATCATCACAAGAGTCTGAAAATGACCAGTGGCTCCTCAAAGGCTACCAGATGTTGATATATTCTCAGTGGGGTTCAAGTAAATCCTGTGGAATTAGCTAGTATTTTCCCTCTTTTTCATTTTCAATTCAAATGCTTTGTGTTCAGCGTATTTGGCCCAATTTGTCATTGATTCCTTTTTTTTTTAGTTGTCAATGGACCTTTATTTATTTATATGTGGTGCTGAGAATCCAACCCAGTGCCCCACACATCGCCAGGCAAGCACTCTACCACTGAGCCATAACCCCAGCCCCTGTCACTGATTTCTTAGCTTTATTTTCTGCAGGACTGGGGAATCAACCCTGGGCTTCAAGCATGCTACCTGCAACTCCTGACATTATCATCACTCCGTGACTTCAACTTCTAAAAATTGTTCCATGTGGTTAAAATGTCTAGACAATTCAAATCAACATTTAAATGTCCTTTTCAAAGTGTTGAAAGATCTGTGAAAAATGACGGCATGTTACTCCAAAAATAATTTGCTTTTGTTGTGTTTATTAAAAAATGGAATCCTTGACATTCTTTCTTATATTTACTTATCATTTTTGCAGAATAAATGTACTTCATGCTTCACACTCCGGATGTGCTGGCTGAGCTGCTCTGAGTGTTTCAGGGAGCACGGCCGTCAGGGAGCACACCTGTCTGTGCAGCCCAAGCTTATCCCCGACACTTCCAGACAATCGCTCCTAAGAGGCACATTCACCTAGAAAAGTGCACCAAAAGGGGGAAAAATAGGACAGCGTATTTTTTCAATGTTGCAACCTAAGTTTTCATTGCTCATCATTATAATACCTTATAAATCTCTATTGATTTTTTTGTACTTTCAAAGTGCTTTCTTTAGTGATACAATTTGCAGGGCCAGATATTATTATCCTTGTGTTACAGGTGAGAAAATACAGTCAACAGGACAAAATAGAGGACTAGTAAATGAAAAAGCTGGAATGGAATCCAGGCCTCCTCATCAACTGTTTTCTCTGCCACTTGCAAAGAGCAAGAAAATGTGCTGACGCTCATTTCTTATTAACCAAGTCCAAGAACATACAAAGCAGATGCTTTAAAATTTGTGTATACCAATATAACCAGAATTTTTTTTTTTTTGGTACTGGGGACTGAACTAGGGGCCACTTTACCACTGAGCTACATCTCCAGTCCTTTTAACTTTTTATATTGAGACAAGGTCTCACTATGTTGCTTAGGGCCTCAATAAGTCCTTAGGCTGGTGTCCAACTTGTGATCCTTCTGTCTCAGCCTCCTGAGCCACTGGTATTACAGGAGTGTGCCACTGTGCCGGCTAAACTTTTAGTACTTGAACATATTTTAACTGAAATCCTGCAATGATGCCAACCTCCCTTGATGCGCTTTTTCATTAGCATGGAAGTGTCCCTGTGTGGCAGTCTTCTCCCCACAGTAATTATCTTCAGAGGATTGTAAATTATCACTCCACAAACAGGCCCAATTCCATGAACAATCCTAAGTACAATTTGAAACTGACCTTTTGTAATGCTAGTCATCACATGAATAGTAATCAGTGATCTTTAAAATCAGCATGAAAACCAGCATGTGACCTTATCCCCAAACCTACAAGTACACAGATCCAATAAGAACACAACATTGGCTTCCTCTGGTTTCTAGACTTCTAAAGAATTAACGTTTTCTTTCTTATGCAAAAAGTATGTATTTATCTGGAAAGTATCTAGGAGATATTCATTAGTGTTCTTTCATTAAATTATATCCTAAACCAATGTCTTCTACATTTTCATTTATGAAATCTACTATATTTATAACTTACCAAACCTACCCCAAAGGAAATGATGTCCCTTTTCATAAAAATTGAGGGGAAGTAGAGAAACAAGGTAAAATACATAAGCAGTAAACGTGTGAGTGTATTCACGGAGACTGGAGAATACGAGGCCACACAACAGGCCCGCTTCACCTCTGTAATGCTGAAACAATCATTTTAAAACCAACGTGATATTCTGATTATGCTGTAAGTAGAATTATTAGCTTCAATTAATTAGAAAGATTCAATCTGGAGATCACATGAATCCCAATTTTAGGCCAAGTCACTGTTTTATGCAGATAGGATTTGGAGTCTGCAAAGATTAAATGACTCACCCTAAGTTTCTGTAATAAACGTTCTAGATCCTCCTTTTTAGCCAATTCCAAACAGATTTCAAAAGTGAGGACAAGCAGTAGCTTACTCTTTTTTGAGATGGACCTCATTATGTTGCCCAGGACGGTCTTGAACTTGTGATCCTTTCTCCTCAGCCTCCTAAGAAGTTGGGACTACAGGCCAACACCACTGCACCCAGATGTAAGTGATATAAAGTACAAAATACCTTTGATAGCAAGAATTTGATGTTTGACAATAATTGCTTTAAAATGGAGAATTCTCGACAAAAGTTTAAGAAACCAGAGTTTGGAATTATGTAAGTTAAAAACAATCCATTTTTAGACCAAAATCAGAAAAGTGAAAAAAAAAATTTTTTCAAACCTCCATTACTAAATTTTTGCTGATTTGTGTGTGTATGTGGTAGCGATTGAACCCTGGGGCACTTGACCACTGAGCCACATCTCCAGGACTTTAGTATTTTATTTAGAGACAAGGTCTCACTAAGTTGCTTAGTACCTCATTAAGTTGCTGAGGCTGGCTTTGGACTTGCAATCCTCCAGCCTTGGCCTCCTGAGCCCTGGGATTGCAGGTGTGTGCCATGGCGCCCAGCCTAATTTTTGCTGATCTTTACCCCCCCCCCAAAAAAAAGAAGACAGCCCTTTCTTGTTTAAAACTGAGGTCTTTTTCCCTAACAGAGGTCTGGAGCTGCTCTTGGCTCTTGTGTTCTCCTTTGACGCTAAGAGGCTTCTTTTTCTTCCAAGGTCAGCATGTAACCAACATAAAATGTGACTTCCCTTTAGTTCAATTAAATAAGCAATGGTTAAGCACATTCTAGTTAGCCTGGCCTTGGTGATTTTGTGGAAGGGTTAAGGGGGGCTATTCTTTATATTTGACTTGTTTTTCCCAGACCTGGCTGAGCACCTGAAGTCCTGTGTCCTTGGGGTCCTTTCTCAGTGAAAGGTCACTACTACTACTACATTGATACTACTGCTACACACGCTCATTCCTCAGGAACTGGACGCGTAACACGCCTCACAATCATCATCTGTCTTAAGAAAGGTAGAAGACAGGCAGGTACAGTGGCACACAGAGCGGCTTGGGCGTGTCTCAAGTTCAAAGCCAGGCTCAGCAACTTAGTGAGGCTCTAAGGAAGTCCACGAGACCCTGTCTCTAAATAAAGGGCCGAGGACGTGGCTCAGTGGTTAAGTGCCCCTGTGTTGAATCTCTGGTACCAAATTCAAAAAAAAAGTTTGCTTAAAATATTCTCTTATAACTTTAGATTGAACTCTAGAGAATCATTTTACGAATTTCATTATCAGTTATTTTTCTTCTAACATCACTTTTTTAGTTTTGTTGTTAAATTTTGGGGTACTGGAGATTGAACTCAGGGATGCTTTTACCATTGAGATAGCCTTTATTTTTAACTTTGAACAGAGTCCCACTAAATCACTGAGGCTGGCCTTGAACTTCAGATCCTTCTGCCTCGGCCTCGAGATGTAGAGATGCAGGGTCACAGTGTGCACCATCGCACTCAGCTTAGCAGACTTGTGACGCTATTCTTTTTAATAGTATTAAAACGACCCCTTGCAAGATTTGGTTAGCAGTCATTCTTCAACTGTCACACGATCAAAAATAATGCCATGGTGACTAAACTGTATACGTTTTTCATTTTAACAAACAATTTTTAATTTGTTGTGGGAGTATCAATCTTAGGCCAACGTCCCTTAGTTAAAGCAAAGCACTGAAGTAATGGCAACAAAGTAGGTTTTCCAATCAACAGCAGGGGCAAAATTGGAGACACTCACACACACACACACACACACACGTAAACAACACACTCCTAAATTGCTGATAGGCTGAAAAAGGAAGCAAAGGGGAAGTGGTAAAATAAGATGAATGGGAATGAACGCTACTAGCAAAAGTGATGGGACATACACATCTACAGCATGCTTAGAGGGACATTTACATATGTAAATAACTAAAAAAATAAGATCTCAAACCAATTACCTAATCTTACACTAAAAAAAGAACTAACGCCGGGCACGGTGGCTCCCACTTATAATCCCAGCACTTAGGGAGGCTGAGACAGAATCGCGAGTTCAAAGCCAGCCTCAGCAATGGCGAGGTGCTAAGCAACTCAGTGAGACCCTGTCTCTACACAAAACACAAAATAGGGCTGGGATGTGGCTCAGTGGTCGAGTGCCCCTGAGTTCAATCTCCAGTACCAAAACAAAAAACAAAAAACCAGCTTTGGGTTTCCATTAATGTTTGTTTTTCTAGCCTGTTTCATTAACTTCCATTCTGACTTATTATTTCCTTGTTCTTATTTTTGGTTACTTTTTGTGTGTGTGTGTGGTTTTTTTTTTTGATGTAGACAGGGTCTCACTGAGTTGCTTAGCACCTCGTCATTGCTGAGGCTGGCTTTGAACTTGCAATTCTCCTGTCTCAGCCTCCCAAGGTGCTGGGATTACCTCAGCTCCCACCTCGCTTAATCCTAGAGCCTCAGGACGCTGAGGCAGGTGTTTGGACATCTTAAGCCACCTGGGCAATTTAGCAAGAACCTGAGCAACTTAGCAAAACTCTGTCTCAAAATTTAACCAAAAAAAAAAAAAGGAGGACTGAGGATGTTGCTCAGTGGCAAAGCCCACTGGGTTCAATCTCAGTACTAAAAAGACGACTCCAATCACTACAGTCAGAACTAAAGAGGGGATATCACCACTAACAGCAATGAAAAGCATTATGAACAATTGTACACCAGAATTAGATAATTTAGATAAAAAGGACAAATTCCTGAACACCATAATCTAGACAGACTATAACAAGTAAATAGATTGAATTAATAATCAAAAAACTACCCACAAGTAAAACCCAGGCCCAGATGGCTTCTAAATTCTACCATCTAAGAATCAATTCTAATTTTTCATAAGCTCTTCCAAAAAAGGAAAGGGGTGAACAGTATTTCCAAGTTCATTTTCTGAAGCTATAATTTAGAAAGACAACAGAAGTACAAACCAAAATCTCACGTAAACACAAAAACTCTCAACCAAATACTAGCAAACCAAATTCAGCAAAATACAGGTGCTGCGTATCACATTTTCACCATGACCAAGTATGGTTCATCCCTGAAATTCAAAGTTGGTTTAACATTTGAGAACCAATTATGTCAATACATTAGCATCATTAACAGAATAAAAAACAAAAATCATGTGATCATCTCAACAGAGAAAGACCATTTTGATAAAATCCAATATCCTTTCCTAATAAAAAGAATGTTTAAAAAGACGTGTCAACGGGAACTTTCTCAACCTGACAAAAGGCATCTATAAACAAAACTAAACAAAGAGCAGTTAACATAATAGTGAAATAAAGGCTGCTCCCCAAGACCAGGAAAAGACGTCTGCTCTTCCAATTCCGGCTAACATTGTGCCAGAAGCACAACTAGGCAAACAAATAAAATAAACAAATGACATCTACACAGGAAAGTAAAACTCTCTTGTAGATGACATGATTGTGTGTAAGAAAATGCTAAGGAATCCATTAAAAAACTAAGAATAAATGAATTCAGTAGGTTGCAGAATACATAATCAATAAACAAAAACCAATTGTATTTTTACACACTTTTAGTGAACAATCTGAAATTAAAATTAAGAAAACAATGCCAGGTTTGGAGGTGTAGCTTAGTGGTAGAGCACTTGCCTAGCATTCACAAGGGCCTGGCCCCAAAACTACATAAAAGAAAAAACAAAAACAAAAAACAGAACAGTTCCATTTATAATAGCATCAAAAGGGAAATAAATAGGAATAATATTAACTCATTGTTGAAGAAAGATCTAAATAAATGTAAACTCATTCCATGTCCATGAATCAAAATATCAAAAGGCCTAACTTGGTTATAATGGCAATATTCCCCAACATAATCCACAAATCCAAGGCAATACTGACAATCCGATTCTAAAATTAATATGAAACTGCAAGGGACCTAGAGCAGCCAAAATAATCTTGGGGGAACCACAGTTTGCAATTTCAGAGCCTACTACAAAAGCAACAGTAATCAAAATATGTGGTACCTAGTTACAGAATTGAGAGTCCAGAAATAAACCCATGTCAATGGTCAAATAATTTTTTTTTCAAATAACTTTTAATGAGGGTGACAAGACAACTCCACGGGGAATAAAAAGTCTCAAAAAAATGGTGATGTTGGGGCTGGGGCTGTGGCTCAGTGGCAGAGCACTTGCCTTGTATGTGTGAGGCACTGGGCTCGATCCTCAGCACCACATAAAATAAATAAAGGTATTATGCCCATCTGCAACTAAAAAAATATTTTTAAAAAAATGGTGCTGTCAGAATTGGGTATTCTTATCCAAAAAAAAGAAGGTGGATCATTACCTCACACCATATACAAAATTAACTGAAAATCTGTTTACCTAATTTTCAAAGACCTAAGTATAAGTTAATACCACAAAAGTCTAAGAAGAAAATAGGTCAATCTTCATAACCTTGGATGTGACAATGGATTCTTAGGTATGACACTAAAACCACGAACCACAAATATAACTGGAATTCATCAAAATTAAAAAAACTTTTGTACTTCAAAGGAAACTATCACAAAAATAAAGAGAATCCACAGCATGGGAAAAATTATGTATAAATCATGCATCTGATAAGAGACTTGCACCTACATTATATTAAGAACCCTTTCAATTCAGTAATAACCCAAACATTTATAGGAGCATTATTCATAACAGCCAAAAGGTAGAAATGACCAGAATGTCCACCAGCTGACAAAAGGACAAACATGGCATACACACCCAGCACAACAGAGTTCACTCAGAAAAGGGAGCATGACACATGCCACAAGCTGGTGAACTTTAAGAAAGACTGTGCCAAGTGAAAGATGACAGTCCCAGAACACTATGTATTCCATTCATGTGCAAGTTCAGAATAGGGAGATCTACAGAAAGTAAATTAGTGCATAGTGTTGGGGATTAGAAGAGATGTTCAATCCCTGGTACCAAAAGAGAGAGAGAGACAGAGAGAGAGAGAGAGAGAGAGAGAGAGAGGTGGATAAAGGAGGCTGACGGCTAAAAAGTCCAGGGTTGCTCTTAGAGGTGAAAAGTGTTCTAAAATGGGTGGTGATTGCAATCTCACTATCCTACGATCCACTGGTTGTACACTTTACTTGCATGCCTTGTAAATAAATCTCAATAAAGGAGTTAAAATTAAGAATTGGTGACAAATATTTTTGGTCATATTCAAATTAAATAATTTTTGTAACGTGATATTCATCTTCTTGTTTTGGGCCTACCATTCCGTCACCATACATTTTGGCAAAGAAAATATGAAGGTAACAACTGGTTAGTTATACCTAATTTGTAAATTTCAGAATTCTTTCAGAATATCAACTACATATGACCGAGAGAGTCTGTGGGTGCACATTAGGGGTACTGTTTCAGTATTCACTCGTTGATTTAATCGCGCAAGTATTTAAACACACAGAATTCTACATCCTTCTAACCAACCAAACAAGTAACTTCAGGCACCCATTCCCTATCCTGGGGCCTAGCCTTCCCAAGTCATCCTCTCTAAAAACTAATTCTAGTCCCACTGGTCAGTGACTTCATACCCAACGTGTTATTATAAATTTTGTTAGGAGCCGGGCGCAGTGGCACAAGCCTGTAATCCCAGCACTCTGGGAGGCTGAGACAGGAGAATCGCGAGTTCAAAGCCAGCCTCAGCAACGGTGAGATGCTAAGCAACTCAGAGACTCTGTCTCTACATAAAACACAGAATAGGGCTGGGGATGTGGCTCAGTGGTCAAGTGCCCCTGAGTTCCATCCTCAGTACCATAAATAAATAAATAAAGATTTTGTTAGGTATGTATAGGTGCCATAAGACAAATACCTTTCATATTTCTACCTTTGGGGTAGAAACACTAAAATCAGAAAGTTGGAATGGTGGCCTAAGGGGAAAGCAGTATTTTATTATTTTTAAAAAGGTACCTAGAACTGAACTCAAGGGCACTCAACCACCGAGCCACATGCTCAGCACTATTTTGTACTTTATTTAGAGACAGGGTCTCACCGAGTTGCTTAGCGTCTCGCTTTTGTTGAGGCTGGCTCTGAACTTGCGATCCTCCCGTCTCAGCCTCCCAAACCGCTGGGATTATAGGTGTGTGCCACCACGCCTGGCTATTATTTTACTTTTTTAAAAGAAGATAGTAGCTGTCTATGAACATTTTTTCTAAACTATAATGAATGGTGACTTAGTCATAACAATGCCACCTCTACACAGAGGAAAACACAACTGAGGGTGGGGGATGTGGCTCAGTAGTAGAGCACTTGCCTAGCACGTGCTGAGGTCCCGGGGTGTCCCACCAGCCACAAAACTAAAAACACACAGCATACCTTTGTGCACAATGAGTTACAGCAAAAAGTACTAAACTTTCAAGTCAGAACTGGAATTCTAGAGCTGATTCGCTACTAGAGGTGTATCTTTTGGCAGGGAAATTATTTCTCTGCATCTCCATTTCACTAATCTATGAATTCTGTTGTCTGGAAACCCTATTATTCAAATCCAAAATTCCATAATTATAGTCCATGAAATATTCAAGCACATTTAAAAATAGAGAACATATATATAAAGGCAGTTACAACTCTACAGTTTTGTCAAATGCAAAAAAAACAAAAACAAGCCAAAACAAAAAACTAGTTTTAGATTACAAATCTAAATTCAACAGAATCAGATAAATCTTTCATTTCATGTAAACATTCAAACTGCTGCCAATTAATAGCTCCCTCCCCTCTTCTTCTAAAAATCCATGACTATTTTAACACTTATACTATGTAGTTAGTTGTCAGTCCAATTATAAGCCAAATGGAATTTCAAAGAATATACCAAATCTCAGAAGAAAATTTTAAACATCAATACCCATATTCAAGTACATTAATGATTATAAGTGAGTTGTGCTTTAACTATATCATAGTAAAACAATATGACGTGGCTTTTCAAATTAGGATGGCTATTTTAAGATTTCATACAGCTTTTAACTAATCTTAAAACTTCTCAAATATCAACTTCTGGAAAATAATTCTACTTTCACTGTTATAAAAGTTAAGTCCGTATTAAAAACACATCATCCAACTCCTATACTACCTAAGTAGAAAGTATGAAACTGTTATATTGCAGATCATTATTAAAGATGTATAGCTAAATACTAGAAAAAATTCTGAAGGCACTTGGAGTGTACTGTAAGCTGGAACTGGATTTAGGTAAGTTTTATCCAACAGGTTCACGCTTGAGAATGAAAAATGAAGTTTTGGGGCTTCTCATTTTTCTACTAAATAAATACATATAAAAAGGAGGACTATGTCAATACCAATATTGTCAAAAAGAACACATTACACTTTATACAAAAATTTTTTAATAAACAACCTTATAACAGCTAAATATACAAAAGTAAGTTTAATTCTTAAGAAAAATTATTAGAGAATCCTATGTACTGAAGTCATTCAAGTAGACTATCTTCAAAGAAAAATATTAATGCCAGACTTATTAAAGTGCATAAAAGCAAATTTATTTTAGAATTTATACCAAAAGCACATTCAAAATACATGTTATTATGGTAGAAGGCAGGAAGCCCAACCTAAATGTTCATATAGCCCTGAACACTTGACCATGATATAGTCTGCCTTTTTTTTTTTGGTACTGAGATTGAACCCAAGGGTGCTTAACCACTGAGTCACATCCCCAGCCCTTTTTATCTTTTGTTCTGAGACAGGATCTCACTAATCACTAAGTGGCTTAGGGCCTTGCTAAATGGCTGAAGTTAGCCTCAAACTTGCAGTCTTCCTATCCTAGCCTCCCAAGTCCACTACACACAGCACACAGTCTGTCCCAGTATGTGCTTCCTAGTTTATCTCAAAAATTAGTATTACAAGTAATTTTCTCAGTTGATAGCTTTATGTGTAATTGTGAGAACACATAAAAAATGTCTAATTCTTATTTTATTAATTTCTTTTTTTTTTTTTTTTTTTTGGTACTGGGGATTGAACTCACCGGCACTCGACCCCTGAGCCACATCCCCAGCCCTATTTTTTTGTGTTTTATGTAGAGACAGGGTCTCACTGAGTTGCTTAGTGCCTCGCCATTGCTGAGGCTGGCTTTGAACTCACGATTCTCCTGTCTCAGCCTCCCTAAGTGCTGGGATTACAAGCATGAGCCACCGCACCCAGCTTTAATTTCTTAAATAGCATCTCACAAGAAACATATGATTATCATTTTCAATGAAAATTGACAGAAGAGGGATAGTAATATTTCCAGACTTTTAAACCAAGTTAAATCATAAATATTCACTATATATAAAAATAAAGCAAAAAGTAAATTTTAAGATATCTTTGTTTTATTTCTTTAAAAAACAATCATTTACTTTGCAGTAGTGAATGATGAAAAGAATCAGTAACTTGGATAGACAACTGGTATACACTTACTTTAAGACCACTGGATAAAGCAACTGAATTAAGAACTTTACAAAGGCTGGGGTATATCTCAGTGGCAAAACGCCTGCCTAGCATGTGTGGAGTCCTGGGTTCAATTCCCAGCACTGCCAGAAGCAAAAACAAAACCAAAAACACGTTGTACAGAGATACAAAAGGACAGTCAAACCTATCACTTGTATTACACAGCCTTTTATAGAGAGTTGAACTGAGTCTTTTTAATGCTTAATTCTTCTCACTTAAAAACCTGTTCAATAAAAAAAAGCAGGAGCATGGACTCGCTGATTCATGTTTATTTTCAGTGGCCTCACACAATGATTCCCTCACTTAGGTTATTGACACATATGCTGATGTTTTTATCACAAATAAAAAGAAAGTGGTTTCAGAAGATAGAATCCATGAAGAGGTTAGAAATGAATCTTCTGACCATAAAAACAGTGATAGACTGCCATTGTTAATTACAGAAAATGATCTGTACCATATCACAGAAAGAAATTTTTTAATACCAATACACTTTTATAACAATGAATATTAATAAATTACTGAAGTATTTTCATGTGAGCTCTGTTATTAATATTTATGCTTTTTTGGAATTACTGATTTCCTACTCTTATTTCAAAGTCTTCTCATAAATTTCTGGCAAGTCTCAAATATCCCCCAGCATCCTGGGTAAACCACAGAAGTGGTAATTCAGCAAAATGTATTTTTATATATTCAATAAATAAATATTGTGAGATTAATTTCTCATGTCTATAAAATAATTTCATCCATCTATGAAAAATAATGATCACTTTGATTTTACTATGGTCCAAATCCTTAGACATATACCTCTATGATTAATTATAGTGTAAAGAAAACTGAATAAATTTTATATTCATATTTAAACTACCGAATACCTGTAAACAAAGTAGCATTTATTAAAATAGAATATACACTTAATTCACACTAAACTAAGATTTTTACAAGTTTTTCATCCTTACACTTTAAATACACACATGATGATTTTTAAAACATTATCAGTCAGATCTATACAAAATTGAAATAAGACATCCAAACTAGATTATGACACTAAAATAAAAAAACTCCAAACACCTAGTAATATATAATGTGTAAAATTCCAGTTATAATACAGGTATAATTCTTATGGAAATGTTAGTCCTATAATACAGAGCGATATTTACAAGCAAACATGATCCAAACAGCACATGCAGATTCAGGGTAAGTAAACACTCGGACGCGAACTGCCAATCGCACTTGGTCTCCACGGCAACAGATTATTTCTTCACAAAAAGGGGATCTATGTTAGAAAGAAAATTTACTCAATTAAGAAGTGACCACAGACTTTCTTATTTCCAACTAAGTCAGTATTTACATATTAAGAACTTAATAAGTATCTTAATATTTGAAAATCCTATCTCTGCCACCAATGGCTCAATAATTTTGGTTGAGCTATTCAAAATATGGACTATTTCTTCATAGTCTATACACTAGACAAGATCAGAGACCCTCGTGTGAGACTGCACCAAAATCACTGTGAAAATGATCTCACACTGGCTGGAGCTACGCCAGACCTAACCAAATGTGTGGCAAGAAGGGAAGTTAATGTAAAATCTCCCCAGGAGCTTGTGCTGTTGTCACTCCAGTAACTAGTAGAGTAAATGGTTTCTAAGATTTCCAAACAAAGAAACATTTATAAACCCATAAATGCCACCTTACCGAAGACAGGTGGCAAATGCACGCCTTGCATTTCTATACACAAAATGTATTGGGAACCCTTTAAATGTGTGACCATCAGGTACTGCCCTCCTTATGGCATCCTGGAATTCTTCATTGCCTGCAGATATGCTTGTGGTGCGCTCAAATTCATAAGAAGCCAAAGCTGGTGATAAAAGATAGGAAAGCTGGTCTTCCCAAACAGTCGTGAGGCCAAGATCCTACATAATCAAGAGGAAAAGAAAAAGTGAACTCCATTAGTATTATAAAAACCAACAAACAAAAATGTGAATTATGGGCTGGGGCTGTGACTCAGTGGTAGAGCGCTTGCCTAGCATGTGTGAGGAACTGGGTTCGATCCTCAGCACCACATATAAATAATAAATGAATAAAATAAAGATCCATCAACAACTAAAAAAATATTTAAAAACAAAAATGTGAATTATTGGGGCTGGGATTGTGGCTCAGCGGTAGAGCGCTTGCCTCGCATGCGTGAGGCCCTGGGTTCAGTCCTCAGCACCACATACAGAGCAATAAAATAAAGACATTGTATCCATCTACAAAAAAATTTAAAAAAAAAAAAAATGTGAATTATTTTAATGGATGCCAAGAAAAGATTTTTAAAACCTGCCATAAGTTTTAAAACTTCGTAATAATTATCCTAAGGATGAAGAGAAGTAAAAATAAGAGGAACTAAAGGTTATCAGGTTCTAGTTCTTAAATAACCAAAAGACATTCAATACAATGATGTTTATGAAGATTTTACATCCTATACTTTCAAAACATCTAGAGGGGCTGGGATTGTGGCTCAGTGGTAGAGCGCTTGCCTCGCATGTGTGAGGCACTGGGTTCGATCCTCAGCACCACATAAAAATACATAAATAAAATAAAGATACTGTGTCCATCTACAACTAATAAAAAATATTAAAAAAAAAAAAAAATCTAGAGGCGGCCACATGGAATAGTCCTAATATGAAGACAAGTAGTGTCAATGAATTTGGAAATCATATTAACTTTAAAGAGTTTAATAAGAATGAACTAGTCTAATTAGAATAAGTCATGCTCTGTGTATGTATAATATGTCAAAATACACTCTATTGTCACAGATATCTAAAAAAAACAACAAAAGACTGAATCTGCATCATTTTACCTTCAGTAGGGGAGAAAAAACAAATTAATGATACACATAATTAAACTCAGTATGTACTGAGCACTTACTTTCCCAAAAGGCTCTGACTTTTATACTATAAGAGGAAAAAAAAGGCAACTTTTGTAACAGGAAAAAAAAGACAACCAGCCTTTCGGAACTTAGAGTGGACGTTTCCATGGAATGTTAAAGGCAATTATGGTTTCCTTTATACGCAACACATGAATTCAAAAAACCTACATTTAGAAACATCAAAACTTTCAATAGGCTGAGGTTGTGGCTCAGTGTTGGAGCACTTGCCTAGCATGTGTGAGGCCCTGGGTTTGATTCTCAGCACCACATATAAATACATAAAATAAAGGTCCATTGACAACTAAAAAAAAAAAAAATTAAAATAAAAAATTTTCAAACTTCTTAATCTTTTGATTACCATAATTTATCTTTATCAATTCCTAATTTCACATTCAAGGTCTTTGATTATCACAAAGGTTCATGATCAAGTACACTTTCCCTGTGGCAAAATGGGAATATCACTTGCTACTTTACAGGTACCATTAAAGATAATGATGAACACTGGCATCTGTTTTGCCTAGATGGGTGAATGTAAAATGACATCCTCTCCCAGCAGCTCAAGAGGCTGAGGCAGGAGGATCATAACTTCGAGGTCAGCCTCAGCAACTTAGCCAGGTCCTAAGCAACTTAGTAAGACCCTGTCTCTAAATAAAATATAAAAAAGGGCTGGGGATGGGCGCAGTGGCGCACACCTGTAATCCCAGCACTTTGGGAGGCTGAGATAGGAAAATCCTGAGTTCAAAGTGAGCCAGCCTCAGCAACAGCGAGATGCTAACCAACCAAGTGAGACCCTGTCTCTGAATAAAACACAAAATAGGGCTGGGGATGTGGCTCAGTGGTCAAGTGCCCCTGAGTTCAATCTCTGGTACCAAAAAAAAAAAGCACAAAAAAGTTCAATACATGAACCAATGCTACAACTATCTTAGCAGTAATCACCTTCCTGTGTTCTGACACCAGGAGTCTCAGCTGCATTTCTATTTCATTACTTGTGACAGATGCATCAATCGTGGATGCGCACAAAGGTGGAAAGGGAGGAAGGGATGTTGTTGCTCCTGGAGCACACACAGATTTAATTGCTTCTTCACTCATGGGTTTCCATTTGGATTCATCGTTCAAATCAAATATACAGGTTTCTACTGCATCAGAGGGCTGGCAATTTCCAAGGAACATCTGATGATTGAAAACACAACCAATTGTTCGATATGGGTACAATGGTTTGGTCTGTTCAGCAAGTGGAGGCTCATCAGGATTGGTAGGTTTGTGAATGTACCTAAAAAAATTAAATTATGAATTTTATATAATGAGAATTTAAAAATGACACACAGCATCTTACTGAGGAAAAAAACAGTCTTACACATCACACCATTAACTACCTTCCAGAACTAGAGTTTAATACTTGTTTTTCCTTTGTATATTTCTACAATCTGATTAGTCTATATTACCTGCATGGAATATCTTATAACATAGAAACAAAATTGTATTCACCTAACAATACCATACATTCTATGTCTACTGTCAATATCAAAAAAGTTTATCTCAAATGATACAATTCGAATAATTTAAGCCAGGCACGGTGGCACCTGCCTGTAATCTCAGGACTTTGGGAGGCTGAGACAGGAGAATCGTGAGTTCAAAGCCAGCCTCAGCAACGATGAGGCGCTAAGCAACTCAGTGAGACCCTGTCTCTACATAAAACACAAAATAGGGCTGGGGATGTGGCTCAGTGGTTGAGTACCCCTGAGTTCAATCCCCAGTACCAAAACCAAACCAAAGAATGATTTAGCAATATATTAGCAAGCACGACTAACTAAAATGATTATTGACCAGTGAGAAAGAAGTCCCAGGGAAACAAGAAGGCAATCCAGAACTGTGTCTTTTTTTTTTTTTTTTTTTTTAATATTTTTTAGTTGTAGATGAACACAATATCTTTATTTTATTTATTTTTATGTGGTGCTGAGGATCGAACCCAGTGCCTCACGCATGTGAGGCAAGCACTCTACCACTGAGCCACAATCCCAGCCCCAGGACTGTGTCTTTAAAACATTCAGCATTTAAAGACGAGATGAAGGAAAACTCAAAAGAACATCCAGAAAGAAAGAATGAAAACTGATAGGCAGTAACAACACTGATAAGCAGTGAAGCTAAGGAGAGAATGTTCCAGGAGAGAGGGTATGCTCAACTTTTTTAAACCAAGACAGGCTGAAGAACTGGGGGTGTGGGAGAAATCTAGTGGATTTACCAACATGGAGTTGGTGTCAACATCCAGTTTTCAGGGCTGAGGTTGTAGCTCAGTGGTAGAGCGCTTGCCTCGCATGTGTGAGGCACTGGGTTCAATCCTCAGCACCACATACAAATAAGTAAAATAAAGACGCTGTAGCCGGGCGCGGTGGCTCACGCTTGTAATCCCAGCACTTAGGGAGGCTGAGGCAGGAGAATCGCGAGTTCAAAGCCAGCCTCAGCAACGGCAAGGCGCTATGCAATTCAGGGAGACCCTGTCTCTACATAAAACACAAAATAGGGCTGGGGATGTGGCTCAGTGGTCGAGTACCCCTGAGTTCAATCCCCAGTACTAAAAAAAAAAGATGCTGTGTCCATGTGTAACTAAAAAATACCTTTAAAAAAAATCCAATTTTCAAAAGAATTCATGATTTACAACTTGAACTTGTTTCAGATTTAGGTATTATGTCGGTAAAGTCTTCTTTTTAGGGGCACAGATTTTCATAGAGTTGATTTACTTAGCTCCCATAATTGAAGTAATTTTTTACAGTCTCCAAAAAGGTTCTAATAACTAAAATATAAACATGAACCTTCAAGTACCATCAATGTGAACAAAAACCCTGTGCTTTAAAAAATTTAGGGCTGGGGATATAGCTCAGAGATACAGTGTTTGCCTAACACGGCTGAGACCCTGGTTTTGATGCCAAGCACCACAAAAATCAACTAATTAAAATACTCATACCTTCATTTTAAAATTCCGATAAACTGACTCAACTCACCTGTGTCCTGTTAAACTCTCCCAAAAAGTGATGGTTCCGTCAGTTCCACAAGTCATAACCCATGCATGAGGTACTGCTTTTGCCTTAGTCCCAACACAGACAAAGGCTTCTAACCCATATCCAAGAAGAAGGCTGCACAGAAGGTTAGCATGATCTTCACAGTCACCCTACAGGATAGAATAAATTCAAATCAAGTACTTATTTTCTTTATATTATTGCCTCATTTAATATTCAAATGCAATATTACAATCAAAACTTACCAATAAATGTTTTCATTTTTAATTATTAATTCAGTATTAAATTGAGAGAACAGGAGAAAATATACAAATTTTAGAAGGACCTAAATTTTTTTTTTTGTACCGGGGATTGAACTCAGGCACTTAACCACTGAGTCCCAGCCCCAGCCCTGTTCCCCATCCCCAGGCCTGTTTTGTGTTTTATGTAGAGACAGGGTCTCACTGAGGTGCTCAGCACGCCCCTGTTGCTGAGGCTGCCTTTGAACTTACAATTCTCCTGTCTCAGCCTCCCTAAGTA
Source organism: Xerus rutilus (assembly GCA_028644305.1). Lineage (NCBI taxonomy): Eukaryota > Metazoa > Chordata > Mammalia > Rodentia > Sciuridae > Xerus > Xerus rutilus. The sequence goes on along the minus strand of CM053412.1, from coordinate 65,506,867 downwards.
TTATTTTACAAATTTAGTGTTCACGGAATGAGGTGAATGGCTCAATGGTCCAGTGCTTGCCCAGCGCATAACACCTTAGGTAGGATCCCCAGTGCTACAGAATTAATTAAAAAATTAAGTTCTCAGCCGGGCGCGGTGGCTCAAGCCTGTAATCCCAGCACTTAGGGAGGCTGAGACAGGAGAATCGCGAGTTCAAAGCCAGCCTCATCAATGGCGAGGTGCTAAGCAACTCAGTGAGACCCTGTCTCTACATAGAACACAAAAAATGGGGCTGGGGATGTGGCTCAGTGGTTGAGTGCCCCTGAGTTCAATCCCCGGTACC
>CM053412.1:65480579-65506445 GCA_028644305.1 Xerus rutilus | reverse complement strand
AAAAAAATTAAGTTCTCACAGATAAGATAGTCATAATGTGCACTTCAATAGGCGGCACTTAGATTCAAAAGTTTATGAAGAACTCATACAATGTAGAAAGAAAAAAATCAGGAAGACTTTAATACATGAATAGCTGAAGGACATGAATAAGCAAGCTAACAAATCATACAGCCAAAATGTAAACAAATGGAAAAATATGGTGCATCTGTACATAACTTCAAGGAAATACAAAGGAAAAATGACTGGGAGAAAGAAGACTATTATTAGGGGAGGTTATATATCATTCTCCCCATTTTCCAAATTCTCTTTGCTATGGCTATATTTCACAATTTTAAAAAATTATGAAGACTGCACATAGAAAATATCTAATATGTTCTGTGAAAAACTCTATAAAAATAATGATATGGCTACAATTATGTAAAGATACATACGTGTAGGAATACTACAGGTGACATGCAAAAGTGAAAATAACTTTTTGTTGCTATAGTACTGGGTGGGACCCACGGCCATGTGCATGCCAGGCAAGTGCTCTACCACTGAGCTACATCCCCAGCCCTCAAAATAACTAGTGAGCTCAATGTTAGAATGAAGAAAGCCTCCTTCCCCTCAAAATTTTAAATTAGAGGCTCTACATTGTTTTGTGGTACTGGGGATAGAACCCAGGGCCTTATGCATTCTAGACAAGCACTATTTTATAGCTACTAAAACTGACTTTACACAACCTTAGATCCATACTTTCTATCCTGAGGTCTGGTCATAAAAACAAAATTAACAATAAAAAAAAATTCAATGCAAAATTCATTCATAATATTAAAAAATTTGGAAACACAAGTTGGCCAAAAGAAACAGTATCTACAATAGGAAAATAGATTTTATATATTGACTCAATAAAAAGTGAAATAACCATTAGAAGACTGAAATCACAAAAATGTACCAACACATGAAAAAATATTCATAGCATGTTCAATTATAAAGCAAGATAGTTTTATTTATAATTATAAAAATTTATACTTGTAATTATGGAAAAAGTGACATATCTACTGAAAAAACAAAAACAAAAAGATAAAGATATGATAATTCTGGAAAAGAATCATGGGTTTCTGAAGTTTCACTTTACTACTATAAGGCTTTTGTTTGTAAAAGACTAATTTTCAAGCTTCTCAAAGCTTTAAGATGTACTTTCTCTTTAAAATTAAAACAATCAAGCTGGCTGGTGGTATAAGCCTGTAATCCCAGCAGCCGAGAAGGCTAAGGCTGAGGTAGAGGATCCCAAGTTCAAAGTCAGCCTCAGCAACTTAGTGAGGCCCTAAGCAACTTAGCAAGACCCTGACCCCCCGCCCCTCCCCCAAAAAAGTTGGGAATGTAGCTCAGTGATTAAACATCCCTGAGTTCAATCCTTGGTACCAAAATAAAAATAAAATAGTCAAAAGGATAATTATTTGCCTTAAAAAATAATTATAGACATAACTGTAAATATATTATTCCTATTACATTTGAAATTTTTTAAAAGTCCATAAACAACTTGTGGGAACTAGAGCTTGGAAACAAATCTCACTCTCTTTTTGCTAAGTAAAGTTAAATGTTTTTTAACTGTCTTTAAGACACGTCTTAGGCGGCACATGCCTGTAATCCCAGAACTTGCCAGGCTGAGGCAGGAGGATCCCAAATTGGAGACCGCCTCAGCAGCTTGGATCCTGTCTCAAAAATGAAAAAGACTAAAGGGCTGGGGACAAGTCAAGTGATAAAGTATCTGCAGGTTCAATCCCAGACTACAAAACAACAAAGCCAAACAAAAAATCCACACATAATTTCTGTCATATCAACATATCCAAATGTTTCTTCCACAGTTTGAGCTTTACTTAAAATAACCATACTATTTATATAACCTCAGAATAAGCAAAATCATTTCTAAACAATAACAGATGAAGGAAAGTTCTTCTTTCCTGCTTCAATAGAATTAAATGTTATAGTCGTATTTGTTAATTATCATTTTTAGAATTCAGACAACTACAGAACATCCCATAATCTGTTTAGTGCACTAAAATTGAGTCACTAAAAAATTTTAACATTAACAAATTTATTATACATGTCCTTAATTACATACTATATTTTAAACTAAACAGAAATACCATGGAATGCAAGATTTTCTTTTCCATATTAATTTTGTACTGCCATTTTCCCTTTAAAAATATAATTACCTAAGCAAAAGTTAACACAAGAATTGTACCAGCAGACCACAGTTCTAGGCACAGTGCTATCTCTGATTCACTCTACAGCTTGGTTTCTGACTAGTACTTACATGTCCCTACCTTGCAGAAATCACAAAGAGTTACATAAGAAACTGTGAGAAAACAAAGACACTAAGTTTCTTTATGTATTGACACACTTAAATGTTTATGGTAAGTGGTAAGAACAAAATTTGTTTATTCAAACTGAAAGTACCTACATTTTTTTCTAAGGCCATTCTTTTACAAGTGTACTGTAAGTCTAGAATAACTATAATGTACTTGCTACTTAATTCTACTGTGTGTGTATGATACCTTGTTTCTACAGAGAAAGGCCAGCAGAGTGCACCATTGCTCCTGTTTACCTCCTCCTCCAATAACAGGGGCTCGTTCATAACCAAGGACATTAACAAATCTTGCTGCCTGCCGTGGAGTATCCAGAAGCCGGCCAGCTCGAAGTGGTTTAATGTAGGAACAGACAGGCCTATTTATTCCATTTTCATCCTGGAAGAAGAGGATGAAAACATCATCTGTACTAATAGACATTATCATCCTCCAATTTTAACATCTTGTTTTTAATACCTGAATGTGAGATAAAATAACTGCATACCATTTACTGTTAACCTTAAATCCAGCACTATGCTGCTAAGTACTATTCATATAATCTCTTTTAATTCTAATTTGTATTATTTCCATTTCATACTTAAAGAAACAGAAGCTACATCTATCACACAACAGAGTCCGGATTCAAACCCTAACCTGACTCCAAAGCCTATGATGACCAGGCATAGTAGCACACACCTATAATCCCATGGGCTCAGGAGATTAAGGCAGGAGGATCACAAGTTCAAGCCAGCCTCAGCAACTTAGTGAGGCCCTGAGCATCTTAACAAGACCTCATCTCAAAATAAAAAAATCAGGGTGGGGATGTGGCCCAGCGGTTAAGTGCCCCTGGGGTTTAATCCCTGGTACCAAAAAAAAAAAAATTTCTTGCACTAAAAATTTCAAAAGATGTCAAATGAATTGCTGTCCAGCTAGTGAGGGAGAAAAGGAACAAAGGATTACTAAGTATATAATGACGCTGGTGAGTCCATAGATATTTGGTTAGATGAAGGTAATGAACCCATGTCTGTGTGGGACGATCCTACTCTTAAATAGCCACTAATGACAAGAAAAGGATGAGTACCTAGACAACAGATTTATCTGCCAGCAATAGTAGCATCTTGCAATACAAGATACATCACGTTTTACTATGACAATATTTAATATATTATCTATATATATCCTGTATTAAGTATTGAAAATTACAGTACTTCAACTTCTCAACCTGCACTGTCCAATAAGAAAATTTTTTACATTTTTACATTTCATTTTAAAAAATTGTATATATCTATACATCTCTCATTTATGTTATCTATACATATCTCATTTTGAATGTTCTCACTATTTTTATGGTGAGAACATTCAAAATCCTTTCATTTAGCTTTTTAAAATTTACAGTACATAATTATTATCTGTAGTCAAACTACTGTGCAATGTAACACCAGAACTTCATTTTAAATTTTAATTAACTAAAGTTAAATGAAATTTAAATTTTTGTTTTAGTTGCATTAGTCACATCCTGAGTTCTCAATACACAGATGGTTGTGAGGAGATCCCACAGGTGACAGAGGACGTTGCCATCTCTGCAGAAAGTTCTACTGCATAGTGCTGATGTAAACTTATTTACCCTTGTGCCTGGAAGGAGCAAATTCTTTTTCAGACCATGTAGAATTTTCTGGTTTAAAACTATGGTTTTAAGCAGGGCATAGTGGTAAATGTCTGTAATCCTAGTCACTTGAGAGGCTGAGGCAGGAGGATCTCAAGTCTGAGGCCAGCCTTAGCAATTTAGCGAGACCTTAAGTGACTCAGTGATGGCTCAGTGGTTAAGTGCCCCTGGGTTCAATTAAAAAAATAAAACAAACCCTATGGTTTTAATAATTTGATTGCCTTAAATACCTGTTCTTCCTTAATTTCATAAATAGTTGAATACGGGAAGAAGCACTGAGAACAGCTTGGGACTAAATTTAAAAAGGCATTTTATTTAGAGGTAAACACACACAGCACAAATACACTAGTCATAAATGCATCTGAATGTGGACTGTGCCAGAACCAAGGAGCTGCTATTTGATCTTATCAAAGACTCTACTTCTCCATCTTCCCACTGTCTACAAAGACAGGCAATACCTGACCACTGGACAATCTGATGATTACCATGCGACTAAATTATTAGTTAAATTAGATTAGATTAAATTAAATTAGATTATTAGTTCAATTCTTTTGACAATTTTAAGAGGCAGAAAATTTGTTCAATATTTTCTAAAAGAAAATCCCAGTCCTTTGACCTCCCTAGCTACATATCAACTTCCTCCTCCTTGTCACCATGTCCCCACCCCCTACTGGGGATCAATCCCAGGGCCACCTGCTACATCCCCAGCCCATTGCTTTCTCTGTGATCTGCCATTTATCTGATCCACTTCTTGAGTCCTCTCTGGTCTCAGACTCCACATCAGTGAAAATCTGCAATCTGACTAGAAAGCAGGAAGCCAGTTACACTGTGATTGGCTTCTCCATGCCCTTATGCTGACATCGGCACCACCTTGCCTACCCAGTCATTTAAAGCAGTGACAACGCCTCTATGAAGTCAGAAGCCATCTCCCTCATTCCCATCACTAGACAATCAGGGACTCTCATTCCCAAGCTCCCCATCTAGAAACTGAGCCATTTTCATTCATCTCAACATCTAAAGAGAACAGCTTAAAGCTAGGATCTGAGACATGTAAGTCAAAATAATACTATATTATTATACTTACACAGAAGCATCTATATGAGGTTAAACATACGTGAAATATTTGAATGGCTCCTCAAAAGTTACAAAAAGTACAGAATCTCACTGTATATACTGGCTAATTAAAGAGAAAATGGGCTTAACATTTGGGAAAAACAGACAGAGACATATACAGATAGTCCCAGGCTTAGGATGATTTGACTTAATTTGACTTAATGACTTGATTTTTCCACTTTCTGATAGTATGAAAGCTACGTGCATTCAGTAGAAACCACACTTTGAGCTCCAGATTAGGAACAAGCAGTATGACACCATCTCTCAATGCTAGGCAGCCGCAGCTCTCGATCAGCCACATGATTACAAGTGTAAACAACTAATACTCTACTGTGTTACTAAGCTGTGATGTACAGCATCTTAGATATATTAAATTTTCAACTTCTGATGGCTTTATTTTATCAGGACGTAATCTCAACTGTAAGCTAAGGAGCATCTGTTGTTGTTGGAAATCTGCAGTTGAACGTAGGTGGTCACTGAGTTGGAGATCTTGGTTATACAGAATTATTGCATGTAACATTTTTTTAAAACCCTAACCAAAATAACGGATGTCCAGAACCTCTGTTCTACACACGAGAGCTACACTTATACAGAAATCACAAAGTGTCCAAGTGGTTAATTATCTAACTTCTCAGTATCGTGCAAGGGTCCATTCCAAGTTAAATAAAATAGATTGTCATCTACTTTAAATCAAATAAATTCAGAGATAGTTCTAAAAGCCCAGTAAAAATGGAAAGCAAAATAACACAAAGATTGTGTCATGCACTCACCTCCTCAATAAAAGAGTTCTACAAAGTCAGCATTGCATTTTATAACTAAACTTTCATTTATTTGGAATAAATGCATTTTATAAATGCAAATTAAATAAAACTTACATATATAATACTAAAGATCACATAAAGGAATGAAACTTTTCTAACATAATTTACCAACCTGTGCAAAAATCTTCACGAGCCGTGAGTTGTGTGAAGGTCGAATTTGCAAATATTCTCTCCACCATTGCTTGGCATACACAAGAAATAATCGCTCTTTCTCTGCAGTTTTCTGACGTTCCAAAGCAAGCTTAAAATTTAAAAAAACAATTTTTTTTCAATTTCTACTCCATCTCCTTGATTACTACAACATATATGAGATCCACCCACTTCTCTTCCCATCGTCTTGTTTGCAAGAGCCTGGACACTTCCTTGTTTCTACAACTAGCCATACTATTTGGTCTCCAAGCAATAGGCAAGTGATCTTAAGACAGAAAATTGTAAACAACAAATTATATTGTCATTTCCTTGTTTAAAACACTTTAATAATTTTCTACCACACTCTGGAGTACCTGCCTAGGCTTCCAAACTCTATTTTCTTCTCTTCCCCCATCCACACGAGGCCTTTGTTTCTGTTCAGGGACTTTTGCTTTAACCTACTGTTCCCCTGCCTGGAATGCTCTGGCCTAGTGTGCTGCTCTTGCCATCTGGACCTTTCCCTGCCCTAAGCACCTGACCCAGTGTCCACTCTATCGCACACTTCACCTCTTGATACTTCTCCATCTAACACCTTCTACTATCTGGTATTTTGTTTATGGACTCATGTTTATTGTCTGTCTTCTCACCAGAATCTAGGCTCCAAGAGCAAGCTATCTGCTTGAAGATGCACTGCTGCATCTTCAGCATCTAGAAAAATGCCAGGCCCTTTTAAATATCTGTTTAAGATAAATAAATAGTTGACTTGAAAATTTTAACAAATGCAATTTTAAAGAGGACGTCTGGGAAATTAGAAAAAATTGTAAGAGAAACAGGAGAGTACACTTGTGCTACAGTCATTAAAAAACAAGTATGAGAGCAGAATCATGAGAAATGTTTATAAAACAATGTAAAACATTATATCCCTTGGGACAGGGGATGTAGCTCAGTGGTAGAGGTATACACGACCTGCCAGAAGCCCAGGGTTTGAGTCCTAGCGTGGGTGCACGGACACACACGCGTGAACACACAAAACCCATCTATTTGTCACTATAGTAAACAAAAAGAAAAAAAAGAACCCAAATGTATACTTCCTTATATATTATATAAACTTACAAATAACATAATTAAAACTTATACACAATGTATGCGTATGTACACATTTCTATTTATTCAAGTGATATCAGGTTAGTGCCCACTATGTTATTTAAGGTGTACGTAGCACACACCTCAGATGCCAGAGATTAAAGGGAGCTGAAAAGGCTGTTTCAGGAAAGCAGAATAAGACACCGCCTACCTGGGGCTGAGGGGCTAGCAATGTAAAACTAAGAAACCAAAACAGTAACAAAACCCCAAAAAGCTCAGTGATACAGCACTTGCCCAGCATGTGCAAGGCCCTGGGCTTGATCCCCAGCATTGAAAAAATAATAAAAAAAATAAAAAGCACACCCTTCTCCCCAAAAAACATAAATAAAACTAAGATGCCACAAGACTATAAATAGAACAATACGAAGGGGTGTGACTGAGTAAAAGTACAATTTCAGGATCAAAGCATGCAGTCAAGGAGATTCATGCCACAAGGCAGCAGATGATCATAACCTGCAAAGTAAAGACGAACAAGAACAGGGTGGCACACCCCACCTGAAGGGGTGGAGAAACCTGCTGATCTCAAGAACAAAGAAGAAAGTGGCTCCTCAGAGATCTGACAGCAGAAGCAGGGAAGAAAGCCTCTCCAAACTTTTCAAAAGCACTGAGTACAGAGCAGAAATGAAGTGACACCCATCTCTCAAGTCTACCAAATTAACACAAGCCATACCCCACTGACGCTACTCCTTTCTCTCCTTCAGCTCTGTAATTCTTTTGGTTTGTATTTTTTTGGTATCAGGGCTGAACTCAGGGGCACTCCACCACTGAGCCACATCCCCAGCCCTATTTTGTGTTTTATGTAGACACAGGGTCTCACTGAGTTGCTTAGCGCCTCCTCATTGCTGAGGCTGGCTTTGAACTCACAATTCTGTCTCAGCCTCCCTAGGTGCAGGGATTACAGGCCTGTGCCACCATATCCAGCCAGCTCTGTAATTCTTATGTTGTAATTCTGCTCTTATTTCAAATATTCATTGCATTTCCAAAAACAGACCACAGGTTTCCCTAGAAAAACAATCTTGTCATTCTTTCTCAATTCTTTTGTTAACCTTTAAGTACTAATTTAAAAATACACAGCAATTTCCAAAACGGGAGTACTTTCTAGGATCAACTGGTAAACATACAACAATGAAAACAAATACACAAAGAGAAACTAGGAATCACTTACCTGTGTGTTCACCACTTCTTGAGATAATGTCTGATTGAGTGGTGGATACATTTCAAGCTTTATATTTAAAATTCCCACAGAGACTTTTGATTCTGTGCCTATAAACATACATAAAGATTTAGAACTTCCCAAGTTTCAATACTATGTATAGTAAACCAGTGCATAACCAAAATAACTTAGCTTGGTGTTTCCACTTTAATGAAATAAATATTTAACCTTTCCTTTAACATTGATGTTAAAAAAATGAACCAAATCAGTTTTTATTTTTTACAAAGCATTTGTCTAGGAGATTAACTATTTTCTTGGCTTTCTAATCACATTTTAAGAAATTTTTCTGATCTAATGAATTTGAGATTCTTATTTTTTAATCTTTACTAAATGCCTCTTACCAACCAGACTTAAATACAGTCAATGCAACTGTTACTACCTCATTCTGTCTCCATAACAAAAAAAAATTTTTCTCTTTGTCATAGAGTAATTCTCATTTATTTTTTCTTATTATCATTATCATATAGGAATACAAATTTTCAATCCAGGTCTAGACTTAAAGAATTAGAAAATAATTGCACTGCATCCTCAAAGTATTTAATATTGCTTCAATAAATCACATATGCTTGTTTTCAGGACATTACTATGATTACCATGTTAGGCCTATTTTTTTTTTTAAATATTTTTTTAGTTATAGATGGACGCAATATCTTTATTTTATTTATTTGTATGTGGTGCTGAGGATCGAACCCAGTGACTCATGCATGCAAAGCAAGCGCTCTACCACTGAGCTACAGCCCCAGTCCTAGGCCTATTTTTGAAGACAAATACCTGGGAATTTTTTTTAAAAAATAAATTTCCTGCAAAAAGAACACCTTTTCCTACTTTTTATTTAAGGAAAAACATATTCTAGGTCTGGCTTAAAATCCAAATCATTGCTAAAGCTCTGCTGTCCATTGGCTAGGTTTAACTCTGTGAAGAAGTTTCAATATCAAAGTAATTCCATTGTATGTCATGCATAAAACATTGGTAGGTTTTGGATTTTTGTTTTTTTCATTTTATTAGTAAAAATACGTTATATAACAGGCAGTATGCAAGATTCCAAGGAGGCAATAATAAGACAGGCATGAACTTGGCCCTACAGGACTACTATTCATTAATACTTATACTGAGAGCAAGTTACTACCTCTCACTTTTCCACTGTAAAATGCTGAGAAAAAAAATCTACTCCATATTCCTTAGGAATCACTGGTGCTGACTAGATGCACTGCATTCCACCATATGCTGGAGAGAAGTAAGCTTTTTGCGCATGTATATTTGTATATGCCAAAAATCCTGTTTTTCTTTATAGTCTCATACTTATTTGAGCAAATGAAAATAAATTAAAAACCTTCAAAATTTCTATATTCATTTTCCAGAAAATAAAATTTCCTTAAGGCAAGGACAGCTTCACCAGTGCTATACTGGTATTGTTTGTCAAAATGTTTCCTAAGATTACAACAGGAAGGCTAACAAAATTCTATTTAAACCAGGCATGGTGGCAGACATCTGTGATCCTAATGGCTCAGGAGGCTAAGGCAGGATTATTCCAAATTGGAGACCGCCTCAGCAACTTCTCAAGGCCCTAGGCAACTTAGTGAGTCCCTGTCTCTGAATAAAAAAATATATTTTAGAAAAGGCTGGGGATGTGGCTCGGTGCCTAGGCACCCCTAGGGTCAACTCACAGTACAAAAAAAAAGAAAAGAAATTCTACTTAACTGGCTCCCCTCTTGGCGTATAAGGCATCTCTGAGATAGAGATATAAAATGTATTTACAAATTGTGCCTATAAAAAGGTAAGAGTGACACTCATCATACCTACACCCATAAGCTCCACAGTCAGACTGGTTACTCCATTTTCTGAGCCCAAAACTGATCGCCATTCCAGAAAATAGGATGCTACTAAAGTGGTCTCACCAAATATGTCAGTTTTAATTAGCACCATATGAATTGGATCACTTATTGATAACATTGTTGTTGAATCAGCCATTCTAGTTCCATCGCCTAGCAACATAAACCAAAAAAAGAAAAAGAAAAAAATCACATTATATATCATTTAGGCCAATACAAAACTTTTGCTGAAAATTATATTAAATAATAAGCTCATATAAACCCAAATAGAATAATTGCATGTGTCTTGGAAAGCATGCCAGAGGCTAGGAATAAAAATACAGTTTTATCACTAACTTCTGAGAGGACTGGCAGAATTGTAATGAGTCATCTAGTTACTTAACAGAGTCAGTGTTTTCTGACCCATGAAAGATGAGTTTCTTCCTTAAAAGTACTTAAACACTACTACAATAAAATACCATCAAATAGCAACATAAATCCTCAAACTACCTTTACCAAGACTCTGTGTGTGTGTGTGTGTGTGTGTGTGGTGCTGAGGACTAAACCCAGGGCCTTGTGCATGTAAGACAAGCTCTACCAACCGAGCTTATCTCTAGCCCCCCAAAAATGTTTAAATTATCTTCAGGGCAAAAATCTTGCTCTTTTCTTCTTTTTGTAGGGGGTACTGGGGATTCAACCCAGAGGCATTTTACCACTTTATTTTATTTTTTATTTTTTTTGGTACTGGGGATTGAACTCAGAGATACTCGACCACTGAGCCACATCCCCAGCCCTATTTTGTGTTTTATGTAGAGACAGGGTCTCACTGAGTTGCTTAGCGCCTCGCCGTTGCTGAGGCTGGCTTTGAACTCGCGCTTCTCCTGTCTCAGCCTCCCTAAGTGCTGGGAAGGTTAACATTTTTTTATAGGGAAAAACAATTTATGAGTGCATTATCCATCTTAAAACCTAAACTTATGAAGGTATAATTCTACAACTTTGCTTACTTTATAAATATAAAGCTACGCTAACAACCAAAATGAATAACATGCTTTTATAGGGCAGGCACAGCGGCACATACCTGCAATCCCAGAGGCTCCAGAGGCTGAGGCAGAAGGATAGCAAGCTCAAAGCCAGCCTTAGCAATTTAGTGGGCCCCTAAGCAACTTAGCAAGACCCTGTCTCTAAATAATATATAAAAAAATGGCTGGAGATGTGGCTCAGTGGTCCAGTGCCCCTGAGTTCAAACCCTGGCACCAAAAAAAAACAAAACCAAAAAACCAGAAGTACAAGAAAAATAAAAGATTAGAGAGATTCATACATTTAAAAAAATCTCTCCTTACCAGGTGTGGTGGCACATGCCTGTAATCCCAGCATCTCAAGGGGCAAAGGCAGGAGGATCACAAGTTTAATGCCAGCCTCAGTAAATTAGTGAGACCCTGTCTCCAAATAAAAATATTTAAAAAGGGCTAGGGATGTGGCTTCGTGGTTGAACACTCCTGGGTTCAATCCCCAGTACAAAAAAATAACTCCTCTTATAGAGAAAGTTGTAGTTGTTCTGCAATAAAACCTGATAAAGATTTATTCAATTAAATGTCTTTCTCATTCCTTACCTAAGCTTTCTCTGTGTACTTCAAGTAAAAAGCCATCATGAAAATCCGGTTCACAGGCACATGGAACAGGTTTAGAACGAAAACGTTGGTTCCGATAATGTAAACATAAAGTAAAAGTTGAACAAACTTGTCCTGGTAAAGGCTCGGGTTCTTGAAGATGTTCCAAGAAAGCTTTTCCACCCAAAACCTGAAGGTAAAGATACCTCCGTGTTGGATCAATATTAGCTGTAAAGTGTAGCAATATATATGAGGAAACTGCCAAATAACTTAGACTACGATCAAGACATTAGGAAATAATAACTTGACTGAAATAAAACTAAAGACTAAAAAAGAGGACAGCGAATCTACTGTGGAGCAGATCATCTGCACTCTGGGAAAAAGAGATACATAATACAATATGCTTTTCTGAATTTATATCCTGGCTATTTTCTCCCAGCTGGAAAGGAGTCAGAGCCAAGGTTTCATGTACCTTGCTTTTTTAGCTGCTTATAAAACATTCCTCTACCCTATAAACCAACTCAGACAGTTATCAACTTAGCAACTGTATGTCAAATAATCATATTACCATTAAAAAAAGCAATGTTGTACTGTTTTTACAAAATATAGTATTAAAACCCAAGAAACCAGTATTCCTGGTTTCACGTCTACTTGCTACATATGAACTGTGATATACTACACACAAAATGGAATTCAAGTTTAGATAAACTAACCATAAAATTTTAAGTGTTTCATTTTGAAAAATATTGGATTTTTTCTATCAAATACCAAACACTATAATGCATCAATATCCATTACTAATCATAACTACAGTAATGTTAAAAAATATATACATACTTTTTTTTAATGTTGATTGTTTTTCAAAACCAACAGGTTGTTTTGGAGAGGAAGGAAGTTCTTGATCAACATTTTCCTAAAAAGGCAGGAAAAAAATAAAAACAAATTAGAAAAAAAAATTATACTTGGGTAAGAACATGACAAGCACTGAAATCAATAGTAGTTAGGATAAGCTGGGCGCGGTGGCACATGCCTGTAATCCCTGCACTTTGGGAGGCTGAAACAGGAGAACTGCAAGTTCAAAGCCAGCCTCAGCACTGGTGAGGCCCTGTCTTTACATAAAACACAAAATAGGGATGGAGATGTGGCTCAGTGGTCGAGTGCCCTTGAGTTCAAACTCAAGTACCAAAAAAAAAAAAAAAGGTAGTTAAGATAAGATCTCTCCAAAAACAAAACTACATTTTCCTAGTATAATGAAAATACTTATAAATATCTGCATAAAAGATGGCAAAACTAGTTATTCCTAAAGTCTAAATTGTCTGCAAGTCTTACCATTCACAGAATGTGAAAAAACAAATCCTTAACACCTTAAACAAGGTTAAACTTTCTCCAAACCTTATGTAACTGTGGCTTAAGATTCCACCATGAACTGGTTTTAATAAAGTGACAATCATATAGCATAGGCTTTTATTAGGTCAATTTTTTTTTTTAACAAATAGGTTCATAAACCTCAAAAACCAAAAAAGGATGCTGTAGGAAAAGACTTTAATTCCCTGATGTATTATGAAGTCCATTCTATTTTTACATTATATTACCCAGGTATTGAGGTCACAGTTTCTCATTATTGCCTCATTTTCAAAAGAGGCCTACTTACTAATGCATCCACAGGCTATCACCCCACTTTGACCTATATGCATGAAAGATATGAGACCTCTTACATAGTCCCTTATTTTCTTAAAAAAGTTTCTAAGCATATTCTCTTTAAAATAACGTAAAAAATTATAAAACAATCTTAGAAAAATGAACTTTGTTAAATGGTGAACAAACCTGACTGAAGTATGTGTAGTTAAGATGACCGACCTATTAACAAAAAATTCTGTTATGCAGAGAAAGAATATGGTGTATAACTCAAATTTCATTGACATAAAATGCTGTTTGCCGGAGCTGGCTCTGTAGCTCAGTGGTAGAGTGCTTGCCTAGCATGCGTGAGGCACTGGGTTCGATCCTCAGCACCACATGTAAATAATAAATGAATAAAATAAAATACATCAACAACTAAAAAAAATTTTTTTTAAAAAATGCTGTTTGCCATGCTGAAGGCTGAAACAAGGCTATTAGCAGACAGAATGGCCTTAAAGTGACTTGACTAAATAGGCCCCAAATACAGACCCTGGGAAGTGTTATGCATCATCAAATACATTCTCAAATTTTCCCCCTAAAAAATGACTCACAGTAACAAAATTAAGTTCTTTCATGACATCATCAATGATTCCTCGACGTCTAAGGGCTTTTATCAAATCTTCCGTCGATAAATGTTGCTGGTCAGGTGCCAATTCTTCCCGTATGGTCTCAGCAAGGATTTCTCTTATCCTGCCATGGACATCCATCTGCGCAGAAAATTCGAATGGTAATTCACAACCTCACAAAGCGGATAAAAAGTGCTTCTCGGGTTCGGGCTTCTCCAACGAAGGGCAAGCGTGCGGTCCCGACGGCCACCGAACCAGACGAGCGCACTTCCCCAAGGACCGGCTGTCGGAGTCCGCGGTCCAGAAACAGCCGCAGCGGCCTCGCCCTCCGCCGCCCTCTCCCCGCGGGGCACCACCTAACCACCCTCCGGGGAAGGCCACGCCCGAGAGCCGCTGCCCGAGAGCCGCTGCCCGAGGCCATCTCCCGGCCCGAGAGACGAGGACCGGGCGACGGTCGCCAGACCCCGGCCAGGGCTCGGGCCGCGAGCGCAGCGCCGCGCAGGCCGCTCTCCGGCGCCAGGCAGGCGCGGGAAATGGGAGCGGGGCGGCCCCGGGGTGGCTCCGCGCCGGGCTCCCCAGCCGCCCGCTGCCACCGCCCCGGCCGCCCCGGCCGCCGCCGGCACCTTGCTCAGCTGCTGGTGGATGAGCTGCTTCAGCTCCGACGCCTTCTCCGGAGGCAGCGACATGCTGGCGGCCAGCCCCGGAGCGTTAGTGGCGGCCGCAGCACAAAGCGGCTGAGCCGCCCGCCTCGCGCGGGTCCCGGGGGGCGCGACGCCGCGTCAGGCTGAGCCGGCGCTGGGCGGGAACCCGGCTGCTGCGGCGCCGCCGCCAACTGTTTTCAAACGGCGCCGGACCCGGGGCTGCCCGCCGCGCTGCCTGATCCGCGCTCGCCGCCCGCCCGCACGCAGGTCCCGCACCGCCCCCGGCCGCCCCCGGCGCCGTCGCCGCGCCTGGCCCGGGTTCCCACAGCGGGGCCCGCCGCCTGTCTCCCTCACGGCCCCCTCTTTGCAGGCCGCGCGCAGGCAGAAGGTTAGGCAGCCTCTCAGGATCCGGCGCCGGGGGAATCGAAGGACCCCGGCCGCGTCGCGCGGGACCCCAGGGTTTGCGAGGCCCCGCGCCGCGCTCGCGTCGCCGCCTTCCCCGGGCCTTGTTCTCTCCCGGCCCCCGCGCAGCCTTGCCCCGCGCCCCACCGCGGTCATGTTCGTTCCCTGCGAGGATTGGGTGCCTGACCTGACGGGCTTCACCCTCCTGATGGTGAGTGTGCGCGGGCGTGGGCCGCGGCCCGGCCTCGGAGGAGCAAGGCGCGCGTTGGCGTTCGGCTGTTCAGCCTGAAGAGGAGCCGGGAGGTGGTCGCGGGGGGCGGCGGGCTGGAGCCGCCCTCCGTCGGCGCTGTAGTGTATGCTCACGGGCGGCCTCGGTTGCCGGTGAAACGGAACATGGTTGTGAGCTACCGATACGAGGTGTGCGCGCCATGCAGCGCTTCCCCGGAGTTTGTCCTTAGCAAAAGGTGTTTTTTTCCAAAAGTTTTAGAATCATTCCTCAGCTAACACGTCGTGATGAGAACTGCTGTGAGGTAATAAGGGTGATTGTTAGTAAGTCCCGCGAAGCCCTGTCGCTCTTAGATTGCCCGTATTCCGTCTTTGTTTCGCTAAACGTTCTGTTTGGGGCTAATATTAGAATAGATGCTGTCCTCGGAGAGTTCACGATCTAGTTGGGAATCCTTACCAGTAAGGATTGAAAATGATACCGAAAGGTCTTAGATAATTGACAGGCAGAGGGACACAGGAGCTTGTTAAGAAAAGCTGCGTAGAGGGGCTGGGGTTGTGGCTCAGTGGTAGAGCGCTTGCCTTGGGTACTAGTCTCAGCACTGCATATAAATAAAGGTCCACTGACAACTTAAAAAAAAAACAAAAAACGAAAAACCTAATAGCTGCGTAGAGAAATTAGTGTCCAAAACATGGGGAAGGGGACACTTCTGAAAGATGGATGCTTAAAACAGAGGTACACAAGCATTGAGCACCTGGGGACTGCAAAGACTTTGGAATGAAAGATTGGGCGAGGATAAACTGGGACCCTTGTGAACCCAGAATAATGTACCACTGAAGAATGCACTGTTTGGAGTGGTATAATATTCAAAGTGACAGTAGCATTCTTTTATTCATAAAATATCAAACATGTTAAGGATTCGATACCAACATGTAAGTTAGAGGGGGTCATCTGGGCAAACAGATGGGATGGTGAAGAGGGAAGCTGTAGGGGGGTGAGTTGTGTAAATAGGAGAAGAGGAGGTAGAGATTGTGTGTATATGTGTCACAGGTTCACTTGGTGCTTTGACTACATGCCTTGTAGCTTTGAAACTTACTTTTTTTTTCTTTTTCCCAACCTCCTCCTCCCTGACTTTCTCCTCCCTAATCTTTTCCCTAACCTCCTTCCTGACCTTCTCCTCCCTGATCTTCTTTTCCCTAATCTTTTCCCTGATGTTCTTCCACATCTCCTCCCTAATCTCATATTCTCTGAATCATCTCTTTAAAAGCCCCCTCTTCCTACTAACAGCAGAATCACATCCTTTGGGACAGGATTCTCCTGTTTCTCCTTTGCTGGCAAAACAAACCTTTTTCCTTTTTCTCAAAACCCGGTCCTTGGCGCTGGGATTGTGGCTCAGTGGTGGAGTGCTTGCCTCGCATGCGTGAGGCACTGGGTTCGATCCTCAGCACCACATAAAAATAAATAAAATAAAGATATTGTGTCCACCTACAACTAAAAAACAAAACCTGGTCCTTGTTATTGGATTGGCATCAGAGACAAGGACTGAACTCTCTGCAACATATGTATGCCTTCATTCATTCAGAGCTAAAGTTCAAACATGTTTAGTAGACAACTGTTGGAGAATTTTGGCTATAAAAGGCAACAAATGAGGTGGGAGGGAGAGGAATATGTGGGGAAAAGGGAAGATTTTTTTTAGAATGAAAGATATTACAACATGTTTACATGTTGATGGCAACAGTCCAATAGTGAACAGAAGAATGATACAAACGAGTCCAACCAAAGTCGGGAAATCTTTGTGAAGGGCATTATGTATAGTAGGCAACTAGAAGTTTGGTAGACAATAGCTATGAGAAGTGGGAGAAAGCTTAGGCAAAAACATTGAAGGACAGGCTGGGGTTGTGGCTCAGTGGTAGAGCGCTTGCCTAACCTGTGAGGCACTGAGTTCGATTCTCAGCACCACATATAAATAAAAGGCCCATTGACAACTGAAAAATGTTTTTAAAAAATTGAAGGCCAAAAAAAGGCAATTGCTGGAAGAATGCAAAGGAGGAGCTCCTTAGAGAGGTATTTTGAAGATAAGTCAAAAAATCATCACATATTAGATAAGTTGATAAGGAAAAAGGAAGACATTTCCTGGTTTAGGTAGTCAAGAGAATAATGTTCTGTAAAGTACAAATATGAGAACAAGTTTGGGCAAAAGTTAGTTTGATACAAGTAGAATGGGAGTTGTCTATGATACATAACCATGTAGAGATGTCCAGTAGACTCTGGAGCCTCAAAAAATTGCGCTGTGATGTAGGTAAATTATTTGGCAGTTGAGCTATTTTAAGTTATGGGAGGATGTGTGTGTTTAATGTGAAAAGGCCAAACTCAGAGAGTGTGTAGAAAGAAGACTAACAAAGCAAATGGAAAGAAGTCCAAGAGACTTCTTTTACAGATCCTTCCCAGACTTTGTACTTGCTTTCCTGGTTCCTCTATGGTTCTCCTTTACTGCTTTAAGGTCTATAGTGATTCGTCACCTAAAGTAAGGCCTGGATCACCCTATTTAAAGTTGCAACCAACTACATATACACATGCTCCCATTCATTCACTGTATTTTTGTTTATTACAGGTAAACTACTCCTCACTGGAATGGAAATTCCACAAGAGCAGGAACTTAGTTTGTTTTACTGCATGAAAGAGTCAGTATCTAGCTATGCCCTTGAACATAAGCATTCAAAACATCCATTATTATCTTCTGTCTAAACTGTTTGAAGTGCTCCTAATTTTGGTGACTCATTGAACATGTCTTTTTTTCAGCCAGCAGTATCCGTTGGAAATGTTGGACAACTTGCAATAGATCTGATCATTTCTACATTGAACATGCGTAAAATTGGCTACTTCTATACTGATTGCCTGGTGCCAATAGTTGGGAACAATCCATATGCAACTGCAGAAGACAATTCAACAGAGCTCAGTACAAATGCTGAAGGTATGTCTTTGGCATGTTTAGTTCCACCACAAGACAGAATTATTTGTTAGTATAAATGCTGAAGGTATGTCTTTAGCATGTTCTCTTCTGTTACCAAAAGCTCAGTTCTCATCCCCAATGCCAATCCAATAATGAGGATGCAGTTTTGGCGGAAAGTAGTGTTATTTTGCCAGCAAAGGAGAAACACAGGGGACTGCTGTCCCAGAGGCTGTTATGTAATTTTTTGGTACTGGGGATTGGACTCGGGCACTCAACCACTAAGCCACAACCCCAGCCCTATTTTATATTTTGTCTAGAGACAGGGTCTCACTGAGTTGCTTAACACCTTGCTTTTGTTGAGGCTGGCTTTGAACTCTTAATCCTCCTGCCTCAGCCTCCCAAGCCACTGGTGCACCACCACACCCAGCTAACAGAGGCCTTTTAAAGAGGTGATTCAAAGGCTGTGTCCCATGACTTCTGTGTTGGAGTTGTAATTTACTTGTTAATTTGGGAGATAGTCATTTCTGAGATCTTTAGGTACCACCCCAAAGTCTGGATTCTTTCCTGTGGTGGGTGTGTACTCCACAGATAAATCTGCCTAAAATGGGAAAGAAAGGTAATCCTGTTTACCCTGAAATTGAGGAGGGGGAGAGATTAGGGAGGAACTGGGAGAGAGAAAGAGAAAGAAACGTGACCATTTTAAAAATAAGTCTCGGGGCTGGGATTGTGGCTCAGTGGTAGAGCACTTGCCTCGCATGCGTGAGGCACTGGGTTCTATCCTCAGCACCACATAAAAAAAATAAATCAATAAAGATATTGTGGGGAAAAAAAATAAGTCTCAAGCCATCTCAAAATAAGATTAAAGCCAGGTGTGGTGGCGCATGCCAGTAATCCCAGCCCTTTGGGAGACTGAGACAGGAGAATCGCCAGTTCAAAGCCAGCCTCAGCAACAGTGAGGCACTAAGCAACTCATTGAGACCCTGTCTCTACATAAAACACAAAATAGGGCTAAGGATGTGGCTCAGTGGTCAAGTGCCTCTGAGTTCAATCTCTGGTACCAAAAAAAAAAAAGGAAAGATCATGACACACATTGTACTTGTGTTCTGAGTGTCTTCTCAGATTTCCACTGTTTTTCAACATAGATCCTTTTCCTTCTGCTTTATGATCTGTTCTTACTGGCATGTGTAATCATCACTAATACTATAGATACAGGAAAAGAAATTCCGGTAGGCTCAGTCCTGTGTTAATTGTGTGCTACTTCATCTAAGCCTTGTAGTCATCCTCTCAAATGTTTTAGAATCCGTGAAAATACAATATAGATAAGTCTTAGAAAGATTGAATTGTTCAGTGCCACCGACATGTAGGTTTTTCTTACACCATGAGACCATAATTCTTCATTGGCCTATCATGTAACTAAAACAGCATTAGCACAGTTAACAAAATTAATTTTTTAATATTTTCCTATGCTTAGTCTGTATTGATTGACCCAGTTTGCCTCAAAATGTCACAAAAGTTCACTTCTCCAGACCAGGGCCCATACTGATTATTGTGCCCTTGAAATGGTTCTTACTCTAGAGTAGTCCTTTCTTCTTCTTCACAAAACCAATTTATTGAAGAAGTCTGGGTCCATTGTCCTACAGAGTGTCTTGCCGTGTGCTCTTGTGTGATTTTTTCCTCGTCCTGTCTTCTGGCTTCTTCGTCTAGCCCCTGTATTTTCTGAACCTGGAGTTAAGTCTAGGTCTTGATTTGCTACAAGATAAATATTTTTGGCTAGAATATATAAGAGGTGATGTTGCTTTCATATTGTCATGTGGCGGGGGGAAAGGTACTAGGAAACAGGATCCTAACAAAAAAGAATTGCGTAGTAGATAAATGGAGAATATGAGACTCGGCTGTTATTGAAGATGGTGTATCTTGTGCTTTAAGCCTTACCCTGCATCCCTATAGATCCGTGCTTTTCGTACCTAGATCTGTTGAATTGGACTGTTGCAGGATATTGGGACAGAGATGGAGACACCAAGGCTATCAGCAGGAAGCACTGTTCATTTAGTGCCAGCACTGGCTCAGCAGATTATGGTCCAAAGGCTGAGCCTCTAGCATAGGGGCGCATAGCCCTGTATACCTTCGTTAGTTTTCTTTTACATACTAGTCTTTGTTTCCCACATGAAGTAATGTACATTTCTGATTACATTCTGCTTCCATACTACAGAGTAAAACAGTGTTGCAACTGAGCTGTGGTAGGCTCCAACTGATCCAGATGGCTCCCTGTTACCTTTCTCTGTACTGAGAAAATCTCTTCCACAGGACTGCAGGGGTATGTCACAGATCAGTGGCTTGAGTGGCCTCTGCCTTAGTCCCTTTTCCCTAAATTTATACTCCTTTCCTTAATTCCTAAACTTCCTGCTCTAGTCCCTTTGACCTGAGCATACTGGTGTTTAGTAGACCTGCTGAGTGTGGCCTAACCCCCAATCACACCAACCACAAGATGATAGTCCCCCAGAAACTTGTAACAGGAGAGACCTGACCCACCAAAGGATTTTCCCAAACAAGGGTATTTGTAATCAATCCATTATAGCAATCAAAAACTTACCCCTTAGCCAGGTGTGGTGGCACACACCTGTAATCACAGAGACTTGGGAAACTTAGGCAGGAGGATTGAGAGTTCAAAGCTAGCCTTAGCAACTTAGTTAGGCCCTGTCTCGAAATAAAATATTAAAACAGACGGGGGAAATGGCTCCATGGTTAAGTGCCCCTGGGTTCAGTCCCTGGTACCAGAAACTTCCTCCTTGCCACAGTGGCCTGGTGCTCTGTCTTTAATGACTGTTCTGCCCCTGGTTCATACCAGAACTTCTTATGCACAGAGGACAAGCTGGGCAGGGGAGCCTCTAACATATCTAGAGCTGGCTCCTTATAGAATCTGGTGAGAGCTATGAATCCTTTTCCCAGAAAAAATATACACACACTGACTCACAGAATTTTTTATGTTATTCGAGGTCTTTTATTTTTTTTTTATTTTTTATTTTTTTTAAAACAACCTTTATTTTATTTATTTATGTATGTATTTTGTATGTGGTGCTGAGGATCGAACCCAGTGCCTCACGCATGCGAGGCAAGCGCTCTACCACTGAGCCACGACCCCAGCCCAATTCGAGGTCTTTTAAAAACTCCAAAAGAACACAAACATACCTACCTAGTTTTTCTGTTAATCCCAGTGAATGTTACTGTCTCAGGAGAGAAGACTGAAGAAAATCAGACAAAAAAGTTTAGCTTTCTTAAAGATGACTTTTGTTGTAATACCAGAAATTTCCAGGGAAATATTTCTCTGGTTTAAGAGATATGGCTCTCTCTGTTACCCAGGCTGGCCCCAAACTCAAGGTTCAAGCAGTGGTCCTGCTCAGCCTCTGCAGTAATTAGGTCTGTAGGAGTGTACACCTGGCTACAGTTAACTTCTCAGAAATGAATATGTTCCATAGAGTAAAGCCCACTGGCACACATTTTGAGTTACTTCTAAAATGTTTTATTTTTTTTTTATTTTTTATTTTTCTTAAATATTTTTTTAGTTGCCAATGGATCTTTATTTTATTTACTTATATGTGGTGCTGAGAATCGAACCCAGTGCCTCATACATGCAAGGCAAGTGCTCTACCGCTGAGCCACAACTCCAGCCCCTAAAATGTTTTATTTTAACTAATTGATTTAGTACATGTATTCTATATTTTAACTACTGAAAATACTTAGATGCAAAAGTTGTTATATATTATTCAAGTTTTATTTTTTATTGTTAATAATTTCAACTTGCAGGGCTGGGGTTGTGGCTCAGTGGTAGAGCACTCGCCTAGCATGTGTGAGGCACTGGGTTCAAGTCTCAGCACCACACACAAATAAATAAAATAAAGGTCCATCAACAAGTTAATATATATATATATATGTATATGTGTGTGTGTGTGTGTGTGTGTATAAACTTCAACTTGCAGAGCTCCTTTATTTAACTATTGCATGATTTCAGTTTCTTTTTGTCCTTGTAGTATATTCGTTGCCTTCAAGGAAGCTTGTGGCTCTTCAGTTGAGATCCATTTTTATCAAGGTTGGTATGTTATATTCACTTCTTAAGTTTATTAAATTCAAATGTAATGAGAAAATAAATACCAAGTCAGTATCATTAAGAATTCAGATTAGGGAGGGGGCGGTGGGGATGGGAAGGACAGTGGAATGAGAGGGACATCGTTACCCTACATACACATTGGTTACACCACCGGTGTGACTCTGCACCATGCACAGCCAGAGGAAGGATCAGAGCCTTGCAGGCTCCATTTGTGCACAATGTGTCAAAGTGCATTCTACTGTTATCTATAACTGACTAGAACACATTAAATTTTCAAATTAAAAAATGATTTCTACTATATTGTGCATATAGTTTTAAAAGGTCTGTGAAGAAATCATAATGTGTTGCCATCATTTCAGAGTTATATAGAAAGGAATTGAGACTTACAACTCAGGTCTGAGATATTCTCAGTTTAGGTAATGTTGGTGAAAAAATTCAGTATCTGGATGTTATAGATTTATTCCATTTGTATTACATTCAACCAGTGGCATCAAGTATCTCTCAAATTACCTATTTATCAACGTGTGCTCTGAATCCAGTTTGCTCCTCCACTGTCACCATTCAGCCCAAACCATTTGGCATCTCTTAAGCCCCTGTCCAGCCTTTTAATAGTCTTTTAACAGCAATATTGATGATCCTTTAAACCAAGTCAGATCATGTCAGTGCTCTCTGCAGAACCCTCCAGGGGCTTCCCATCTCACTCACGATGAACTCATGACCCTCTACCAGGCCTGCGAGGCTCTGATCTGGTACCACTGGCCCCATGTAGCTGTTGACCCATTCATCCACTCACTCATTCATGGGCAGTGCTGGGCTTGAACCTGGCCTCCTGTGTACTGGGCAGGGTCGCCACCACTAAGCTACTCCCAGCACCCCCACTCCGTGGCTATTTAAATGTTAATTCATTGATTTAAAGTAAATAAAGTTGGGCATTTGGTTCCTGGGGATGAGTAACCACGTGTCAGGTTGTCTGTACCCCACGTGGCGAGCGACTGCCATAAAGGGCATTGCCACGTCGGCTGCTCACAGCTCTGACCCCGCCCTCCAGGGCTGCCTTGCTGTTCTTCAGACACTTGCCCTTCGTGCCCCTCTCAGAACCCTGCCGCTGATTCTGTGCCTGGAATGCTTTTCCGCTGCAGAGCCAAATGGCTCACTTCCTTTGGCATTTGCTTAAATGTTGCCTCATCCAAAAGGCTGTCCCTGGCCACCTTCTCTGCCTTCTTTTTCTGTGTTCATTTTCTTCAGAAATTACCACTCCCTGGCGCGACGCGTTTATTACCTTCCTCACTAATAAGTGAGCTTCCTGAGAGAACTGACACTATGCCATTCACTCTGACATCCCCAGCACCTAGGACGGAGCTTTTCACATAGGGAAACTGTCAATAGATATTTACTAAGTGGGTTATTTGGGATGGCTTAAGAAATGCAGGATGGGGCTGGGATTGTAGCTCAGCGGTAGAGCGCTTGCCTCGCATGCGTGAGGCCCTGGGTTCGATCCTCAGCACCACATACAAAGCAATAGAATAAAGACATTGTGTCCATCTACAACTAAAAAAAAAAATAAATAAAAAAAAAAAAAATAAAAAAAAAAAAAAGAAATGCAGGATGTTATTAAGGTTAAGTGCATAGTACTTGTTTTAACTTTTTTTTTTGGCACCGGGGATTGAACTCAGGGGCACTCGACCACTGAGCCACATCCCCAGCCCTATTTTGTGTTTTTTGTAGAGACAGGGTCTCACTGAGTTGCTTAGTGCCTCGCTGTTGCTGAGGCTGGTTTTGAACTCGTGATTCTCCTGTCTCAGCCTCCCAAAGTGCTGGGATTACAGGCGTGAGCCACCACGCCTGGCTCCTGTTTTAACTTTTTATTGAAGTATAACATACATGGAGAAAAGTGTACAAACCATAAATGTACAACTTTATAAAATTTCAAGAGTAAAAACTCTGAAACTAGCATCCAGATCAAGAAATAGAATATTGTCAACAGGTGTGGTGGCGCACACCTATAATCCCAGCTGCTCTGGAGGCTGAGGCAGGAGGATTACAGGTTCAAAACTAGCCTCGGCCAAAGCGAGGTGCTAAGCAACTCGGTGAGACCCTGTCTCTAAATAAAATAAAAAATAGGGCTGGGGCCGGGCGCGGTGGCTCAAGCCTGTAATCCCAGCACTTAGGGAGGCTGAGACAGGAGGATCGCAAGTTCAAAGCCAGCCTCAGCAATGGCGAGGCGCTAAGCAACTCAGTGAGACCCTGTCTCTACATAAAACACAAAATAGGGCTGGGGATGTGGCTCAGTGGTCAAGTGCCCCTGAGTTCAATCCCCAGTACCACAAAAAAAAAAAAAAAAAAATAGGGCTGGGGATGTGGCTCAGTAGTCAAGTGCCCCTGAGTTCAATCCCCAGTACCCCACCCCACCCCCCAAAAAAGAATCATTGTCAACATTCCAAGGACTGCCATAATGTGTCCTAGTCACTGTTACACAGACGGGATCTCAGGGTGTACATTCCACTGTCTGGCTTCCTGCGCTCAACATTCCACTTGTGTGGTTCATCCATGTTGCGAATAGCAGTAGTCTGTCCTCACCTCCGTGTGCAGGTCATTCTGCTGTGTAAGTAACCCATGATGCTCCCTGGCCATGTCCATGCTGCATTCAACCTTTCCAGTTTGAGGCTGTCACAAATAGCGTCACTGTGACTGTTTTAGTGTTAGAATCACTACTCTTTTGCTTAAGAGTACCATATGGAGAGTTGCTAACATTGTTGCCTTGTGCCTTGGCTTTTTTTTTTTTTTTTTAATATTTTTTGTGGTGCTGAGAACTGAACCCAGTGCCTCACACATGCAGTCTGACTTCAGAGCCTGCCTCTCTTAACCACTGTATTCTGCTCTCTTCTTTCTAAAAGTTAGCCATTTTTACCTGCATTTTAAATTTAAGAATTCTCATAAAGGAGGTTTTCCCCCTAAAATGTTCCAGATTCACCAGCTGTTAGCATCTTATTGTCGCACCTACTTGATCTCTCTTTTCTGTACATATGAACACACATGCATATAGTTTCCTTCTGCCAAGCAATCCAAAAACAGGCTAGCGATATGGTATTCTCCCCCTAAATTCTTCAGCACACAGTGTTCAAGGACAAGGGCAGGGATTATGTTACGTCCCAGTGGTGGGTGCTTGCCTAGTGTGCATGAGACCCTGGGTTCTCCAGCACTGGGAGAAACAGTATGGTCAAGAACAAGGACATTTCTTTTTTTTTTTTTATTTTATTTTTTTTTATTTAAATGCATTTTAAGTCATAGTACATAAACAGAGCTCAGTTTTTCCATTTCTCTGGTTGCAAATCATAAAGAGTCACACTATTTGTGTCTTCATACATGCACCAGGGGTAGTAATGACCCATTCGATCAATCATCATTACTATTCCCGTTTCCCTTTCCTTCCTCCCCCCTCCCCGCTGCTGCATCCAGAGTTCCTGCATTTCTCCTGTGT
>CM053412.1:65453910-65480479 GCA_028644305.1 Xerus rutilus | reverse complement strand
CAAGGACATTTCTTAAGCAGAGAAATCAGACATTTTTCCTTAGAAATACAGATTCTTAACAATTTATTTTGTAATTACAACAGCATATTAAATAGTTCACTGCCCTTTATCTTCTATTTTCAGTTTAAAAACTAAGTGGATCTGACTACTAATAATTTTAGTGTTTAAATTATTTACCATTGTCGCATAAAGTGGATAATGTAGACACTGTTCTCGTACCCTATGATCTCCCTTTTACGTTGTCTATTTCTTCTCTCAATGGTCTACACAGTATAAATCCAAGTCATTCTGTGAGAAGTTGCTCTCCTGGGTGCAAAGCAGTGGCTGCGCCAAAGTCGTCGTCCTTTCAAGCAGTCATTCCTACCAGCGCAATGACCTCCAGCTGCGCAGGTGCATCTTGCCTTCATTGTGGTATATGCTGTGGCCATTTTAGAAAGAGGAGGGGGAGAGAAAGGGGAGAGCTGAGGGGGTGTGGCTAGGTGGGTCCTGCAGGGCTGTGAGGTTGCCCGGACTCTGATGGAGGGCGGGCTTTGGAACCATGCTCTTGGTATTCAGTCAATTATTCGCAAGAAACATGAGAGCAACGAGGGACCCAGACTCACTGACTGATGGCCTTTCTGATGCTGTTGCAGTTTGAACGCAGGGCCTTGTGCATGCTAGGCAAGCTGCACCCAGGCTGTATTGATTGTAACTTTTGAGAGATTTAAATTGATCTATTTATTTCCAAAATGCATCTATTTGTGTATGCAGAAATCCAGTTACCTTTAAGCATAGCTGCCTCGCCTGCCAGAGTTAACTCTTAAACACAAGACAGAGTGTCCAGAGCAGGGTGTGGATGACATTTTGTCATTGCCACGTAGTGGACAGAATGTCATATGTTCTTATATTCTAAGAATTGGCTTCTAGTTCATTTAGATCATGACTCTCATCATCTGTGCGCTTGTGAGATCAGGGTGAAAGATACCAATGAGCCCATAGTTAACCTCTCGAAAGGAGCTATTTCTTGAGTTCTCACAACAGACATTTCAGGCCCCATCCCAGACGGGAGCATAGCTACAGAAGATGGGCCGGCTTTCACAGTGGCTTTCGCTAGCTAAAGTTCTCCTCTTTCACGCCCCTGGCATATAAATGTCAAGCTCGGTGATGTATTTTGCCTGAGTTTCCTTTCATCACCTACTGAAATGCGTGACTTGCCTTATGCAGCAGAACATGTGGAGACCAAGGTGATATCGGATGATAACTGGTATTCACCTTAGTGTTCATGCTTGTAAATGTTTATAAAGGTAATTTATATGATTGTTTCTAGTACTCCCTTCCGGTACCTGCTTACACCTTCTGTGCAAAAAAATGTTCAGAGTAAAATAGAGAGCCTTAACTGGCAAGAAATGGAAAAAAGTCCATGCATCCCTCAGATGGATGATTCTGAGTTTTGTGTCCGTGTTCCAGGAGGAGGGATCACAAAAACACTCTATGATGAAAGGTGAGTGTGTCTGTTTCTCACTTCATTTACAACAAGTTAAAATTGCTTGGCATGGTAATTCACACCTGTAGTCCCAGCTCTTAGGAGGCTGCGGCAAGAGGATTACTTGGAGTCCAGGAGTTAAGACCCTATCTCAAAAAAAAATTTGTTTTAAAGGTAATTAGGAGTACATTGGATTTTTTTATTGGAACTTTTGAAATATATTTATAAAATAGGTGCTATGCTAGAAATCTTGTAGGGGAAAATTTTTTTTTTTTTAATATTTTTTTTTAGTTGTAGATGGACACAATGTCTTTATTTTTTTATTGCTTTGTATGTGGTGCTGAGGTTCGAACCCAGGGCCCCACGCATGCGAGGCAAGTGCTCTACCGCTGAGCTACAATCCCAGCCTGAAAAATTTAAATCTAGTTATAAAAGACGTGTTTTCTGAAAAGCCACATTTAATGCTGTGTTGGTGCGTGATGTTTTAGGGATTCTGATTATTCCACGCAGTGTCTCCAAGCACTTTTTCTAATGGCAGTAAAGTACACATGAACCTGCCATTTTTATCACTTTTTTTTTTTTTTGTACCAGGGACTGAACTCAGGGGCCCTCGACCACTGAGCCACACCCCCAGCCCTATTTTGTGTTTTATGTAGAGCCAGGGTCTCACTGAGTTGCTTAGCGCCTAGCCATTGTTGAGGCTGGCTTTGAACTCGCGATTCTCCTGTCTCAGCCTCCCTAAGTGCTGGGATTACAAGCGTGAGCCACCGCGCCCGGCTCATTTTTATCATTTTTTAAGTGTACAGTTAAATGGCATTAAGTGTGATCTCACTGCATGCCTCCATCGCTCTACCCATTTCCAGAATGGGTAAAATAAAAAACAGAAAATCTGTACACATG
Organism: Xerus rutilus; assembly: GCA_028644305.1. NCBI lineage: Eukaryota > Metazoa > Chordata > Mammalia > Rodentia > Sciuridae > Xerus > Xerus rutilus. Next base: position 65,478,117 of record CM053412.1, on the reverse strand, counting down.
AAATAATAGCTCCCCATTTTATTTCTGTAAAATTGCTAGTAATGTCCCCACTTTTTCCTTTCTCCCTCCTTTCTCTCTCTCCCCCTTTCTCCCCACCATGTGTAAACTGATTATTATTTATTATTTGCACAATTGTTAGTTTTTGTTTGTTTGTTTTTTTCTTGACAGTACTACAGATCAAACCCAGGGCCTAGCACATGCTAGGCAAAAAAAAAAAAAGGGGCTCTACCACTAAGCTCAATCCCCAGCCCTTTTTATCTTTATATTAGGACAGGGTCGAGGGGAGTGGGTACCGGGGATTGAACTTACGGGCACTCGACCACTGAGCCACATCCCCAGCCATATTTTGTATTTTAAGACAGAGTTTCACTAAGTTGTTTAGCACCTCACTGTTGCTGAGGCTGGCTTTGTGCTCGTGATCTTTCTGCCTCGCCTCCCAAGCTGCTGGGATTGCAGACATGCGCCATTATGCCCGGCTGGTTCTCCTTTTCTAATATATGCGTTTATAGCTATAAATTGCTCTTTTCGCACTGCTTTCACTGCATGCCGTAAGTTTTGGTGTTTTGTGTTTTAATTTCCTTCATCTCTAAGTATTTCTAGTTTCCCTGTGATTTCTTCTTCTTCTTTATTTTGTTGTTGTTGTTGTAGAGGAACACAATACCTTTGTTTATTTACTTATTTATTTATATGTGGTGCTGAGGATCGAACCCAGTGCCTCACACATGCTAGGCAAGTGCTCTGCCACTGAGCTACAACCCCAGCCCTCCTGTGATTTCTTCTTTGTTCGATTGTTCAGGTGTTGTTTACTTTCCACATATTTATGAATTTTGTTATTGAGCTTCATTCTGTTACACTAGAAAAAGATACTTTGTATTATTTTGATGTTTTTAATTATCAATGCGTGTGGCATAATATATGATTTATCCTGGAAAATGTTCCATATATACCTAATAAAAAAGAGTTTTGGGGGCTGGGGTTGTGGCTCACTGGCAGAGCACTTGCCTAGCATGTGTGAGGCACTGGGTTTGATCCTCAGCACCACATAAAAGGAAATAAAATAAAGGTATGCTGTCCATCTACAACTACAAAACAATTTTTGAAAAAAGTATTGTTATTTTGTGGGCGTGAGCCACACAAAGGACAGTGGAATGAGAGGGACATCGTTACCCTACATACACGTTGGTTACACCACCGGTGTGACTCTGCACCATGCACAGCCAGAGGAAGGATCAGAGCCTTGCAGGCTCCATTTGTGCACAATGTGTCAAAGTGCATTCTACTGTTATCTATAACTGACTAGAACAAATTAAATTTTCAAATTAAAAAATGATTTCTACTATATTGTGCATACAGTTTTAAAAGGTCTGATTCTATGAAGAAATCATAATGTGTTGCCATCATTTCAGAGTTTTATAGAAAGGAATTGAGACTTACAACTCAGGTCTGTGGCTTGAGTGGCCTCTGCCTTAGTCCCTTTTCCCTAAATTTATACTCCTTTCTGATTTTTAGCATTGTCCGAGTCTTCCTTCTCCTCACTGATTTTCTGGCCCTTTCTAGGAGTGTTGGATGTAGGGTACCGAGGTCTGCTGTTGTAGAGTTACTTCACCTTCGTTTTGTCGTGCTTGCCGCACGTATTCTGAGACTGTTCTTTTGCACTTAATATGTTTATATTCGTTATATCTTATTGATGAACTGACCCTTTACTGGTGTAGAATGTCCTTTGACTCTTGCACAGTTTTTGACTTAGTCTGTTTTGTCTGATGTTAGTATAGCCACCTTTGCTCTTTGATTTCTGTACGCATTGAGTGTCTTCTTCCATCATTTCGCTTTCACCCTGTGTGTGAGTCCTTGGATCTACAGCGAGTCTTCTAGGCAGCCTGTGTGGGATCATATCCTTTTCCTTGTCCATTCTGCTTGTCTCTGCCTTTGGAATTTCAGCCATTTACATTCAGAGTAATCACTGGTGGGAAGGACCTCAGCCATTTCACCCTTGGTTTTCTGTGTGCCTTACCGTTTGGAGGTTCTTCATTTCCTGCCCCTGCCTGCTCTTGTCCTTGCAGAAAGAAGCCTGCCTAGTTTCCAAGGGTCGACCTTTGTGTCACCTCCTCTCTGTGGCCCTTGAGTCTTCACTAGTCGTCTCCCAGACTTCTGCCTCTGGGCACGAGAGAGTACTTGATAGACTTGCTCTCCAGCAGTAAAAACCCAGAAACTTGACAGAATAAACGAAACAGCTGTTTCTCAGACACTGGACCACAGCCTGCGCTTGAGTCTGATCCCTGAGAGAGTAAATTTTAAGTCCCACAATTGCCTCAGCTTTCTGCTGGCAGCACTTTCTGCACTGCAGACCAGCAGGGGGCGCCCAGCAGAGCACAGTGTCCTGCTGGGTTGAAGGAATGAGGTGGGACTGGGGAGGCCCCGAGGACTAGAACATGCAGAGAACCGGAGGAGGGGGCCGCTTGACAGAAGAACCCGAGCTCTCCTTGGGTCTCTGCGTTGTCAGCCACAAGCAAGTGAAAACCCATGAATGATTGTAAGCTGCCCCAAAGGCGGCAGCAGTGCCCCAAAAATGTGAGAGCTCACGTGCTCAGCATAGACCGTTTGGAAAATGCAGGCTAGTCTAATGAAACCACGTTGCAGTAGTCTTCTCATCCACAAGTCACTTCATTAATTTTTCAATCCATTTTCTTACAAACTTCTTTATAGTTGAATCAAGTGTATATATGTGTGTGTGAGAGAGAGAGAATACATTGCTGACATTTATAAAACTGATTAGAGTTTGTCCTATTCAAAGAATTTTCACAATTTTAATTTTCCTTTAGATTCTTTTTAAAGTTTTTTGTTTTTTTTTTTAGTTGTTGATGGATCTTTATTTTATTTTATTTATTTGTTATTTATATATGGTGCTGAGGATTGAATCCAGTGCCTCACACATGCTAGGCAAGCACTCTACCACTGAGCAGAAGCCCTAGCCCTCCTTTAGATTTTTAATTTATTTATTATTCAGCCATGTTCAGTATAATTAAGCATTTATTGTGGTAAAAGAATTTTTAAAATTAAAAAAAATGCTTGAGAGCATATGGCATACAATTTTGAGTCCTTCCCCCCCCCCAGTGCTTATGACTAATATTTTCCAGTTTATTCATAATATACATATTTTGTTTTCCCTTATAACTTTTTTTTTTTTTTTGGTACCAGGGATTGAACTCAGGAGCACTTGACCACTGAGCCACATCCCCAGCCCTATTTTGTTTTGTATAGAGACAGGGTCTCACTGAGTTGCTTGGTGCCTCACCTTTGCTGAGGCTGGTTTTGAACTCAGGATTCTCCTGTCTCAGCCTCCCAAAGTGCTGGGATTACAGGCGTGCGCCACTGCACGCAGCTCCCAGAACAAATATTTATTCCCATCTCTGAAAAAGATAATATCGATTATTTGATACCACATAGTGGTAATGTTGTGGCTGATCTGAGATCACATTTAATCGGAATAGAAGTACACTTGTACTTTAATAATTAGATATATCTTGTGCTAGATTTTAATGTCCTAGAGAGTAACAAAAATAGTCCTCTTTTATCTTCCTTTGTCAACAAAGGGTCACGTGGTGGTATTAAAGCTATTATACTGCTCTCAGTATAGAAGCACTGTACAAGGTAGAACCTTTAAAGCACAGTCAGGGAGGCTACCCTTCTCTAAGGAGCCTTTGCTGAGGCCACTGTAGCAGAAGCACTTAAGAACTAGAATTTTCTGTGCACCAGAATTCATAGTACTTCCATATAAATATTGAAAGTTTCTCAGGTACTTGAGAGCTGCAGAGTGGGGGGGTATGAGTAACGCTGGCAACTTCTCTCTGCTTTCTCAAGACTGAGGTGCTGTGGTGAACTATCCTGGTACCATCTCAGACTTCTGAGCCTCCAGCGCCTCCTGTCCTAGAACCCTGCGTAGTGCCCACTCTTTCTGTAGCAGTCAGCCACGCACCCTCAGCTTTCGACATTGCATTTTTCTCGTAGTTCTTAGTTTTAGAGTGCTTTTGCTTTTGTTGGTGAACAGGAAGCTTTGCATTGGTGTATTGCCGGCTCACCTCTGGCTGGAGGCATTTCCACATGAGAAGAGGGAGGCTGTCTGGGCATTAGGGAGACTGGCCTCAGGTCCCAGCTCGGCCACTGTCTAGATGGAGCGCGTGGTTCAGGTTGACGACGCCCTCTGTCTCTTTGAACCTGTTGCCGCATAGGAGCAGCTGACACTCGCACAGCGTCATCTGTGTTTCTCACCTCTAAACACGTCGCCTCCTTCACACCTCACAGCAGCCTGTGAGGTGGGTTTTGATGTCGTCCTTCTTCCACAGATGAGGGACATGAAGTAATATGACCCATGTATCTGGTTGGAGAGCAAAAATTGGATCCTGGCATTCTGTCCTTGGTACTGTTTTAAAATATTCGTTTAGAAAGTGGAGGTGAAGCCGAGTGCGGTGGCTCAAGCCTGTAATCCCAGCACTTAAGGAGGCTGTGACAGGAGAAAGTTCAAAGCCAGCCTCAGCAACAGCGAGGTACTAAGCAACTCGGTGAGACCCTGTCTCTACATAAAACACAAAATAGGGCTGGGGATGTGGCTCAGTGGTCAAGTGCCCCTGAGTTCAATCCCCAGTACCAAAAAATAAAGTGGAGATGAGTACAGCTTCCTCAAGAAAGCCCTGAGTCATAAATTTTACAGATAGTCACCCTGTAGATGCCCTCTCTGGGAAGCAGCAGAGAGTTTTTCTCCTTCTGACCATAAAAGTTTTCCTTCTCTGACTTAGATTACTAATAACAAAGATTTTGTTGTTTTCTTTCTGTCTCTTTGCTATGGTCCTCCTGAAAGTTACTGTCTTCCCAGGTAGATCTGGGGACTTGTTCAGAACAGAGCTGGTGTGCTATAGCCAAGCACGGTTGGGCTGTGCAAGGACAAATGTCCATGCAGCTTTGGGACAAGGCACAAACTTGTACATTCTCCAACTGGGTGTTCCAGGGCTCCTGGGGAGGCAGTGACTTTATGGTGTGGTGTCTTTTCCTTGTCTAAAACCTAGCAGGTTATCTTGCCTGTAATGCTAGCACACAAGAATCTTCTATGAGGGGCTGGGATTGTAGCTCAGCGGTAGAGCGCTTGCCTCGCATGCGTGAGGCCCTGGGTTCGATCCTCAGCACCACATACAAAAAGCAATAAAATAAAGACATTATGTCCATCTACAACTAAAAAAATTAAAAAAAAAAAAAAAAAAAAAGAATCTTCTATGAGTGGAAAAATACTGAATTGTTCTTTTTAATTCTTGTAGCTGTTCTAAACAAATCCAAATGGCGGTTCTGCTGAAATTTGTTTCAGAGGGAGACAATATCCCAGATGCATTAGGTCTTGTCGAGTATCTTAATGAATGGCTTCAGATCAAACCACAAGTAAGTTTCTCTATACCATCAGCCTCCGATTTGTCTGCTTTATAGTCACTAACTTGCACTTTATATTCTATGTAAGTAGATCAAACAAGTGACAATTTACATTAAATATAGACAAACTCTATATAAAAGTAAGTTTAAGCTAAAACCTTTGAAAATAAGATAGTTAACCAATGTATTTACAGTTGCTCGTTCTTGTTGTACTAATGACCTCAGACACATCCTGCTGGGAAGGTGTTCTGTGGAATTCAGGATTGTTTTAGGGACGCAGAAGGTGTTGCCCTGTGAGCAGTGCTTCCTGTCGCCATTGCGCCCTGTAATGAAGAACTCGCTCTGTCCTGAACCGCGAGTGTGACAGCGCGGGGAAGGGGCAGCCGTTGGCCTGCTGTACACATTTGTGCTTTCTGTCAGGAAGAAAACCGATACAAATCCCTTGGTTGCTGAACCTCTGTTCTTTGTGGATTTCGTTCTGTGTAGTAGTTATGATTTGGAACTTGAAGGAATTTATATTTGAAAAAAAGATGTAGAACCTTACTGCTTTATTTTTCCTAACAATGAAAACCATGTAAAAGAGGAACTGCAAGGGAGATCCGATGGTAAAGTGGAAAGACTAAAGCACTTTGTTTTCCAGGTGCAGAATGAGGACGCGACGACAGCTGCCTTGCCATGGACAGCCCCCAGTTCTTGGAGACTGCTCTTCGGCAGTGGTCTTCCCCCTGCACTGTTTTGATTTGGTTTTCATTTTATACCTTATTTATACACTTATTGCCAGCACAACTGTTATTTAACAACTGTTAAATGATCTATATAAAAATGTGACTTTGCAAGAACACATTAGCAAAAGGATGAGCAAAACATCTTTGGCTGTACTTTTCATCATATGTAATAAATGTAAATTTCATACAGTAAAATTTTATTTCCTGAGTAATTCTGTCTGAAATGTATTCTTCTAAACTGACTATATTCATTTGCTATTTCAGTTGTACTGAATTCACTAACTTAGTGACATAAAATGACACATTTATTTTTACCTACAGTTCTAGAAATCAGAAGTTCAAAACTAGCTCTTACAAGGCTAGAATCCAGGTGATGGTGGGCTTTTCCTTCCAGAGGCCATAGGGAAAGTCCACGTCCACCTTCAGGAGGGTGCCAGTCTTTGGTTCATAGCTCCTTCACCACATTCAAAGCCCACACAGCTTAGCATCCCAGACCTTTCTCCCTCTTTCATATCAAGAATCTTACGATTCTCTTGGACCTACCCCAGTAATGCAGAATAATTTCTCCACCTCAAAGATATTTTACTGTAAGTCAGGCGCGGTGGCACACGCCTGTAATCCCAGCACTTACGGCGGCTAAGACCAGAGAATGGCGAGTTCAAAGCCAGCCTCAGCAGCAGCAAGGTGCTAAGCAATCAGTGAGACCCTGTCTCTACGTAAAACACAAAATAGGGCTGGGGATGTGGCTCAGTGGTCGAGTGCCCCTGAGTTCAATCCCTGGTACAAAAAAAAAAAAAAGATTTTACTATAAAAGAAATAAAAATTCCTGACGTTGCCTAGGACATACTAGTCACTGTTTATACAGGATCTTACACGTCTGTGATTCCACTAAGTGGTTTGGAGGTCTTTTTCAGGAGATCGTGGTCTCTTGCTCCCTCTGGTGTCTGTTAGCAGGATTGCGGGCTCACGGGTGCTGCAGCCGCAAGTTGCCAGCGTTGTCCCATCCTAGCTCAGGCATCCAGATGTGGCAGCTTTCTAGGAATGCCCCAGCTGAGGTGGAGGCACACACCAGCCCTTCACAGCTGTGTCCTTTCTGTGCCTTGACCTCCTGTGTAAACCAAGGGCTTGGAGTATTGAAGAGCACACACGGCCGACTCCACGGCGCTCAAGGACGTTCCTTTGATACATAAATCATCCTGGATTCCATGGCCTGCTTCTCTTTCCTTTTTGGTTAGAATATTGAGTGTGACAAAGTGACAGAAAGAACCAGCCTTTAATACCCAAAGGGAATGGAGTGGTTAAAGGGAGGAAAACGTCCTGCAGCTTCTTTTTATTGAGTGATGGATTGTTACTGCTAAGCATTGTCTGCAGATTGATTTTATTATTCGGTCCCTACAACAATCCTTGTGGAGGATATAATTATCTCTTGTAAAGTGAATCCATTTAAAATTATGGGAACAAGGACAGGATGCCAGGATTCAAACTCTAGCTCTTACCAGATACACTGGGTAAAATACTAGAAACTGATCCAGTTGCGGTATCCCCAGGCAAGTGCAAAATCAAGAACAGCTGCATCAGAACCGGGCGCGGTGGCTCACGCCTGTAATCCCAGCACTTAGGGAGGCTGAGACAGGAGAATCGCGAGTTCAAAGCCAGCCTCAGCAACGGCGAGGCGCTAAGCAACTCAGTGAGACCCTGTCTCTACATAAAACACAAAATAGGGCTGGGGATGTGGCTCAGTGGTCGAGTGCCCTGAGTTCAATCCCCAGTACCAAAAAAAAAAAAAAAAACAGCTGCATCGGAATAGGTGAGAAGGGTCACTTCACTCCCTGTGCCTGCCCTGGCCCAGGCTGGCAGCTCAGCATGCCTGGAATAACATCTGGTTTGCAGCTTCCAGGAGGGCCAGGGAGAGGTGTGGAGCATGTCTGATTCCAGCTTTTCAGAGGACTGCCCCAGGGACTGGTTTCTGGCTCACCAGACTCAGTTCATTGGTGGAAATGGCAATAGTTTGGTTGCCTGGGAGCCTCTGGATGAGAGGGCCTGTGGGGTAGCTTGCTGTGGCACAAGAGCTTGCAGTACGGAGGCTCCCGTAAGGAAAAATCTCCCAGCTGTCGCTTCTCCCCCCACCGGCTGAGTGGGAACAAGTGCAGCACTCTGATCTGGACGGCTGGCTGCCAGCCTCGCCTGCACACTCACGGAAAGCTGCCACTCCTTCATGCCTGAGCCTCAGGACAGAGTGAGGAGCTTGAAGCTGCAGCCCCGTGAGCCTGCAGTCCTGCAGACCAACACCAGAGGGAGCAAGAGGTGACCATCTGAAAAAGAAACCACCTGACCACTAGCACTGGGAAATACACGCCTAAGCTGAGAAGTTCATTCCTTGTGAAAACATGGAAGAGCAACCCAAATCAATCCAGGCTTCCTGGTGATGCTCCCTCCAGCACAAAGCCAGTATGTTTAAGCAGAGAGGTGACTGTTTATCAAACTCACCAAACTGCAAAAACCACAAGGCACATGAAGAAACAGCCCAGTGGCCTCCAAAGGCAATTTAATCTCAACGTGAATTTGAGCACAACAGTACAAATTATAAAAAAGAAGCAAGCAAAATTTGGAACTGAAGAATTTAATAGTTGAATTGGAAAAATCCACTACAGAGGTCAGCAGCAGACTTGGTAGCAGAAGGAAGAATCAGCAAGCTTGAAGATAGCCCATTCGAATTATCACTGGAGGGGAACAAAAAGAAAAATGAAAGCCTAAATGAATCCAGCGATAGCATGAAGTACACCAATTAAAGCCGTTCTAGAAGAAGAGAGGGAAAGGGAAAGCGTGGACCTAAAGAAATAATGACCCAGCCTTCCTAAATCCAAGGAAGAAAGTAGGTACCCAAATCCAGGAAGCTCAGAGGGCTCCAGGTAGAACAAACCTCATAAACCCACGTCAAGACATTAGAGTCAAACTGTCAAAAGAAACTCTTGAGAACAGCAAAAAAAAAATACTTGTCTCAATCAAGGGAGCTGCCATTAATATTTTCAGTTTTCAAGGGAAGCCTGATGGCAGAATGGAATGGGGTGTTATATTCAGAGTTCTGAAAGGAGAACACTGCCAGCTGTGTGAGCTCCTCAGCAAGTCTCCTTCACATTTGAAAGACAAAGACTCACCCAATAAATAAAAGCAGGGGAAGTTCATCACAGTTAACTTTTCCCTACAGGAAATGCTAAGGGAGTCCTGCAAGTTGACCAGATGGCTGCGTGCAAGCATACAGAATCCTAAAGCTCAGCTGGGCACAGTGGCGCAAGCCTAATCCCAGCACTTTGGGAGGCTGAGAAGGAGGATCACGAGTTCAAAGCCAGCCTCAGCAAAGGCGAGGTGCTAAGCAACTCAGTGAGACCCTGTCTCTACATAAAACACAAAATAGGGCTGGAGATGTGGCTCAGTGGTCGAGTGCCCCTGAGTTCAATCCCCAGTACAAAAAAAAAAAAAAAAAATCCTAAAGCTCGCTGGTAAAGGCAAAAGCTGGTGAAACCAGGATCCTTCAGCCCTAGCTGGTACTACAGCAGACACTTTTAATTCTGGTGGAGAATTTAAAAGCAAAAGCATGAAAGTAACTATTAAAAATGTTAAAATACGAATGTACACGTTGCCAGCAAAGAGGGGAACCTGACAACTCAGAAAGTTGAGTACCACATAGCATGAAGCGTGACCTCGTGGGGACTGACATCTTGGAGTCTCTGGAAGAGGTAGGTTACAAGGGCCCATTGTTGGATGATGGTGCAATCTCTGCTGGAACCAGTTCCCCCGAGTATACCAAACTCTGTGCTTGGCTGGTGTCTGAATTAAGAGTGCTCTGTACACTGGAGGAAAGTGTGCAAGCAACTCATAGTCCAAGTGAGGCTGAAGAATCCAGCTTGAAGTGAGTAGGCTGCTCGGGGAGATGAACTGCCCATATCTGTCATTGACCTCTGGGTGACCAAGTGCCTTCTCTTACAGAACTGTCTTTTTTTGCTCACATCCCTCATCTCAGAACAGAAGCTGCCAGAATGCTTTGTGTGAATGCTCCTCCAAAAAAAGCTCAAGAAGGAGCTTAGTGAGGTTAGTGAGGTCTTTCAAGAGTTGAAAGGTGGGTGCTGGGGCTGTGGCTCAGCGGTAGAGCGCTTGCCTCGCATGCGTGAGGCCCTGGGTTCGATCCTCAGCACCACATACAAAGCAATCAAATAAAGACATTGTGTCCATCCACAACTAAAAAAAAAAAATATTTAAAAAAAAAAAAAAAGAGTTGAAAGGTGTATGTATTGCTCTAAGAATGTCCACACCGCCAGCCAATAAAACTATGTTCCAATTCTTCAACAGGATTGAAAAAAAACTTAAAGGAAACATTAACAAAAGTTCCACCTAATCATGTGGGAAAGCCTTTATTAAAGAAGCCAAGGGCCTGTAATCCCAGCACTTAGGGAGGCTAAGACCGGAGAATCGTGGGTTCAAAGCCAGGCTCAGCAATGGCGAGGTGCTAAGCAACTCAGTGAGACCCTGTCTCTACATAAAACACAAAATAGGGCTGGGGATGTGGCTCAGTGGTCAAGTGCCCCTGAGTTCAATTTCTAGTACCAAAAAAAAGAAGCCCTTGGCTAGGAAAAGATAGAAGCAATTAACCAAGCCATAGCTAATGAATGTGAAGTTTGGAGAAAGCTGCTAATAAAACGTTTGGATGTCACTGCTCAATCCTTTGGCTGCTCTGACAGCTAAGATTCAGACCAAAAAGTTAGCCAGGGTTTACCAGCCAAAAAGTTCAGTCTTATCTCCTAAAAGCACTATTTCTGTTGCGCATCTTATGGCTGCAAGGCAAGACTTGGCAAAGATTCTAAGGACAAGCAGTGGTTCCATAAGAGAAAAGATTGCCTAGGGGTTGAAGTTGTGGCTCAGTGGTAGAGCCCTTGCCTGGCACATGTGAGGCCCTGGGTTCGATCCTCAGCATCGCATATAAATAAAGAAATAAAATAAGAGATCCATTGACAACTAAAAAATAATAAAAAAAAAGAAAGACTGCCTGTGCCATCAATAAGGTGTTGATGGGCAGGGTGCCTGACAGAGGTGGTAGACCCAATGAAATTGAACCTGCACCCCAGAGATGCCGCCACAGAAAAGGCAAGATGGCCCCGAGAGCAAGCAGGAGGCCGAGGAGGGAGGTGGTTATGAACATTCCTCATGGTGGACGTGAAGGTCATGAACAAGGAAGAGGGAAGGGTGGACATGGTGAATATGACCATGGTGGCTGACAAAGAAGAAGAGGAAATAAGCATCAAAGAGGCTAGACGGTGGGAATGGTGGAGGAGGAGGCTACCAAGATGGTGGTCATCGAGATTCAGGTTTCCTGCCAGGTGGCTATCATTTGGCCATAGTAGTGGCTATCAAGGCAGTGGTTATAGTGGTTTCCAAACATCCTCATACATAGGAGGTGGATACCAGGATGGTGGACACCAGCAGGACAATAGATACCAAGATGGCGGGCACCACAGTGCTCGAGGCAGTGGTCACAGAGGCTGGGTTGGTCATGGAGGCCAGGGAGGCTGGTGGGGAAGAAGGGGGAGCCAGATTTAGCACCAAGAAGCTCAGTTTGAACAGCACCTCCAGCATAGAGGCTATCAATATAATCATTCTGGATTTGGGCAGGGAAGACATTATACTAGTTGAGGCTACAAAGCCTTACATTTTGCTGAAGCTCAAATAATAGAAACTTAGTTTCAGAATCCTGAATCCAGCATCTATTTTGAATTGACATGGTGGTAGCAGGCAGATTCCTGCTTGGCATAAACATTGTAGGTCTTCCTTTGATTGTTTTATTTTTTTGTTTGTTTTTTGTTGTTGTTTTTGATGGACTTACATAATACTGTTTGAGAAACACATGAAGCATCTCTCCTTTCTATGAAAGTGTTTAAGGTAATTAACGATGCCTTTAATTGACCAGCAGACTAATTCCACATTCAGAACATGCATACTTTTTTTTAATTTTTTTTTGATGTTGATGGACCTTTATTTATTTATTTATTTTTTGGTACTGGGGATTGAACTCAGGGGTACTCTACCACTGAACCACATCCCCAGCCCTATTTTGTGTTTTATGTAGAGACAGGGTCTCACTGAGTTGCTTAGCGCCTCACCATTGCTGAGGCTGGCTTTGAACTCAGGATTCTCCTGTCTCAGCCTCCTTAAGTGCTGGGATTACAGGCTTGAGCCACCGTGCCCGGCTGGAATGCCTATTTTCTGAGCACAATTCTGCCCTGATTGGCATTTATTCGGAGAGGTTGTGCCACATTTGCTTCATGACAGACCCATTAGGTCAGTTCCTATTGAGCAAGCTCCTCTGCAGATAGCACATTCAGTAGCTTTCTCAGTTGATGGAATACTCTACCATATGCTCAACTCAAACCTTGCACACAGCAATATAGTAAAGACTATAAAAGCACACTAAGTTGGGAACCTATAGCACATTTAGGCCTTTAGTTAAGTATAGCAACTCAAACTGACCCACATCCATGCAAAGTAAGTTCTTTGTTCAATCTTGTTTTTACTTGAAGTCTGCTGGAAGAAAGAGCAACCCGAAATTTGTTTTATGCATGAGTTAATACCACTGACTCAGCAAACACAAGTCAGTTTGCTTTAGGCGGTAGACTTTGTAATGGAAGAAATGCACTAGTAAGACAGATTTTGCTTAGTACAGGAGGCCCTTAATTATTGCTGCAGAAAACAACTGCCTGGCTGAGTTGATGTTTTACATTCTTTACTGAAATCTACATGTCTTGCTGGGTTTTTGTGTATATAAACATTGTCAAGCTGTAAAAGAAAATGGCTGGAGGTATGCTTTGTGTGAAGGGTAGGCAATAAAGTATGTTCAAAAAAATGTTAAAATATATTTATGGGGCTAGGGCTGTAGCTCAGCAGTAGAGCGCTTGCCTAGCATGCGTGAAGCACTGGGTTCGATCCTCAGCACCACATATAAAATAATAAATGAATAAAATAAAAATACATCAATGACTAAAAAAATATTTTAAATATATATATATTTATGGATACTAAGTATGTAAAGAAATTTGTGACATCAATAATATAGTAGAGCTGTGTAAGAGTTTATATGTAAGTTAAGTTGCTATCAGCTTAAAATGGATTCTTACTGGAATAAGATACCTTAGTAAACACCATGATAATCACACAACACTGCTAGAGAACACAAAAAGGAAAATGCAGGAGGAATCGTTGTGTCCATGCAAGAAAATAAATAAGGGAGATAGCAAAAGGAAAAAGGACTGATAGCTACAAGACAGACAAGGAACAAGATGACAGTAGCAAGCCCTTCTCTGTCCCTAACGACTTTCAGTGCACATGGATCAAATCCCTTCAGCAGGCACTCTTCTTACGTCTCTAAAAGACTCACCTTAGACACAAAGACACATCATGCAAAAGTGAAAGGAGGGAAAATGCTAAGCCCACACAAGTGGTAGCCCAGACAGCAAGGCAGATAATGTATGTAAGTCAAAACTGTCAGCAGCCAGGCGCGGTGGCGCACGCCTGTAATCCCAGCACTGTGGGAGGCTGAGACAGGAGGATCGCGAGCTCAAAGCCAGCCTCAGCAAAGGCGAGGTGCTAAGCAACTCAGTGAGACCCTGTCTCTACATAAAACACAAAATAGGGCTGGGATGTGGCTCAGGGGTTGAGTATCCCCAAGTTCAATCCCTGGTACCAAAAAAAAGCTGTCAGCAGCGGGGCCGTTGCTTTAATCCCAGCGGTTTGGGAGACTGAGGCAGAAGGATCATGAGCTCAAAGCCAGCCTCAGCAACTTAGCAAGGCCCTAAGCAACTCAGGAAGACCTTGTCTCTAAATAAAATATAAAAAGGGCTGGTGACACGGCTGGGAGCTTAAGTGGCCCTGATACAGAAAACAGCCTGTCAGCAAACGACAAATGAAGGGTCTCCTCTCGTCAGAAAAGGGCACTTACCAAGAAGATACTGTCAGGTCTGGTCAGGGTCTAAGATGCCCAATTAAGGAAACTGATCAGCAGAGCTGCTAGCCGGATGTGACGTCACTAGTGGACACGCCTCCTGTCAATCAGCGAGTTTTCCTGACCTATCCAGGAAGGACTCTGGCCTTCTCTTCCTGTTCCCAAGCCCTCCCCTTCCTGACCAGGTTTTCTTGAAATTCTCTATGCACAAAATCTCCAACGCCATTTCTCCCCACACGCTCTGATGGACAGGGGATTTGGTCAGAGGGCGTGCATTCCAATAAAGCCTTGCCGAGTGGCTTAATTCATCTTCTCCTGGTCGTGTGATCTTTACAGATACAACAACTACAAACACATGTGAACAAACACTAAGGTGCCCAAACACAGGAAGCACACGCCGAGATCTGGAGGGAGAAATGATAATGGAAGGCGCGTCAACACCCATGTTAAGTAACAGAAAGGCCCACTAGACTGAAGATAGAAAGGAACCAGAGGACTTGAATGACACCAGAGAGTACCTGGCCCTGGCAGGACACTATCCAGGAGCCCAGCAGCACGTTCTCCCAAGTGCACAGAGAACATTTCCCAAGGCACATCACACAGTAGGCCAGAGTGAGCCCTAAAGAATTTAAGATTAGAATCATATGACTTTTACAATCACAATGGAAATAAACTAGAAATCAACGCCAGTAGGAAAACCGAAGAAATCCACAAATATGCAGGAATTAACCAACTCTTGAACAACGAATGGATTAAAGAAGAAATCACAAGGAAAATTAGAAAATACCTTGAGAAATGAACTAAAACTAGAATATACCAAAATTTACAGGGTGCATCAAAAGCGGGACCAAGAAGTTTATAGTGGTCAATGCCTACCTTAGAAAAGAAAAAAGATCTCAAATTAACTTTAAGGAAGTTGGTAAAGAAGAAAACACTAAATACAAAGTTAGCAAAAAGAAGAAAATAAATTAGGGAAAAAATAGACAATAGGAAAATGTAGAAAAAAGTTAAATAAGAGTTGGCTGTTTGAAAATATCAACAAATTAACAAACCCTTAGCTAGACTAAGAAAATACTCAAAAGCAGAAAAGAGACTTTATAACTGAAGTAGCAGGAATAAGGGATAACCATGTATTGGCAGCAGATCTGCCATTTTAGGTCAGGAGCCATTTTATCCAGGAACCCCTAAGATTCGATCCTGAGGCCAGGCTGCTCAGCTTCCCTAAGACAACCCACCCCAGCCCGTGTGCAGCCTTCAGGCCTGCAGGTGGGGTTCTTCCTGCAGGCTATAAAGCTGCTCTGAGTGCCACACGCTGCTGCCCTCCTCCCAGGGCCAGCCTTGTGGGTCTGCTCCTTGCTACTGACAATAAATCTCTCGTGTGAGATTCTGGCGTGTGGTGTGGTCCGTGGACTCTGCAAGTGTCCTTTCACCATGAACAAGTGTCTATGAATAGTTTGGATAGTCCAGAAGAAATAAATTCCCAGTAGCATACAATCCACCAAAGCTGAATCAGAGAGAGAATAGTTTTTCCTTTTTTCTTTTGCAATTCTGATGGCCACATCCAGGGCCTGGCCCATGCTCACTAAGTGCCAACCACTGAGTCACATCCTCAAAGAAATCGAAAACCTGAACAGACCTACAACTAGTAGATGTATGAATCAAGAATCACAAACCCCTCCACAAAGAAAACCCAGCAACACATGGCTTCCCTGGAAAATTCATGGGAGAATTCTGCCAAACTTTTAAAAAACCGTTGGTACTACAAAAAAACTATAGGCCAATATCTATGATGAATACTGATGCAAAAATTCTCATCAAAAAGCCGGGCGCAGTGGCGCAAGCCTGTAATCCCAGCACTTAGGGAGGCTGAGACAGGAGAATCGCGAGTTCAAAGCCAGCCTCAGCAATGGCGAGGCGCTAATCAACTCAGTGAGACCCTGTCTCTACATAAAACACAAAATAGGGCTGGGGATGTGGCTCAGTGGGCGAGTGCCCCTGAGTTCAATCTCCAGTACCAAAAAAAAAAAAATTTCTCAACAAAATATTAGCAAATTAAATTCACCAAAAATTCTCAACAAAATATTAGCAAATTAAATACAGCATTAAAAGTACTCTATAAACCAGGGGCAGTGGGTGGCGCAAGCCTGTAAGCCCAGCATTTAGGGAAGCTGAGACAGGAGAATCACGAGTTCAAAGCCAGCCTCAGCAATGGCGAGGCGCTAAGCAACTCAGTGAGATCCTGTCTCTACATAAAACACAAAATAGGGCTGGCGATGTGGCTCAGGGGTCCAGTACCCCTGAGTTCAATCCCCGGTACCAAAAAAAAAGAAAGATTGACACTCAAACATCCGTTGGGCTTCCATGCACAAATGATGAACAATCCAAGAAGGGAATTAAGAAAAATCTAATTTATAACAGCATCAAAAGGAATAAAATACTTTTCAGCCAGGCGCAGTGGCACACACCTGTAATCCTAGCAGCTCAGGAGGCTGAGGTAGGAGGATCACAAGTTCAAAGCCAGCCTCAGCAACTTAATGAAGCCCTATGCAATTTAACAAGACCCTGACTCAAAATTAATCATAGGGGCTGGGGTGTGACTCAGTGGTAGAGCGCTTGCCTAGCATGCATGAGGCACTGGGTTCGATCCTCAGCACCACATATAAATAAATGAATAAAACAAAGGTCCATTGACAACTAAAAAAATATTTTAAAAAATTAAATATTAAAGGGGCTTGCGGGGCTGGGGTTGTGGCTCAGTGGCAGAGCGCTTGCCTTGCATGCAGGAGGCACTGGGTTCGATCCTCAACACCACATAAAAATAAATAAATAAAATAAAAGTATAAAAAATTTTTTTTAAAAAGGGGGCTGGGGATGTGTCTCAGTGGTTAAGCACCCCTGGGTTCTATCCCTGGGAAGAAAGAAGAAGAGGAGGAGGAGAGGGAGGAAGAGAAGAAGGAAGAGGAGAAGAAGAAAGTACTTTTAAAGCAACTAGACCAAGGAGGCTATAGATATGAAATGAAAACTATCAAAAATTGCAGAAAGAAATTAAGGAACACACAAATACATTGAAAGACACCCATGTTCATAAGCCAGAAAACTTAATATTGATAAGATGTCTAACCTACCCAGAACAGACTCCGTGCAATCCCTATCAAAATCCCAATGACTTTTTTTGCAGAAATAAAAACAAGCTGAGTGTGGTGGTGCACACCCGTAATCCCAGCAGCTCGGGAGGCTGAAGCCAGAGGATTGAGAGTTCAAAGCCAGCCTCAGCAACTTAGCAAGATCTTGTCTCCAAATAATAAATAGATAAATACATTAAAAGGCTGGTGATGTGGCTCAGTGGTTAAACACCCTTGGGTTCAATCCCCAGTACCCTCCAAAAAAATTTATAGCCAGGTGCGGTGGTGCACACCTGTAATTCTAGCTGCTTGGGAGGGTTGGGAAGATAAGGCAGGAGGATCCTAAGCTTGAGGACAAACTAGCAAGACTGTCTCAAATTTTTTAAAAGGGCTAGAATGTATCTCTGGCAGAGTGCCCCTGGGATTTGATCCCCAGTACCACAAACAAACAAACAAAAACATATTCCAAAGCTACAGGAATGAAAAAGTCTGGAACCGGCAAAAGACACACTTGTAGAGCGGGCCATAGAATAGAGAGCCCAGAAGCAAGCCCACACTTATGGTCAAAGGATCTCCAACAAGAGGCCTTAAGACTACACGTGGGAAAAGGACCATCTCTTCCACAAACTGTGTTGGGAAGCTGGATATTCACGTGTGAAAGAATGAAGGTGGACTTTATCCTCTACTGTAGGCAAAAGTAACTCAAAGTGAATCACAGA
The DNA here is from genome assembly GCA_028644305.1 of Xerus rutilus. NCBI lineage: Eukaryota > Metazoa > Chordata > Mammalia > Rodentia > Sciuridae > Xerus > Xerus rutilus. The sequence continues at coordinate 65,460,158 of CM053412.1, read as the reverse complement.
CCTAAATCTAAGAGCTGAAAGTAAACGAATCTAAAACCAGAAGAAAACAGGGAAAACTTTCATGATATTGGAATGGATGCTGACTTTTGGGGTATCAAAGACACAGGAAACAAATACAAACTAAATAAATAAAATGGACAGATGGGGCTACCTCTAACTCAAAAGTCTCTGCAGAACAAAGGAAACAGCAGAATGGAAGGGCAAGGAATGGCCAAAACCTTTGCAAATCACCCATCTGACAAAGAGTTAGTAACCCTTTGTCTAAAGGACTCCTACAACACGATAACAAAACCCTCAGTTAAAAATGAGCAAAGAAATTGAATGGACATTTCTCCAATAAAGATATGCAGATGACCAACAAGCATGAAAAGATGCTTAGCATCTCTAATCGCCAGGAAAATTCCCATCAAAGCCACTATAAGATGTCACCCCAGACCCATTTGGCTGACTATGATTTTAAAAAGTGTTGGAGCAGATGTGGAGCAGCTGGAGCCTCGCGTACCTGTGGGACTGTGAGATGGCACAGGGTCCAGGTCCTTGGTGTCCTGAGCAAGACACACACAAGTAAGAGGCAAAGCACAGGTTTACTGGGTGAAGGTGGACGGAGCGCCCCGTAAGGCAGAGCGCACGGGCCCAGCGAGGGAGAGGGCTGAAGGCCCGAAGCTCTGGAAATCAGCGACTGCAAGCTGAGCCGTGAGGCGGCCTCTTCCCTACATGGGCCTGATTGAAGACCTCACCCCATTTGCTCCCACTGGTGACCTTATGCTACCTGATTAGAGTAGCATCCAATTTTCCCCCTTTGGTAAAACCTAATTAGAATACTGTCCAATTTACCCTCATTGGTCATTTTGAAATACCGAACCGTGATGGGAAAAGTCAGGGTGACAAGTCCTCAGCGGCAGGAGTTGTCATGTGATGGGACCTACTGTCTTGTCCTCCAGCGGCACCCTTCCCAGACCCCGCCCCGCCATCTTGGTGTCCCTGAACTCCTACCTAACAGCTGCCACGGAGCACACTGTGGAGGTTGCTCAGAAAGTTAAACATGGATGTGCATCCGGAGAATCCCAAACAGGATTCCCAAGAGTCGTTTGCCCGCCTGTGTGATCTGGGCCTCACTCCCAACAGCCAAGGCATGGAAGCACCCCGAATGCTCCTGGACACATCGTGGAAAAGAAAACATGGTGTGACGCAACAACGGCACATCACTGGGCCTCAGCGACTCAGTCTGTCAGGAGCTACGGCATCGATGAACCCGAGGACCCTCTTGGCCCACTCAGACTGCTGTAACAAAGCACCCCGGACCAGGTGGCTCCTACCCAACAGGGACTTCCTTCTGACAGCTCTGGAGGGTGGAAGTCCAGGGTGAAGGCAGGTGCAGGTGGTGGTGGTGAGCTTTCTGGCTGATCCATGGCACCCTGTCTGTCACATAGCAGAAGGGGCAAGGGGTCTTAGTCTCTGACAAGGGCACCAACCCCCTCCATGACCTAGTCATCTCTCGAAGGCCCCATGTCCTGGTGCCCCCCACTTTGGAGGCTGGGATTTCATTGCATGAATTTGGGAGGATAGAAACATTCAGGAGAGTCAAGTCTTTGAACCTAAAAGCTACACCACAAAGAATGTGGTCCACTCTGAGCGTTCTTTTCCCATTCCATTAGAGCTATTTCCAGTTCCCTGTGGCGTATGTAAAGACAAGAGCATGGGCTGGGAGGGCAGGGGGATCCTAAGCCAGCATGGTGGGCCAGTGAGCAGAAGAGACGTCGGAGTTGAGGATAAATTACAGAAGCTAATGGAGGATGGGGAATCACACACCAGGCAGAGTGCCGCTGGGACAAGGGCAGTGAGTGACCCAAGAAGCAGAACAGGGGCATCTAGGTAAGTGGGGTGCATCTCGCTACTCACTCTGCACTTTATCTTCACTTTCCAGTGCCTGCTTCAAAGCATGTGCTCAGGAAATGTTTGTTGAATGAATAAACAATTACATATGCCGCGATTTTCCTTGGAGAGAGCCCAGTGAAAATTAACAGGGAACAGAATATATCGGGCATATTGGAAACTCACTATGTGTGTGTTCTTTTAAAATTCTTGTGGCTCCAGGGAGTAGAAACCCAGGCAGCTCAACTGCTCTGCATATTAGAGGAGCGACTTGAAGTTGGCCGCTCAGGAGGCGGGGGACCTGGGAGAGACAGATGTTGCAGCTGGCACACTACATACTTCTGGAGCAGGAGTTTTGAGACGGGGGACGGGTGGGAATTTCTGAACTAGACTGCCCCAGGTTTATCCCTTGCAGGCAGGGTGTGCTCACTCCACCGCCCTTCCCACCGTGTGGCCGGCTAACAGATTTCAGTAGCGTTTTTGTTTCCAGTTCCAAACAGCAGCTGTCGCAGCTGCGCTGGGAACATTTGAATCCTGGATTAATTCTCTGACAAGCAATCCAAGAAATTGTGAAAAGTCTGCATTTGTTATTGACGTTACCAAATTCACCAGGTCTAAGGAAACTTGCATGGTTTTTGAGGCAAGGAATGGACGTGGAGATGGTGCTCTTAGAACAGTTGGGGCAAGAGGCAGAGCCCCCAGCTACTGTCCCCGCCATCATCTAGCTCGCGATAACGCCAGGTCATCAGCAAAGCCTTGGGACCCGCACCCATCTGGGCAGAGCAACCTGCTCAGGCTGCCCAGAGCCGCAGCGGCGCCTGCCTCCTCCTGCACCCTGCCGTCCTTCCCTGTCAACATGAATTCCGGAAGCACAGGCACAGCTGGACCTGCAGAGCCTCAGCCAGGTGCATGAGCTGCTACCGCAGAGGCGACCCTGCCCACCGGAGCCCCTCCACCTGGGAAGAAGGGGAGTGCTTCCCAAGTCCATTTTGAGAACCTGGATGAGGAGTGCTGGATCCAAACCACTCTCCTCGTCCAAACCACATGCTCACAACACCGAGCACTCATCTCAATGGTCCTGAGCACACACTGTAGGGAACAGAAGTGCCCGGCTGAAGAACAGATGCCCACAAACGTGAGGGTAAAGGGACACAGCGGTTTTCCTAGGTGTCAGCATCAAATAAAAGCGTGGCAATCCCCAGATGTGGTGGCACATGCCTGTCATCCCAGTGACTCGCGAGGCTGAGGCAGGAGGATCGCAAATTTAAGGCCAGCCTCAGCACCTGAGGGAGAGCCTGTCTCAAAATAAATAAGAATCCATTCCCTAAGAGTTACAAATTACAAAAGATGAAAGTTTGATTATCCAGGATCTACCATGTGCAGTTACTGCACTAACTCAACTTTTGAAAACAAAACATAGGATACATTGCATAAAGAACCTGTGTCTGGGCTGGGGCTGTAGCTCAGCGGTAGAGCGCTTGCCTCGCATGCGTGAGGCCCTGGGTTCGATCCTCAGCACCACATACAAACCAATAAAATAAAGACATTGTGTCCATCTATTTAAAAAAAAAAAAAAAGAACCTGTGTGTCTGATTTTTAGTCTTTGTAAGTGATGAATCCACTCTATGAGAAACCCGAGTGCCAGCGTGAAGGCCCTTCCACTTGTCCTTGTCATGGGCTGCCCACAGTGACCTGGTGCACTTCCTGCACGTCCTCTCAGACTTTCCTATGCCCTCACTCCAGGGAGGAAGCCGGAATGCCCCCTGTCCTGGGGGACTTCAAAGAGAGGGAACCGTTTCCCGTCCTCCACTGACGTGCCAATCGGATTTTTCTCTTTACAAAAATCTGTGTGTCCGGATGTCATTGATACAATTCAGAACAGTGTGCCAATGGACACATACATCTAGCGCCACTAAACAAGCACTTCATAGAATGAATTTGTTTGTTTATTCATTTAGTTATTTACTTACTGGTGTTCAGATTGAACCCAGGGCTTCACTCATGCTAAGCACTGACGCTGAGCTCCCTAAATAAACATGTTAACCTATTTTCTTCCTTCAGCATTTTTTTGTTGTTGATTCTGTTTTGCTTTGTTTTGTTTTTTTGACCCTGAGATTATGTGGTTTGTAAAGGATATTGCTACTTGGTTTATTTATGAGGGGAAAAATTCTTGCTGCTGCTTGCAGAAATATAATTGTAGTTTCTCCTTTGGGAAGATGATAAATCAGATTAAATGAAATAAGAGATGAAGATGAAACTTATATTTCAACTGGTGGTAATTAAATTTAAAATTCTAAACAGATCTAAATGATACTCAAATAAACTGAAGGACAAGTTTTGAGCTTTTTTTTTCATTTTTGAGCTTTCTTTGAGTAGAAACCATTTACATTGAGATACTCTGAAAATATTTATTTTTCCTTAAAAACTAAATGAGTATTTTCAATTTTATATATATATATATATCTCACACACAACTTGTACTTTTTTTTTTTTTTGCACCAGGGATTGAACTCAGAGGCACTCGACCACTGAGCCACATCCCCAGCCCTATTTTGTGCTTTATGTAGAGACAGGGTCTCACTGAGTTGCTTAGCGCCTCGCCGTTGCTGAGGCTGGCTTTGATCCTCCTGTCTCAGCCTCCCTAAGTGCTGGGATTACAGGTGTGCGCCACCGAGCCCAGCTACATCTTGTAATTTTTGAGACAGGGCCTTGCTTAGGCCGGCCCCCAATCCCAGGCTCAGACCCTCCTGCCTCAGCCCCCTGAGCAGGGGCACCACCTCCATCCCTAGCGTCACATTTTTTTAAGAAGAAATTCCCCAGCAGGTCTCAGGGTGCAGAGCTCACTCGCCAGCGCACTCTGTCCACTGTGACCACGCTGTGGGCTTGTGTTCCGCAGTGTTAGGATTTGCCTACTAACTAGACACCCTTCAGGGGCACAGTTAGGCAACGAGGCGTCCTAGCCGTGAGAACTTTCCAGCAACTGACTCTCATCCAAATGCCACTGCTTCTAATTTTTAACCAAGGGAAGGAAATCCAATGAGATTTAGTGTCTCAAACAGAGGAAACCTAAGGTGTCTTTTTGTTAACTGTGTTGTATTTTAACCCCATAGAACTGTCTATCTGATCTTGGATTGTGTTTTCTCTCCCCAGGGAACTGGTGTGTTTCCAGAGCACCTTGCAGGGCCCGTCCTGGGGCCCCCCAGGCCTTGGTCCCCCTGCTCCCCTCCCACCACTAAGCAGCTCTGTGCATCTGCTCTTCAGTTTGCTGCATCTAATATGCCAGATACGAAAACAAAACAGCCAAGTCTACTGATTAAAATTATATTAATTAATAGGTAATTAACAGCAAAACTCAAAACAAAGGCATAAGGAACTTGCTCTAGAAGCCATCAGCCATCGCTTTCTCAAGCAGATTCCCTCTTCTGAAGTGGACTGTCCAAAACTGGGCTTTATTAGATGTGGACAAGGACAAGCCCCAAAGTAGTATGGCCTGGGAAGGGGGGGTGCAGAGAACAGCAGCACACTGATGGCATTGACCCTTTCCCAGTGACAGAACAAGGGGTCCCCAAAGAGGAAGAGAGAAGCTCTGACCCCAGACCTTCCACTCTTCTCCAAGTAAAAATATTGCCCAGTAAAAACAAATTTTCAAATTCTCACAGACCTGTTTCCTGAGTGCCCAAAACTGACCACTGACCCTAGACCCCGGCCCATCTCGCCCAGTAAGACAAACCCCCAATTCCTAAGTGCCCTAATCTGACAAGCTCATTAATTAAGTCACCTCTCAGTATAACCTGTGTAAGTCCAGTGCCTTCCTTTGTCCAGGAAGGGACCCACCAGGAAAATGGGTCCACTGCCATCACCCCTTCCAGCATGAAACTGTTCCTGAATAAAGAGTTGAGCCGATCCGTGAAGCTTGCCTCTGGCCTGGTCCTTTTGTGCTAACAGGCATTGCTTTTTGAAACGTGTGTGACCTCCCTACAAAGATGTTATAATTGAGACATTACTTACTAGAGTGAAATCTTGAAAGTACATACAATCGGGGGTTAGTGAACCAGGGCCCACCTACAAGGTAAATGTGGTGACAGTGACCTGTGGAGAGAGCCATGGGATCTTCTGGGAATGATCAAGCTACGAAATGAGCATCTATTTAAAATGTACCTTGGGAGCCGGGCGCGGTGGCTCAAGCCTGTAATCCCAGCACTTAGGGAGGCTGAGACAGGAGAATTGCGAGTTCAAAGCCAGCCTCAGCAATGGCGAGGCGCTAAGTGAGCAACTCAGTGAGACCCTGTCTCTACATAAAACACAAATAGGGCTGGGGATGTGGCTCAGTGGTCGAGTGCCCCTGAGTTCAATCCCCAGTACCACAAAAAAAAAAA
>CM053412.1:65442192-65453410 GCA_028644305.1 Xerus rutilus | reverse complement strand
CTCAAGCCTGTAATCCCAGCACTTAGGGAGGCTGAGACAGGAGAATCGGGAGTTCAAAGCCAGCCTCAGCAACGGCGAGGTGCTAAGCAACTCAGTGAGACCCTGTCTCTACATAAAACACAAAATAGGGCTGGGGATGTGGCTCAGTGGTCGAGTGCCCCTGAGTTCAATCCCTGGTACCAAAAAAAAAAAAAAAAAAGAAGTTGCCCAGGGAATAAGTTGCCATCTAACCATAAACTTACTGTTTTTGATGAAAGGACTCGAAGATGGTAAGTTAATAGCCACAGGTACAGTAAACGGAGCAGGCTGTGTGTGCTTCTACTTAGGAATAAATGATCTCAGAGCCAGCCATCCTACTTCTGGGTGCTTATCCAAGTTTTGACACTGCTGTATCAAAGAGACATCTGCGCCCTGCTCCCAGGAGACGAGCAGCAGAATCACCCGTGTCCACCCGTAGAAGGGACAGGCACAACGTGGCGGGTACACACAGTGCTGCCCGTTCAGCTTCGAAAGAGTCATGCTGTCGTTTGTGATGTGGGTAGAACCAGAGATCTTTACAAAATAAACCAGAAACGGGGAAACATACTGTGTTCTCATACGCGGAATCTCAGCGCTGGAACTCAGCTCAGAGGGGCGCAGGTGGTGCTGTGGGGCTGGGAGCCGGGGGAGCTGACCACCACGGTCAGGCACAAAGCCCCCGGGCCCGCGGGAAGCGTGGGTGTCTCACATCTGTTGCACAGCACAGTGAGTGCAGGGAATCAGGATGTCTTGTGTTCCATTTCAAAACTGCTGAGAGTCAATTTCAATGTTGTCCCCACAAAACACACCCTCACATAAAGAAGGGCTTGAGTGCAGCCCTGAATAGGTAGCACAAATCCCACCGTACGTACCTAATTATGATGCGCCACGAGAAATACGAAATGGAAGTATTTGAGGTGATGGATATGTTAATCAGCTTGATTTAATTATTCACCATTGTTTCCATAAATCATACCCTCATGTTGTACCCCACCTTTTAAAGATTTGTTTAAGATGGTCACAATAACTTTATTTTATTTATTTTTATGAGGATCGAACCCAGTGCCTCACGTATGTGAGGCAAGCGCTCTACCACCGAGCCACAACCCCAGCCCTGTGCCCCACTTTTTAAGTAACAAATTGATAAACTAATTCAGATATTTCAAATTTCAAATAGGATTTAGAATGGTGATTTTTAGTTAATATGTCCTTCAGGTAATAAGGATTTTTAAATTCAATTTTTAACATTCTCAGTCTCATTGCTTAAAACAGTGTACATGCTGACGGGCCTCAGACACATTTCTGCCAAGTCTCTTCCCTGAATCTAGATGTGGACATCCACACTGGACATCCAGGAGGCATCTCGCTGTTGGTGCATTGCGACTGCCCTGGCCCTGGCCCTGGCCCTGCCTGCTCCTCCCTCTCTGTCCTGTGGGAGCTCAGACCAGCAGCCCAGGTGCCTCCTTGCTCGGCCTCTCACAGGCCCCTGACAGCAGGTGTCAGACTCTGCTTCAGGCCTGCCTGGAACCTGACCATCTCTGTCTTCACTGCCATCTGCCATCATCACTCATCAGAAGTGGCCTCCTTGCCCCAACTCCCCCCACTCTCCCCTCTTCTGTTGGAGGTCCGTCCCCAAAGCCCAAACTCCCCTGGAAAGGGAGTGGCTGATCAAACCCACAGACCTGGCCCATGCGAGGCGGCCCTGGGCAGAGACAGGGGCAGGAAGGGTGGAGGGTCCCTGGGAGCCAGGAGGCCACAAGGAGCTGGTGTTCATGACCTCAGGACCAGCACCACTAGGACAGGCTCGTCCCCTGGGCGCTGCTGGGCAGCAGCTTCTCCCTGCAGGGACAGGTCCTGGCATGTGTGGGTACGTGGCACACGCAAGCACACACACAAGCACACACTTCCTTAGAGTTCACACACATGAAGGGGATTGTTTTGGTACCAGGGATTGTACTCGGGGACACTCGGCCACTGAGCCACATCCCCAGCCCTATTTTGTGTTCTATGTAGAGACAGGGTCTCACTGAGTTGCTTAGTGCCTCGCCATTGCTGAGGCTGGCTTTGAACTTGTGATCCTCCTGTCTCAGCCTCCCTAAGTGCTGGGATGCAGGGTTTTAAATACGTAGCTTATGTTGAGGCCATCTGGTACTATGCTAAATGACCAGTGTTTGAAACTAAGTTCTACATGCTGAGTGGCATTGCTTACTGAGAGTCTCTTTGGGGGAGATGGTTGGTGTCTCCTGAACAGCAGCCAGCGCTGTGGTCTCTCCAGCTTCTGCCCATCCCCACCCCCGATGACTTCCCACTTCCCTCTTGGTGTAAAATGATCCCTCCTGACACTGCTGTGGCCAGCATTTCCCAAAACAAACCATCCTTTTCTCTGTCAGGACTTTTTTCTCTCTTCTTCTTCTTCTTCTTTTTTGTTCTTTCTTTTATGTCAGGAAGAAGTGTTTTATTAAAAAGAAACTCACTGGTACTTTTCGATGTCTCACATTTCTGTAATGGGCATTTAAAGGTTTTTTGGTCTTAAGACAAATTTGGAAATACCAATCATTCAGAAAACATTTATTGAGTACCTACTGTGTGCTGACAGCTGTGTCCATTTTGCATTTCTGTAACAAAATACTTAAGGCTGGGACCTTTATAAGGGAAAGTAGTTTATTTGTCTCACAGTTTTAGAGACCGAAAGTCAAAAATCAAGCCGGGCGCGGTGGCTCACACTTGTAATCCCAGCACTTAGGGAGGCTGAGACAGGAGAATCGCGAGTTCAAAGCCAGCCTCAGCAATGGCGAGGCACTAAGCAACTCAGTGAGACCCTGTCTCTCCATAAAACACAAAATAGGGCTGGGGATGTGGCTCAGTGGTCGAGTGCCCCTGAGTTCAATCCCCAGTACCAAAAAAAAAAAAAGTAAGTCAAAAATCAGGCGGCCCCATCTATTTGAGCTCTGTTGAGGACCACCCTGGCTGCATCACAATATGGTGTATAGATAGTTAATAATATGGGCCCATCCTTGAGTGTGGACAGGGGAGCTCATTAGTGAGGAATTTGGAAAAACTTTGAGGAAGCACCCTCAATGTTCTTGTTTGGCGCCACTAACGAGCTCTTGGTGCCTCAAAACTTTCAGCCTTTGATCCTGTGAGTTTTGGAACCTGGCCAGTTCCTACCTCACAGAGATTTTACAGCCTAAGGCCAGAGCATAACACTGGACTGCATGTTGGGAGGGGTTGCTGTGCCTTTTTAAGTCCTCCATAGGAGAGAAAGAAGGAGAAGGATTTCATCTGGACCTAAGAAGAAGAAGGGACTCATCTGGACGGAAGAAAGAAGGTATCCAACTGGACCGGAGCAAGAGAGAAGGATTCCAACTTGACAGAAGAAGAAGAGGATCCATCTGGAAAGAAATTTCAACTGGGGAAGAAAGAATCTGATGTTTTGAGTAAGAAGAAGGAACCTGATGATGAGAAGAAGGAAACTGACTTGCGAGGAGGAAGGCAGACTCTCACCTGTGTGTTTACCCCACTCTTGGTGTTGCTGATTTTACCCAAGGCTGGGTGTTGAAGGTGGTGATGACGCTTTAAGTGGAAAAGAAGGACCCTCACCTGTGCTGTCTACTCTACCCTTGGTGTTGCTGATTTTGCTGATTTTACCCGAGGATAGGTGTTGAAGGTGTTGATGCTGTTGTGAGTAAAGAAGAAGGATCTTTTTTTTTTTTTAATTTTTTTAGTTGTTGATGGACACGATGTCTTTATTTTATTGCTTTGTATGTGGTGCTGAGGATCAAACCCAGGGCCTCACGCATGCGAGGCAAGCGCTCTACCGCTGAGCTACAATCCCAGCCCCTATAAAGAAGAAGGATCTTGAATGGTGCTTTGAGGAGAAAGACTCTGAAGGTGATGATGGTGCTTTGAGGAGGAAGGCTCTTACCTATGTGTTTGTTTATTTTACCCAAGGCTGGGTGCTGGGGGTAATGATGATGCTCTGAGTGCACTTGCAAACCCGTGTTGTGTTATCCGATGTTGATTGGTGAGTGCTTATTGGGCTGGAGCTGCTCTCTCTCTTTCTGTTCCTCTATATTATTGATTCATTATATACAAGATTCAATATTGCAAAGCATAACTGTTGCCTGCTTATTACTATATTGTCTCATGTTAAAGCTTATAAAACCCATCCTGTTGTGAGGCTGGTGATTCACCCCACAAATCTGCCTAGATAAATCAGTCTGACCTCAGCAATTCTTGGTCATAGATCCAGACCAAGACATATGGCGGATGGCATCATGGTGGGAACATGTGCGAGACTGGCATTTCATAGAGGAAGAAAGACAGGGAAGGGACTAGGCTGGCTCTTCTATTACAGTCTGCTCTGGGGCAACTAATCTACTCTTGAGAGCTCTACCTTAGTGGTCCCTTTACAAGGGCAGAGCCCTGGTTCCCTCAGTAATTTCCCAAGAGGCCCCGCCTCTAAAAGCTCCCTCCACTCTCAGTTCTGTTCGGTCGGAGCCAAGCCTCCAGCACATGGACCTTTGCAGGACAAACTGCATCCACACTGTTCTGGGTACTGCAGACCTGGCCCTCCAGCCTCTTCTGGATCGGGCCCTTTTCCTGAATCTCCTGTGTGCAGCCTCCTCATCTGCAGTCCTTGTCCAGCTCCAAGCCCTTGCCCATAGTTGACTCTTGGAGCGTCTCTGGGACTCTGCAGTGCACCCTGAGCTCAGAGCTCTGTGCTCTCTGGGGTTCTCCGCCTGCCTCTTCATCACAGGCCTCCTGGGTTGCTGCTTGATGATGGCTGAGCTGTAGCAGGCGCCATCTCCCCATCCACACTGAAAACTCCAGGAGGGAGGAGGACCCCCAGGTCTCTGGGGACATGACAGACCCTCGGCAATGTTCTGCCCTTGAATACACGCAGGATAGACCATTAAGTAGGGACATGTGTGTGAGACTTCTAAGCTGACGTGCCAGACCACTGGCCCAACTCGCAGATGCCGAGCTGGGCATTCCCTCTGCCAATCCAGCTTTCCATCTCTGAGCCAGCGCCCATAAAGCCGGCCTAGGGTGACATCACATTCCCAGCCATCTGTGTTTTCTATTATCACTTTCTGGAAATAAGCTGTAAGGAGTTTGGGCTGGTTCGTTCTAAGATTCTCAAGCATGGCCTGCGTCCTTGTTAAGGAATTAGAATCTCGTCCATCAGACCCTGAGATGGCAGGTGGCGTCACATGCTGTGACCAGGGTGGCTCTGCTGACTGCACAGCTGTCCAGAGGCCACAGCAAGAGCTCCATGCTCTTCCCCGGCAGGTCCCTCCCAAGCAGCTCTTCTCTTTCAAGAGGCAGGAAATGCCAAGAGACATTTTGGTTTTTTGTGGGTTTTTTTGGTACTAGGGATTGAACTCAGGGGCACTCGACCACTGAGCCACATCCCCAGCCCTACTTTTGAATTTTATTTATCTTTTTTTTTTCTTTCTTTTTTTTTTTTTTTTTTTTGGTACTAGGGATTGAACTCAGGGGCACTTGACTACTGAGCCACATCTCCAGCCCTATTTTGTGTTTTTTATGTAGAGACAGGGTCTCACTGAGTTGCTTAGTGCCTCGCCGTTGCTGAGGCTGGCTTTGAACTCGCGATTCTCCTGTCTCAGCCTCCCTAAGTGCTGGGATTACAGGCTTGAGCCACCGCGCCCGGCTTGAATTTTATGTAGAGACAGGGTCTCACTGAGTTGCTTAGCGCCTTGCCATTGCTGAGGCTGGCTTTGAACTCTCGATCCTCTTGCCTCAGTCTCCTGAACAGCCACGTTTTGACAGCACTTGAAACTGCTCTGCACTTGAATCCACAAGCTCGGTGTAATGAAGGCATTGATGAGCCTGGCAGTGATGCACACACACCTGTAATCCAGCCACTCGAGGAGGCAGGAGGATCACCAGCTCAAAGCCAGCCTCAGCCTCAGCGACTTAGCTTAACCACGGAGCCACATCCCCAACCCTTTTTATATTTTATTTTGAGACAGCGCCTAAGCAACTTAGTGAGACCCTGTCTCAAAATAATAAAGGGCTGGTGACGTGGCTCAGTGGTTTAACTCCTCTGTTCAGTCCCCGGTACCAAAAAACAGTGCACACTGATAAGTTTGATTTTTCACAAAAAGGTTAAAACCATTATTTGAAAGCCCACCAGAGCCAAGTGGACAGTGAATAGATCAAATGCCAGAGGAGTAAAATGATTGGTCCAATACCCTACATCCAGGAGAAACCAGAGCTGCAGGAAGTGGCCATGAAATTCCTCCTTTAGAGGCCCGTCAGCGTGTCCTACGTTAGAGCCAAGGCAGCATCACTGAGATAGGAAAGGACAGGCAGTGGATGGAAGGGACAGGAAAGGTCGACCGACAGGAGGGCAAGCAGAGGGCAGCCACCCTGACATGCCTGACAGGCCCTAAGACAGTTCCTGTGTCCCAGAAAGGGCCTGCGCCCATCGTAAGCGACTGCACGCCAGCCGCAGCCACGCACAGGACAGCTGAAATATCAAGACCAGTCCACAGGGCTGCGGCCCAGCTCAGTTGGTAGCGTGTTTGCCTCCCATGCACGAGGCCCTGGGTTCCATCCCAGCACCAAAAAATAAAGGAGGAACGTCAGAGAGAGCGCCTGCCCCTCCCAGGCGCCTGCGCAGGGAGTTCCCAATCTTTCTCTCATTTTCCTTTCAACTCCTGCTGGCTGGCTCACCTGTTGGTGATCCCGACTCCTACCGGTAACACCCTGAGATGACGACGTAGCCGAACTAGCCATTGGGGGCTGCAGTTTCCACAGTGGGTCTGGCCCCCTTCCTCCTCCTGTGACTCAGGAAGATGCGCGGTGTCCCCTCCGGGGTTTGTAAGCAGCTGCTTATTCCAGGAAGAGCTGGAGATAAAGGACTTGCACCTGACGCTCAGCTGGAGGGGGTCTTGCCTGAGGCACAGGCACCTGCAGCTGCTTCAAGGGCGCTTCTCTGCACCTGGGTATTTGGGACTCTTCCTCCAGAACGTTCTGCTTGGGCTCCTGGCCACATAACAAGGCTGCCTCTTTTCCATCGAGTCTAGCTGGGGAAGAGAACTCAGAGCCCAGACTCTGTGGGTCGACGGAGGAGCCCCACGCCACTGCTCACCCATGGCCAGTCAAGACAAAGCCCACACTTGAAGAAGTGGAGCCCAAGGCTGGCCCTTGCTCCACCCTGCAGAGGAAGTGTGTGGTCCACGGCGGGAGCGCCTGCTGCCCACAGCCTTGCCCCAGCCGGGCTGTTGCCTGGGTTTGCCACTCACCGTCTGCTGCAGCCCCTCTGAGAACAGACAGACCAGGGGCAGACATGGGGGGCGGGTATTTATTAGTTTTAGGGGTTTTTTTGTTTGTTTTTGTACTGGGGATTGAACCCAGGAGTGCTCCACCTCTGAGCTACATCCCCAGCCCTTTTTCTTTCTATTTTGAGACAGACAAGCTCTCTCTAAATTGCTGAGACTGGCCTTGAACTTGCAATCCTCCTGAACAGTGGTCCATTTTAGGCTTTGAATATAGCCTTCGCTGCTCTGCCACTACAACTTATTTTTTAAAAAGACCCATTTCTTTCACTTCCTCTCTCTCTGCTCCTCCCTAATCTCCCCTGCTCCCTAATCTCAGGGGAAACAAGATTAGCTCTTTCCGTCCTAGGCGAGCCCACACCCTCCACAGGAACAAAGCAATTCAGACTTGGGGATGGCACCAGAAGATCTCAGAAATGAGCACCTCCCAGATTCACAAGTGAATTCCGTCTCTAGAGAAACATGGATTCTGATTCACCTCTTTAAAAACCTCCTGTTCCAGACGGGTGTGGTAGCTCACGCTTGTAATCCCAGCATTTAGGGAGGTTGAGACAGGAGAATCGCAAGTTCAAAGCCAGCCTCAGCAACAGCGAGGTGCTAAGCAGCTCAGTGAGACCCTGTCTCTACATAAAACACAAAATAGGGCTGGGGATGTGGCTCAGGGGTCGAGTGCCCCTGAATTTAATCTCCAGAACCAAAAAAAAAAAAAAAAAAAAAACAAGCCTCCTGTTCCCCCTGATGGGCAGAATCACAGCTTCTGGGACAGGAGTCCCCTGTGTGTCTCTTTTGTTAGCAAAGCAATGAAACTTTTTTTTTCTTTCTCAAAACTGTGTTATTATTGGATTGGCACTGGGCACAAGCACAGAGCTTTCATTAACACTCCAGCCTCAGCCTCCTGAGTCTCTAGGATTACAATTGTATGACACTGCACCCAGATAAAGTTGAGATTTTTTATTTTCCTATTTATTTTTAGTACTTAGAAGTGAACTCAGGGGTGCTTAACCACTGAGCCACATGCCCAATCCTTTTTATATTTTATTTTGAGACAGGGTCTCACTAAGTTGCTTAGGGCCCTGTAAATTGCTGAGGCTGGCTTTGAACTTGCAATCCTCCTGCCTCAACCTCCAAAGTCACTGGAATTACAGTTGTATGCCACTATGCCTGACTAATGATGGGATTTAAATCAATGTTTTAGCATAAATAATTATTTAGTTAGTTTCACCAGCAACTCTTAACTAAATTCTCTTATTTCTTCCTCCTACTCTCTGGCCTTCATAATTAAATTTACACAGCTCAGAATTTTTCTTTTATCATAAGAATTTAGTAGTACATACATAACATCTAATTTATTTTATAATTACTTACTAAAAATAGATCAAGCAAATATGGGAAAGTACTCATAAATCAGTTGATGGGCATATATTTATACAATTTTTTCTTTATATATTTGTGAGATAAAAAAATTAACACACACAATTATTTTCAGGTAAGTATTTAAAAAAATTTTTTTTTCAGTACTAGGGATTGAACCCAGGGGTGCTCTAACCCTGAGTTATATCCCCAGACCACTTTGTTTTTTATTTCGAGAGAGGGTCTTACTAAATTGCCAAGGCTGGCCTGGAACTTGCGGTCCTCCTGCCTCAGCCTCCTGAGTCACCAGGATTACAGGAGTGGACCACTACACAGCTCAAAATAATTTTCTTACATACTACCATAGACTTTATTTTTTATTTTTTTTTAAATTTTTTTCTTAGTTGTAGATGAACACAATGTCTTTATTTTATTGCTCTGTATGTGGTGCTGAGGATCGAACCCAGGGCCTCACGCATGCGAGGCAAGCGCTCTACCGCTGAGCCACAATCCCAGCCCCTACCATAGACTTTATATATAAGATCTTTATATATAAGATCCATTATAGAGGCTGGGATGTGGCTCAGTGGTAGAGCGCTTGCCTAGCATGCGTGAGGCACTGGGTTCGATTCTCAGCACTACATATAAATAAATGAATAAAATAAAGATCCATTGACAACTAAAAAATATTAAAAAAAAAGATCCATTATATATAAGATATATATATATCTTATATTTAAGATATATGTGGAACTGTAAGGTGTGGTCAAATAATAAAATTTACAACAAATTCCATTTAAAGCTCTTGAGTAGTTTCATTTTGTAATTCTAGAATCAGTTAACAGCTTCGTTTCCATGAAAGTGTCCTGATCAGTTACACAGAAGATGGTTTATAGACAGGGAAGGACCAGAGAGAGCAGAACAGCAAAGGATGGGCTTAGAGCTTCAAGGTTCCTCTTCTTGTGAAGGGCGTGGCAGGGAGAGCCGACAACTTAGAAAAAAGGAATCGGTTAAATCAGATTATTTCAAGTTCCTTTTTTTTTTGGTAATGATTACAGAGTGTGTATTTCATTATTCTGAATAAAACTGGCCTGTTTGGGAAATTCAGTTATCTCCTTTGAGTTCTTGGAAGGTCAGATAGCAACTTAGTTTCTGTTTGGAGAGGTGAAAATTTAGTGAGTGACTCCACCTTGGTTTTCAGTCTGTTTGGTTGGGGCCCAGCACAGGAGACTTTATGATCTCTATTTAACAGTGTTAGGACATGGCATTTTTTACTATGACTTTTTTTCTTAGTTGTCAATGGAATTTATTTTATTTATTTATTTAACTACCTACCTATTTATTTATTTATTTTTGGTACTGGGGATTGAACTCAGGGGCACTCGACCACTGAGCCACATCCCCAGCCCTATTTTGTGTTTTATGTAGAGACAGGGTCTCACTGTGTTGCTTAGCACCTCGCCGTTGCTGAGGCTGGCTTTGAACTTGTGATTCTCCTGTCTCAGCCTCCCAAAGTGCTGGGATTACAGGCGTGTGCTACCGCGTCCGGTTTATTTTATTTATTTTTTATGTGGTGCTGAGAATCGAACCCAGTGCCTCACGCATGCTAGGCAAGTGCTCTACCACTGAGCCACAGCCCCAGGCCCATTCTATTACTTTTTAAATTAAAAATAGATATTATGCATTAGTTTCCTGGAGCTCCCAAAACAATGACCACAAATTCAGTGTCTTAAAACAACATTCACTCTCACAGTTCTGGAGAAGTTTGAGATGGATGGCCAGCCTGCTCATCTCTCCCTGATCGCTCCTACCCAGGAACCACCTTTTCCTGTCCCAGCTTCTCGGGATGCCGCAGGCGGGCCGTTCCCTGGCCTGCAGCCATGTCTCTGCTCCATCTTCACAGGCCTCCTTGTGTCCAAGCCTCTTCTCTCTCTCTCTCTCTTTTTTTTTTTAATATTTTTTTAGCTGTAGATGGACATAATGTCTTTATTTTATTGCTTTGTATGTGGTGCTGAGGATCGAACCCAGGGCCTCACACATGCGAGGCAAGCGCTCTACCACTGAGCTATAATCCCAGCCCCCCTCTTCTCTCTTTATAAAGACACAATCTTACTGGATGAGGGCCTACCCGATTCTGGTAGGATCTCATCTTGTCCTAATTATACCTGCAACGATCCTGTTGCTAATTAAGGTCACATTCGGAGGCCCTGGGAAGGACACAGAGTTTGGGAGGACATCATTCAATCCAGTACACATCTCCCGAGCTTGACACATCTACCGTGATCTCTCAGTCCTGCTGTCCCAACAGGCCCGTCCCTGGCTGTGCCGCAGAGCTCCTACAGGGCAATGTTGTCTTCCAAAGAAAGTACCGAAGTAAGATTTACATGGAACAGAGTCCCAGATTTATTTCACGTGTATAATGAAGAGAATCTCTGAACACAGCTTCTTACCTCTTCACCAATCAGGGTTTCAAGGCAGGAAAGTTCAAACAGCTTTGTAACTTCCCAATGCGGAGCATTCATGGTTTTAAAATTTATTTG
>CM053412.1:65374942-65442092 GCA_028644305.1 Xerus rutilus | reverse complement strand
AAAAAAAAAAAAAAAAATGAGCTGGGTGCGGTGGCTCAAGCCTGTAATCCCAGCACTTAGGGAGGCTGAGACAGGAGAATCGCGAGTTCAAAGCCAGCCTCAGCAACGGCGAGGTGCTAAGCAACTCAGTGAGACCTTGTCTCTACATAAAACACAAAAATAGGGCTGGGGATATGGTTCAGTAGTTGAGTGCCCCTGAGTTCAATCCCCAGTACCAAAAAAAAAAAAAAAGAAAAAAGAAAAAGAAAAAAAGGAAAAAAAAAATGGACAAAGCGGGGCTGGGGTGGTGACCCAGTGGCAGAGCGCTTGCCTAGCATGTGTGAGGCACTGGGTTTGATCCTCAGCACCACATATAAAATAAACAAAAAATAAAGATCCATCAACAACTAAAAAATATTTTAAAAAATGGACAAAGGGTTTGAGTAGACAGTTCTGCAAAAAAAGATATTCAAATGGCCAATAAGCATGTTAAAAATGCATATCATGGGCTGGGGCTGTAACTCAGTGGTAGAGCGCTTGCCTAGCATGTGTGAGGCACTGGGTTCGATCCTCAGCACCACATATAACAATAAATGAATAAAATAAAGATCCATCAACAACTAAAAAAAAAATTTTTTTTAAATGCATATCATGAGCTGGCCACGGTGGCACAAGCCTGTAATCCCAGCACTTAGGGAGGCTGAGACAGGAGAATCGGGAGTTCAAAGCCAGTCTCAGCAACGGCGAGGCGCTAAGCAACTCAGTGAGACCCTGTCTCTACATAAAACACAAAATAGGACTGGGGGTGTGGCTCAGTGGTTGAGAACCCCTGAGTTCAATCCCCGGTACCAAAAAAAAAATGCATATCATGAATCATTAGGGAAATGCAAATTCAAACTATAATGAGACACCCCCTCATGCCCATTAGGATGGCTATTAAAAAATAAGGAACAAAACAAAAAAACAAAAGTCACCAGTGCTGGTAAGGATGGGGAGAAATTAGACCTCCTGCATGTTGTCGGTGTGAAGGTGAAGTGGCCCGGCCACGCGCCACACAGTGTGGCGGTTCACCCGCGAGTTAAAAAGGGAGGTGCCCTCTGAGCCAGCAAGCCCTCCTTGGGGCATATTTCCACAAGATTTGAAAGCAGGGTCTTGAGTTATTTGTACACTAATGTTTATCACATCATCATTCACAATATACACATTATTCACAATCAAAATGTGGACACAACCCGAGTTCTCATTGATGGATAAATGCATAAGAAAATGAGGCACAGACATTAGGCAGCATGTTATTCAGCTTTCAAGGGGAAAGGGATTCTAGTGTGCACGTGGTCCTGGGTTCTATTCCCAGGCCCCCAAAAAGGAAATTCTGTCAACACTGCAACATCGATGAAACCTGAAGTCACTGCGCTTATGAAAGAAGCCCGTCACGAAAAGACAAGTCCTGTGTGCACATGAGGTACCTAGAGGCGCGAAAATTGCAGAGATAAAGTAGAATGGTGGCTGCCACCAGCTGGGGGAGGAGGTTGGGGAGTTAGCACTTAATGGGTGTAGAGTTCTGTAAGATAGAGAATAGATGTAGGGCGGGTGATGGTGGTGGCCGTGCAGTAGAGTGGGCGCACGGAGACCTGCATGCTCCCTGCTATTTCACCACAATGGGGAAAACGTAAAGGAGAAATAAAACTTCCTCAGACAAGCGAAATCTGAAGGAATCTGTTGCCAGGAGATCTGTGTTGCCAGGAACTGTTAAAAGCTCTTTAGGGGGCTGGGATTGTGGCGCAGTGGTAGCGTGCTCGCCTAGCATGCGTGAGGCACTGGGTTCGATCCTCAGCACCACATAAAAAAAAAAAACAAAAAAAAACAAAAGCTCTTTAGATGGAGCCACCACAGGACCCAGTTGTCCCCTCCTTGGCACTGATCCTGAAGAATTAAAGTCAGCACACGACAGGGAGACAGGCTACCCATGTTCACAGCAGCCAAACTGTGGAACCAGCCTGGGTGTCCATCAGCAGATGAATGGACAGAGAAAATGTGGTGGAGATACACAGTGGAGTTTTACTCAGCCATGGAGAAAAACAAAATTGTGTCATTTGCAGGAAAACGGATGGAACTGGAGACCATCATGGTAAGTGAAATAAGTCAAGCTCAGAAGGTCAAGGGTCTTATGTTTTCTGTCCTGTGTGGAAGCTAGAGAGGAAAAAGGAAAAGAAAGTTTGGGGTGGATCTCATGAAACTCAAAGGGAGATGAATAGAGGAAATGGACCAAGGGGGCAGGAGGTGAGGGGGGAGGGAGAGGTGCTGGGGTGTGACACTGGCCAAATTATATTGTCATATTGTGAGCATGTACGAATATGTAACACCAAATCCCATCAGTATGTACAACTATAATGCACCAGATAACATAATATAGGAAGAAAAAAGCTCTTCATAGTGAAGATAAATGATCCAGCAACCCAGACCTATGTAAATAAAGGAAAAGTATCAAAGAAAGAAGAGAGGAAGATAAAATTAAAACTTAAGAAAATAATATCTTCAGCGGGGCGCCGTGCCTCACGCCTGTAATCCCAGCACTTAGGGAGGCTGAGGCAGGAGAATCGCGAGTTCAAAGCCAGCCTCAGCAACAGCGAGGCGCTAAGCAACTCAGTGAGACCCTGTCTCTACATAAAACACAAAATAGGGCTGGGCATGTGGCTCAGTGGTTGAGTCCCCTTGGTTCAATCCCCGGTACAAAAAAAAAAAAAGAAAGAAAATAATATCTTCTTCCCTTCCTACAAATACAAATACAGCTAAAGATGAGTCATAATTTCTTCTGATGATTTGTATGCATTCTTATAAATGAGATGTTTTATATAAATTATACATATTCTTGTTTTTTTTTTTTTTTTTTTTTTTGTTCGTTTGGTACGAGGGATTGAACTCAGGGATACTCGACCACTGAGCCACATCCTCAGCCCTATTTTGTGTTTTATCTAGAGACAGGGTCTCACTGAGTTGCTTAGTGCCTCACCATTGCTGAGGCTGGCTTTGAACTCGCAATTCTCCTGTCTCAGCCTCCCAGAGTGCTGGGATTACAGGCTTGAGCCACCGCGCCTGGCTGATTATTATTATTTATATGGTTATTTTCATTTAATTCTAGTGAAATGAAGATGTTAACTCTACTCCATAAAACTACAATTGCATAAAAATGGTTTTGTCCCTTTTCTATATACCCCCCCTTTTTTTTTGGTACTAGGGTTTGAAACCAGGGCACTTAACAACTGAGCCACATCCCCAGCCATTTTTATATTTTATTTTGAGGCAGGGTCTCGCTATGTTACTTAGGGCCTTGCCAAGTTGCTGAGGTTGACTTTCAACTTGCAATCCTCCTGCCTCAGCCTCCCCAGCTGCTGGGATTTCAGGTGTGCACCACTGTGCCTGGCTTCTCTATACTCTTTTTTTTTAAACATTTATTTTTTAGTTGTAGGCGGACAGAATATCTTTATTTTATTTTTATGTGGTGCTGAGGATCGAACCCAGTGCCTCATGCGTGCCAGGCGAGCACGCTACCACTGCGCCATAACCCCAGCCCCCTCTGTACTCTTTTTTTTTTTTTTTGCGTTATTGTGGTAAAATGTATTTTCAATTTGTTAGTATGTAAAACTAACTTCAACAAATGTTATTTATACACAGCAAAGTACATTCTAACACTTATGCCAGTTACTGTGTTTCAGAAAGCAAATGACCTGCAAAATAACAATGAGGGCTGGGATTGTAGCTCAGCGGTAGAGCACTTGCCTCGCATGCGTGAGGCCCTGGGTTCGATCCTCAGCACCACATACAAAGCAATAAAATAAAGACATTGTGTCCATCTAAAAAAAAAAAAAAATGAATTACAAGTATCCTCCAGAATCGCTGTGGAAACGTGATTAGGTTGTACAAAGACATCACAAATCCAGTGGCACACAGTGTAGCCAACACCTTCCCGTCTGTACTCTTAATTGTTGGAAAAAAATTACATGCTCTTCTTTTTTTTGGGTGCCAGAGATTGAACTCAGGGGCACTTGACCACTGAGCCACATCCCCAGCCCTATTTTGTGTTTTATGTAGAGACAGGGTCTCACTGAGTTGCTTAGCGCCTCGCTGTTGCTGAGGCTGGCTTTGAACTCCCGATTCTCCTGTCTCAGCCTCCCTAAGTGCTGGGATTACAGGTGTGCGCCACCTTGCCCAGCAAATTACATGATTTAACAGATTTGACTCAGGAGAATTGGTATGCTATCATTTTACCCAGAAGGCTTTGGTCTCTGCATCAGGGGAAATCTTTACTTAACTACTCTCTTTTCTTCCTTGGTATGCTAACATCCTCCACAGTCTTAGATGGGTGTAGAGATGTTATCCATGACTCAAAAAAAACCCCAAACCCCCGAAAAATGATAACAGCTGGGGGTGGTGGCACATGCCTGTAACCCTAGCAACCCCAGAGGCTGAGGGACAGACAGCCTGGTCAATTTAGCAAGACCCTGTCTCAAAATAAAAAGGTTTTTTTAAAGAGCTAGGATGCAGCTCAGTGGTAGAGCACCCTGGGTTCAATCCCAGTACCACACACACTCACAAAATAAAAGTTGTATTAACTTCTAAAAGAAAAGCCAGGTGCAGTGATGTAAGCCTCTAGACCCAGCTACTAGAGAGGCTGAGGCGGGAGGGTCATTTGAATCCAGGCGTGCACGGTGACATAGTAAGATCCTGACAAAATAACCAAACTTTTGCTGTTAATTGTACCTACAAAGGCGCGCACCTGTAATTCCAGAGGCTTGGAAGGCTGAGGCATGAGGATCACGAATTCAAAGCCAGCCTCAGCAACAGCAAGGCGCTAAGCAACTCAGTGAGACCCTGTCTCTAAATAAAATAGGGCTGGGGATGTGGCTCAGTGGTCGAGTGCCCCTGTGTTCAATCTCCAGTACCAAAAACAAAAAAAAAAAACAAAACAAAACAAAAACCAAACAAATTATATATATATATATATTTCACTAGTTTTCTTTCCAAATGCCCACGTCTGTCAACACAGTCTGTATCTGACACAAAGCGATTTCTCTGAAATGATAGTTTTCTGTGAAATAATATTTTATCATTACAAGAGTCTCAGTTGCCTTCCTCTCTCCCCTATCTTCCAATCCTAGCTGCCTCAGTGAATAATCTGCCCTGAACATCTGCAGTTTCAGATTTCTCAGAAAGAGAGAGAGGGAAGAAGGGAGAAAGGAAGAGAGGGAGGGAGAACAGAACCCGTAAATTTCCTTCCAGGAGGAACTTTGAACCAAAGTTAGAGGAAAGGACACAAGGCCAAAGGTTTGGCTTCACATCCAGCCTTGGTAAACACAGGATGTGTTCTCTAATTTACTTTAGCCATGTTCAGGATCCTTCAGGGGATTTTAGTTTTTTGTTTGTGGGCTCTTACTGTGCCGGGAATCAAACCCAAGGCCTCATGCAGCTAGGAAACTGCTCTACCACGGAGCCCAGCCCCAGCCCAGGGTCCTCTAATACTAGGTCCCCTGCATTATGTCACAATTGGAATTTCTCTGGATCTGAAGGAGTTTGGATGAGCTACAAAACTGAGCTTAAAATCATAAATGAACTGTGTGGTTAAAAAAAGTTCAGAACCAGAAACACTCATGCTGGCAAAATAATTTTGCTAGGCAGAATTTTTTTTTTTTAAATATTTTTTTGGTTGTAGATGGACACAATGTCTTTATTTTATTGCTCTGTATGTGGTGCTGAGGATCGAACCCAGGGCCTCACGCATGCGAGGCAAGCGCTCTACAGCTGAGCCACAATCCCAGCCGTAGGCAGAATTTTTATAAAAATAACACACACTAATCATAAAATTTCAAACAGTAAAGATGGTAAAACAAAGGAGAAAGCCAGGAAGGCCCCTGCCCATCTGCATCCCTGCCCCACGGCCTCACTTTGGGTGATGCTTTGTAGCAGTGTCCATGTGGGTGGATTTGTGTGTGTGTTTTATTTATTGATTTTACTACACACTGTTACTAAATTTTTGTTTAATCCATGATATATCAAGGGCATCTTTCATGTCTCTCTCTCTTCTTTTTTGTTTGTTGGGGGTTTTTTTTTTTGAGACAGGGTCTTGTTAACTTGCTCAGGTTGTTAAGTTGCCGAGGCTGACCTCGAACTTGTGATCCTCAGCCTCTCGAGTTGCTGGAATGATACCCAGCTCCATGTCATTTTAGTACCTTTTTTTTTTGGTACTGGGGATTGAACTCAGGGTGCTTAACCACTGAGCCACATCCTCAGCCCTTTTTAAATATTTCATTTGGAGACAGGATCTCACTAAGTTGCTTAGGGCCTCGCTAAATTGAGGAGGCTGGCTTTGAATTCACAATCCTCCTGCTTCAGCCTCACCAGCTGCTAGGATCACAAGCGTGTGACATTGTACCTAGTCCCTTTGAAGAATTACTTAGTTGTACGGGTTTTGGTTTGTTCTTGCAGTACGGGGGATTGCACTTAGTGCCTCACAGGTGGTAGGTAAGTGTTCTACCATGGAGTCACATCCCAAGCCAAGGCTTTCCTTTGTAAGTAATACATGTTTGTTGTAAAAAAGTATTTCAAAAAAAGAAAAGAAAGCCCGTCCTCCACTCTTTCTTCCTAAGCCATCAGTTTCCCTGCCCAGAAGCAGCAAGGATATTTGGGTTTTGGAAATCCATCCTAAGGTACTCTCTGCTATTTAGATGTCACCTGAATCTCCTCCAGATCCCTCTGTAGTTTCCGTGGTGACCATCCTTCCATTTGGATTAATTTTGACATAGGTGAGCATCCGTGTAACCAGAGCCAGATTAACACACGGAACATTCAAACGCCCTGAGATGAGGGAGGCTTTGGAGAAGGGGCCAGGGCTTTGAATTCCGGCAAGCGAAGAATCCAGAGTATTACAGCATAAAGCATTTTATACATTCACATCTTCCAAATAGGCCAAGTGAGGACGCAGCAGGAAGGCTGCTGTCTGCAAGCCTGGAAAAGAGCCCTCACCAGAAAATGGCTTTGCCGGCCCCTTGATCCTGGAATTCCAGCTTCCAGAACTTTTAGAATTCAATGTCTGGTGTTTGTTCGTTTGTTCTGTGAGGGGTACTCGGGATTGAACTCAGGGGCACTCGACCACTGAGCCACATCCCCAGTCCTATTTTGTATTTTATTTAGAGACAAGGTCTCACTGAGTTGCTTAGCACCTTGCTTTGGCTGATACTGCCTTTCAACTCCCGATCCTCCTGCCTCAGCCTCCCCTGCCACTGGGATTACAGGCGGGCACCACCGTTCCTGGCTGTTTTTTGGTAGCACTTTGCCACGGAGCCACATCCCCAGCCCTTTTTTTTTTTTTTTTTTAATATTTATTTTTTAGTTGTAGGTGGACACAATAGCTTTTTATTTTATTTTTATGTGGTGCTGAGGATCGAACCCAGTGCCTCCCGCGTGCTAGGTGAGCACGCTACCACTGCGCCATAACCCCAGCCCCATCCCCAGCCCTTTTTATGTTTTACTTTGAGACAAGATCTCACTGAGTTGCTTAGGGCTTTGCTAAATTGCTGAGGCTGACCTTGAACTTGTGTGCCTCCTGTCTCAGCCTCCTGAGTCACTGGAATTACAGGTGTGCCTAGCCATTTCTTTGTGCTAGAAACATTCAAAGATCTCTCTTCCAGGTATTTGAAATACATAATGACTTACTGTTAACCAGTGTCACCCTACTGTGCTACAAAACATTAGGACTTACTCTGTCCACTCTGTTTCCAGGAACCAGCCTCTCTATCCCTCCCTCCGGTGACCCTGCTTGGCCCCTGCTTGGCCCCTGCTGACCACTATTCCACTCAACATCCATGAGGCCAACTTCAGAAACAGAACTGAACTGCTTCTAGAAGTTCTGGAAATGGTGGCCTGATCTGATCAGACCTGAAGGGACTGATGACTTCAGGTCCAGTAGGGGCAGGAACACTGGTAGTCTGTGGCCTACAGTGGGGTCCTGATTTGGATCTTAAATGTCCCCCACAGGCCTGTGTGCTAGGGTGTGTCACCAGCCTGTGCCAGTCTAGCTGGTGGAAGTCAGGTCACTGGGGGGTCCCCAGCCCTGGGCTCTGCTCCGCCCCACACTGCCGGCCATGACGTCCTGCTTCACCACAGGCCAAGTGAGAACCAGCCAACCGCGAGCTGGAGAAACGTGAACAAAACTAACCAGTCCCCCTTATGAGCGATCTCAGGCATTTGGTCACAACAGAAAACTGGCTAACGTGAGTGGCAAAACACTTACTCCAACAACCCTCTGCAGATGCCTCTAACCAGATGCCTGTCAAACGCAAGACTCTGGACAACCAAGAGCCACAGAACACATTGGTAAAAATAGAGTGTGGTGAGCTGGACGGTGGTGCCCACTTGTAATCCCAGCAGCTCGGGAGACTGAGGCAGGAGGATCACAATTTCAAAGCCAGCCTCGGCAACTTAGTGAGACCCCTGTCTCAAAAAAAAGTAATGAAGCTGGCTGGTTGCTGGCTGGCTGGGTGCTGGCTGGCTGGTTGTTGGCTGGCTGGTTGCTGGCTGGCTGGGTGCTGGCTGGCTGGTGGCTTCTAGTGCACTAGGGAATTTGGAGGAAGGACAAAGATGAGCTCAAGACTTTACATTCCCAGCTCGAATTTCCCAAAAGGAATCTGAAAGTTTCTGTCATTGCCCCAAAAGAAATCCTCACCTCCTATAGTGACAGAGCCAAGATCTCTGAAAACCACACCCAAGTCTAACCCCGTGTGTAGTTCAGTTACCACACAAATCAAATCCCCAGCCTCCCAGGTTGCTTTTAATATTAGGGCACTGATTTGTGTCAAAGGGCAAAATCACAATCATTTAGAGATCTTAGTTGGCTTCATTTTTTATTCTAGTTGGGTGACAGTTTTTCATAAAATAGAACAAGCGTTCTAATGAACTGGTCAGAGGAAGCTGGATTACAGACTAAGAGAGGCTGAAGACAGCAGGACAGAGATGAGAGGATTTGTCCTTTCTAAGTTAATTTCCTCAGGCAGAGGAAACAGGGAGACGGTCTGTAGAGAATAACCGCTTGGCTACCGTCAGGTTTCTTCAGGTATCTTTGTGTGTAAGGATTAAGGCCCAGGGAACTTCATTATCAAGCCAGTTGAAACTGGCCTGTCTGGGGAAATCAGCCTCTATCTCTCTTGATTTCTCAGAAGGTCTGAAAATACCTGAGGTTCAGCTTGGGGACATGGGATTTGACATGAGTGACTCCATTTTGAATCTTCATCTGGGCTGTTGGGGCCCAGCGTAGGAGCATAGTCTAATGGCCCTATGTAATGGTTATTTAACATTGTACAAGAATGACATCCTGACAGTTGGAATGGGGACATAGGGGTAGGTTACAAAGAAGCAGCAGGACTAGGAACCCTGAATCTGCGGAGGCGAGATGTTTTGCCAACAGAAGCAGATCTTTCTAGCCCTGCTTGGGGAAGTTGCTGTCCCCTGCCTGGGAAGACACTGCCCACCTTCCTCAGAGACAACCCTGGCCACCGCCTTGCTTCTAGACCCAGGCTGTTACTGGAGTCCTAGACTCCGGGGATCCCCCAAAATCAGGTCTAGCTACTCAACCCCAAACCCCTAAAGAAAAAACAATAACAGAAATAGCAATGCTGGAAATCGAGAAAGGAACTTTAACCCATATGGCTGTGTTGGGCAGGCACGTGTGGGATCAGGCTGCTCGGCCCTGTCGTGAGGGCACGGACAAGAGCTTCAGGTCTAAACAGAAGACTGGGGCAGGGGCGACAGGTCTGCACACTGCCGTGGTCTTGTCAAGCTGCAGTCTGGTTGGTCACGATCTCAGTTCTGATCACGGAGTCTTATCGATGTCAAGGAAATCGCTGCTGCTGGGGCCTCTCCATTGGCTCACAGGATGTTCATCAGTCCTGTGACCCTGGGAGGGGACGGCTCTGGCTGGATGACTGCTCCTGCTTCGGGGACAGACTCACGCGGGTAATCTGCCTACGCAGCTCCACTCTTTTTGGAAGGTGCAGGCCAATGACTCGGGGGCTAGAACATGGCCTTGTAAAAGCTGGCCGGCTGTGAAACCCTGAACACTCCTTGGTCACTCCCGCCTTGGCGTCCTCAGCCCTGAAGGGGGCAGGTTCCTAGTTTCAGATGAGCACTCTTGGTGACCAACACGTCCACGTGCACAGCTGAGCAGAACCCTGACCCCAATGGGTCACGCAGAAGAAAGGTGCAACGTGGAGGCAGAGGCCACACTTCATCTTGCTCCTGGTCGTCCACTGGACACCTGCCTCTAGGTCCTAGACTAGACTGAAGTCCCAGCGGGTCCCAAGTGAGAAATGAAGTGAGACCCAGGAAGAGGTGCGTGACCCACTAAGACAGTGGCGTGATTTTGCCAATTAATATTGACAAAAACCTGGGAAATCAGAGTGGACATGAAGCTTCAGGGCGTGGGATCCAGACTGAAGGACTAGAAAGTGCTTCGGGGCCAGATGTGCTGGCGCGAGATCCATTCAGGACTCCGGCCTCTGTGCTCCATTTTGAGGGCTGGGCGAGGATCCCACGGCTGCTTAGGGCATTTTGGAATTATGGACCCAAAGGGGGTCGCCCGATGCGGCTGAGATGCAGAACTTCCTCCGCATTCTGGCGAAGGTGACGGGAACACTGAGATGAAAGCAGCATTGAAGAGTTTTGAGTGGATTCGGGAGCCACTCAGGGCAGGGCTGTGCCCGGGACCCAGCACCAGGTGCTGCCTGGAGGGAGGGGATCGGTCACCTCACCCTTTGGCCACAGGCATCTGGAGTGACTGGCACTACCCTGACAAGCACATGGCGCCCAGAGGCTTAAGACCAAGAGGTCACCGGGCCCTTGTTTTGTGGATGTCTGTACATACATCGTCCCCTGCTGTCCCTTCCCAGGAGGCCCAGGGGCACTGATTCAGAGCTCGCTGAACCTTCTCCTGCACTGCAATTCCTAAGGCTCCAAAGAAAGTCCCATTTACCTTCACTGTCTCTGAGTTTGGACAGATGGACGTTGCCTGGTGTCCACTGTGGAGCCTGAAACAACTGTGTCTACTCTGGCTGTGCTGGGGACATGAGCGCTGTCACTGTCCTCTCCTGCTGTTGGGGTCACAGGAGTGAGTCCTTGGGGTCTGACCTGCTCTCTAGATGAAGTTCTGAAGCTGTATTTGGCCTTCACCGCTGGCTGCCCACGAGGGCGACACCCAGCAAGCAGTCCAAGAGGGGCACCTCTCCTATAGGCAAGTTCTCAGATCTTCAGACAAGGGGCTTTCACTGGAATCTGCATAATGATGGGTGGCCCTACCCTAAGAATGGTCCTGACAGCCGGGCACAGTGTCACACGCCTGTCATCCCAGCACTTTGGGAGGCTGAGACAGGAGGATCGCAAGTTCAAAGCCAGCCTCAGCCAAAACAAGGTGCTAAGCAACTCAGTGAGACCCTGTCTCTAAAAAAACACAAAATAGGGCTGGAGATGTGGCTCAGTGGTTGAGTGCCCCTGAGTTCAGTCCTCAGTACCAAAAGAAAAAAGAAAAAGAATGGTCCTGGCAGCCAGCTGTCACTTGGAACTCCAGTTTTTTATGCTCAAACCTTTTGGGCTTTCTTCTTTAAACTTCTGTTACAAAAGACTAAAATTATTCCTGATGATTTAAAATTCAGTTTGTCTACTTGAGGTTCTTTCCCTCTTCCAAAACTGTGCGCTTAATTAGAACAATGATACAAAACTAATTTGAGTGGAAAGCACACTTTGGAGCCAGGCTTGGTGGCACACGACTGTAACCCCAGTGATTCAGGAGGCTGAGGCAGGAGGATCGCAAATTCAAGGCCATCCTGAAATCCTAGCTATGCAGGAGGCTGGGGCAAGATGATCCCAGGTTCCAGGCCAGCCTGGGCAACTTAGTGAAACTCTATCTCAAAGTAAAATAAAAATAAAGATGTAGCTTAGTGGTAGAGCACTTACACAGCACGCACAAGACCCTGGCTTCATTCCCCAGTACTGCAAAAATAAACAAAGGAGCAAATCCCCTTCCTTAAAGTCAAGAAATTATTTCAGTGGTCGGGATCCTAAACCAGCCCACCATGGGTGTTAAGTTCCAACCTATTCCATATCAGCTGGGACTACCTAAGGATGTCACCGGTTTCTAAGAATTCCTTCTACACCTATACATCTGATAAGACGAGATTATTTTAAAACCCACCAGTCACATCCACCATTTTTCCAGATGGGGGAAATATTTTTACAGTTTCAATCACAGGACGTGCGACATGGCTATATATGTCAAAGCCAAAACTGTGACTCTGCCTTTGTCTATGTGTTTGTGAGCATCTAAATTTGTGTGCACTGTAAATGTGGGATATTTCTCTACTAGGGATTTATACAAATTCTATTTTAACTGGCTTGAATAAAGGACTGTTCGTGAAATCATTACATTCTTAAAAAAGTAAAATCAAGCCGGGCGCGGTGGCTCACGCTTCTAATCCCAGCACTTTGGGAGGCTGAGACAGGAGAATCGCAAGTTCAAAGCCAGCCTCAGCCACGGCGAGGTGCTAAGCAACTCAGTGAGACCCTGTCTCTACATAAAACACAAAATAGGGCTGGGGATGTGGCTCAGGGGTCGAGTGCCCCTGAGTTCAATCCCTGGTGCCAAAAAAAAAAAAAAAGTAAAATCAAGCCAGACATTTCTCAAGTTAATGTGACCTTAGTAACCTGTGATAAATCAAATATTATCGCTCGAATCAAGGCACGTATGTCGTATTGTATGAAATGTAATCAAGACATAATTCTTTCTCCACTAGGTGTTCAAGGTAAAAAGCTACAACCACCTAAGAGGGAGGAAAAGCCCCTCTCTTCCGGTTTGCCAAGGGATCTAAAGGTAAAACTCGCTTCCTTCACGCGGTGGTCTGGCTCTGGAAGGCCCCTGGAGCCCTGTTGAAGGCTGGAAGGAAAGGAGGCGCCCTCCGCCCCATAAGACCCTGCCAAGCGCCACTGTCAGGCCAGGCCGGCGCCCCACCCTCTGCTGCGCCTGCACACGCCTGGGTCTGCGCCCGTGGGTGGAAGCAGAGGGAGGCGACCGCTTCCCAGGGTGACCCTCGGAGCCTCAGAGCGAAAAGTTGGAGTCTGGACACTGAGCCGCCCTGCGCAGGTCCCGCTCCAGCGAGGGGGAGGACCGGCTGGAGGAGGACCGGCTGGGGGAGGACTCCCTGGGGGGTGGATCAGCCAGGGGAGGACGGGCTGGGGGAGGATGGGCCAGGGGAGGACCCGCTGGGGGGCGCATCGGCCAGGGGAGGACGGGCTGGGGAGGATGGGCAGGAGGAGGACGGAACGGGGAGGATGGGATGGGGAGGACCCGATGGGGGAGGACGGGCCGGGGGAGGATGGATGGAGGAGGATGGGCCGGGGAGGACCTGCTGGGGAGGACTCGCCAGGGGAGGATGGGCCAGGGAGGATCTGCTGGGGGAGGACGGGCCAGGGGAGGACGGGCCGGGGAGGACGGGCCGGGGAGGACTCGCTGGGGGAGGACTCGCTGAGGAGGACCCGCTGGAGGAGGACGGTCTGGAGAGGACCTGCTGAGGAGGACTCGCTGGGGGAGGATGGGCGGGGGGAGGATGTATGGAGGAGGACGGGCTGGGGAGGACCTGCTGGGGAGGACTCGCCGGGGGAGGACGAGCCGGGGAGGACGAGCTGGGGAGGACCTGCAGGAGAGGACCCGCTGGGGGAGGACGGGCCGGGGAGGACGAGCCGGGGAGGATCAGCTGGGGGAGGACGGCCCGGGGAGGACGGGCTGGGGGTCATGCCCAGAGCGGCCATGCAGCCTCGGCCCTGGCCCTGTGCTGGCGGACAGCGCAGTTCCGCCCCGCGGCGGCCGACGTGTCCTACCTACCTGAATCAGGCTGGGGACACAGCACCAGGGTGGCGCCCACTTCGCGCTGCCCCTAGGCACGTCCACACCCTGTGACAGGGTCACAGCCAATCGGAAACGGTGGCCCGCCTGGGCGGGGTGCGCCTGTGGGACCGGGACTCGGAGCCCGTCTGTGGCCGTGGCTCCCTTGGGCTCGCTGGGCACCTGGCCTCCCCAGCGCCAGGGTGCAGACTCGGTCCCGCAAGGTCCTCGTGGAGGGGCTTGGTCCCCAGGCTGCGCTGCCAGTGGGAGCGGGAAGCTTTCAGAGGTGGGCCTCCTGGGCGGCCACCTCGGACCCCACTCGGGCTGAACCAAGCTCAAGGCCGGACTGACTGGCTCGGCCATCGCCAGGGATGAGCTCCAGGGATTGAGCTCAGGGGCACTCGACCACTGAGCCACATCCCCAGCCCTATTTTGTGTTTTACGTAGAGACGGGGTCTCACTGAGTTGCTTAGCACCTTGCCATTGCTGAGGCTGGATTTGACCTCGGGATCCTCCTGCCTCAGCCTCCCCAGCTACTGAGACTACAGCGTGTGCCGACGTGCCAGCAGCCATTGGCTTATTGATGAAAACAAAAACAAAAACAGCACTGTGCTGGCTTCTTAACCTGGCTGGTGACTTTTTTGCCTGGAGGAAGAAAGCTTACCTGAAGGTCACTTGGTGAGCGCAGAGTCAAGGCAAGGGTTGTTTATTTGATTCTGATGTTTAATTGCTTCAAGTCCTTTCCACCTATAAAACAGGAATCCTCCGGGTCGGGTCGTGTGGGATAGCTGCTTGCTCAGAGCTCACCCGCGCTCCTGTCTTCGCTGCCCTCCTGACCCGGGCGCCGCGTCTTCAGTCACATTATGGGAACGGATTTTGCTAGTGCCATTTTTTTCCTCTGTAAGTAACATTAAGGAATCTGACCTCAAGCATTGTGTGATTTTATAGTTCAGTTTCAGAGAGTAATGAGTAGTCTACGTTCCCTCAGTTCCTGGAGGGCCCTTCTCTGCTCATTCTCTGTATTAACTGTAGTGAACTTGGCCAAGTATCACTACCTGTCTCTTTCCACTTTGTTCTAGTATTCCATGGCAAAACATTTTAAGCATGTACTATGTACCAAAAATATACGATTCAAAAGCACAATAAAGAATAACAGGCTGGGCCAAGCGTGGTGGCACCCATGATTCAGGAGACTGAGGCAGGAGGACTGCAAGTTCAAAGCCAGCCTCAAGCAACTTAGTGAGGCCCTAAGCAACTTAGCAAGACCCTGTCTCAAAATAAAAAATAGAAAGGGCTCGAGATGTGGCTCCGGTGTTAAGTGGCTCTGGGTTCAATCTCCAGTACTGAAAAATAAATAATAATGATCATATGCATTTAAATATATCAGTTCCAAATAATATTAAAAAACTGAAAACTTCCCTCCTTCCTATTGGAGCTTCCAGGGCTCTATGTGCTGACCCTGATCCTGCCTGAACTATAAAAACTCTATCTGAGAACTGCTCAGAAGCTGACAAAGCAAGTTCTTTATAAAAGAAACACAGTTAACGAATAAGAGAAAATGGAATCAGAAAATCGCTAAGTTCTTTGCTCTGTGGAGGCGAAGGCAGAGGCAGTGATCATGGAAGGCTGGAAGCATGGTCTCCAAGGATGGATCAGACTGCCACCAACTGCACATACCAATCAACCTTCTATTTTTGTTCCTTTTTCTTAGCAGGGCTGGTGATGGGACCCAGGGCCTTGCGCATGCTAGGCAGGTGCTCCACCACTGAGCCGCACCCCTAGTCCAGCCACTCTTAATTTTAGCATAAGGGAGACAGTCGCACTTCAAGTGTGTCCATATGCGATCCTGCCCCGGCCACTCCACTTCGCTGTCACCCAGCACTTAGATGTCAATATTAGTTTCTAGGAAATAAAGGGATGCGGCCATAAGCATCAGCACAGGGGTACAACCAGCTGTATAGATAGTTAATAATATGAGCCTGTCCTTAAGTGTGACTTAGGAGAGGAGAGCTCATTAGTGAGGAATTTGGAGAAACTTTGAAGGCAGTAAAACAGTGCTCAAGGTTATTGTTCGGGGCCATCTGGCGCACTAACGAGCTTTTGGTGCCTCAAAACTTTCAGCCTTTGATCCTGTGAGTTTTGGAACCTGGCCAGTTCCCACCTCAGAGAGATTTTACAGCCTAAGGCCAGAGCATAACACTGGACTGCATGTTGGGAGGGGTTGCTGTGCCTTTTTAAGTCCTCCAAAGGAGAAAGAAGAGAGAAGAAGGGATCCAACTGGAAGGAGAAGAAATTCCACCAGAGAAGAAGAAATTCAACCAAAGAAGAAGAAATTCAGCCAGGGAAGAATGAATCCGATGCTTTGAGCGAGAAGAAGGAATTTGACTTGTGGGGAAGAAAGCTGACTCTCACCTATGTTTTTTACCCTACCCTTGCTGTTGCTCCTTTTACCCGAGGACAGGTGTTGAAGGTGTTGATGCTGTTTTGAGTAAAGAAGAAGGATTTTTTTTTTTTTGTACCAGGGATTGAACTCAGGGGCACTTGACCACTGAGCCACACCCCCAGCCCTATTTTGTGTTTTATGTAGAGACAGGGTCTCACTGAGTTGCTTAGCACCTCACTGTTGCTGAGGCTGGCTTTGAACTCGCAATTCTCCTGATGCTATTTTGACGGCCGTGGAAAACTAAATGAATGAGTGAAGCTCCTGAATGGAGCCGTGAGTGCCATCCTGGTGGGCAAATGTCCAAGGAGCCCTTCTCTGAGCGACACATGGCGGATGCTCCCCAGGGACGGGCATGACACAGAGGCAGGAATGGAGGGTGATGATCTGACTGCCACGTGCCTGCCTCCAACAGTCCAGACTCCAGCTGACTTAATTACATGAAAAAATGATGTTTGCCAGCGCTGGGGCGGCTGTCACACAGCAGGACTCCCGCCTTCTGCCTGACCTGAGGACAGCTCAGCAATGCCCCTGGGGTCCAATAGCAGTTCACAAACTTCCATCAAGGGCCAGATCGCAAATATTTTGGGGGGTAGTGTGGTGGCTCAGTGGCAGAGCGGTGGGTTGGATCCTCAGCACCACCTAAAAATAAATAAAATAAAGACATTGTGTCCATCTGCAACTAAAAAAGATTTAAAAAATACAATAAAATAAAATAAACTATTTTTGGCTTGCAGGCCATACAATCTCTGTCACATCCACTGCCTGCCACTGGTGTGCAAAGGCGGTCGGTCACAGTGTGCAGACAGGCTCCAATGAGATGTTACTCATCAAAGCGAGCAGTGAGCCCACTGTGGCAAACTCCTGCCTTAGGGAACAAAGCCAGGCAGGGAGCAGATGGCCCAGAGTCACGTAGAGCTGCCTGGGTGTGGGCACTGGAGCTGCCTCCGCAGTGTGCCCACGGGCGCAAGTGTGCACGCAGGGCGAGGACTCGCTCAGACCAGGGGCAACCTGCGGGCCCTGGGGATGCAGAGGCAGAGGCAGAGTCTGTGGTCAGGGTGCTGCCGATGGAACCTGGGGCCTCGCACGTGCTAGGCAGGCACTCCACCACTGAGCTGCACCCCAGCCCTCTCCCTGTTTTCTTTTTTTGTTTTTTTTTTTGGTACTGGAGATTGAACTCAGGGGCACTCGACCACTGAGCCACATCCCCAGCCCTATTTTGTGTTTTATGTAGAGACAGGGTCTCACTGAGTTGCTTCGTGCCTCACCGTTGCTGAGGCTGGCTTTGAACTCATGATTCTCCTGTCTCAGCCTCCCTAAGTGCTGGGACTACAAGCGTGAGCCACCGCGCCCGGCTTCTCCCTGTTTTCTTTTCTTTTCTTTTTTTTTTTTTTTGGCACTGGGGATTGAACTCAGGGGCACTCGACCACTGAGCCACATCCCCAGCCCTATTTTGTGTTTTTTTTATGTAGAGACAGGGTCTCACTGAGTTGCTTAGTGCCTCGCCGTTGCTGAGGCTGGCTTTGAACTCGCGATTCTTCTGTCTCAGCCTCCCTAAGTGCTGGGATTACAGGCTTGCGCCACCGCGCCCGGCTTCCTGTTTTCTTATTTGCACTGTATTTGCGATGTCAGAGCACACAAAACAGACGAAGCTCTCTCTGCTTTCCTTGGCCTTCAGCTTCACTTCAGTAGATACATAATTCTTTTTTTTTTTTTTTTTTTTTTGGCACCAGGGACTGAACTCAGGGGCACTGGACCACTGAGCCACATCCCCAGCCCTATTTTGTGTTTTATGTAGAGACAGGGTCTCACTGAGTCACTTAGCACCTCGCTGTTGCTGAGGCTGGCTTTGAACTCGCGATCCTCCTGTCTCAGCCTTCCTAAGTGCTGGGATTACAGGCGTGAGCCACCGCGCCCGGCAGATACATAATTCTTACCAGCAGCTCTCAAACCAACATCTTTGTAATCATCTGTTGTCTGAGACTCACCCTCTAGCAGGTTCCTAAGGGACAGCTTACACACGAAAATGCTCCCTGAATGTTTGCATGGCAAGAGTTTTCAAAGTCAGTTTTACTAGGTTTTATATCCTTGGCTCCCATTTTCTTTGTATAGGTACCTCAATATGTTATTCAATGTTCTTCTGCTATGAAGTGCTGTTAAAATTTAAAGAAAAGGAAAAGTGGAATGCAGTGGTGCATACCGTAATCCCAGCGGCTTGAGAGGCCGAGGCAGGAGGATCGTGATTCAAAACCAGCCTTAGTAGTGAGGCCCTAAGAAACTCATTAAGACCCTGCCTTTACACTGGGTTTGATCCTCAGTTTATTTTTATTTATTTATAAAAATAAACAAATAAAATAAAGATATTGTGTCCATCTACAACTAAAAAACATTTTTTAAAAAAGATCCTGCCCCTAAATAAAATATAAAAAATGGCTGAGGATGTGGCTTGGTGATTGAAGATCCCTAGGTTTAATTCCCAGTATCAAAAAAAAAAAAAAAAGGAAAGGAAAAATCCTTTGTAGGCAAAAAGAGCAAATGATTTCCAAAGAAAACACAATAGATTATGTGGGGGACACATGCAGGGCATGGCACAAAATGGCGCCGAGCTACCAGCTTGGGCCTGACCACGCTGCCCTGGGAGAGCCATCACCTCGCCCTTATTGGCTGACCTCTGCTTCCGTGTTCATGGACAAGACATGGACAATGGATACTTTCCTATCTAAGTGTCCCTGTGCATCCCGCTTCCGCATTCTTAGCTCAGTAACAGGACACCTGCCCCCTCCTCTATATAAGCCTGTATCTCTCCTCAATAAATCAGTTCCTGCTCAAGACAGAACTCTCCGGCTCAGGCGTGGTAATTGCGTGCCGGACGACTTTACCATTCTCAGCCGTCGTGTCGGGGACTCCCGGGGATCCCCTCCTCCCTGCTGGACGAGGGGGGAGACTGATACCTGGCTGGGAGGACCCCGACAGATTATAATCAAAGTCAGAAGATTGCTGGAATATTGCTTAATTTTGGCAGCTCTGGGTTGATATTCTCAAGTGTACTCTCTCAGTATGTAGTTACAAATATTTCAATTTTACCTCAGGAAACTGATTTATTAATTTTAGAGTTTTGTGCACTCTGAATTTCTTCTTCAGGGAATCCTATTATCTGCTTGTTGGATCTTCTTTGCCTTTCTTCAATATTGTTACTCTTTCTTGAATCCTTTTTAAGCCTTCCTTTTTTTCTTATTAATTATCTTTTTGTTTTATAACAGTGTTTAGATTTATAGAAAAATTTGTACAGAAAAGTCCTGTAGACACCACTCTCAATTTCTCCTATTATCACCTTTCACTAGAATGATGATTTTATTTCTTTTCTTTTTTGCATTACTGGGGATCGAATCCAGGAGTGCTCTACCACTGAGCCACATCCCCAGCCTTTTTTATTTTTCATTTTGAGACAGGGTCTCGCTACGCCACCCAGGCTGGCCTAGAAGTTTCCATGCTCCCGCCTCAGTCTGAGTCGCTGTGACTGAGTCGCTGTGACTCAGGCGTGAGCCCTTGCACCTGGCCATTTGTCACAATTAATGAATTCACGTGGAGCCATCGTTATTAACAAAGGCCATTTCTTTATTCAGAAGCACCCAATGTCCTTTGTCTGTTCCTGGAATGCACAGGGGACTCCATGTGGGGGACTCCATGTGACATTTGGTTGTTACCTTCTGTCTTTTTCAGGCTCCTCTCAGGTGTGACTGCTGCTCAGAGTGGCCTTGTTCTTGGTGGCCTGAACAGTTTTGAGGAGGACTGGGCTAGGGTCCTCTCTGCTGGGATGTGCCTGGTGCTCTCCTCAGTGAGACTGGGGGTCTGAGTCTGGGGAGGAAGACCACAGAGCCTAATGCTGTTCTCATCACGTCGTGCCCAGAGTAGGTACTAACATCTGTGGATGTTAACCTTGATCATCTGGCTGAAGGCCCGGTGCATTTTTATTTGATTTGATATGTTATATTCCTTTATTCTCTTCCTACAAGAACTTTTTAAACTTTTGGTGGTGCTGGAGATGGAACCCAGGGCCTCGTGCAGGCCAGGCGAGTGCTCCACCACTGAGCCACACCCCAGCCCAGCATTTTAAAGTTTAATATAAATAACACATCCTTTAGCTAATAAGACTTGATATCAGCAAATATTTAAATGTTAGATACCATGAAAAGCACCCAAGACAGATCATCTTATTCCTCTCAGTAACCCTATATATATAGATAGGAATATTATTCCCATCTACAGAAGAAGAAACCGGAAGGAAGAAACTTCACACGTTTAATTGTAGTAAGATATGAAATCTGCCATTTCAATCATCCCCACTGTGCAGCTCAGGGCCTTGGTACAGTCACAGTCTTCTGTCACCATCACCCCACCCACCTCCAGACCTCTTTCATCTTCCCATTATGATATACTTGGTGCCTTACCAGAGTCTTTTTTTTTTTTTTTAACCAGGATTGAACCTGAGGTGCTTAACCACTGAGCCACATAGTAGTAGACGTTGCCTCTCATGCTGTTTGGACCCTCAGATGGAAAAAGATGCCACATGTCTTCCCCGGTATCCAAACACATCTTCCAGGCCTGCAGCTTCCTGGCTGGATCTCAGCAGAAAAGGGCTGTGGGTTTATTTTTACGTCCAACACTAGATTGTGTGTGGCCCAATCCTGGCAAATGAGACGTAAGCAGAAGTACAACGTCAGCTACGGGGAAACCTTGGCTCAGCCATGATGGGTACTGCACACCTAGAATGTGAAAGTGATAGCGGGAGCTTCCGCAGCTACCTTGGACCTTAAAGTAACCGTAAGAAAACAAACCATGAATGGTAGAGAGAGC
The DNA here is from genome assembly GCA_028644305.1 of Xerus rutilus. Classification (NCBI taxonomy): domain Eukaryota; kingdom Metazoa; phylum Chordata; class Mammalia; order Rodentia; family Sciuridae; genus Xerus; species Xerus rutilus. The sequence goes on along the minus strand of CM053412.1, from coordinate 65,420,904 downwards.
GAGGATCCCTGAGCGGCCCATCGGTCCTGATCTCCGTGTGTCTGAATTTCCATGTTGGGTAGGCATTTCTTTCTTCCCATCTGTTAGCGGCCAGGACAGTTCCTGACTGATCCTGGGGTATTGCCATGTGTCAGGGTACATAGTTTTTAGGGGCTGTTACTCTGTGCTGGGCAGACTCACCCCCTTCTACGGTCACCGCCCTGCTGGGCCCCTGGTTCCGTGGGGTGGAGCTCCGCAGGCGTCCCTTTCTGGGGACCTTTTCTGAGAACCGCACATGGTAGCCTGCATCCATTTCCCTCACTCGGGAGCTGCGGAGCACGGGGTCCTCTCCTGGGCTGTGCCGTCTGATTTCCTGCTGCCTCGCCTCTGATGGCCTCTCAGTGCCCTTAGCTGGGCCCAGGCAGCACTGGGAGCTGCTCCTGAGAAGCGGCGCCCCCGGCTTGGCTGGGGCTCAGGAGGGTGCTCGCCAGCGCCAGGGGAGCACTTCTCATTTTGACGCAGGCTTGCGCTCAGGAGGTTGCGGAGGCTGGCCTTGAACTCGCGCTCCTCCCGCCTCTGCTCCCGGAGCGGCTGGTTACGGGCGTGCAGCGCTGTACCTGCCGTACCCGGCAGAGTGTTCATTTTTCTCGGGCACGGTCGCGTGTCACCTGCTAATTACTATTGAAAGCAGGCCGATTTCTCCCTCCACCTGCTCTGCGCCCACAGCACAGTTCCCTCCCGGACACGGAAAGCTGCGACTTTTCCACACCCAGAGCAACCACTACTCACTTTCGCTTGGAAGGCCACTGTTTGCTGGCGTTGGAGGGCGTCCTTGGGACCTCCCCCATCCAGCTGAGGGATGCACTTGCTGGTGGCGGTGAGGAGAACCTCAGGGTCCCCGCTGGCCTGCTTAGAAGGCGGTGGGCGGGTCGGGCAGGCCTGGAGCTGGTAATGCTTTAACGTGTCCCCAGGGCTTCGGGAGGCACCTGGCCGGTGCTCTTCTGAAAGGGGCCCCAGGAGGGTTGGCATTGGATGGGCTGCCCCAGGTGTGTGTGGGAGTTGGTGAATGGGACGACCCCTCCTGACGTGGGTGGTGCCATCCCCGCAGCTGGAGGCCTGCAGGCAGAATGGGCGGGGTCTCGCTCTCTTCTCTGCCACCTGTGGATGCTGGCACTTCTGATTCTCTGGCTTTGGACTCTGGAGCCAGTGTCCCCAGGCTCTCAGGCCCCTGGAGGTACTCGGGCGTCCTTGGTTCTGAGGCCCCGAAGCTGCCTGGACCATGCCTGGGTCTCCACCTTCCCCCAGCCCCACCCTGCACCCTCAGCTCCCTCTTCACCTAGGCCAGGTACCCTGACAGATGCCTTCTCCTCCCTCTTGCTGGTTCTCTCTGGCGACCCCTGACTGGAACATCGGGGAAGCTATTTGCTTTCCCATCCACATCCTGAGCGGGCTGTGGGCCATGAGAGTGGCTAATTCTGGTTTTAAAGGGTCCCTCAACCACCCATCTGGCCTCATGCCACTTGCTGCCTGGTCCCCATCTGGGAATGGCCAGGTCACCAATCCCATTTGAGCCACAGCCATGACACTTTGGTGGGCTGGGAATCGTTGGCAGATCCATTCCAAACCCCAGGTTCCATTAAGCTCTGATTCAATTAAGATACAGGCTGGGTCTGGGGCTCAGGGGTGGAGCACTTGCCTAGCACGCGTGAGGCACTGGGTTCAATCCTCAGCACCACATACAAATAAATAAAATAAGGATATTGTGTCCACCTACAACTAAAACGGTTTTGAAATGTACAAAAAGATAAAATATAATAAAAACCCATGCAGGGCAGGGCAGGGCTCCTCTCTCCAGCTGTCAACACGGTGGGAAATCGGCGTGCTGCACTGCCTGGTGGGGTAGAAAGTTCTTGTGTAGTTTTTTAAGTTGTAGATGGACACACTGCCTTGATTTTGTTTATTTTTATGTAGTGCTGAGAATCGAACCCAGTGCTTCACACATGCTAGGCAAGCGCTCTGCCACCGAGCCACCACCCCAGCCCCTTCATGCAGTCTTTAGGAAAGATTTGGCAGGGGCTAAGGGGCTAACAGTTTCCTTACTCCTAAAATAGACCCAGAAAATCTGGCATATGAGGCAAAAAGGAACATAAGGTGAAGTCATTTAAATTTTTTAAAGATGAAATAGACTTATGAATGGCATAAGAATATCACAATTGGCAAAAAACATGCCAGTGGCTGCCTACCCTCCAGGAGCTCCCCTCGCCTCCAGCCACCTTGGGAGTGTACGCATGCCAGGGAGCCCGGGAGACCGCAGGGGACGATTCTTGCCCCTGCAGTGTCTGTCCAAAATGGGGGCGTACGTCGGCATTCCTGAAGCACATTCAGTGCCCAAGTGCTCCCGAGTAACTGTCTGGTTGGGTAAGTCCTGTAAACTCATTCCCCACACCTCAGCAATCGTCTGCTCAGGTTTTCCACAGCACCCAGGACAGTTCTCATTGCATTTGCTCACTTTCATGCCCTTTGTTTAACTGTCCCCATAAGGTCACACACCATGTTTTTCTCCCGAGGCACTGGGTGTGGAGTACCTAGCATTTAAAATGTTCAATAAATATTCATTCGACAAACGAACGAACAAGAACTATCCCACTAATTCAGAATGGACCGGCGTATCTCCAACAGGAGCCTGTGAAGGTCAGGCGGGTGCCAGCCAGATGAAACGGTGCACACAGCTCCTTGAGTCTTTTTTTTTTTTTTTTTTTTTTTTTATATATATTTTTTTAGTTGTAGATGGACACAATGTCTTTATTTTATTGCTTTGTATGTGGTGCTGAGGATCGAACTCAGGGCCTCATGCATGCAAGGCAAGCGCTCAACCGCTGAGCTACAGTCCCAGCCCCTCCTTGAGTCTTTTGAAGTGAAGGCAAAACTGTCCACAGTGTAAAGCCAGAGGACCAAACGGAGGCGAATCAAAACCGCTGGGCAAGGCTGTCTTGGAAATACACGCTCTGGGGCTGAACTCTCCCGTCCATCAGAGTGTGTCTGGGAGAGTGGCGCCCGTGTTCCGGGGTACAGAGAATTTTAAAAGGCCCGGTCAGGAAGGGGAGGGCTTAGGGCAGGAAGAGAAGGCCAGAGTCCTTCCTGGATGAGTCGGGAAAAGCCCGCTGATTGACAGGAGGCGCCTCCACTGGTGACGTCAGCATCTGGCTGGCCACCCCTAAGTGGACACCCTGGACCCTGAACCGACCTAACACACAGTACTGTTGGAATTGTAAGGACATTAATGAGCGGGTCTTTAAAAATCACGTGGACAGCTGCATGGAGTGGACTGGTACAAACAAGGGGGCCACACCAGGAAGGAAAAGCCACTGCTGGAATCCACACAGGTAACAAAGCTTCCACCAAAGGAGGGCAGTGGGAGTGTGCAGGACCTTGTGGCTGAACTGGACGTGGAAGCTCTGTGGAGGAACCAGGGACACTATCATATACAAGGGAACACTGGAAGGTGAGCTGAGGGAGGTGGTGGTCAATTTGGAGGGCTGAAGAACTCACACACACTGGCTGGCCAGGGAGCTGGCCACACGATTCCTAACTGTGAAGTGAGATCTGGCCGGGGCTAAAGAAGTTGCATACAACCGCTTACAGGTTCCAGAGACTTGCAGACATGAGATGACCAAGGTCACTGTTAAAATGAAAACCAAAGGCTCGGAGATGGAGTGCTTGGAAACTCTCAATGTTCAAGAGTCAGGCAGAAGAAATGAGATGAAGAAAACCTGAGGTCTTGTGGAGTCTATGGAGAAAGCTTCAAAGAAGTCCTTGCTGTTGCCAGGAAGTCACATGAGGAGCGAGTCTGATTTGGCTTCCCCACAAACTAAAATGGCCTTTGTGGGGAATTTGGGGCGTGGTACATGACAAAGTAATAGTAAGGCAGAGGGCACAGGACGTGCGGGGACGGAGGCAGGTGAAGGAGAGCTTCCTCCACACGGGAAGATGGGCGGGCCGCTGTGCCCGGGGCGTCACAACCCTCCCGTGCAGTCTCTAGGGAAGATCGGGCAGGGGCTCGCAGTCCACTCGCTCCTATAACAGACCCAGGAAATCTGGCATAAGGCAAAGAGGAACATAAGGTGAAGTTACTTAAATTTTTAAAAGATGAAATATATTTACAAATGATATAAGAATTTCACAGCTGGCAAAATAAATTAAATAATGAAATAAAATTACAAGTTCTTACACCCTATGGCACTGCTCATGTGACTGCAGCGGCTTAAGTGTCTCTAGACACCAAGAACATGACCAACAATCTGACAAGTGAGCAGACACGTCGCCCCAATCTACCCGCTGGGGGGGAACTGAGATCGAAGGAGCCCTAAGCTCCACTCGGGCAGGGATCCCTGGCTTCCTGCTAAGGGAAACGTGGGGAAAGCACACCAGCCCGCAGGGGAACAGAACATGGTGATAAAAAACAACACTGATCTGCTGCACTTCTGTGAAATTAATTTTGACTGTGAGGCAAACTATCCTACATGGTAACATCTCGAGTGACCCCAGGAATATAGCTTTTGTTTTTACCGTCACCTAACCAATATTATTGGGACAGAAAAGACTATTAAGGGGTAACTAAAAAACTTATAAAGCAAGTAACCAATGTTTTGAACCAATTTCCATTTAAATGTCAACTGCTAGTTATAGAAATCTGAGAAGAAACCCATAGATTCGTATTTGAAGCACAGCTGTCCTGAGATAATGCACACAAACCAACAGTCTATTTAATAAAAATATTTAATGCTGCCAAAAAGTATAAAAATACAGTAGGAATGGCAGTACAATACAAAGTAGTCTCTCCTAATTTATTTCTTTTACATCTTTCTACATTTCATACACGCATTAAAAACACGTAACAATACATCAAATTAAAGGGTCTGCCAAGTCTTCTGCTGGTGGGTGCTCTTCATCCCCTGGGTGTAAAGTTTACTTTGTAAACAGACAACCGTGAGGCAATCTACAGGCTTAGCAAGCCTCACTGAGTTTCCGGAGTGGGCTTCAGGTCTTGCTTTGCACATCAATGGTTCAAAATTTATAGCTGCAGAATATTCTCAAGTCATGAATATTTAGGTGTCTGTCAATCTTGGCCTAAAACATAAAATAAGAAGTCATCTATTCAATTCATATTTACCAAACACACAGACGTACACAGACACACACAAACACAAAAGGACTAACAATGGACTACAAGGGCCACTGAAAACCCTTCCAACACATCACATCAACCACACGAGATGCTCTGCTATTGGTAAAACCGCAGTGCTTGATTTTCAGGTCAATCAGTGGTGTGAGACAGACTCATGTAAAGCACCATAACTCATTTTCTTCTTCAACAATTACTAACTTCAACTTTTCAGGTCATCCAGTTTTACTCAAGAAATGACCTCTATGCAAGGTACTGACAGACAGACAGGTTTAAAAAAAATGTATCCACAAGAATTTAGCAAGACTACATGGTATGTGCTAGACTTACCAACACTTTGGAATTCAATGCAAAAGTCTAATCCAATTTGGACCTCCACTGTGTAAGACTGCTAAAAATATTATTGATACAATGTTGGGACATAAGCATGTGTCTTTAAATCATGGATTGTTAGCAGCTGCATTTTGTCCTGAGGGACAGCACTAAGGATCACAGCTAACCGACTGGAGTGAGAAAACTGAAGTAAGCATCAGCGTGAAAGAAAAGAGACATAAAATAATTGTCCGGTTTATTGTACCTTAATGCCAAGGGGTGAAAATGTATGAATTTCAACAAGCAATAGAAGAAATGGCTATGGTCAAGGGCAGCAGGATTTTTGATGTTACTGTACAATTATTTGCAAATGGACAACTTTTGGGGAGGTTCATGGTATTGCCCCTCTCCCCAGCTCCCCCTCTTTACCACACACACAGCCCCAAACCTAAGTATGTCGGTCCTGGAGCTCCACGTGGATAGGTAGGAAACATAAGCCAGGCCCACACCAGTTAGCCAGAACATCCAGTCAAAAGCCCCCGAGTTCTGCGGGTCAGGCTTCTCCCGGCTCCCCGTCCTTCTTTCCGTCCTCTGCAGGAAGGCACACCTGCACCAGACACTAGAGCCCTGGCCTATTTTTCTGGATTTACCACCAACACAAATATCAAGTCACCAAGAAATCATTCTCATCATAATCTGAGTCACAAAAACTATGAGTGCTCATTACAGGGGTCTTCAGCACCCGAAACAACCAATGGGGCTGACAGGAGGAAGAGAGCTCTTCTCACCAATTCTGATGCAACACACTCAGAAGCCTGCTCCTCAAAACAAAGGAACTTCATTCAATCAGTGAATGAAATATGGGTTTTGTTCAGAGATCAGTCCCATGTTCCAAGAATACTTCTGATTTTCAGTGGTAGTTCAAATTATTTCAGTTTTCTCCCTCCACTTAAAAATAATCATCATCAGAGGAATATTTTGGTTTTTTTGGGGGGAGATACTGGGGATTGAACTCAGGTGCACTCGACCACCGAGCCACATCCCAGCCCTATTTTGTGTTTTATGTATAGACAGGGTCTTACTGAGAGGCTGGCTTTGAACTCAGGATTCTCCTGTCTCAGCCACCCAAAGTGCTGGGATTACAGATATTTTGGCTTTTAATAGCTAGGAGTGGTTGTCCTTCATTTCCCCACTTAAATATTTGGTTCAAATATTCCATATAAACACAGTCGTGACACATGGGAAAGGTCCAAGGCGTGGAGTTAACTACTGGCCCCCACAGTTGGAGAGGGCACCTCAGCTGTGCCAAGTATCGGCTGTGCAGTCTGGGGCAGGTTATTTAGGTCCACTGGACCTTCCCACCAAGACTACTGCCAGGAGTCAAGGCTGACCTCAAACCTCTCAGGCAAGCCAGCGCTGCCTGAAGGCAACTACCCAATACTTAGACTCAATTTTCTTACCCACAACCAGAGGTAATGCTATCTGGCTAGATGAAGGGTCATGGAGGTTAAATCCAGATTATGTATTTAAACTGGTTGGCAGAACTGTAGGTGTTGAATGCCTAGAATTCCAGAAATTAGTTGAAGACATATTTACCGGGCTGGGGATACAGCTCAGTTGGTAGAGTGCTTGCTTTGCATGCACGTGGCCCTGGGTTCAATCCCCAGCACCACACACACACAAAAAAAGAACAAAAAGACATATCTACCAAGAATGAATGATTTCTTTGATTTCTTATAACAACCTAAAAGACAGGATTTTCGAAAGTTCAGTTATTATGTCTTTGTAAATATTATTCAAACAAGATGAAATCACTGAGAGGGTTAACTGTTTTAAAGGACTGTTTATATGTTAAGACTGAAAAGACAGAGATAGACTTCATTTTCAGAAGTCCTGGTAGATTCACTTGGATGGATGCTTGCTATTTTATTTAATGAAGCGAAGGTAAAACAGTCCCTGACAAGCCGAGGGGTGTGGCTGTGCTGGGCGGCCTTGACCGGTGTGGGCAAGCAGGGGTCTTGGGCAGGACCTTCTGCACTGAGCCAGCAGTGCACGCGCTGAGGCACCAGGGAGCCAAGCTGCTCCAGACGTCACGTCTGCCACTGGACCTTCCCACCAAGACTCTGTTGCCAGGAGTCAAGGCTGATCTCAAACCTCTCAGGCAAGCCAGGCTCCCTCTCCTGAATTTGCCAGACACGGTGTTTATTAGTAATTCAAAGCATCACCAGCATCAGGGTCTGAAGAGTCTGTGCCAAATCAGGGCAACAACAAAGAATCACTTGATGCTTCTTAAAAGGTCTAACAAGGAAAGACGACCACGATGACCACCACCACCACCACCATCTTGAAATTCTCCTTGGCCCCCAAAACAAGCTAGGGAGCAGGAAACCAGACAGGGTCAAAGCCAACTCTGTGAGCAGCACCCTCACTCAACTCTGTGATCCCTATATTGCACTTTAAGTCAAAAAAACAAAGGGCTCAAAAGACACAACTTCTCATGTCCCCAGTGGACTGCCCAGAGACGGGCAGGGCTCTCTGAATGTTTCCACTGTCAGCTACCAGACTCTCAGTCCACGCAGAAGCTTCCACACCAGCCACTGCTGACACCCGGCGAGGGCTCTGGGCCAGGAGCACAGCACGGGAGGAAAGATCCAGCACCGACGGTGAGGACAAGGGCCCCGTGTCCACACAGACAGGGGGTCTTTCCAGAGTGCAGGAGCCGAAGGAGATGGACACTTGTCTCTCTGGAGAGTGTGGCAGCAAAGCACCAGTGCGGAGCAGCGCGACGGCACCGGACACTCAGAAAGCACCTGCTGCAGGGGCAGAAGCACACGGGTGCCACTTTCTTGAATCTGGATGAACAATGAAATGGCAATGTGAGGAACGGGCACACAGAACAGCCCGCACTGTGCACACGAAGGCCGGCTCCCTGGGCACAGCAGGGAGGGAGGGCACACCCCCATTCCCCACGGGGAGCACAAGGCACAGCGGGAACTGCCAGGACCAGCACTGCCGCAGAGGCTCGGGCGCCACCACCCACGAACACGGCTTTGAGGACAGGTACAAGGAAAAACGGAATCCGAGCCAACTGAGGGAACTGGGGGAAGAGACCAATGGAACAGGCCAGCCTGAGGAACCACCCCGACAACGAGAAGGCCTTTATTTCACGTCACGAGAAGATAATACATTCCTATTTCTTGAAATTTTATGCACAAGATTCTAACGCCCAATGCGCCAAAGCCAGATGAGAGTTTCTTAACAGTGAGAGAGACTTGGGCTGGGCTCCCGTGTGTGAGGCACTGGGTCAATCCTCAGCACCACATAAAACATAAATGAATGAACGAAGATGTTGTGTCCATCTATAACTAAAAAAAATTAGAAAAAAGTGAGAGAGACGTTATTAGCTGTTGGTGTATGCATGCGCGTGCAGAACAGACTGTCTACTGAGCACCTGGTTCCAAAGTGTGGGCAGATGCACCCAGTTCAGCCAGACCAAGGATGTCCTCAGCCACCCTTCCTTCCCTACCAAGACGTGACAGACTCGGGGACCTGCCCCAGCGACATACTCGGCACTCCCTGAACCCAGGTGTAGACCTGTGCCACCAGCTGGGCAGACGCATTGAGAAACGAGGTGCAGTCTGTAAGTATGATCTAATTGTAAAATACACCAGAGAACAGACTTTTCAATGACAGCACCATAAAATGAAGAAATGTCAAGTCTCAGGCTTCCTGTGACCTCCCAGCAGAGCGCAAGGCTGCACACCACCACACCTGGAGAGGGCACGGTGCCAGGCACACAGAGGGCTGCGGACAAGCGCAGGCACCGCCGCACTGCACTGCTGGTGACGGCAAAGCGGGAACTGAAGCAGGCCCGGGGACTGTGCTCGCCACCCACTGACCCCACATGCTTCTGAGCCATACCATCAGTTCTAGTTTATGAGGCTGAAGGGACCGGCCTCAGTGCACACGAGGCCCTCACTCGCAGCCCTTCCTCCGGCACCTGCTAGGCAGAGCTCTTTTTTTTTTTGGTACTGGGGATTGAACTCAGGGACACTCGACCACTGAGCCACATCCCCAGCCCTATTTTGTGTTTTATGTAGGGACAGGGTCTCACTGAGTTGCTTAGCACCTCGCCGTTGCTGAGGTTGGCTTTGAACTCGCGATTCTCCTGTCTCAGCCTCCCTAAGTGCTGGGATTACAGGCATGTACCACTGCGCCTGGCTAGGCAGAGCTCTTTAACAGAAAACAACTAAAAAGTTTCTTGATATCCTTTCATTTTTATTGTTTATCTCTTGGCAGAAATATTAAAACACAGAAAAATGGACCAAAAAGTTAAAGGACTCAACAAACACAAATCATCTGTTAAACATGAGAAATGGCTTTGTGCTGTGCTGAAGCTCTCTATGCACCTTTATTATTTTAAACTCTAAAACTGCAAAAAGTGGGTATTATTTTTATCTTATATATAAATTAAACATGGAGAATGTTTTAAGGAACAATGTAACACAAGATAATAGGTGGCTGTACCTGGAAAGGAGTGTGTGACCAGCTAGTGCAGCCACGCAGCAAAGACTGCACCAGCTCAGCGCAGGAGTGGAGACGCACTAAGTGCTCTTTCCTGAAAATAACAGACCTTGTTTTTTTGTTTGTTTTTGATACTGGGGATTGAACACAGGGGCTGAGCCACACCCTCAGCTCCCCACCCCTTTTTTTGGTACCGGAGATTGAACTCAGGGGCACTCGACCACTGAGCCACATCCCCAGCCCTATTTTTTGTTTTATGTAGAGACAGGGTCTCACTGAGTTGCTTAGCGCCTCGCCCTTGCTGAGGCTGGCTTTGAACTCGCAATCCTCCTGCGTCAGCCCCCCAAGCAGCTGGGATTACAGGCGTGCACCACTGTGCCCAGCTATAAGTGACTTAAAATCCATTGAAGTTACAAATATTCTGAAGACCTATACATACACAAAATTCTTTTAAAGATGCAGAACCAATCAGGAACTGCTTTCTTCTGGCTGCTAGGGAAGAGGAAAGGAGCCACGCCATCCATGTCCATCACCAGTACAGCTCATTTAACAAAGGGCTGGGATGACGACCATGGGCACTGCCACCCAGCGCCATGTATTTTCAGTAATCAGCATCTGGCACGTGCAAAAAAATATCAGTACTGGAAAAACCACAGCGCTGTTTACAGAACCCACTGTCAGCCTCATCCCCCTGGGTCTGCTGGGAGGGCCAGTCTGGCCCTTGAAGTTCATCACCTGTTCACTGTGTCAAATGTGATTTAAAGAACACCCTGCACCCTGTGCCCTCCACAAGGACAAAAAGCAGCACAAGGCAGAGCTGAAATGCTGAATCCACGAAGCACATCCACCCAGCGCAAGGCCGGGCACAACCTCATCAGTATTTCTTTACCTTGTTGTTAAAATCAAGGAAACTAAGTGGAAATTGAACGGCGCTTGCCCGTGCCGGGCCCGCAGAGCAATGCACTATATTTTAGCAAAGATTAAATAATGCACATTAGAAAGAAGGATTTTAAACCAAAAACTACCTAAAGCATTAGGGCCATTGCCTAAACACGGGTTTAATGCAGACAGAGAGATGTCCCCTTACCTCCTCTCCACTTCAGGGCTACAGGACACAGTGATACTGAATCAGGACGTGGGCACACGTTACATCGACCTTATTTAATATGTAGTACCACCTACTCCCTGCTTCACACCTCGCACAGGTAACACGTTCAGGAAGCCCACGTGAGTCAATTCAAAATATTACCCACATAACGGTTTTCAAAGTGCCTTTAAATGGTAACTGTCCCCTTCGAAATAATTAAGCTTTGTGCACAAACCTTACATGGTGTACAGAAGATAAAGCAGAGATGCTGTGCTGACAGTCAACCTCTTGGTGACCCTCCTGGGAATCCAACGAGCAGTTTGGAAACCACTGAAATCGTATGTACCACCTATGCTTCCCAGCAATCAATCTATAGCAACTACTTAAAGTCTAAGGTAAACAAGCCACACCCTGATTGGAGTGCTGGAACCTGAAGAGGACGCGCACTCACGTGAGCAGCTGAGTCTCAAGACACTCACGAGGAGTTAAAGGCACAGGGCAGGGTGGCACGTCACCACCCTGTTTGCTGCACGAGAACGTGAGAACTTTCTGCTTCAAGCTGCAGTCTGCAGACCGAGACCAGACCACCGCGCTGCTGCTGGTCATTCCTGCATCATGATTCACCCCCACTGTACATCAGGGTGACTTCAAGGGATTTTTGTGGAAAATCAACGTGTTAGTCATGGGCTTTGCAGAAACCAACTTCCGTACAGTCTTGGCAGCTGTTACCTAAGTGTCCCAGCAAGGATATTTTCTTTCAAAGATATTTTGAGCAAAAATTCATTTTACTTTTTAAAAGAGAGAAAACTGTAAAATATAAATGAAACACAAGTATGTAGTAGAAACTGCTTATCCTGAGTTGTAACTACTCATATCAAACTTCTCTTTAGGAAAAGGGAAAATGTATCCAGTACAATTGAAGCAACATACAATTTATTATTATTATTTTTAATGGTAACAGATTTTCAAATTGAGCTTTTAAAAAGTACATTTAACTACAAAAGTAAGATTAAATAGGTACTTATAAAATATATTTACCCTGAAATGGTCAATATAAAGTGTTGATGCCCATGTCAATAATACATTATACATTACACACATTAAAGGTCATTTTCTTTCCATTAATAGTGTAATAAAACCACAATATTTATTGCTTGTATCAAGTGCAGGTTAAAATCCAGATAGCTTTCAGAATCAAATCCTTGTGATAAAGGATTTCTCAATGTTGGTCAGGTGAAATATTATGTGACACTCGTGAATACAGGTGCAGAATGTATCGACTTTCAACAGGCACGAACGTCTTTATTCTAGACAGCCGTTTACGTTTGGGTTTCAGAGGCACCTGCAGTGGAGAGTCCTGAGATGCTGGGCTGGGGTTAAGTTTCACTGATCTGGCTGATGTCTATTCTACTGCACCATTTTTGGGGTAGGAGGCGTTTGCTGCTAACAGACAAACCCTTGTGATTAATGCAGCAACGTCAGTACTAGTGCAGAAGCTCGCTGGGCAAAATTGTTTATTTATAGGACATTTTGCTGAAAAAAGAGAGTCCAGCCAACCAAAGCGCCAACCAAAATGACTGACACAAACCCCATCTTAGTGAGAATAGGTTGCCAATATAACCACCTTTTTCTTTTTCGTTCAGTCTCATTTAGCCTCTGTTTCATCTGCTGCACCTTCTGAGCAGTGGTGGCTTTTCTGTCCTCTCGAATACGTTTCCGTAGAATACTGTAAATAGATTAAAAAAAAAAAAAAGAATCATCATCAAAGGAAGGTGATGCTTGGCAGAACTTAATCACTCTAGCACAAAGGACCCGGCACTGACGAAACCACACACATCCACATATTCTTCACGTCTTTCAATCACTGAAATGAACAGCAGGAAAGCCCCAGTACTCCAAATGGTCCAGAGAAACACCCTGATAATTCAGCAACCGTTTCTGGTACAGTTTTATATTAATGGTTACTTTTAATACGATCTGAAAATAAGCAAGGCTCTTTTTCAAACTGAACTGGTGCCCATCAGTTTTCCTTCCTTCTTTTTCTGGGTGAAGGGGTACTGAGGATTGAACTCAGGGGCACTCGACCTCTGAGCCACCTCCCCAGCCCTATTTTGTGTTTTATGTAGAGACAGGGTCTCACTGAGCTGCTTAGTGCCTTGCCATTGTTGAGGCTGGCTTTGAGCTCGCGATCCTCCTGTCTCAGCCTCCGAGCCGCTGAGATTACAGGCGTGCGCGTGCCCGGCTCTTTTTTTCTTAGCCATCCGGTCTGCATACCAGGAGTGGGAAACGAGGTGCTCTGGCACCTGGTCCTCTGGGCTAGCCTCTGGTATTTCGAGACCCTTGATCAACGCCGTCTGTTGAATTTTCCATGGAGACTCTACTCCATGGAAGTAGGCGAGAGGCCTACTTTTCAACTGGCCCTTACACATCTCTAGTCCTGTGCTCCTGGTCAGTACAGGATCACTGCTCAGTGTGAGCTTCCTGACTGACCACATGGTCAGACGCAGCACCACATGAAGAACGGCCAATGGCAAACGTCAGTGACCACTTCTTCCCTTTAAAAACGTCTCACAGAACTCATCTGCTCTTCTGGCTTATTATCTGTGATACGGCAAACGCCTAACCAGTTTCCCAGTCTTTCCAGTAATTTTTCTAAAGTACAGTTCTAAGCATGCAGCTTGATTAAAAACGCTGACTTCCTCTTCAATGCCTACTACATGAAGACATAACTTTTTTGAAAAAAAATATTTATTTTTAGTTGTAGGTGGACAGAATATCTTCATTTGATTTTTATGTGGTGCTGAGGATCGAACCCAGTGCCTCACGCGTGCTAGGCGAGCACGCTACCACTGAGCCATAACCCCAGCCCCAAGACATAACTTTTTTCTTGGCCAAAGATGTTTAACCTGAATCAAACCATGAGAAACAATGAGAAATCTAGACTATGAAACATTTTAAAAGACAACTGGTCAAGTGAGGGGAAACAGAAAGAGGGAGCAGTTCCAAATTAAAGGAGACATCTTTAAAAAGCACATCAATCAAATATAATCAAATGCACGATCCTTGATTAGATCTTGAATTACTTTTTAAAACAGCTATAGAAAATGTTCTAAAATTATGTTATGGTCATGGCCACATAACTCTCTAAATGTACTAAGATCCACTGAATTCTATTCTTTAAATAAGGGGAATGAAGGGAAGAGAGGGGAATGAATATAGGAAAGACAGTGGAATGAATCAGACGTCACTCCCAAGTTCATACATGAACACACGACCAGTGTAACTCCACATCACATCCAACCACGAGAGTGGGAAGCTATACTCTATGCATGTATAATGTCAAAATAAAATCTGTCATGTGTATCTCTAAAAAGAATAAAGAGGAAAAAACAAAACAAAAACCCAAAAAACAAAAAGGAATCTTATTTTATCATGTTACATTTCTTTAGTATGTTGGCACCTTCAGATATTGCTGATTGATGTGTTCATGGAAAACAGCAAAAACCAGCTTCCGCTACGCGTGAACCGTGCAAGCCTGATGCTGCACCACACCCCGCCCCGCTCTCCAAATTTGCTTCCTACTAAAACAGAAATCTTCCCTTTTTTCTGGTCCTCTCATTTCTATTCTGTTCTTCAATTCTTCCTCTTTTCATCCCTTGAAGCTCTTCTATATTTATGGTATTTAATTTATAGTAAATAATCGATAATTTGCTAATCTGGGTATTTGCTTTACCCTCATATTAGTAACTTGAAGACTATATTTTGCTTAACTCTAAGTCCTATAATGCTTCTGCACATCTTTTTCATTTTTACTTACTATGTAAACAGGTCTCCCTGGCTGTCTGAATTTCATCTCAATATTTACTATCATGACTTGCAAAAATTATTACTGAGAATATACTCTGAATTGAAAACTCACAGACAAAATGCACATCCCTGCTAGTAAAAATATTTGTGTTCAAATGCAGGAAATGTGTATATAAAAGATGTAATGAATCCATTAAGGGATACAATTACATAATTAGTGCTTTACATGTGACACGAGTGTAAAAGGGCTGCCCGAGGAGAGCCTAGGAGAGCACGTGGAGAGCCTCACGGCTGCACACGCCCTGGAGGCGCTCCACACCACCGCACACAGGAGAGGGTCCAAATGACCAGACTCTTCAAATACCCCAATTGTTTATTCTCATTTGCAGAGCACTGGCTTTCAAATTTAAGACTGCAGGACATAGTAAGAAGCCACCTTACCATCTCAATAGAGTAACCACACATTTGTGTCTATATAACTATTTATATGTGCGTATAGTTATATCCAATACATACATATATAAAAGTAGGTTAAAATACACTATTTGCGATACTCAGATAATGCCTTTTTTACTTTTTTATTTTCTTCTTTAAGAAATGCTTTTTAGGAGCTGGGCGTGGTGGTGCATGCCTGTAATCCCAGCACTTAGGGAGGCTGAGGCAGGAGAATTGCAAGTTCAAAGCCAGCCTCAGCAAAGACGAGGCGCTAAGCAACTCAGTGAGACCCTGTCTCTACATAAAACACAAAACAGGGCTGCGGATGTGATCAGTGGTCCAGAACCCTGAGTTCAATTCCCAGTACCAAAAAAAAAAAAAAGAAAAAAGAAAAAAAAATGCTTTTTAGGGCTGGAGCTATGGCTCAGTGGTAGAGCATTTGCCTCATATATGTGAGGCACTGAGTTCAGTCCTTAGCACCACATAAAGATATAAATAAAGATATCTAAAAAAAATAAAAAAAAAGAAATGCTTTTTATAATCAAATAAACCAATCGTATGAATACAGGACTGAACTTCCAATCTGAAAAGCACTGCTATAGAGGATATTCAATAAGAAATGGAGAGAAGACAGGATTATATTCTAGTCTTTTGAAAGCTCAGATTCATTTGACATGATTTTTATTTTATTAGGATCTCTAATACAAAGCTATCAGTACTAATATTTATTGGGTCTGAGCAATAAAACTTACTAGTCTCATCTATCTCAGAGGGAAGGAAAAAATACAGAAGAAAACAACATGAACAAGTATACAGATGTGCCCACAGCCCCTTAGAACGTATGTTTGGTAATAGCTCCATTACTCCTGAGGGAGTTTACTCATCTCTGTGCTGTGGGACTTGGACTAGAAGGTTAACTCACTGGACTGGGACTAAGGCTGGCTTGTGTCTTTAAAACCAAGACAACACTCCTAAATACAAAGGATCTCAATTTAGTCACCAAGCTCATTTTTCCTAATTCTGCACAAAGTACAGGAGGTGGGGTGGCAAATATGCTTGTGACAATCTTATAACTGAAAAAAATCACTGGAAAAGATAATAAATTTAAAACAGTATGACTTCCTGGGACTGGGGACACAGCTCAGCGGCAGAGTGCTTGCCTGACAAGTGAGGCCCCCAGGGCACAAACGCACTGCCACACACTCTCCCTGATTCAGAAGTGCTACAGTTAAGGTGGAAGCACACACTTGTACAGACAACTTTATGCTTTCACTTGTAGTCTAAAACTACTAACGCCACAAATAAGGAATAATATATCATAATAAACAATTCAAAAATAAACTATCCAAGCATAAAAAACCTATATGACTATATATTGAAATGTTAGTTCTTTGGGTTTTTTTTTTTTTGGGTACTGGAGATTGGACTTAGGGGTACTCGACCACTGAGCCACATCCCCAGCCCTATTTTGTGTTTTATGTAGAGACAGGGTCTCACTGAGTTGCTTAGCGCCTCGCCCTTGCTGAGGCTGGCTTTGAACTCGCAATTCTGTTTCAGCCTCCCTAAGTGCTGGGATTACAGGCTTGTGCCACGGTGCCCAGCTGAAATGTTGGTTTTTATAAAAAAATTTTTTTTTTAATTTTTCTAGTTGTAGATGGACACAATGTCTTTATTTTATTGCTTTTGTATGTGGTGCTGAGGATCGAACCCAGGGCCTCACACATGCGAGACAAGCGCTCCACCGCTGAGCTACAATCCCAGCCCCAGTTTTTATAAAATTTTTAAAAATATTTTTTAGGGCTGGGATTGTGGCTCAGTAGTAGAGCGCTTGCCTCGCATGTGGGAGGCACTGGGTTTGATCCTCAGCACCGCATATGAATAAATGAATAAATAAAGGTCAATCAACAACTAAAAAAATTTTAAAAGAATATTTTTTAGTTGTAGATGGATACCTTTATTTTATTTGTTTATTTTTATGTGGTGCTGAGGATCGAACCCAGTGCTTCACACACTGCGAGGCGAGTGCTCTACCACTGAGCCACACAAACCCAGCCCATTTTTTATAAAATTTAAGGCATGTAATTTTCTTTTGTGGTGCTGAGGACTGAGCCTAGGGCCGTGCACACGCTACAAAGAACATTCTACCACCGAGCTAAACTCCAGTCTCACATTAGGGAGAGAAGTGAAGCTATCATGTGTAGGTAACCTTGACTACTTCCAGTGGTACATTCCAAAATCCTGATCTAACAAAATGACTGTAACAAAAATTCTCAAAGTAAAAAATGTATTTCACAAAAAGAAGAGGAAAAAAGTCATTTGGAGACAGAAGAAGAAAAAGAGTTAATTTACTTTGCTAGATGGCTCCTACCAGTTGCCTACTGTGGGTTTGAGCCTTCGACACGTAATTTGTTAATGTTACATGTTCATATTAATGTAAAAACCAGAAAGTTTCAAAGGGCATTTTATGCAATTTTTTGGGAAAAAGACTTATCTTCCTTTAACAATGGAATCACGCTTAAGTATTTTAAGATTTTATTAAAGGCCTTTTGTTTTTTGTTGCTTGTTGTTTTTTGGGTACTGGGATTGAACCCAGAGCACTTAAGTACTGAGCCACATCCCCAGTACCTTTTTGCATTTTTTTTTTTTTTTTTTTGGTACCGGGGATTGAACTCACGGGGACTCGACCCCTGAGCCACATCCCCAGTCCTATTTTTTTTGTGTTTTATGTAGAGACAGGGTCTCACTGAGTTGCTTAGTGCCTCGCCATTGCTGAGGCTGGCTTTGAACTCGCGATTCTCCTGTCTCAGCCTCCCTAAGTGCTGGGATTACAGGCATGAGCCACCGCGCCCGGCTCCTTTTTGCATTTTTATTAGAGACAAGCCCTCCCTAAGTTGCTGATGCTGGCTTTGAACTTGCAATCCTCCTGCCTCAGCCTCCCAAACTGCTGGGACTACAGTTGTGCGCCACGGAGCCTGGTTACAGGCATATTGTTTTTTTTTTTTGGAACCGGGGATTGAACTCAGGGGCACTCGACCACTGAGCCACATCCCCAGCCCTATTTTGTGTTTTTTTTTAATGTAGAGACAGGGTCTCACTGAGTTGCTTAGCACCTCGCCATTGCTGAGGCTGGCTTTGAACTCGCAATTCTCCTGTCTCAGCCTCCCTAAGTGCTGGGATTACAGGCTTGAGTCACGGCGCCCGGCTGGCATATTGTTAATTGCATTCCAACTAATACTAAAAGTGACTGCAAACAGCAGTTATTAATACCATTTATTTTCTGTACCATACCATTCGTTTTACCACCTAATTACATTAACTTTTCTACTCACCTAGTATTGTTTCTTCAACTGGTTACTAAGTATTGGCTTTTTATAATGGGACTGAAAGCTCTCTGAGAATAATGACGTCGCCATACACTACCTAAAACCCCTTAGGTAACAAACGAACAGTGATACTCATTTAATAACTAAAGGGCTCGTACGACTCTGAACCTCGAGTTGACTGAAGCTCACCTGCCGCTGTTCTCCTCCACGGCACCCTGCAACTTGGAGGAGAGCCCTATGCACCGGTCACTGGTCGGTCTCTCTTCTTCTGGGCCTATTCTGCTCCCATTGTACTTTCCAGTCATTATTTTGTTTGGTGAATGGTCAAAAGCAGGAGATAAGTCTTCTTTAGAAAGTTCTTTCCACCGTTTCTATGTAGGGAAGAGAAATGAAAAACAAATGTGAACACTAAAAATGTAGTTTTCCTTAAATAAAAAGCCTTTACAGCCAGGTGCAGGGGCACATGCCTGTAATCCCAGCAGCTTGGGAGGCTGAGGCAGGAGGATCCCAAGTTCAAGGCCAGACTCTGAAACTCAGCAAGGCCCTAAGCAACTCAGTGAGATCCTGTCTCTAAATAAAATATAAAAAAGGCTGGGGAAGTGGCTCAGTGATTAAGTGCCCCTGGGTTCAATCCCCAGTACCAAAACAAACAAAAAAACAAACAAAAAAACAATTTTACAAATTGAAATTATCAACTTATGAAAACCCTGTGCCCTGTGATGATGACAGATGGCATTCTGCCAAATCACAGCTTTAATAATGCTTGTGTTAAGTTTAAACATTTCAGTCAATAAAAGTATTTAATACTTATTTTTTTGTGCATTAGTATGAAGTTGAATACAATTATCTTCATAAAACCTCATGAACTTTTATCTACTTGAGACAAACAACACAAGGATCTCACTAAAATATTAGTCACAGTAAGACAATTTTAACCAAAATTAGATATTGCTTGACTCTTCATCGTTTTTGATCCACAGGTGTTTAACAGTTGCACAGTGCCAAGATGACCTGTGAATGTGATCTGGCACCTTCTCACTCCTTGCCACTGTCCAGTCTAGGTGAGAAACAACAGTGAGAGTCCAAGCAGGTCCTTACGATGCCAAAGGACTTCAATCTGGTTGTCCTTACCAGGTACATGGGCTGCTCCAAATAGCTAGCCCACCGCTGGGCTAGGGAAACATCTCCTAGCACACCTGGACTTCATATTTGATGAGGAAAAGCAGGATTTGGCCCAAGACTAAGAGAACTTTCAGTTTCCTCCTCTATGAAAGAGGATGTGTCCTCACCTACCTTGGGAGACTACTGTGGTGATAAATGAGATGGTGTGTGAAGAGCCTAGTATTGCGCCCAACAAATGCTAAGTGTCCTGCGCCCTCTCTGACCCATTCCCTGGAATGAAGCCAGAGTGGAAGTGCAAGGCATGTTCGGCTCCTGGAGATGAAGCAGTGGCAGATTGTACAGGCCAAAGAAGGGATGACGTCAGATGACCTGAGATGACCTCAGCACTGGGACCACGGTCTCTGGACCCCCGCAGGGGCTGCCAACACACCAACACCTACCCACTGCCAGCAACAACACTGGCAGAAGCTGTCCCAAGTGGGAGCCAATGGTTTTCATTACAATTGACTTTGAGGGGCTTTGGGTTGTGGCTCAGCAGTAGAGTATTTGCCTAGTGCATGAGAGGCACTGGGTTCAATCCTCAGCACCACGTAAAAATAAAGAAAATAAAGGTATTGTGTCCAACTACAACTACTATACACACACACACACACATATAGACTTTGACACTGGCCCAGAACAACTTATATGGACAGGGAAAGCTCCCTTTGAGACCCTTTCATAGAAGCAAGGAATCTTGAAACTAAACACTATTTACTGCCTAATGAATGTAATGATTTTAACACTGCAATATACACTTGCCTGGAATTTGTGGAAAATTCATTCCCTGAAGTCATTTCTGTGTAAAACAACACTGTTAAAAGCAACTCTTCTATATTTTAGATTTTTAAAAAGTCCTGGAAAATCTATTCATACACTGGATGAACTAGTTTCTAATTTATCTTGCTTTTATCATATAACAGATGAAGGGGGGGGGCATTCCTTATGTCTACCTTTCCCAGAAACATCTATTCTACTCAGTTGTCTAACTCACAGATCTCTTCTGTCTTGCAGTGGTACATTTACAGAAGCCTTGGAGAATGGGACGCTCCATGATCTCCTGTGTCTGGAACGCACTGCACACTCTGGCACAACTGGCTGGAGGTGGAGAGTCCAAGTGGACAGGGGGATTCTGAGCTCCACTGGGCTCGACACGTCCAGAAGAATCCTGTGCCCACAGCTAAGGAACCACTAGACAGTGGCATGGAAGCGTGAGGTGCTTTCCCTTAGAGACTGACAGGCTCCTCTTCCCTAGTTCTAGATCTCTGGTTTTGCCCCAGCAGCATTTGTATGGTGCCAATGCAGGGGAGGCTGAGGGGAACAAGACACTCACCACACACTCGCTGTGCCCACACGGCTCCAAGCCTCCACCCCACGGCAATCTTAGGAGATAGGCACTGTCACCGCACCCTTGTACAGAGGACATGGGGGCAGCTGCGCTTGGGTAATTTGCCCTCAGTGAGGCAGCTAACCAACAGCAGGCCAGAATTTAACCCCGACAGTCTGGGTCAGTGACACTGTCACCCCTCACAATGGTCAGTGTCCATGGAAAGTCCACCAACTTCAGCCAAGGGATAGCTTTAAAAAGTACCCAATAAAAGGTTATGCTGTCTCTAGAATTAATGCTGGTCTATTTTTTTTTTAATTTTTTTTAGTTGTAGATGGACACAATGTCTTTATTTTATTGGTTTGTACGTGGTGCTGAGGATCAAACCCAGGGCCTCACGCATGCGAGGCAGGCGCTCTACCGCTGAGCTACAATCCCAGCCCAATGCTGGTCTATTTTTAAAGTTTCCATTTAAAAAAAATTTTTTTAGTTGTAGATGGACACAAATATTTTTATTTTATTTATTTTTATGTGGTGCCTCACGCATGTGCGGTGAGCGCTCTGCCACTGAGCCACAACCCCAGCCCCAAAGTTTCCATTCTTCACAAAGATCTAGTTACAGAAATTTGGCCAACACTCAAGTGTGTCAATAAATGAGACAACACCAAAAACCAAGCCTTAGTGGACAACTTCCCAGAATATGCAACAAATCCAGACGGTCAACAAGAGAGACCAACAGCAAAGGCGGGGCGAGGGGGGTTTAGTGTGAGTGAATTACAACTAACGCAAAGCTACGTCATTCTGCTGTGTACATGAGCAGCAAACCCACTCATGGTTGCCTTCCCGTGACACCTGAGCAGGCAGGCACTCCTGTGTCACTGCCTCTGCAGGTCACTGTTGACGGGCAAAGCCAAGAAATGGCACCTCACCTGGGCTCTCACACTGAGGCCTGCCTCAGGGTCCTCCTTCCAATTAGGGACTTGAGCCCCACTCCCAGCGTCACATGCTGTTTGTTGAGAGCAGTGCCCCCTACACTGCTCAAATCCCAACTCCAACCATTTCTCACTAAGGAAAGCACCTCAAAGAGTAAAGTGAAGCCATTAAACTTGAAACTCAACTGTGATTTGTTAGTTCACCGGTTTATTTAAGGAGTATCAAATTACTAGCTAGAGATGTTACACTTGGCCCTCCTGGATGCCCAACTAGACTATTTACTCTGGGAGGGTCACGGTCAGTGTCAGTGCTGGGAAACTCTAATGAACATGTGGTGATATGAGCAACTACCTGCGTGTTTACCTGACCTCTTACCAGGAGGCAACCAGAAACTGCATTCATCTAGGTAGGCCAAGGTCATTGGAAGTTTTTTGTAAATGAATACATGCTATATAATTATATGTGTATTTGATTTAAGATACAATCACTCTAGATAGGTAATATTAACACCTCTCCTTTGTCCCCACAGTTCCTAAATCACCGCGCATATATTCACATACACAGACACCATCACAGAAAAACTAACATGCAACTATATCCATTAATGAAAGTACCACTCACATCTTATAAACCTAAAGTAAGGAGGAAAAGACTGAAGGAGATGACAGATGCCAACTGTAGGAAAAAGGACCAGAGACAAAGCTTCATGGGTCAAGTGCTTTTGAACAAAAAGGTTCTCTGAAAAAGAAAACAGAAGCATATGTCATGCTCAATTAAAAACAAAATGGGCAGAAAGAGTGAAAGACAACAATTGAAACAATAAAGACAACAAATAGAAAACAGTAAGCCACGCGAGGTGGCACAAGCCTGTAATCCCAGCACTTAGGGAGGCTGAGGCAGGAGAATCGCGAGTTCAAAGCCAGCCTCAGCAATGGTGAGGCGCTAAGCAACTCAGTGAGACCCTGTCTCTACATAAAACACAACATAGGGCTGGGGATGTGGCTCAGTGGTCGAGTGCCCCTGAGTTCAATCCCCAGTACCAAAAACAAAAAAAAAAAAAAAGAAAACAGTAACAAACACCATAAATATTAACCCGACTTTATCAGTAATCACTGAATACTAATGGTCTAAATGTGCCCATGAAGATACACAGCAAGGTGCAGAGGTGCACGCCTGCGACCCCCGTGGCTCAGAAGGCCAGGGCAGGAGGATCTCAAGTTCAAAGCCAGCCTCAACAGCTTAGTGAGGCCTTAGGCTACTTGAGATCCTGCCTCTAAATAAAAAATGGAAAGGGCTGGGGATGCGGCTCAGTAATTAAGCACTCCTGGGTTCAATCCCAGGGACAAAAAAAGGACACACATAGATTAAAAGTGAGCTGATGGAGAAACACGTGACACGGCAACAGGGAAAGGGAAGCAGAAGCCATGATGGCCTCAGACACAGGGGCCGTCGACACAGGGCTCCACGTCAGCGCACCAAGTGCAAACTCTACCAGAAACGGGCGGATTCAGCAGGAAGAGAGCAGTAAGGAGACAGCCCAACCCAGAGCCACCACCAGCCAGGAACCACAGCAACACCACTCAGCAACAGCCACGCCTGCACCTTCACAAACGCATGTCTGCTCTCAGACCACAGTGGAATCGAACTAGAAAGCAGGCGAGTCCCCAAGGAAGTAGAGACTGAGCGGCATACTTCTAAATAACACATGGAGTAAAGACCAAATCTCAAGAGAGATTTTAAAAAATTTTGCCAACTAAATGAAAACAAAAATACATCAAAAACTGTAGAATGCAGCAAGAGCAGGGCTCAGAGGAAGGTTTTCAGAAAAGATCTTAAAGTCATTAATCTAAGTTTCCACCTTAGGAAACCAGGAAAAGAAATTAAATCCAGAGTAAGCAGAAGAAAAGAAAAAGCGAGAGAGTAGAAATCGATGAAATGGCAAACAGGGAAGTCAACGGGGGAAAAATAAAGAAAATCAAAAGCTGATTCTTTGAAAAGATCCATGAAATTAATGCACCGCTAACCTGGCTAGGAAAGGAGAGGACACAAATGACCAATATCAGAAATGCAAGAGTGGACATTTCTACAGATCCCAGACACAGAACAATAATACAGGAAGATTAACGACTCAATGCTCCCAAATTTTTTTTTCTTACTTTTTTTTTTTTTGGTGGTGCTGGGGATTGAACCCAGGGCCTTGAGCATGCAAGGCAAGCACTCTACCAACTGAACTATATCCCCAGCCCAATCCTCTCAAATTTGATAACCTAGACAAAATGATCAATTCTTTAGAAAGACACAATTTGCTAAAACTCATACAAGTAGTAGACAATGTGAATATGCCTGTATCTATATTTAAAAATTGAATCAATAATTAAAAACCTTCCAAACAGAAAGCACCAGTTCACTGAATTCTACCAAATATTTAAGAAAGACATGCCCACTGATTCTCTACAGTCTCTTTCAGAAGATGGACACAGAGCGGGGCCAGCATCACCCTGATATCAAAACCACTGGAAACACAGTTTCTGCATGATACACAGGTTCAAGGAGTGCCTCCCACACAGCACCATATCCATGCTGAACAGAAGCTTCCTTTATTCTTCCTACAAATACTAGTTTTTTGCTCTCAAATAATCAAAGAAGAGAGAGATGTAGAGATATCCCAAAATTGGTATCACATCTTTCTATGTCAAACAAGATACTTTGTGGCAGGGCTGGGGTTGTGGGTCAGTGGTAGAGCACTTGCCTTACATGTGTGAGGCACTGGGTTCTATTCTTAGCATCACATATAAATAAATAAAATAAAGATCCATTGACAACTAAAAACAATTTTAAAAAAAGATACTTTGTGGCTATGGTTAGTTGTATATGGTTTTGGGGTCTTATTTTTAACAAAGTAACTTGAGATCTTCATAATATGTATTGAATTTTTAAAAAATATTTTTTATAGTTGTTGATAGGCCTTTATTTTATTCATATGCAGTGCTGAGAATCGAACCCAGAGCCTCACACATGCTAGGCGAGTGCTCTACCACTGAGCCCCAGCCCCAGCCCCTGTATTAAAGTTTTATGATTCAGGATTTCAAGGAATTTTCCTTCCCTTAGATTTCTGTTCTAAACTAAGGTTTAAGCACAACACTCTCCAGTGAAATACAGCATGTGCCACACACACAACACCACGTCTGTTGGTGCCTGCACCCTGGAATTCCTGGCCTCACAAACAATAGGGAATAAGTGTCTTGTGTTCACTAAGGCATTTTGCCACTGCAGCAGGAATGGACCAGACACGGCATGTGTCCAGATGGTGACAGACTCGAGGTGGGCGAGATGATGAAGACTTCAGCTTTGTATGTCACATGCTTCCACACTCTGGATTCCTTTACAGCCAACGTGTAACATCAGCAGAGCCTGGCTACGACCACTTCTGAAGCAAACGACTCCTTGAATAGGTGAGAGATGTTGTCTATTCTGAACTCCTATAAGATACAGAGGCACTTCCCATGTCCTACTTGGAACAAGGGCAGAGAACACCTGAAAACTGAGTCTAATGATCACATACCAGATAAACTGATATAGAAAAAATTCTTCGCAGCTGCAAACTGCACTGTGAAAACAAAGATAACACAAAACATGTCTAAAACTCACAAATATATAGTGAAAAAGATCCTCAGAGTAAATACACACACACACACACTAAAACTAAACAAACAAAACTTAAAAAAATTGGAAAAGTAGAACAAAGGATACTATACAAAGGACAGCACATTTTCCCTGCAGTCACTTATCCAATTACAACTAGGAGATACACAAGGAAAGGCAGCAGCAAGCCACAAAGTGTGGAAAAAGCTTGATCTAACTCTTTTTCAAACTTCACGTTTAAGCTGATTAAAGCTTACTAAGGAAGGACAGGAAATTTTCCTAATCTTAAACATTTAAGGCAATTTTTACTCTATCTAAATCATTGTTCACAGCCAAAGTGATCCCAACAAACCTTATGCCCCCAAAACCCAATTTCTGAAGCAGGATCAAGTTTTGGGTTAATTTTCTGCATACTGAATATTCTTGCACTAACCTAATGTTTCTCCATTAAATTTTTTCTTTAATGCTATTTAATGACCTAAAAAAAATTCTAAATAAAACTTCAAAAATGTTGATGCACATGCACATACAATATATCAAAAAGAAATCCACTACTCTGTGTAAGTACTGTGTGCCAATAACAATTATTGATAAATGTCTGACTTGAAATGTGAAGATAATGCTCATTACAACAAAAAAGTTAGCTACATAGGAAAGACAGTAGAATGAATCAGACAAGCTTCTTCTCAGCAAGAGAAACAATCAATGAGGTGAAGAGAGAACCTTCATCTTGGGAGCAAATTTTTGCCACATTTACATCAGATAGAGCACTAATCTCCAGGATATATAAAGAACTCAAAAAACTTGACACCAAAAAAAGAACCCAATCAATAAATGGGCTAAGGAGCTGAACAGACACTTCTCAGAAGAAGATATACAATCGATAAACAAATATATGAAAAAATGTTCAACATCTCTAGCCATTAGAAAAATGCAAATCAAAACTACTCTAAGATTTCATCTCATGCCAGTCAGAATGGCAGTTATCAAGAATACAAACAACAGTAAGTGTTGGCAAGGATGTATGGGAAAAGGCACACTCATACATTGCTGGTGGGACTGCAAATGGGTACAACCAGTCTGGAAAGCAGTATGGAGATTCCTTAGAAAACTTGGAATGGAACCACCATTTGACTATCCCACTCCTGGGTCTATACCCAGAAGACTTGAAAACAGCACACTACAGTGACGCAGCCACTTCAACGTTTATAGCAGCTCAACTGACAATAGCTAAACTGTGGAACCAACCTAGATGCCCTTTAGTAGATGAATGGACAAATAAACTGTGGTATATATACACAACTGAATATTACTCAGCATTAAAACAGAATAAAATTATGGTATTTGCAAGTAAATGGATGGAGTTGGAGAATATCATGCTAAGCGAAGTAAGCCAATCCCAAAAAACCAAATGTCAAATGTTGTCTCTGATAAGTGGGATGCTGATCCATAATGTGGGAGAGGACATGGGAAGAATGGAGGAACTTGAGGGTGGGCATAGGGGCGGTAAAGATGGTGGAATGAGTTGGACACCACAGCCCTAGCTTCACGTATGACTGCATATGATGTGATTCTACATCACGTACAACCAGAAAAATGAAAAGTTGTGCTCCATATGTGTACAATGAATCAAAATGCATTCTGCTATCATGTGTAGCTAAGTAGAATAAATAATTAAAAAAAAAACAACAGGAAAAATAAATAAATAAATGGGATAAGGAGCTGAACAGACACTTCTCAGAAGATATACAATCAATCAACAAATATATGAAAAAATGTTCAATTTTCCTACGTTCTTATATGAATACACAACCAACGTAACTCCACATCATGTACAACAACAAAAATGGGAAGTTATACTCCATGTATGTATGACAAAATGCATTCTAGTGTCATGCATAACTAAAAAAATAAAAATTAAAAAAAACTACTAATAAATTAATAGTTTAAGAATATTTTACTGTCTTTGAAACCTGCACAATACTCAATTCCTTCCATTTAGTCCATTAGGACACTGATAGTTTAAGTTATAAAGAAGCTTGTTTGAAATATTTCTGAATTAGCTATTAATCACATAAACTAAAGACCTACAAACATATTCGTATATGAGAAATATAATAAAAGGAGAGCCTAGTCACTTATGTATCTTCTGACTTAAGGCACACATTGTGAATCCCTAATCCAAAATGCTTGGGACTAGAAGTATTTCAGAATTCAGAGTTTTGGAACTGGGGAGCATTTGATAAGCTTTCCTGGTTATCATCCCTTATGTGAAAATGTGAAATGCTCCAAATCCAAATTTCAGAGGAATGGAGATGTCCCCAAAGTTCTAGATGTTCGGATTTCAGATACTCATCCTGTATCCACTTATGTAATTAGACCAGACGGGAAACAGGAGTCTTTTGTTCCTTCTGTTTCCTAATTTACATTGTGCCTCAGTTCATAACAGAGTCGATCTTCAGTCTTTGAATTTACCCTCTGTAAATGTGCAATAAAAATATAGTCATGCCACTAACCAGAAAAAATGTAAGACTGTATTAGTACTTTACTGTGTCTGCAACAAGCACTCAAGTCGTTCACTGTCATAAAGTCAAGTATCCTACACTTCCACAGTGTTTTTTAAAATAATTTTTTAGGTGGTGATAGACCTTTTATTTATTTATATGTGGTGCTGAGTATCAAATCCAGTGCCTCACACATGCTAGGCAAGTGCTCCGCCACTGAGCCACAACCCTAGTCCCTCCACAAGTTTTTAATGGGGCAAAGTACTTACGTTTTCTGGTTTATTTCAATGACTAAATGCTTAAATCCCTCTTACGTGAAAAAGCTCAATTTCTTTAATGAAATCTTGTTTCCACTAGGCCTTTTTACTAACACATAGGACTTAATCTAAAGCTGAATATCCATGAGGAAGTAAGCTTAAAGTCTGTAATTTTAAGGCAGCCAGCTGGATTTAGCCTATTAACTCCCACATACTTTTTAGAAGGGACAAGGTAAGGGCTCAGGTGGAACGGTTACTGGGTAATAACTGTATTTAACAAGTGGGTATTATTCTTTCCCAAGAGAAGTTTACCTGTATGTTTGAATCTCCCTTTATACACTTTGCTCCTTCTATTATGGCCATGTAAGAGAATCTGAGTTGATCTGGGGTCTGAATAAGTCCCATTCGATATTTTCTCATATTCAGTAACACTTGTTTAATGTTAATATCATCTCCTTTTTCCATCTGCAAGAAAGGTAAAAAGTCAGTCAAGCCTTCTTTTGTTACAGTACAGGAAACAGAAGCAGCACGAGGTCACTGCTCCACTGTGCTGTGCGTTTGCTCCTGCCATGGTCTGGACGTGAGGTGTCCTCCCAAGCTCCTGCTGACTCTGGAGTGTTCAGAGGGAACCGGGCTACGGCGGGCTACGGCGGCGGGCTACAGCGGCGGGCTACAGCGTCATCAGTCTATCCTCATTTAAATGCACTACCTGGGCGGTAACTGTAGGCAGGTGGGGCACGAAAAAGGTGGATCACTAGGGGCGTGTCCTGCAGGGGTTGTCTCTGCCCTGTGGCCCCTGCCCTGGCCCCTCTGCTTCCTGCTGCCAGGAGTGTGCAGCTTTCCTTTGCCCTCTTCCCCCACGTTCTGCTTCACCTCTGGCCCAAAGCAAGGGAGCTGCAGACAAGAGACTGAGGCCTCTACAACCATGAGCTCCAAATATACCTTTTCTCCTCGAAGCTGTTCTTATCAAGAGTTTTGGTCACAGCCAGGTTCTGTGTGGCTGCATCCTCCTCAGAGCAAGGCCAGTTCAGCGCTCCACCCTGACCCACCACCCCTCTCACGCTCCATATGCTGAAGCACTGGATGGCGAACTTTTGATTCTTTAGCTGATTGACGATTTCAAAACAATCCTACCAATCTCATTTTGGCCAATAATCCGTCAAAGGAAAAATATACCACAGACTGGAAAGCCGTTAAAGTCAGAATATTTAAGCCAACAAGTAATTTGGAACTTGTGATTCCACTTACCTTACTCTGGATAATAGTGACTGGCTATATACAGTAAAGCCAAAATCAGCTTAGCACATGAAATTTAAAACACAGCAACTGGTAACTAAAAAAGAGGTGCAACAGTTCAGCCCTTTAATATTAAAGAATAATAATTCCTTTTTTTTGTTTTGAGACAGGGTGTTGCTAAGTTGCCCAGGCTGGCCTTGAACTTAGTCCTCCTGCCTCAGACTCCCTGATATTGCGGGGTTAAGCCAAGGCACCTGGCTGAAGAAACGCGTTGTGGTCAGCTGTGGCCAACGCGAGGGCAAGCCCACTGTGGTGCCATCCTTCACAGAGGTCTGCTGATGGCCGGGGCTGCCCTTCTGGCTTCTCCCTCTCTAGACTCTAAAAATGGTGGGCAAGTCAGAGAGAGCCTGATCCACAAAACCACTGCTGAGCCACCACACCACCCGTAAACCACTGGTTTGGTTTTAGAAAGACCCCCTAGCTGAAAAAGAAAAAAATGGTTGTCAAGGAAGAGGCAAAAACAGAAAATCTAGTTTTAATATTTATCATTAACAGAAACCAAAATGTTTATACACAGTGAAGTTTGCTGTAATGTAACAATCCAATGTTTGATGAATGTAATAATCCAGTAGATAGGTTAAAACTGAACTGTAATTTCTAGTTTTCATTAGATGAAGATTCAAAATGCTCCACCAAGAATATTACCCCATTGACCAAGATCCTCATTAAGTATGTGTGTTTAGGGCTGGGAACGTAGCTCAGTGGTAGAGTGCTTGCCTCGCAAGCCTGAGGCCCTGGGTTCAATCCTCAGCACCACATAAAAAGAAATATAAAGATATTGTGTCCATCTACAATTAAAAAAAAATATTTAAAAAAAAAAAGTTTGTGTGTTTCCCAGGAGTCTGCCATGCTAATTCATGTGAGCGTCCACTTGTGTTAGCCATCGTAGGAGAAAGCCTGAGAACGTTGTGACCAGGGCAAGGAAGCACAGCTACACTTTACAGGGACAGCTAAGAGACCAATAAAGTAAAGTGAGACAGCACAGGGCTGTACACTCCAGGAACACCAGTCAGTCTACTCAACTGCCCACATGCTGATCATCTTAAAACAAGCTCAGGGAAGTGTGAATTACACTACAGGGAACACGGAAAGAGACGACACAGGAATCAAGGCAGAAGGCGCTGCTGGTGGGGCTGACTGTATAATAAAAGGAGGGACAAAGAGACAGCAATAGGAGGGGAGTCAGAGGAAAACCAGAAGCCCCCACAACCAAAATGAAGAAAAAACTGAAGGTCCTACAAAGCCAGAAAGGACCTGAATCCAGGCAGAGGCTGGAAATGGCGAGCAGGACGTGGGCATGCACATAGGAAGGCAGGGAGGAGCAGCAGCGCCAGGCTGACACTTGTGGGTGCTCGGAAAGCACCGCGGGCACACTCAGCCCCACAGGAGCCCTGTGAGTGAGCAGTCACCAGGCCCAGTTAAGGAAGAACAGCCTGTACAAGCACGGGGAAGTTCAATACTAAGAGCAAGTTTTACTGGAAGGGGCTACTATTTCTGTAGTGTGAAGCTACCAGAGAAAAGCTTTTCCTTGGGGAGCTCTGGAGTCACCTTGACTCAAGTCCACCAGGCATCAAGGAGAGGCAGTTCACAGAGTAGAAATGACAGTTGTAGGTTTTGCCTAAAGAAAGAGAAATTTAACCTTCTGAAACCAAGCTTTGGGATATGACATCAGAGCTTACTCTTGCCAGTAAAGGGGAAAAAAGATGACTGAAATGAGACCACAAGTGACACTTACCAGGACAAGACAGGTGTCCACCAGAGAGAAGGTCCCAGAGCGCCCGATGCCTGCACTACAGTGGATAACTGCAGGCCCATGGTCAGGGTTCAAGGAGCCCGACTCTCTCACTTTAAATAAAAAATTGAGAAACGAAGCTGGTGACTCAGGGACTCCAAAGTCTGGCCAGGTAGTATAATGAAAGTGAGAGATTGTCCTGGTCTCACCACTCTAGAAAGTAAAATTGAGCAAGAGAAAGTTAGTGATCATTGTGGGCTTTAAAAAAAATGATGTCAGAAAGATCATGTGTTTTACTCAATGCTTTTAACTCCATGGGCTGTTTATACCACCATTTTCCCATTTGGGTTTTGATAAGCACATATGCAAATCAGGGAAGATTTTTTTTTTTTAAACAGAGATTTGGACTATATTAATAGTTAACACATAAAACACATCATTTTGGAGGCTTGTTTTTTTCATTTTTTGTTTTGGTACTAGGGATTAAACTCCGGGGTACTCGACCACTGAGCCACAACCCCAGCCCTATTTTGTGTTTTATGTAGAGACAGGGTCTCACTGAGTTGCTTAGCACCTTGCCGTTGCTGAGGCTGGCTTTGAACTCGCAATCCTCCTGTCTCAGCCTCCCAAAGTGCTGGGATTATAGGAGTGCGCCACTGCGCCTGGCTTGCAGGCTTGTTCTAAGCTAATTACTTATTACTCAATTCACACAAAATCACACCAAAACCCATTTTCCAGGTGAAAAAACTGACACAAAAATTAATTTGCCCAAGACCACAACTAGCAGGCAACGAGCCCAGGACTTGGAGCAGCAGCCAGTACTCGGGTTCCTTACAATTGACTTGTGCCATACACTCTACCAGTATTTTCTTTAATTTATGTATCACAATAAGCACATTCTTTTTTTCTCCTTAAAAAAAATTTTCTCATAATTTTCACCTTCATTTTTAAGTTTATTTTGTAAATATAATCTCCCTCTTAATATGATTTATCTTTTAAAATCTACTCCACATGTATAGAAAAGCAATTCAAGAATTAATTTAGAGGAATAATCTTTTACATTTTTAATTGAAATAGCTCCTCTAATTGTTGTCTTTCCCCAGTGTAATAAATTCCAGTCCTAAAGCTGTTTATATGCCCTTGCTGATGTGCTAAAATGGTTCACCAATATGCTGAAGGCTTCCTGTCTCTGAAGCCTGCCTGGCACTCACTATCGCTTCCTGGATATTCCTGATGAGCTTTATTGTGACTAACTCATTATGAAGATGTTCCTTAGCATTCTGCCAACTGTCTTTTGCCCCAGGAAGCACTGCTAGCTTACAGTCTTCATTTCTGTAAATGAAGCAGAGATTTTCTAATGTCTGCACAATTTTCTAGTTTTATTGCAGGACATTTTTGGAAGGAGAAGGCATAGAAACATTTAAAAATCTTGATATATTTAATAATTAACAGGCAAACATCATTATTATAACATCCTGTTCCCAGTAACAATTTTCAAAATTAGAAGCTAGCTTTCACATTTTAATAACTTTGCAGGCAGATAAAATACTGATAAAATACAATGCAGAAATTTTTTGAAAATTAACTATATTATGTTTAGTCAATTTATTTTTAACATGGTTTTCATAATTCCAAATACACTGTGATCCACAGGGTGTTGATACACTGAAGGTATTAGAACATTTCTGTTACTAATTAAAATGATTTCTAGATTTCAAAACATTTCCTGGTTGTGCATGTGCGCGTGTGTGCTGGGATTGAAGCCAGGGCTTGCTTGCTGTATGCTAAGTGGGTGTTCTATCACTGAGAAAACATTTCCGAAAATCATTTCCTTAATTTTTAAAAAATATTTTAGTTGTTTATGGACCTTGATTTTATTCACTTATTTATATGCGGTGCTGAGAATTGAACCCAGTGCCTCACACATGCCAGGCAAGTGCTCTACCACTGAGCCACAATCCTAGCCCTTAAATTTTCTTTTTAAAAGACAGGTTCTCAGCCGGGCACAGTGGCGCAAGCCTGTAATCCCAGCACTTAGGGAGGCTGATACAGGAGAATCGCAAGTTCAATGCCAGCCTCAGCAATGGCGAGGCCCTAAGCAACTCAGTGAGACCCTGTCTCTACATAAAACACAAAATAGGGCTGAGGATGTGGCTCAGTGGTCGAGTACCCCTGAGTTCAATCCCTAGTACCAAAAAAAAAAAAAAAAAAAGACAGGTTCTCACCATGTTGCCCAGGCTAGCCTCAAACTTACCATCCATCCACTTGCCTCAGCATCTAAGTAGCTGGGATTAAAGGTGACTGTCACCACACCTACCCAGCACTCCTTTTAATTCTAAAATAAGTAGTTGGCTTTGGTGATGCACACTTATAATCCCAGCCAGTGGGGGCACTGAAGCAGGAGGATCCAAGTTCAAGACCAGCCTGATGGTCTAGCACCCCGGGTTCAATCCCCAGCACCAAAAAGGAATGAATGAATGAATAAAAACTACCTAAATTAAGTATGCTAAGTGAAAGAAGCCAGATTCTAAAGCCTCCATTTATACGACATTCTGGAAAAGGTGAACTTACAGGAACAGAAACGAAATCTGCGGCTGCCAGGGGCAGGAGGTGGGGGATGGGAACGACTACACGCAGGCAGCACAGAGTCTGGGAGGCAACGGAATTCACCCGTGTGCTCACTATGGATTCAGACAACTGAACACACTCTGAAAAACCATACAACCACACACCAGAAGAGTCAATCCTACTGTACGTAAACAGTGAACAGGGAAAAAAAATTCTATACATTCTAAATCATGAAGGCTAACTGCAGCTTCTTCTACAAAAACTGTAAGTTTATACTTAATAGGGCAACACCCACACAGGAACCGGCCAAAGAGGTTGACTCTTGATTAGCCCAGGGACACAGTTAACTGTCATGTTTTCCTTTAAATGGGGTGTAAGATTCCAGCGGGTGTTTCTGATCCCATTTTTTTCTGACAACTTCCCTACTATGGCCACCAGCCACTATGCAGAGCTACCACGTACTTCAGGCCTGGCCCTGGTCCACAAGAGCCCAAACCAGGTCTAGTGTGGACCAGCCCAAGTTCCCAGGATTACACTCATGTGTAAGTGTGTGGCTGTGTTCCCCAAGGAACGGTCCAATGCTCCCATCCTGTTTATGCCCAACTAATCCATCCCTTCCTGGCTCTAAACGCATCATGGTTACCCCATGATCCTGAGCAAATGATGGCTTTTTTTTTTTTAAACTTAATTTTGGCTCAAGGCTTGTGATCTCTCTTTTTTCAAATTTAGGTCATGCTGTCTGGGACAATCAAAGCCAGTTCCCAGAAACCTCAACTATTTGTATAATATGGTCTTCCTTGCTAAGAGATTTTTGAAAGCCAGCGCTTTTCATGCCTTACAAAACCAGACTGAAGGACATTTTTAGGAGGTTAATTTTGATTAATTTACCCTTACTGAAACAAGATTCAAAAAATCCAGCTCAGAAAATGATAGAATTTCAGAGTCAACCAGGACCACAGGGGAGACAAAGACTTGCGTGCTCACTACTCTGGTATGGAAACGTTCATTTGTATGATCAGCCCACTTTCCCTCTTTTTCATGCTGGGGGAAAAAATATGAGAGGAGAAAAAAAAGAAGTTGCCCAAGGATAGAGAACTAAAAATAAATCCATCTTTACTCTAAAAAAGCTCTATAACTTGGATTTCACAAATCTGAAGAAGTCCTCACGTCAAACCATGGAAGCACCCTGGTCCCTCCTGGTCACCACGGCATGCCAGCTCTCCTCTCTGACCCTGCAGTCTCCCACTTCCTGTGGCTCCAGCTCACTCCCCCAACATGCCCAGGCTGCATCCACAGTTACAAGTACGTGGCTGCCAAGTTTTCTCTGAAAACAGTATTATGTATCTATACCCTCCAACCAAAAAAATGCCAGTGGCTTGCTGCTCTTTTAAATGCAAAATTCCATTTACACTTGTGGGTGTCAAACTTGCTATATATGGAGACCAAGAAGTTGGGTAGGCATAAGACAAAGGGGAGCTGTTGGCCTACAGCAATTTAAGTGTACTTTCCAAAGTCATTCATATAATAGCTAATATCTACTATAAATACGGAAGATTATAAATTTTTAAGTGTTATAAATAATATACAGCTCCATGGCCCCAGCCCAATTATTTTCATACTTTATGTGCAGATTAAAGGCATCAATATTGTTTCTAAAAGATTCTCATTAAGGCCTAGTTCTGTGATCTATAAATGGAGTTCATGATGGAGCACTTACCTCACAAGGCTGCTGCGAAGAATAAATGAAATGATGAATGTAAAGTTCACCTGCACGCGGTAAATGCTAAACAGATACCGGCTACTTCTAAAACAATCATACTAACTGCCTTTGTTGTAATCCATAAACAGCTCCAATCAATTGTGAAATCTGCTAAACTCTAAACCTCCTCACTGAACAATTCTTCTACAACTAAAAACTGACCAAGTTTGCCAACCCTCTTCCCTAACCAGACGTCAAATATGTATCCTCACTGTCACTGCCTTACTTCAGGCCCTTATCTACTTTTGCCAGGATCATATTATCAGTGATCAATACTGACTGTAACTCATTGAGAAAGATGGACAGAACTCGCCAGATCAAGAGTGGCAGCAGACGCAGGCACAGGGAAAAGCAATGTGCAGAAGCAGAGGCCCCTGGGAACTAACCTCTTTGTGATATCTAAGTCTGTTAGAAGGAGCAGCTGGTACTTGAAGGAAGAAGGAACAGGAGGTGAGGACCAAGCTGGGCGGGTCATGGACTTCTGTACTAGATGTGAACTTTCCTCGGGAACTGATGGGAACCCGGGAAGAATTTTCAGAGCAGAGGAGTCAAGTGCAGCAGGACGTGGAGCCACCTCAGCCTGCGCACCTCCCTCTGGACGTTCAGGTGTGCAAGGTACTTGGTATGGTGACAGTACAAAGGAAGCACATACGGACTCTACCCACGGGTTGGGGTGGCAGAAACCTTCTTAGGGAGTCAGAAAACATATATACACAAGTACTAGAGAAGCCAGTAAAATTCAAACCACAGAAAGAAGTGTGAGACTCACAGCTGTTAGGAAGGAATGTGTCAGTTACCTCAGGAAAGACCTAAGGAAAGACCTTATGGAGGTGCTGAAGGACGCGCAGGGTACACAGACCCAGAAGACAGGAGGAGATTCTAGGTGGGAGCAACTGCTTCAACTATTTTGAATCAGATCCCAGTTGAGCATCATAATAATTAGACACTCATCCTGTTCTGAGTAAATCTACAGGGACAGGGAAACAGAAAGTCAGCATTATAATGGTATTCCTGGAACCTGAGAACATAATAGCTGGCCAACATCTTGACGGAAAACAGTGCAGGGCAACTAAAAAGAAAGATCTGAATGACAAATAAGTACTCCACGTGACCTGATATTTTAAAAGCTCCTCAAAACTATATACAAAGCTTAAGTCCAGGGGTCCTCTGAGAGCACGGACGGAATCTCTTCTTTCAGGGGCAAAAATTGGGACTCTCAGCTGTAAGAAAGCCCTAGAACAGGGCTCCTGGTAAGCGGCCTGGCTGCTGCGTTAGACTGGAGGTCCTCAGCTCGGGCCCTGGACCTGTGTCAGTCCCACCGCTGTGGAAGCAGGCCACCTCCACAGCGCAGCAGCAGAGGGAGGTGTGCAGGCTGGGGTGGCTCCATGCCCTGCTGCGCCATCACTTCCCACTGCCCACAGCTCTTCTCAAAGGCCCCAAGCCCCTGCCACACTCCCCAGCCCAGGACAAAGGAAACAAACAGCAAAAGCTAATAACCGGAACACCCCTGTGTCTTACCATAGCCAAGACATTTAGAACAACACTATGAGGCCGAGACACTGGTTTAATTCCTAAAACCACTATAATGAAGCCCAAACTTTTGAGCAAGACAAGTCTTACACTGATATTTTCTAATTGTAGTAGATGTACTGTATAATAAGACGTCACATCTTCAGACAAAAGCTTTACACTGAATCCTGTTTCTTTAAACAACATGTCTCGGGTGGATATTTAGAGCAACACTATGAGGCAGACCTATTACCATCCTTCCTTTATAGATAATGAAACTGAGGAACAGAACTAATTAATGTGACCCAAGTCACTGAGCCAGGAGCGGCACAGCCAGCCTCTAAACGTAGGCAACCTGGTTCTATAGTCTCTCTCCTTAGCCAAACACAGCTCTGCTCTCATAGTGAAATGCTGCTCTACCCATCTCCCATTCTGAGTTCCTAATAAAAACTGTAAAGAAAGACAAATGGCTGCTATTTGGTTATGGTGGAGTCTAAATCCAGGCCGGTTAAGAAGCCAGCACCTCTCATCACGCCACACAGGTGCCAGTGACTAAAACACAGAGGTTGCCAACTCGCACCGTGGCCTCCACTTCAGAAACATGCTTGGGAACCAAGAAGCTTCCTTCACAAGAATTAGCATCTTTCCAAAAAGACTTATTCCCTTGTCTGAAGTTGGGAGACTTGTGTTGGAGTTTGGTCTGTCACTTATTAGATAGGTAATCTATCTATGGGAAAAAAGGTATTGAAAAATATGAAATGAGCATAATAAGAACATCCACCCCACTCAGGTAAAGTGCTCACATAACACTAGGAAATCCCTTCTCTGCACCCTGCCGTTCGCAGCAGCCGTGCAGCGCTGCCCCACGGGCTGGGCTCACCTCTAGGAGCTCCTCACAGCCCTAGACGGGAGCCAACTCCTTGTCTACCTCACAGATGAGGGCAGGCTGAGGAGGCAAAACAGCAAGTCTAGGGCTCACCTCTGCTCAGAAGCAGAGCTGGGCCTGGAATCCCCGTTTGCCTGATTCTCAAGCTCTCTCTTACTCTAACACCACAGACTGAACCCAGGGCCTTAAACGTGGTAGGCAGGCATTCTACTGCTGAGCTACACCTCCGGCTCCCAAAGGTTTTTTTTTTTTTAAATATTGTTTTAGTTGTTGATGGACCTTTATGTTATTTATTTATATGTGGTGCTGAGAATCGAACCCAGTGACTCACACATGCTAGACAAGCGCTCTACCACTGAGCTACAGCTACAGGCCCCTAAAATATTTTAAATAATTTTCAATTCTCAAATATTAACCTGAACCTTGAAATTCTTAGTTTTAAGGTGCCTCGAGAGTCCTCAGAGTTACTACATACAAGAACACAATCTAAAACCAAGTGGGTGCCTCAAACTCCAAATCTAATAAGAAAGAATAATTTTTCTTTTTTTTGGTACTAGCGAATGAATCCAAGGGCACTTGACCACTGAGCCACATCCCCAGATCTTTTGTATTTTTTATTTTGAGACAGGATCTCTTTAAATTGCTTAGGGCCGGGGCTGGGATTATGGCGCAGTGGTAGCATGCTCGCCTAGCACTCATAAGGCACTGGGTTCGATCCTCAGCACCACATAAAAATAAAATAAAGATATTCTGTCAGCTACAACTAAAAAAAAAATAAAACATTTAAAAAATAAAAATAAAAATAAAAAATAAAAAAAAAATAAATTGCTTAGGGCCTTGCTATGTTGCTGAGGCTGGCTTTGAACTTGCAATCCTCCTAAATCAGACTCCTGAGCCGCTGGGATTACAGGCATGGGCCACTGTGCCTGGCTCGTTTCCCCCAACAGCTAGAATAATTCTTAAAACCACTATAATAAAGCCCAAACTTTTGAGCAAGAAAAGTCTTACATTGATATTTTCTAATTGTAGTAGATGTACTGTATAATAAGATTTCACATCTTCGGACAAAAGCTTCACACTGAATCCTGTTTCTTTAAACAGCATCTCTTGATCATCTGTTGGCCAGTACTGTGCACATTTAACCTAAAATTAAAAATAGTAGTTTATAAACGTTATAAAACCATAAAAAGTTGAAAACTGAAAACAAACTGCACACATATACTTATGTTTTCAAGTATCAAATCCTAACAGTCATCACTATATTTTAATAAGATTGATATTTTATAAAGCAGTTTTGTAAAATGTTCCTATAACTTTTGAACTAAAAAAGCCACAAATAAATATCATGCTCACAAAATAAAAATGTGCAACTTTTCAATTAAAAAAATTTTTAGTTGTAGATGGACACAATACCTTTATTTTTTTTACATATTTGTTTGTTTATTTTTTGGTTCCAGGGTATTCTACCACCGAGCCACATCCCCAGCCCTATTTTGTATCTTATGTAGAGACGAGGTCTCACTGAGTTGCTAAGCACCTTGCCATTGCTGAGGCTGGCTTTGAACTCGCGATTCTCCTGTCTCAGCCTCCCTAAGTGCTGGGATTACATGTGTGCACCACCACACCTGGTTTTATTTTATTTTGTAAATATTTTTTTAGTTGTAGGCAGACACAATACCTTTTTTTTTTTTTTAATTTTTTTAATGTGGTGCTGAGGATCGAACCCAGTGCCTCACCTGCGCGAGGTAAGCGCTCTACCGCTGAGCCACAACCCCAGCCCCTATTTTATTTTTTAATGTGGTGCCAAGGACTGAACCCAGAGCTTCACACAATGTGAGGCAAGCACTCTACCACTGAGACACAACTGCAGCCCCGAAATCTGTTATTTTAAAAGCACAATAATCTACATTTTAACATTACATAGCATTCACTTTGTTTCTAGAAGTATCAAACGATACTTATTCTGTCCACCTACACTATTGAAGGTGTGGCTGTGAGGTGAGTGGCAGGGAGCTGGACGTCAGTAGGGGCAGACTGAGGTGCAGGATCTCTGCTGGACTTGAGTTTGTAATTCTTTTTTTTTTTTTAATATTTATTTTTTAGTTGTAGGTGGACAGAATATCTTTATTTTATTTTTATGTGGTGCTGAGGATCGAACCCAATGCCTCACGCGTGCTAGGCGAGCATGCTACCACTGCGCCATAACCCCAGCCCATTTTACAAGTATTTTTATAACTACTTATAAATTTGCAATTAAATACTACACATCTAGAAATATTACATATTTATACTTACTAAAGTTAAGTAATTTACTAAAATTAAATCAGGGGGAAGAATCAGAAGATAAGCCCCCTTTACTCAGACTGGTTAATACAGATTGAGTATCCTTTATTATAAATGCTAGGATCTTAAGTGTTCCAGATTTTGGAGGATTTGCACATACATAACAAGGTATCCTGGGGATGAAACCCAAGTCTGAAGGCAAAATGCATTAATGTCTCACATGCACCGTAGAGCTACAGCCTGCAGATAATTTCCTGCACTATTTTTAGCTCACATGCATTTTAACTGCGACCCATCACAAGAAGCCACCGTGGAATTAATAGCATTTGAAAGAAAAAGAAAAGAAGTTATTTGGGTAATACAGGCAAAGAGAATAACAGACTTTTTTAAAAAATATTTTTTTAGTTATATATGGACACAGTATCTTTATATTGTTTATTTATTTTTATGTGGTGCTAAGGATCGAACCCAGTGCCTGACACGTGCGAGGCAAACCCTCTGCCACTGAGCCACAACCTCAGCTCAAGAATAACAGACTTATAAAGGAACAAAATAAGATGTCCACTGGACTCTGACGGCAATTTGTAATGCCTGAAGGAAATGAAACAATGAAATTAGAAAATGAAGTGACATATTTAAGTTGTTCAAAGAAAAGCAAATATGAGCCAAGAATTTTATTATACCTTGCCAAACTCACTTTTAAGGGTTTTTGTTTTTTTTTAATAAAGTAGAGAAACTGTCAGTGACATGTAAAAAAAAAAAAAAAATCAGACTCTATATAATACCCACGAATCCTTCCTTAGCAACCCACTAGAGAAAAAGCATTAGTCACGCTGAAGAGACATACACAAAACTGGTGATAAATATTAAATACATACAGTTGGTCCTCTCTATTCATGGGTTGCCCATTTGAGATTCAACTAAACTTGGATCAAAGATATTCAGGAAAAAAACAACTTGCATCTGTATTGAACACAGATTTTTTTGGGGGGGGGGGAGTGTCTTTATTCCCTAAAAAAGTATAACTATTTACACAGCATTTATATTATATTGTTACAATGTAATCTGGAGAGTATTTAAAGTATAAGGGAGAATGTGCACAATCCATATGCAAATGCCATGCAATTTTATGTAAAGGATTTAAGCATTACAGATTTTTGTATCAGTGGAGGATTCTGATACTGATCTTCCCACAGGTATAAAGGATGACTGTATATACACATACAACTAAGATTTAAAAAGAGATGCAAGGGACAGACTATAGTATGTTATATTCTCTGACAATGTAAGTTTATATGACAAAAAAATAACCTAAAAGACCAGCCTCAGCAACGGCGAGGCACTAAGCAAGCAACTCAGTGAGACCCTGTCTCTACATAAAACACAAAATAGGGGGGCTGGGATTGTAGCTCAGTGGTAAAGCACTTGCCTCGCATGCGTGAGGCCCTGGGTTCGATCCTCAGCACCATATACAAAGCAATAAAATAAAGACATTGTGTCTATCTACAACTAAAAAAAATATTTAAAAACAAAAACACACACAAAATAGGGCTGGGGATGTGGCTCAGTGGTCGAGTGCCCCTGAGTTCAATCCCCAGTACCAAAAAAACACCAAAAAAAACCCCCCCAAAACTAAAAGAGAATGGGAAAAACATTTTAAAAATGT
Source organism: Xerus rutilus (assembly GCA_028644305.1). Taxonomy (NCBI): domain Eukaryota; kingdom Metazoa; phylum Chordata; class Mammalia; order Rodentia; family Sciuridae; genus Xerus; species Xerus rutilus. Next base: position 65,378,732 of record CM053412.1, on the reverse strand, counting down.
TTAATTAAGCCAGGTGTAATGATGCATGCATGTAATCTCAATTATTCAGGTGGCTGAGGCAGAAATATAGGTCAACCTCTGCAACTTACCAAGACACTACCTCAAAAAAATTTTTAAAAATAAAAAAATAAAAAAGGGACAGAGATGTAGCTCAGTGGGATAGCACTCTTCCAGCAGGCAAGAGGCTCTAGATTCAATCCCTAGTACGGTAATACATACACACATACAGCAAGCTAAACTAATTTCAGTAATTATTTTGGTGGTAGGGCTGATGTCATTATTGGGACTCTTATTTTCTGTGCAATACAGTATGAAGTAAATGAATCTAAAATATTCTACAACCCTGATATCTTCGAAAACCTGGATTTTTGGTGTGAAAAAGAGTATCAGGTATACGATAGATGGCATTAAGGCAATCTCTGCAGTTCCAAATCTAAGCTGGAAATCTCTGTGTGAACTCTTCAGAAGATGTGTTATATATTAACATACATATTTTTACCTAGTTCTGTCCACTAAAAAGCCTTAAAAAACAATGAGCAAGCCAGTAGCAATAAACATCCTTATTTTTGTGGTGACCTTGAAATAGCATTGTCTGTTAAGAGTAACATGGGAAATGGCTGACTCCAGATTCAGGGCAGTAAGAGTTTAAGATGAGCCTGAAACTGGTAGTCATTCCAGAAAGCAAGAAAGCTACAAAAGACCCTTGGTTTTGTTTTAAAATGACTCAGGATTCAATCCAAAGAGATTTCTGCTAGTTAATGAAGGAATGATTTGATTACCAAAAAGTGCAAAGGAGCGAGATGAATCAAATATGTTAAATACACAATAATTCATCCTCTCTCCCAACTGGTCTTCTGTTGAGGATCCTAGAGAATGTACTGTTTTGAAAACTGCTTTTCCTATACTGTATAAAAGTGGTCAATTAACTGTAATAGAAAGTGTTTTTTGTAGAATTCCAACAAAAACAGAAAAAGAGAGAAAGAAAAATCACCATTTGTAAGCCTTATGAACTAGGAGGTAAGCTCTGGTCAACAATGACTGCTAGAGTCATACAAGGACAAGCAGACACCACGGGTCCCTCAACAAGCAACATATCCTATGAAGGAATCTACCCCCCAATAATTGAACCTGACTCATGAGCCCTTGATTCACTCACCATAAAAACGACGTCTGATTTCTGAAGGTACTCTTATTCTATTAACATAGCTCTGTCCTCCAAAATGAAAAGAATGGAACTTATAAATCACCTAGTTTGCAGCGCTGTTCAAACTGACAGTGTCACCTTCACTTAGTTTTATTTCTTTTTTTTTTTTAGTTGTAGATGGACACAATATATTTATTTTTATGCAGTGCTGAGGATGGAACCCAGTGACTCACACATGCGAGGCAAGCGCTGCACCACCGAGCTACAGCCCAGCCCCTCATCACTTGGTTTCTAAGTGAGTTGGAAGACTGTGAAAGCGCAGCCTGAAGGACTGTGCTGACACTGCTGGGAATCTGGCTCGGCAGCGCCACATCAGATCAGAAGTGAATTCAGATCTGCACTACTACTGAAAACCAGCACCTACGAGTTTAGGAAAAATAGTAGGCACCAGGAATCTGAGGAAGTAGAACAATACAAAATCTTAAAACTGGAAGAGCCCATACTGACAGTTACGTCCTGATTTGCTTGTCTGATGGGAATGCGATCAAAACTACAAAAGTCAGAAGTCTTATGTCATACCAGTAACTGGCACTGTGTTAGACTACAACCTGAAATTTAAATAAATGTACATTTGGCCATTTTTATTATGACCTGTGAGTCAACTATAATTAATAAAGATCAAAAGACTATAATTTTAGGGGCTGGGGTTGTGGCTCAGCGGTAGAGCACTTGCCTCACATGTGAGAGGCACTGGGTTCGATCCTCAGCACCACATATAAATAAATAAATAAATAAATAAATAAAAAAGATCCATTGACAAGGGGCTGGGACTGTGGCCCAGTGGCAGAGCGCTTGTCTTGCACTGGGTTTGATCCTCAGCACCACATAAAAAAATAAATAAAATAAAAATATTGTGTCCATCTACAACTAAAAGAAAAAAAAATTTAAAAAAAAAGATCCATTGACAACTAAAAAAATATTTTAAAAGACTATAATTTTAAGCTGGGCGCCTGTAATCCCAGCACTTTGGGAGGCTGAGAGGAGAATCACGAGTTCAAAACCAGCCTCAGCAATGGCGAGGCCCTAGGCAACTTAGTGAGACCCTGTCTCTACATAAAACACAAAATAGGGCTGGGGATGTGGCTCAGTAGTCGAGTGCCCCTGAGTTCAATCCCCAGTACCAAAAAGGAAACAAACAAAAAGATTACCATTTTAATCTTTTTGAAAACTTCCAAGATTCTAATAAAGCCTAGGGATTCCAAAGGGCTATGTATCACCACCAGTTCAGTATTTGTTCTTTTTTTTTTTTAATTTTTTTTTTTAGATGTTGATGGACCTTTATTTTATTCATTTATTTATATGTGGTGCTGAGAATCAAACCCAGTATCTCACACATGCTAGGCAAGCGCTCTACCACTGAGCCGCAACTGCAGCCCCCAGTATTTGCTTTTACATTTATATCTCAGGGATCAAAGGTCACCAATCATTTTATAAATATTTAAGGTAAGAAAGGAAAAGGATGCATTAGTTCTAGTCAGAAACATCCTGACTACTTAGCCTTTAGCAACTAAAGCCCAAACTAATGAATACCCTCCATGAAAACCTTTATAAGCCAATGATCATATGCAGTATACTTGATTGTAAGTATTATTCACCGATTCTTTCTCCACAATTCGGTTCAGCATGACAACTGCTTTGGACTTCTGTTGCCAAACCATGAGCCAGAAGTGGCAGCATGTGTTGGGAAGTGGACCCTGTAAGGACAGAGAGAGAGAGATCAGGAAAAGGGGCTAAAAAAGAACAAGGCTCCAGGCAAAGCTTCCTCGGGGTGCTTCTGGTGTGCTACCAGTAGTACAGCCAGCGGGCTGGGTCTTAGTAAGTACACTTAAACCTTAAATCCAGTCTGTACTAGTTAGGATCTGGGGCACAAATGATCAAAATCTTTCATTTACCTAAGTAAAGCAGGAAAGGACTTTGTTTTAGGGTACCAAGTGGCCTTCAGAGTTGAGGGCTGGAGAACAGGCTCAGGCAGGGACTGAGAGTTCAAGTGCACTCGTCGGCCCCAAGAGAGCCAAGTTCACACGCTGCTCCCGACACTATCACGCCCCTGCTTTTGCTGGCAATGCTGGACTAAGGTGGCTGTGGTATTTAAGCATGATCTATATGCAAACCAGGGTCAAAATCATGAGTGAGAACGTCTGACTGCTCAGTTCTAGCTGCAAAGGCTGTGGGCAAAGGAAATGTCTGTCACCTTCAGCCTCTACGAGCAAGAGGCCAGCCAACCAGACCAAGCCAATTACAAAAGAATTTCCCCCCAAAAGTGGGAATCATGCATGTACCCAAATCTCTCTGAAACTATCAATCTACAAAAAGCACAATATGTTCAATGGCAAAGTATTTGGCAGAGTTAAAAGGATCAATAGTCCATACTGAGCCGGGCGTGGTGGCTCACGCCTGTAATCCCAGCACTTAGGGAGGCTGAGACAGGAGGATCGCGAGTTCAAAGCCAGCCTCAGCAACAGCGAGGTGCTAAGTGACTCAGTGAGACCCTGACTCTACATAAAACACAAAATAGGGCTGGGGATGTGGCTCAGTGGTCGAGTGCCCCTGAGTTCAGTCCCTGGTGCCAAAAAAAAAAAAAAAAAA
>CM053412.1:65360908-65374442 GCA_028644305.1 Xerus rutilus | reverse complement strand
CTCACGCCTGTAATCCCAGCACTTAGGGAGGCTGAGACAGGAGGATCGCGAGTTCAAAGCCAGCCTCAGCAACAGCGAGGTGCTAAGTGACTCAGTGAGACCCTGACTCTACATAAAACACAAAATAGGGCTGGGGATGTGGCTCAGTGGTCGAGTGCCCCTGAGTTCAGTCCCTGGTGCCAAAAAAAAAAAAAAAAAAAAATAGTCCATACTGTAATGATGACACTGGGGTAGCCAAATCATATGTACTTCTAATTAGCTTTCTCTTCTACTTAATGATGGCATAGGGCAAAAGGGAAAGACAGGTAACAGATGAAAAGGCAATGCCCAAATTATAACTTATTTAATATTTTTTCTCAGGATGGAGATGGAATCCGGGGCTAAGTTAACATTCCACTACTGTGCTATGACACAGCCTAACTAGTTTCGAATGAGTGAAGACTCAAATGAATGGGTTTTACTGTACCCAAAGTAACTCAACCTTTGAGTAATCCGTTCACAGGGCAGTGTAGCAGAGTGGTGAGAGTTGGGGACAGGGGTAGGGGTAGGGAAGGGGTGGGAGCAGAACACTGCAGCCAGAGCCCTGCACAGCTACAATTCCCCACGTAGTAAGGGGATCTAGATGTCCTAGGCTGAAAGCATCTTTAGAGCAAGTGTACTCCTAGGTATGGAGCAGATGCTCAGTAACTACTGCTTAAGTAAGTAAACCCCACGGTTAACTGTGAAAATGTTAAAAATATTAAGAATCCTGAGAAACTATAATCTTTTTTTTTAAATGTTTTTTAAGTTGTAGATGGACACAATACTTTTATTTTATTTATTTTATGTGCACTGAGAATGGAACCCAGTGCCTCACACGTGCTAGATGAGCACTCTACCACTGAGCCACATCCCCAGCCCTTTTTTCTATTTTGTTTAGAGACAAGGTCTCACTAAGTTGTTGAAGTTGGCTTTGAACTCATGATCCTCCTACCTCAGCCTCCTGGCCACTGGGATTGCAGGTATGCACCACTGTACCTAGCCTCACACAGCAACTTCAAGGCAACAGAGCAGAATGAGTAAGAGCAGGAACCCACGAAGCCCTACGTGGCTTCACATTCTGGCTTCATCTAACGTGCTGTACAACCTTGTTGAAGGCACTTAATGTCCTTGAGTCTCTTTGGATTTCTCCTCTATAAGAGTAAGGACAACAGTATCTACCTCAGAAAGTTGTCTTGGACTTTAAATTACACAAGGCATGTAAAGTAAGGAACAATATCACAAAATTATTTTAACTGGTATTAGTTTCACTTTACCAGAAGATAAAGTTCATAAAGGCAGAGTTTTCATTGGAAAATGTGTTATTCAAACAGGGCCTTTCACAGAGTAGGTGTCACTAGATCTGCTGGGCAAATGAACAGCCAACGAAGTGCTGGCCTGAGGATCCGAGCATGCATACTGGGGAAACAGAGTACTCTGCCTTAGGTTTCAGAGGATGAAGTGAATTTGGAGGAGGAAAAGCCAAGTCAGAATCTGAAGAAAGACCCATGTGTAAGGAGTGAGAAAAAACCAATAAATGGTGGGGAAAAAATGGTAGAGAGGAAGAAAGGGCCATGGTTAGGATCATGGGTAACCATTCTTTTCTTTTTTGTACCAGGAATTGAACTCAGGAGCACTCAACCACTGAGCCACATCCCCAGCCCTATTTTGTGTTTTATGTAGAGACAGGGTCTCACTGAGTTGTTTACGCCTCACCATTGCTGAGGCTGGCTTCAAACTCGCGATTCTCCTGTCTCAGCCTCCCAGAGTGCTGGGATTTTAAGCACTCCCCACTGCACCTGGCTTATTTTCTATTTTTTCATGTTATTCTTGTCTTAAGTAGCAAATACCAGGGATTGAACCCAGGAGTACCACACCCCAGCCCCTTTTATGTTTTATTTTGAGACAGGGTCTCCCTAAGTTGCTTAGGGCCTCATTACGTTGCTGAGGCTGGCTTTGAACTTGTGATCATCCTTCCTCAGCCACCCGAATCGCTGGGATTACAAGTGTGCGCCACAATACCCAGCTAAAGTAAATATTAAAAAACTTCATAAAAGCACATAAGAAAAACTTCAACTATTGCACAGAGGCTGAAAATGGCAAATTAATGTCTTATTTCCAACCCCCAGAAATAACCACCACAATTGGTGTGTGTGTGATGAATTTGTTTAACCCATTTAGCCCTACACTCTGAAAATAAGTTTGCAATAAACACATGCAGCTGTACCTTCATGTCTGCTGGTACAGCTCAGGTAGTCTTAATCAGGGTCTGCGGCCACTGAGTATTTTACCTGCTGTTTTGACAGGTAAAAACTGGTACCTGATTACTGGTTTAGATTTACATTCCCTAAATACTTCTAAATGAAATATCTTCCCATAGGTACAAGACCTTTATTTTGTTTTTAGAACTGTGAATTTATGTCCTTTGACAGTTTTTTTCTCAGGTTATTTCTTTTTGATTTATAGAAGCTGCTTTATCTCAAAGTAGCTGATTTTAGTTTCCTGTGAATTAGAAAGAGTTTAATAGCTCACAGTTAAATTAATCTGATTTTTTTTTTTTTAACCACATCAAATGTTTTTCAAATGACAGGTCATTCTGCTCCAAGTTAGGATTTTAAAATTCTCAAATATTATGGCATATCTTCTGAATATTTAAAAATCTGTAAATGGGTGGATGATAGTGTGGTTAATTTAGTCTCCATTATTTGAGAAATAAAGAGCAGCTGGTGTAAAGAAGCAACTCAGTGCTGGTGTGTGGGATGACTACGGCCTCAGGCAGATGGGCGCAGTGCCACAGGGAGCCAGCAGGGCTCTGCCTGGACTCTGGGGCACCTGTCTCTGCACTGGAGAGGGCCAACACCACCCAAGGCACGAGTGCATTCTGAAAGTGAGAGCAAGCAGAGAAGAGCTTGCAGGGGCCTCTGGCTACGTCTCACAGGTCTGGTGAAGAGAACTGGAGGCCTACGGCAGAGCCGCGAGGAAGCCCAGGATCAGAGAGAAGGCAGGACACAGCCTGCCTGCAGACGACAGGCCAGTCCAGGCATCTTGTAGGCGTTTCCTTCACAGAACATACGAACATTAACACAACCTCACAGAAGTCAATGACACTTTTGGCCAAGCTACCAGCTCCAGCTCGGCTTCCCGCGAGCCACACAACTTGCCTGCGTCAGGACGTAACTCCTCCGTGCCTCTCCCACGTCAACCAAGCTGGCGTTGATGTAATCGTTCTCTGCATTCTGCAGTTTGACACGACTGTGATCATCTGGAAACAAAGTGATAAACCATAACTGTCATTTCAAACTTGTCAATTCTTTCTTGGTCTTAAGATAAATGCTCTAAGGTATTCATAAAAAATAAAACAAAGAAAAAATAAATTAGCACGACGAGAGAGTTGAGACGAATCCTAAATCATTCCCTATTTTTGCAAGGAAGTACAAAACTCTTGTTCGCTACTACCGCATCGGAAGGAAAGTGTATGTTGTAGGACATGAACTTCTGTAACCTGAAAAGCTGACCGAAGAGTGAAACACAGTAAAACAAATCAAGCGCTTACCTTCCTAGAAGTAAAGGGTCATTCAGATTCTGGGGCTCTAAGGGATTCTACATACAAAAAAAGTGACTGGTCTCAAACAGATGACACCAGGTTTCATTTTCTTCATTTCTTAACACATACATACTTGACTGTATTTAAAGAATTTTAATACTTAACTATGTTTAGGTGGAGTGCTAAAAACTGGAATACCTTAACTGTATTCTTTAAAGACCAATGAAAATGCCGTACTATTTAAGAATGTTAACAGTTTAGATACATTGCTATTTGTTTTTTTTTTAATTTTTTTGTTGTCAATGGACCTTTATTTTATTTATATGTGGTGCTGAGAATCGAACCCAGTGCCTCACACATGCTAGGCAAGCGCTCTGCCTCTGAGCCACAACCCCAGCCCCATTTCTAGTTTTTAAAAGTAAAAATCTCATAGATTTAAAATTTAAATATTTGAAATACAAAACTTGACCTCTTATCATTTAGAGAAAGGAAGAATAGCTTGAAGCAAGAAGCAGCGTGCCACACCAGGGTGACCTTGAACTGAGAACCCCGAGCACAGATGTCTGCACGTTTGCCTCTGGAGCACAGTCTACGTCCCCTCAAGGAAGTGTGTACTGAGCATCGACTCTCGCTCCACTTGTAAACTAAAACCCGTCTGTTAGATGGCTTTAGTTTCACACATCAATTTATCTGAGATGTTTCTGCTGGACTGAACCCAAGACCTCTGTAAATATTACATGTCATTTGCCAACAGGAAAAACTAAGATCTTGTTATAGTAAATCACATATACTAGTGTTCTCGGAAGGATGATGTCAGCAAGCACTTTTTTTTTTAACAGTACAGTCACTTCTTTTTTTTAACAGTTTCATCACCCTTTAACTGTTATATTGTACAAGACAGTAAAAAGATCAGCTACTCAAAGAACAAAACGAAGACCACACATCTCCTAGATAACAAACATACCACCAAAATAATGCATGCTTTTAGAAAGCTACACAATCCCTAAAAATCCAAGTGCCCTAAGATACTATGCCAAAGGAATGTACTTCCTCATGTTGCAATCACAGAAAGAACGCAAACCCCAAGGCTACTACTCATCCATTTCACAATGGAAAATGGCCATCTGGCCAACCTGCAACCGGGAAGGTCAGCCTCACAGGGCACTGGGAGTCTGGTTATCCAACATGGTACCCTTCCACATGCGCATAGCTGGGGAGAAGGCACGCTGAGAGACGCCTCCAGCAGTCTGTGTGGACAGCATTCAACACCCTACCCTTCAGACTATAAATTCAAATTCACTATGATTTTCCCTCAAGTCCTCAATATCTATAATAGGCATCACCCCCAAACTTTTATCAACATAGTAATCACAAGCACCAGCTAAAAGCACAGAGCCATGCTTTGGAGCCAGTGAGGCACAGGGTGCTACCTGAAAGCCACAGGAGTTTTTCAGGGCGTAGGCACAGGGAGGGCCTTGCTTCCTGTCCAAAATTAATTTACTCAGTCAGCCAAAGCAAAGGACACTGTAAATTCTCTCAGGGGGAAATAAAATAATTTTTAAAAATTTTGCCAGCAGATGGTAATAAAAAAGGAAAGTAATCCTTGGGGGAAACTCTACAGCTATTTAGAACTGCCTACAAATTGTGGTTGAAACTATATTTCCTTATCAGGACTGATTAAAACTAAACTCTCAACTACACACCTACACCACTAGGTATTTATTTTAGTTCTCCTATTTAAAAAGATTAATAAAAATTAAAGGTATATATATAACTTTTTGATTCAGAAGAGACTCCAAAGGAAAAAAGCATAAGAGTTTCTGGTGTTAACTAAAACACATGACCTTAAAGTAGCTATCTAAAAAAACACTAAACAGACACATTTCAAGAAGTAAAACTTTAGATTCTTTGGTGAAGACAAAGAAAGAAGCCACCTCTTTGCCAATCAAGACTCACTGAGGGCAGCCACAGGCCCTCCAGCCACCTAGAGGTCCAGGCCTCCTTTACCTCCCCTACCCCATGACTATCCGTGAACTGTTCATTCCAAACCAAACTCTGACTTCTGAATTAGGAATAAAACCAGAAATTATATGCTTCCTCCTCTTCCCTGGTTTATTCTGCCCAGGAACCTCTGAAAATGAGATGATCAAAATGAGAGAGTCGCATAATCTTTGGGCTATCCCTAAGTCAGTCCCAAAGTCAACAGTGCTTTATAAAAGTCTATGGTTTGCTGCCTCTTCCCTAGCTTTAATTTTAAAAATTGTTAAATAATAATAGAAGAATAGTGTACATTTATTTTTTAGAAACTCCAGGTGACGTCCCAATGTCAGTGAACGGTTCCACTCCCGGTACCAGGCCCAGGCAGGCCTGAGTTCAGCTACAGTGGTCAGTACAACACATGAAGCATGTGAAACTCTCCAAACACCGAAGCACTGACTGATCTCTGGCATGCCACACTTGTTAAGGCAAAAGTACTTTCTATAATTGTTCTTCCTTATCTTTTAAGGGATCCAATAAAGGGAGATAAATGAAAACACACCAACTGTACCGCATGAAATACCCCAAAAGGAACAAAACCACCCTTCCACAGGAACTCTTACTTCTCAACACCTACCACCACCACAGACCATTACCTGCTCTGAATCATGTTTGTCACTGAGTTAATGAAGAAGTTCAAAACCCAACAGAGGGGCTGGGACTGTGGCTCAGTGGTAGAGCGCTTGCCTTGCATGCGTGAGGCACTGGGTTCGATCCTCAGCACCACATAAAAATAAATAAATAAAATAAAGATATAAAAAAAAAAAAACCAACAGAGCTTTAGTTTACATGCTGGGCAGAAATGAATGAAGCCCACTTCTGAGGAAGAGTACTTCTGACTCCTCCCTCCACTGTATGTTTTCTGAGAAATGGTTTCATCTCTCAAGAAATGACTCGCTCTAGCTGTGGCCTGAACTGACAATATAGAGTAGCTTCCTGTTTCAACACTGTCATAATAAGCTTTTAAACACCCCCCCCCCTTTGTTTTACCTAATTTATCATTATGATAAAGGATCTCCTTTTGGAAAGTTTTCCAGGTCAAACAGGAACGAGGATTCACATTCATCACAGCAGAGATCAAAAGATCAAGAATAATGAACTTAAAAATTGAGCAAGGAGAAGACCAATTCTATTAGTGCAGAATTAGCAGTTCGACTTTTCCCTTAAGTCTTCTATTCTCAAATACAGATAAAAAGTAAGTGTTCAAGTAATGATGTCCACACTTATGTGGTACTTACCTGCCAAGAACTCAAGGCATTTCAGAGACTCATCAATCCTATTCAGCTCCAAAGTAACAGCTGAAGCTGGGTGCAGTGGCGCACACCTGAAATCTCAGCACTTAGGGAGGCTGAGACAGGAGAATCACGAGTTCAAAGCCAGCCTCAGCAACGGCGAGGTGCTAAGCAACTCAGTGAGACCCTGTCTCTACATAAAACATGAAATAGGGCTGGGGATGTGGCTCAGTGGTCGAGTGCCCCTGAGTTCAATCCCCAGTACCAAAAAAAAAAAAAAAAAAAGGTTGAACAAATACTGTAAGTTTTCTTCCATAAATTAAGCAACGAGCCTAATACATAAGCACTACTATATTAATGGAGAAGGACCCCAAGCCTTAGTATACAGAGCTCTAACATCTCAACTATTCACTCTACTTGACGAATGGCTCCTCACTGACCCTGTAACCACCCAGAACTTCTGGTAGCCATGTATTCCGTGCCTGTGGCATGCCAGCTACTACAGGGCACACCTTAGTGGTTCCTGCTTTCCACCCTCACAGCTTATGAAGTGGACATCATCACACCATGGTGCTGGCACCCAGGGAGCAGCATCTTCAGCTTAGGCACATGAGGAGCACAGAAGGGAACGGGAACCCAGCCTGTGAGGTGGGAGGGTGGCACATTTCCCACCTCGCACTGCCTCTCTGGTGCAGTCAAGCTGGTGCCTTCACCACCCTTTCCCCACCTCCTAAATCTCTTCCATCAGCTTTCATAGTGTTCTTCGCCTCAGGTGTGACTTCCACCTCATTTCTCACATAAAACCCACTTCCTTGAAGATCAGCCTTCCACTGCGGTCTGGCTCTGCTCTTTACATCTGGTACTAGTACTTCAGCAGCCATGCACAGTTTTGAATCAGCAAGTGCACATCAGTGTATTTTAAGAGCAGGCAACAGGGACATAAAGACATTATTTGTTTCCCTCTCTGTGAGAGGGAATGGGTTGGGAGCCAAGAGAATCACATAGAATAATTCTGTTACAGGCTATCGGCCTTCAAGAAACTCCAACATTCTTTGTCCTGGCCAGATTCTATCTGTAGCAGGCTGGGGAAGGCTCCAGAGAAGAGGCTCAATGATCACGTTCGGCCACAAGCACATCGATTCCACCCAGTGATTATGGGGGTGAGGAGATGGCGTCATTGTGGCAAGACAGCCCTGCTCCTCTGACCTCGAGTCCACATGCTTGTAGATTCTGGGCTCTACGCGACTATTTTAAAAGAATCACGTCTCCCACTTACACCCAAGGACTAGCTCCTCTTTTGTGCAGTACCTGCGACTGTGTTCTCTGCTGGGCAGTCTGCTGCAAAACAATAAAACAGCACACAAGGGGGGAAAGGGTGAGATGGCTGGGCTGCACCAGTCCTCCTTGACTGTTGTCAGTGACAGGATCTCCTTGATATCCTAAAGAGGGCCAACTACAAACTTCCTTGGTAATTCCTACTTCACGTGAAGACTGTCTGGGAACTTCACAATTCTACTTCATCATATGTCTGTATCTTACACAGAAACCACCACATCCTCCCCTAACTCTGAGTACACTGATGGTCCTGGAAGAGGGGCAGTTTGTGCAGGGACTATGAGCACTCTGCAGGTGACTTCTTGGCCCAGCAGGACACGTGCTCTGGTGCCAGCTCCCGCTCCGCAGGGAGGGAGCACCACCAAGCCCCACTCCCAGCCAGTGTACAGCCCAGGACCAGTCCAGAAGGCCAGCAGGTGAAGAAACACGGGGACACGAGCAGTCCAGACCTGACTCTGGTTTTGTTTTACAGCACTCACTTTGTGAGTACGGTTCTGAGTGGTCTGACGTGTGATCATGGAACCACCACCACAAGGTCTGGTGTCCCGTCCTCCACAGGCATGGCTTTCCTTACCCCATCACTGACCGTTCATCTATTCTCATCACTATAATTTTATCATTTCAAGAATGTTATATAAATAAACTCAGTATGTAACCTTTCAAGACTGGGTTTTTTCCCACAGCATAAGCGCTCCGAGATCCACTCACACTGCTGTGGGCATCAGCAGTCCACTCCTTCTCAATGCTGACCCGCGCTGGTGACGTGAATATACCACCGTTTGTTAATCACTTACCAACTGAAGGGCATCTGGGCTGTTTCCAATTTGGGACTATAAAGCTGTTATGAATAATCATGTACACATTTTTATTACAGACCACATTTCCATTTCTCTGAGACTCATGTCCTAGAGTGCAACTGCCGGTCCATAGAGTACACATTTAGTTTTTAAAGAAACTGTCAAACTGTTTTCCAGAGTGGCTAGACCATTATCAATTCCCACCACCCATGTATGAGATCAAGTTTCCATTTTTTTTACTTTAGAACTGGTGATTGAACCCAGGAGTATTTTACCTCTGAGTTACACCTCCAGTCCTTTTGAATTCTTTATCTTGAGGCAGTGTCTTGCTAAATTGCCAAAGCTGGACTTGAACTGTAATCCTCTTGCCTCGGTCTCCCAAACTGCTGGGACTGTAGGCATGCACCACTATACCTCCATGTTCTTGGGCCTCTTTATTTTAGTTGTAATGATATCTGACCACCACAGTTTTAATTTGTATTTCTAATAGCTGATGATGTTTTTTCATATGCTCAGGTGCCTATCTGCCAACTGTGCATCTCTTTTTGGGGGGGCAGTATTAGGGACTAAACCCAGGGCCTCACATGTGCCAGGCAAGCACTCTACTACGTTACATTCCAAGGCCTTTTTGAGACAGGGTCTTACTAAGCTACCCACATTGGCCTTAAACTTGCTATCCTCCTGCCTCAGCTTCCTGCTAGCTGGGATTACAAGTGTGCACCACTGCACTCGGCTATCGCCTGTTTCCTGACTGGATTGTTCCTACTTACTATTGAATTTTAAGAGTTCTACAAATAATTTCCGGTAAGAGTTCTTTGTCAGATATGTGATTGACAAATATTTTCTCCCTATCTATACTCATCTTTTCATTCTCTTAGTAATGTCCTTCACAAAATAAAAGCTTTTAATTTTGATTTAGTCCATTTCATTCATTTTTTAAAAAATTTTATGAAATGTGCTTTTGGTGCCATTTCCAAGAACTCTTCCTCTAGGTTAGATCCTGACTTTTCTCCTGTTCGTTTCTTTTGTACCATTACCATCCTCTCCTTGTATTTAAGTATTTTGTAGAGGAATACTTTTAAGACTCTAAATATACCTTGTTCCTCATCAAATTTTCACCCACTAAGTTTACCACCCATTTCAACATTATTAGTTGTCATACTATACAAAGGTAGAACTTTCCCTATTTTCCACTTAGTCGTGTTTCTTTTCTGTTTTTTGGGTGGGTGGGTGGTACTGGGGATTGAACTCAGGGGCACTCCACCACTGAGCCACATCCCCAGCCCTATTTTGTGTTTTATGTAGAGACAGGGTCTCACTGAGTTGCTTAGCACCTCGCCGTTGCTGAGGCTGGCTTTGAACTCGTGATTCTCCTGTCTCAGCCTCCCTAAGTGCTGGGATTACAAGTGTGAGGCACCGCGCCCGGCTGCCCTCGTCAATGTTTGAGCATGTTCTTACTTTCTGGCACTGTAAGACATTCCAGGCCCTTCTTATCCTTTCGCTACTAGGATCAGCCACTTTGCTAAGGAGCCATTTCTTCTTAGAGAATGCAATTTGGGTACCAAAAGCTAAGCATGCCCAATACTCACAGGGTATTACTACTACCAAGACTTCTCAGTGGACAGGGTTAGGAGATGTGTGCATATGCACATCTACAAGTGTGTCTGTTTATATTTATGGGAAACCATGCATTTACATCATGCTGACCCAACACCATGGGGCTCACCCTAGCTCTCCCTTGCTCGTCACCCAGGGGACCCCCTTCCAAGGATACCACCCATCCTTATTTACAGGCCTTCCACATGCGGACCAACTCCGAGGGCTTTTAGATCCAATCATTCTTGGAGAGAAGGGAAGCCTATTAATATCCTCTTTACTACCCTACTGTTCAGGGACAGATCTCACACACAGATATTCCTGAAACTCAATAATGCCCTAACTGTAATGTGAGAGAAAAGTAAAGGGAAAGTAACTTCTAATAAAATACTACTTTAATTTTTATGTAAATATTTGAGCTAAAATATACCAGAAGGAAAAAACCTCCCATAAAATTCCAAAATGTCCCCGAGGGGTAGGTAAACATCCCTATTGAGAACCACTACTCTAGAAAGTAAATAAAATCAGAATCAAAATCAAAACTACCTTCTAGAGGGCACGCAGGGAGGTCTTCTCAGAAGACTGATATCTAACTTGGTCTTAAGGATGGGAGGACTTGACTGGGGGCAAGTACTAATCGGGGAAAAAATGAAGCAGAGAGATCTTTGAAAGTCATCTGAAGCGACCTTCTGTGACTCACTCGCAAGAGCTCTCTAGAGGACTTCTAAAGGGAGACCCACACTCAGCATGAATACCAACAGTGAGTGTACGGTTCAGAGTACGCACTTGCACGCTTCAGTAGTTTTGTTTTTGGTTTTTTTGCCATACCAGAGATCCACTCTAGAGACTCACACATGCATGTTCTACCATCGAGCTATGACCCAGCCCTTTAAATAGCTTACTTAGCAGAGACTCTGCCCAGGCTGATGTGAAATTCAACAAGTGTTATTCATTTGTGAATCCTGGTTTTATATTTGGGACTTAACAGAGGATAAGTCATTTTTTTTTTCCATATAAGAATTTAAGTATCTGTGAGCTGTCATGCTGTTTAGGTCTTCTCCTTCCGTAGCAAATCAATTCTAACTTCTTCACTGTGAACTCTAGTTCTTATTCATTGGATCCAATCCAGTGCATCAATAGTCTATAAAAATAAATTATTAAAAGCACAAATAGCTTTGATTCAATCTTGATTAAAACTGAAAATTAAAAATAAAGAAAAAAAAAAAAAAAAAAACTGAGGACAGAACCCTAACCCAACCTCTAACAAGTCAATGATAAGATCTAAATAAGAAAGTTGTCAACGACGATTCTGAGTTGGACATGGTAGTGCATGTCTCCAATCCCAGACTCAGAAGGCTCAGGCAGGAGGATCGCAAGTTCTAGGCCAGCTTCAGCAACTGAGTAAGTCCTGTCTCAAAATAAAAAACACAAAGGGCGCCACCACTCCCCACCCTGCCTGGCTTTGTACTTGTATTTAATGAACCAAAGCCATTTTTTAAACCCTGAAAAAAATAAAAATAAATAAATAAATAGAAAGGGCTGGGGATGTGGCTCAGTGGTTAAGTGTCCCTGGGTTCAATCCCCAGCACCAAAATTAAATAAATAAACAAATAAATAAATAGGCCAATCAATGCTTTTTTGAGAATGTGAAACATGAATTCACAATTAGTCTGTATTTTTAAACTTTAGATGAGATGATAAAAATGTTAGTAAATAGTTACCATAAAATTTATATTAAATCTATACTTATTCTGATTACTGTAACTTGAGTTTAAGGAAGTCCTAGAAGAACAAGCACTCTCTAAATTGTTAGATATAGGGTTCTATATATTTCTATTATTATATTAAACTTAATAGTGCTGTCCATATCTTCTATTTCTTTACAAATATTGTGTCTTATTAGTAAGTCTGTGAACTGGCTCAGGGGCACATGACTGTAAATCCCAGAAACTCAGGAGGTTCAGGCAGAAGAATCAAATTCAAGGTTAGCCTGGGTAACTCAGCAAGATCCTCTCTCAAAACAAAAAGGGCTGGGTCTGTAGCTCAGTAGTAGTGTATTCCTGAGTTAAATCCCAAGTACCCACCTGCCATACCCAAAGCCCCCAGAAGTCCATGATCACAGATTGTTAGTTTCGCCCTACAATCCTACTCAGTTTGCTTAATGTATCTTGAGACTACTTTGTTAGTTGTGCACAAATCTCTGAGTTGATACAGATATCTGCGCTCAAAGTAGCTATACCACTCACTGAGATCACTGGGAAAAAAGGGGAAGACAAACAGGAAGCCTGTAAATTTTTTTTTTTTTTTGGTACCAAGGATTGAACTCAGGAGTACTGGGCCACTGAGCCACATCCCCAGCCCTGTTTTGTGTTTTATGTAGAGACAGGGTCTCACTGAGTTGCTTAGCGCCTCGCCATTGCTGAGGGTGGCTTTGAACTCGCAATTCTCCTGTCTCAGCCTCCCAAAGTGGCCTGTAAGTTTTTCTTCCCCACCCAGTAACTCATTAAGAAAGCATGTTTACTGAGAATCCTCTTTGGGGCAGCAATGAACTGTGGATTATTATATGATCTGCCATACTATGTGGAATCCTGAATCTGTCAATCTCCTTTAAACTTCAACTGCTCACTTGGATGAATGTGGAGGACATTAGGCCAAGTGAAAAAAGCCAATCAGAAGAAGATAAATACTGAATGACCCCACTTATATATTTGGTATCTAAATCAACTGAGCTCACAGTAGCAGCAAGGAGCTGGAAGAAGAAAATGGGGAGTCGTTGTTCAGTAGGTACAGTTTCAGTTATGCAAGGTGGGAAAGTTCTAGAAATCTGTTGTACAGCAATGTGCACATAGTTAGCAGTACTGTGATGTACACTCAATCCAAACTTAGAAAAGGAAGACCTAGGATCCTGAATTTTTTTGGAAAATTATTTTTCCATTCCCCTTAATACTAAACTAGCCACCATTCATATTTTCATT
>CM053412.1:65319138-65360808 GCA_028644305.1 Xerus rutilus | reverse complement strand
GGCTCATTCATTCTGTTAAAAGCTATTCCAGGGAAAAAAATGCAACTCAAGCCATTCCCTACTCCTGAGACAGATCTGAGCACCTATTCTCAGCTCCCCCACATGGTGGTATCCCTGCTATCCACAATACACCTGCCCAAGTATAAATTACTGGAGACAGAAGACATGTACTCATCATTGTGTTCCCAGGACATAACAGTCAGGCATGTAGCTGGTTTCCAACAAATGTTTTGAGTCAAACCAACAACTGCTGAGTATGTGTTATGTATGAGAAAGACCACAGTCACCTCCATTACACCTCCTGCTGGATGACAGGACCACCCATGGGGAAGTGGTTGCTGAAATGATATCTGCAGGAAGAGAAATTTGATTGAAGTGAGTCAGAGAGAGGAGGGATAGAAAATTTGCAACAGGGAAAGACATATTCAAAGGCTCTGAGGTGTTAAGAGTTAGTGACACTAGAAGAATGCCATGTGATTCCGTTTTACTAAAATGAATGATTTATAGGAAAGTAGCTAGAAAAATATGGCAAGGTGTATAAAGGCTAATCCCAAAAAGGTCTAGAATGACACTGCTATAGAACTTTTAACTTTTTCCTAAAAGTTGTAGAACAGTAATGGGAGAGTGGAGTAGAAAACCAAACTGCACTGTACAAAGGTCGCACTAGATCGCTGCAGCATGGACCGAAGTAGGAACAGAACGGAGTGAGGAGTGCTTTAGAGGCTACTGTAATAACCCGGAAAGAGGACAGGAAGGACTGACCCAGCCAGGATGCACAGAAACCGG
Organism: Xerus rutilus; assembly: GCA_028644305.1. Lineage (NCBI taxonomy): Eukaryota > Metazoa > Chordata > Mammalia > Rodentia > Sciuridae > Xerus > Xerus rutilus. The sequence continues at coordinate 65,360,022 of CM053412.1, read as the reverse complement.
ACAGATTTGAAACACAACACAGAAATGGAAATACCACTGCTTAGTTACTAACCAGGCGTGAAGCTGAGTAAGAGGAGTGTTTCTGGCTTCAGCAAAGGTGCGAATGGTGGTACCACTGGAGATGACGGGGAGGAAGGCGGAACGAGCGGGTGCAGGGTGCGCTGCCGGGCTGCGGGGGAGCAAGGCCGCCTCAGGGTCCAGGCGTCTTTCCACTGAGTGTGAGGTGGATAAGGACGCTCAGCAGCGAGGGGTGACGTGCACAGAGCTGTCTGCAGCGGGGAGAACCAGCCTGGAGATGACACCGGGCATCCCAGCGCAGGAGGACGGCACCATTCGCAGCCACGAGAGAGCGGACGGGGGAGCGAGGAGACGGGGGAGCGAGGAGACGGGGGAGCGAGCCTGGAGAAATCAGGGCGACCCGAGAAAGACAAGCCCTAGCGGGGTGGGCCCCAGAGGAGAGGGCAGCACCCGCACAGGCGGCGCCAGGGAGGAAAGGCCTGGTCAGTCACGCACAGGTCCACGTGGAGTGAGAAGCCCGCTGCTTCTGAAAACCAGAAAGCCACAGTACTCCAGAGGAAGGGTCTCAGGGAGGCGCGTGTGTGGGCAGGAGCCAGAGAGGCAGCAGGTGCGCTCACAGGGCAGCCCAGCAGGGAGTGGCTCAGTAGGGCAGGCTGGAGCGCCGGTGCCCTGAAGGCAGGGTGACTGCAGGGGAGGCGGAGTGCCACAGTGGTGGCGGGAGAGTGAGGCCCACCGGGGGACAGGGCTGGCCTGGGCGGAGGAGGGAAGGCTCTTCTCCCGGGGCTTCAGGAAAGGATGAGCACAAAAACAAGCAAGTTTCCTGATGGCAGAACAAGCTGAAGAGTCAGGTCCTGACTTTTGAAATTTAAAACTGAAGGAAAGATGACAGTCTACACACACGGGCCCTGGGGCCAAAAGCAAAGACTGATTACACCAAGGCTGGGGCTTCCCAGGCTGGTGGATTAAAGGTCTGAAGAGATTTTTTTTTTTAAATATGAGAACAGCAAGGCAGTTATTAAGTAATACACTACAATAAATGAAATAGTCAAACTTGACTTCAACCTAGTGAAGTCAAAAAACTAGAATGGAAGAGCCAGAATTTCAGACAGCAGCACAGTCTAAGATTTCAGGGCTGGGCTGGGCAGATGGTGCACCCCTGTTTTTCCGGCTGTTCACGAGACCCAGGCAGAGGATCACAAGGCCAAGGTCAGCATGAGCAACTCAGGGAGACTCTCTCTCAATAACATGAAAAGGGATGGGTTATAGCTCAGTTGTCCAGCACTTCCCTGGCATGTGCAAGGTCTTGAGTTCAATCCTCTAATACTGGGGGGAAAAAATTCAGGAATGCAGATGACTGAAGGTCAAAGTCATGAAGAGACCTAGGAACTCGGAGGCTAGGATGTCTATGGTGCTTCTGCAGAGACAGGAAGTCGCCAGGAAGAAGGTGGTACTGGGAAGCAGAGGAGGAAGACAGTGACACACTAGAAGTCAGGAAGGAAAGCTTGACGCCACAGCAGTATGGGGAGTTGTCCAGATGGCCTGAGTCTTTGAGGAGGTCATTTTCATTTGTAGGCCAAAGGGCAGTGGCTTAGAGCTGGAGATCCTGGGGTGCCGTGGGAAGCAAGAATGAACAGCCCCTCCCTGAGAGAGCTTATGAGAAGATGCTTACTCAGGGTACCAGGCTTCAACCAGGGCAAAGAAGGAAAAGTACCCACTGACATTTTGCTCCCAGAAGACTGCAAGTGCTGGCAAGAAGGGCAGCAGGGGACAAAGGGAAGCCCGGAGAAGCACCTCTTCTGGGCAAGAAATGCCTCTTCCTCATACAGGGCCTCACCAGGCTCACTCTTCTTCACTGGAAAAGCACAGTGGCAGAAGAGCCTGGCACCAATGACCATGGACGGAAGGCTGACAGGCCTTTTTTTTCCTTGCAGTGTCTGACTGAACCCAGAGCCCTGCACAGGCCAAGCAAGCGCTCTGTCACCAAGCTGCAACTCAGCCTTGACAAGTAATGCTTTTGGTGCTGGGGATTTAACCCAGGGTGCTTAGCCACTGAGTCACACCCCCAGCCCTATTTTGTTTTTTTGAGAAAAAAAAAATAGGGTCTTGCTAAGTTGCTTAGAATTTCACTAAGTTGCTAAAGCTGAGTTCAAACTTGTGATCCTTATGATTCAGTGTCCTGAGTCCTGGGGTTACAGGCACACACCACCAAATCCAGCATTGAGAAGCATATTTTAAACAGAGGTCTCCTTGTAGCCTTCCATTGCAGGTATCCAATAGCCAGTTAGGAATATATGTTAAAGGTTAGGTGGTAAGTCACACGAGTTTTACTTACTTGTATACCTGAAGGTTATATACAAATATCTTCCTTACAGAGTGTCTCAATTCCAATTTTAAAAATTCCTCCATCTAAATCAATTTGCAAAAGCTAATGAAAGGACTCAAATGTAGTTTAGCACACACAATGACTGCAATTATAACAAATACATAAAAATTAAAGGCAATTCCAGGGTTAAGGGAGGAAGACGGGAGCACAGTGGCCACGGCCACAGAAGGGTAGCACGAGTGATGTTGTGGTGCAATGACTGCCTGGACCGTGGCAATAACGTGAACTTTCCCACGACGGAGCTGCATACCCACATACAAGTGCCTGTAAAACTGGTTGAGAACCTGAATAGACAGTATCAAGGTCACTTTCCTAGTTGTTATACTGTCCTGTAGTTATGCAAGATGCCACCATGGGAGAAACTGGGGGAGGGGAATACCAGATCTCTTTGTATTATTTCTTACAATGGCATGCAAATTTACAATTATCAAAATGAAAAGGTTTTTAAAAATTAAAGTGTACAACTGGAAAGTACTGCCTTCAAAACTTCTCTCTCTAAAACTCTAGAGAACTAGTCTCTCTAGCTCAGTTGTTTCTTAACCAGAGACTTGGAGGGGTGAGAGAACATGTAGGTGTTAGAATTATTGCCCAGACCCCCATTCCCTGAACACACACCCAACACCAGAACTGTCACCATGGTGAACCACAGGTTTCAGAGGAAGTCTATCTATCATCAAGTGTACTACAACTAAGAAAATGGAAAACCACATTTATAGCTACTTATCTTCACAAACACTTCTATCTGGTAAGGAAAACGTATCTAAGAGGAACGCAGTATTTTATAAGTAATTTATAATAAACTTCTCATTTGATTTGCCCAAAATCAGTCACTCTTCATGGAAATGTACTTGGTCAACATAAAGAAAAACATTCTGTTCATGTAAGAACTAAAGTATAAGTTTTTTCCATCCAGTGACTGATGGATTTTCAGAAGGACATCTAGACACTAAGTGTCTATCTTATAAATCAGAGAAGACAATGTTTATAAAGCTGTACAGCTTGTGGCCATAAAGGAGCGCTTGGCACATCAGCAGCAAACCCTAGTCAACTAGGGGAAAGAACCAGAAACAAGCCGAAGCCAGAAGGAGACCAATTCCAGATGTTTTTTTAAAGTACTCGCTAACAATGAGCCTTAAAGAGAAAACCTATGGTTAGCCCACTAAAATTAAACATAGAGGAGTAAGTTGAGTAGGAAGGCAGCCTAATTTAACACCTGAAATCGCTGTATCAATAGAACAAAATAATAAAAAGTCATCTCATTATGAACACATTGGGAAATAACCTCTAGAATTGTAGTTGTTTACAAAACTGTGTGTGTGTGCCTGTGCCTCACAATCTAAGGCCAACAATGGGAACTATTATGAAAAAGAATGATACAGCCAAACCACTCAACAACTGCTTCTAATAGGAAATGTTTACTGTGACTGCCAAGCAGGATGAGGTACAAATCAGTCTGTGCAATATTCTAATCTTGAATTTAAAAGGATACACATGATAATTCAGAAAAAAATATTTTAAAACTATAAACCCCAAAATAATTGTTTTTAAATTAGTTTTTTCCTTTACCCTTTTCTATGTTTTCTAAGTTTTCTTTAGTGAGTACATGCTACTTTTGTAATTAGGAAAAAGGGGGGACAAAATCACACCAAAAATATTTTAAGCAATATTTACAAAGGTCATGGAATAATATAAAAATGAAGTATACGTATGAGTACATCATACTGACACATACATAATGATTATGACTACTTTAAACAAAAAATAGTTGTAGAAATTACACCAAAATAATGGCAATCGTGTTGGAAGAGTGAGATGATCATGGGTGATCATTTTCTGTCTACTCCACTAGGCCTTCAGATCCTTCAGTTAAGAATGTATATCATGCCGGGCGCGGTGGTGCACACCTGTAATCCCAGCACTTAGGGAGGCTGAGACAGGAGAATCGCGAGTTCAAAGCCAGCCTCAGCAATGGCGAGGCGCTAAGCAACTTAGTGAGACCCTGTCTCTACATAAAACACAAAATGGGGCTGGGGATGTGGCTCAGTGGTCGAGTGCCCCTGAGTTCAATCTCCAGTACCAAAAAAAAAAAAAAAAAAAAAAGAATGTATACCATGGGGCTCAGTGGCTGTGCATGGGGGCTCAGGGGCAGAGCACTTGCCCAGCATGTGCAAGGCCCTGGGTCATGTCCCTAGTACAGGAAGGCAGGCGGGCAAAGGAAGGAGGGAGCGTGGGAGCGAGGGACAGAAAATAAAAGGAGAATGTATCACTGTGAATTTTAAAAACTACTGCCCTTATCAACCCTGACTCCAAATCCTCCTCTTACTGCCTCCTAAAACAATCCAAAAAACATACACATGCACACAAACCCACGAGTACTTACATGGGCTTACATCTCTGTATCTGTTTCGATTTCTGTTTTCTGGAAACTTGGCCACTCTATGAGGATAGTCATGGGACTCATTTCGAATTTCCTTAAAATAACAAAAATATATTTTAATATCCCTCTTAAATTTTATACAGCAAAACATATTTTCCCAACCAGTGTAGAACAACATTTATTAAGAACTTATGGTATGTCAAGTACTGTGCAAAGCACAGCGTCTCTCATCTCACTTAATCTTCACAACAGTAAGGAACAATTCTCTCCCCCATTTTATTTGTAGATCTAAACAATCTGCCACAGGTCAAACAGCTAGTGATCAGCAGCCCCCAGGACCAATCGAGATCCTTCAGAGGCCAGTCTGTGCTCTCTGTCCACTAACTGCTTAGTACAGGCTCTATTCAGCACCTATAATCAAGCACAAAACACTTTATGTAACAGAATTATTGTAATTGGAGTATCTTGTATCTCACATTCAAATTCTTTCTAAAACTATCTTATTATGTCTACCTAAATTCTGGAGCATCTATCTTTAAAATTCTTATACATTTCTTTAATGCTACATAATTAATTTGAGAGAAGAAATGTCCCCAAAATTTACTCCTAGAGCTGTAAATGATAAGTAACAACCATCAGGCCTGAGGCTCATTTCTAGATCCTGATGGCTCTCTATATTCCACTGTGGAAGAGGACCTCTGAGGTGTGTTTGTACTGACCACTTAGCCATCCAGCAGAGCCAGTACTGCCAGCTTTTACCTCCCAGGCGGAATAATATTCCAGGAATTCATCAGGTGAAAACAAACGCCTCCCCCCCAAAGTGTGCTTTAACTGTAAAAATTAAATTTGTTTTTGCTCATACTAGTACTTAGAAGAAAAAGCATTTTAAAAGTTAGGTTAGCAGATAGTTTCATAGATTAAACATAAATAAATAAATTATTCAATTCATTTTATGATGAACACCCTTAGGGAGGGTTCCTTACTCTCTCCTCTGCAACACCTACTCCCAGAGCCCCAGGACAGGTAACTTTCCAGTTCATGGCTTTATCCTTCTGGCCTAGTGCAGAAACTCTATGCTGAAGAGTCAAAATATTCTCTCCATATATTCTGTTAAACTTACACCTAATTTCAAGGAGTGCTTAAACTCAATTGTGAGTTCCTAGTAAGTTTTTACTGCGGGAGAAAGAAGAAAAAATTTTATGAGGAAAATAAATAAGATTTATAATAATTCATGGCATTCATAAGTGTAATCAGGATGCCTATAAATTGTAATCACACCATAAAACCAAGACAAACACAAATTGAATAAAGTTTTATTTTAATGGTAAAAATTTTTTCATTAGCTTTCCCATAAAGTAGTTGCTGATCCTATTTACCATTATTTTGTATTTCATTGTTTCTGTTCTTGTCTTTGCTTCCCTCTACTCTCTCTGGGTTGATCTGATTGACATTTTATTTTGTTTTGTTTTTGGTACTGGAGATTGAACTCAGGGGCACTCGACCACTGAGCCACATCCCCAGCCCTATTTTGTGTTTTATGTAGAGACAGGGTCTCACTGAGTTGCTTAGTGCCTCGCCATTGCTGAGGCTGGCTTTGAACTTGTGATTCTATCTCAGCCTCCCAATGATTGACCTTTTATAACTCCTCCTGTCCCAAGTTTTTACCGATGGAACATGACGCACAAGTTTCTAACCCAAACCCAATTTTTCTGGAAGTGAACAAAATGGTAAGAATATTCTTATGAGATATACAACACTCTATGAGCCTGAGATGTAGAACTGGAATTTAACTTTACTCTTTCCAAATAGCAAGTTAATTGTCTTAATAGCACTTGATTTCTGCCGTTATCAGTAATATTTGCTATCATAATCAATTTCCACACATGCATGGGTCTGTTTCTAGACCCTCATTCTATTTCACAGAATCATGTTTATCCTTGAGACACAGTCAAATTTTAGTTACTACAAATTTGTGATGAATGTAGAAAGGCAAGTTGCCCTTATTTATTCTTCCCTTTGTGTTATAACTCGTGATATTTTAATTCATTTTATACTTTTCTTCATAAAGGTATGCTAAAGGTTTATTCTGAGAAAACTTATAGGCTTTGTTGCTATTGTAAATAGGATTTCTTTTTTAAAATCCACTGGCTGTTGCTAGTGTATGGGGAAGACACTTTCTGAGGGGCTGCAAAGCAGTGGGCAAGGAGGACAGGACACCAGCCTTCTTCACCACCGTTACACAAGCACACACTTCCACAGGGAAGCGCGTCCGTTTCTGATCGCTATACTTCGCTTAGGAAAGCACAGTTATTTGTGTTCCCTATAACAAAAGGTTACCAGTGTTGAAAAATAAATAAATGAAAGGAGGGCTCCAAATATAGCAGCAGGGAAGGGATTTAAAATTTACAAAGCAATCGAGCAGCCAAATCCTAAGTCCTTGGGCTGAAGAAATAGTCACGACATAAATACGTTTTACTTTCCCAGGTTAATAATCAAAAGAACTCTCCCAGTGCGCCACTCCTTCAGATCTCCAGCGTCACCACCTGTTCTCCAGACCTTCCTTCAACTAACTCGGGAAGACAAGGAAGCCCAGTGCGTCTCCAAGGCTGTGCGCCAGCTGCCCACTCCTCCAACCCTTCTTCCTCACCAAAAGCTTCTGACTTTATTTTCTGATATACAATGGACCCAACTAAAAACCTGTATTTCCCAGCCTCCCTTACAGGACAGTCCGTGACCAAGTCTGGCTGATGGGAATAAGCAAAAGCACCAGGCTGGGCTACAGGAGAAGGTGCTGCTCAGTCCCAGCTATTTAGGAGGCTGAGGTGGGAGGATCACTGGAGCCATGAGTTTGAGACCAGCCTGGGCAACACAGAAGACCCCATCTCAAAAACCAAAACAATATCAACAAAAAACTGGTTCAACAGACCTTTGTCCCTCTCACTGGGGTCTTCCTGAAATGCAGGTTTTGATGCCCTGGGGTGAAGCGAAGGGAAGAGGCATCTTTGTGACCACAGGTCAACAACATATTCCAAGAAAAGCTAAGCAGCAACAGGGACGGATTTGGTGACATCATGAAATTAGAGCAGCAGCCCTGAACTCCTATCTCCAAAAATCTCATCTCATGAGAAATATAACCCCCTGTTAAGTCAGTTGTTTTATTTCCCATACAGCTAAAACAGGTCTCCTAACTAATACACACAGCACAACCAAACCTCAATAGTAAATACATCGAATACAGATACAGTACTTTCAGCAATATGCAAGCCCCAAGTAATTCCATAAGTATTTTATTTATTTTTTTTAAATATTTTATTTTTTAGTTGTAGGTGGACACAATATCTTTATTTCATTTTTTTATGTGGTGCTGAGGATCGAACCCATTGCCTCCCGCGTGCTAGGCGAGCACGCACACCACTGCGCCATAACCCCAGCCCTCCATAAGTATTTTATACACAATAAAATACATGGTACTTTTCAAAACAAGACTGGTAAGGCAGAGATCTGAGTTACTCACCAGGGCTCACATACATTGCAAACCAGCTCTACTGATGTTCTGGTGCTAAAAATGTCGTCCTCTACAGCAGAGAACCCACCAACAGTGCTCCTAGACATATCAAGAATGCTTCCCGTCAGCAGTAAAACTGCTAGGGCAAGGTTTCTCAAACTCAGCACTACGGACACTCTGGGCTGGGTCATTCTTTGTGGTGGGGGCTGTCTGGTCCATTCCATGATGTTTAACCAGCAGCACCCCTGTCCTCTACCCAGTACTTATAAGTGGCAACCCTCCAACTGTGAACCCCAAATCTCTCCAAACATTGCCCAATGTCCCTGGACAGCAAAATCTACCACAAATATACACAGCCCCATCAACACGCAGATGAAAACCACTGATCTAATAGCAAGCCATACCTTTAAATTAACACTGAACTGAAATGACAAGAATCTTTCAAGTGTAATTCAACCAAAAAATTTAAATCCAATCTTTCTAAAATGTGATTTTAACTCAAAAAAGCAAGGAATAATTGAGTCACTACTTATTTCTTGTTTAGTAGCAATGATCCAAAACATAGGCAATTCACCTACAAAGCTATCTTTCAGAGTTATTTATTTACAATGTTGAAAAACTAGAAATAACCTAAATGCCTAATGGCAGCCTATAGCTTACCCCTAGGACAAAGATTCTGAGTTCTCATCTTTTTTTCTGGCTGGGGGTGACCAGGGTGCTCTACCAATGAGCTATATTCCACAGCCCTTTTTACTTTGTATTTTGAGGCAGGGTCTCGCTAAGTTGCTAAGGCTGGCTTTGCAATCTTCCTACCTAAGCCTCCTGAGTTGCTGGAATTACAGGCGTGTGTCACCCGCACATGCCTACTTTTAATGGATCTACTTTCTCCTATTACTTTGCCTTTTATTATTTTTATACACATAATATATTCCCTCTTGAAATTTATTTTTATATCATTGGCTTGAAGTTAGGAACAATACTGACTCTACTACAGAAACAATTCTGCTGTGCTCCAAAAATTCTGGGCTAAAAAGCAAGACTTGTTCTTAGGATATTTTCTTGTTATTCATTTCAGCTACTCTTCATTGAATAAGCAGTAACTGTGCCTAAAGGTACTACTTAAGAATTTAGGGATTCCCAAAAAACTCAGGACTTATGCATAAGAAATTTCAAAAGTGCACTTCACATAAGAAGTCACTAGCATAAGTTCAGTTTTCATGGCAACATACAAGACGGACGATTCTTTTCCTTGAGGGCCACAGAACTGAGGTTGCCCACTTCAAGCAAGTGTTTACAGAATCCTCAAAACAACTTGGTATTATAGGATGGTCACCAGGAAATTGTCTAGAGCATTGCTTTTTTCTCACTAGAAGACAAGTGTACTAAGTACTAAAGTTCTTAGGCTAAAGAGACACATGTCTAAAGATTTACTCTCAACACCAAAAGCCTGATTTGGGGGTGGGGGGTAAATGTTCATGAATACAAAGCTACTAGAGAACACTCAACAACAGACTATGACACAGCAATTAAAAAGAACAATCCTACTGCTACAGACTGCAACGGGGTGAGTTTCAGACACACTACAGAACAAAGGAAGCCAGACACAAGAAAGAACACATCTGAAATGTCCATTTCTAGAAACACACAGCAAAATTATTCAATGGTAAGAGAGGTCAAAACAATGTTATCTGTATAGAAGGGCACAAGGGAGCCTGCTGTGGTGTGGGAAATGTTTATATATTGATTTGGGTGGTTATTACAGAGATGTATGTACTGTAAAAATTTCTTAACCATTTGCTTATAATTTGTGTGCTTATATTGTGCTTCTAAATAAATAAGTAAATAAATGAAGATTAAGTGGTGCAGCCACTGTGAGAAAACAAGTGCTGACCAAAGCTCCCCTACGAACCAGCCTCTGTTCCGGGACACACTCACATGCTTGTGTATGGTGCTCAAAGACAAATCCACGTCCATCATCTGATGAACAGATACACTGCAGTGCGTGCCCACAGGCTGGACTCTACTACAGGTAAGAAGACTGGAATAGCGACACATGCAGCAGCACAGGTGAACCCTAGGGACGTTACGTCAAGCCAAGGAGCAGACCCAGAAGGCCACGTCGCCATGATTTTGTTTAGCACAATGTACACAACAGGCAGATCCAGAGGCAGAAAATATTAGTGGAGATCATCTTGGCTCAGGGGGTGGATGGGAACTCACAACTGATGTATATATGGTCTCTTTCTGGACTGTTGAAAATATTCTAAAATTAAGATTTAGTTGCATATTGTATATACACTATCTAGACTAAAAACCACTGAATTGTACATTTTAATAGGAAAAGTTTACAGTGTGTGAAATATATCTCAATAAGGCTGAAAAAAAGTAAGGAGGTCAAATGGATGCTTTGATACAACATCCAGTGTCTGCTATTGAACTCTTTCTAGTCTATGGTTCAATAAAAAAATTACTATAACACTTTTAAAAAACAGGTCACAATCCTACTGACTACAAAGTAAGGTGACCAACTTGTGTTCCCATCACACCAACACTGTCAAATTCATCTGGCTCTTCAAGTGACACAAACTTTTAAAAAGTATAGCAATATGTCCTTAAATATAATAAAATTTCTATGGCCCATTAACAGCTAGTACAATTTGTCTACTCTTAATGTATCCTTAGCAAATAGCTTGAAAGATGAGTACTTATAAGTCCCATATAAAACCATCCAACTCAGTAAAACAGTTTACTTTCCTGGATATAAAATGTTAACAAGTATAAGACAAAAAAGGAAATGGTGGTTTTAAAAACTATGCATTTTATAGGGTTAAGAGAATAAGAAATCCTTAACTATAAAACCAAGCAGTACTGCGTGGGTGTGTGGTACATATACACATATCTCCTGTAGACATCTCTTACAATTAATCCCATTAATTTAAACTAAGTAAAGTCTGGTCTGAATTACAAACTCTTTGGGGAAAAAAGTTTTTCAACGCAGTGTGCTTAGTTATTGGAACCGAAACACACGAATACTTATTGCTAAATATCTTTATTACATATGTTGGAAATTTTTTGTGTGTGGTACTGGGGATTGCATAGAGGGTTGCTCTACTACTGAGCTATATATACCCTGTTCTTTTTATTTTTTAGACACAAGGTCTCACTAAAGTGCCAGGTTGGCCTCATGATCCTCCTGCCTCAGCCTACCAAGACACTGGGATTATAAGCATGCAGCCACCACATGGCAAATTTTTAATTTTAAATGGATGTTTTTATAAAAATCTTTGCCCCTTAAGTAACTGATTTGAATATTTCCTCTACCATTTTAACTTAAATGGGTCGACTTCATTCATGCAGTCTTTATCAGGTACCCTTTAAAGAAAATTTTTAGATGACCAATACTTTTTTATTTATTTATTTACTTATTTTTTTAGTTGTTGATGGACACAATGTCTTTATTTTATTGCTTTGTATGTGGTGCTGAGGATCGAACCCAGGGCCTCACGCATGCGAGGCAAGCGCTCTACCGCTGAGCTACAATCCCAGCCCCGTGACCAATACTTTTAAAGTGCAAAAATTTAGATGTTAGTAGAAATATTTCTAAAATAAGTAATATCCTGAACAACCTTTTCATGAGGTCACAAACATTAATTTACTTTGCTATGCCAGATGTGGTGGTGTGTGCCTATACACCCCGTTATTCAGGATGTAGAGGTGGGATTGGAGGAGGACAGCCTAGGAAATTTAGTGAGGTCCTGTCTCAAGAAAAATTAATTTCTGTGCTACAACACAATTACAGCCTCAGGTAAATATAGCTCTTTATTTCTACACTAAGTGGTCTCTGAGTTTTTGTGTGTTTTGCTTGGACAGAAAAAAATTATTTTTACCTTTTAATAAATTAATATATATTCATTGTCAGAATGTAGGACTCTAGATCAGCAGAAAGGAAAATTAAGTCTACAACCAGGGCTGGGGTCGTGGCTCAGTGGTAGAGCACTTGCCTAGCATGTGTGAGGCACTGTGTTCGATTCTCAGCACCACATATAAATAAATAAAATAAAGGTCCATTGACAACTAAAAAATATTTAACAAGAAAAAAAAAGCCTACCACCATACAATACAAAAACAAACCTAAAAGTTATGAGCTTTTCCTTCTTGGATGAGTTGCTACATACAATATGTAAAGCTGATACCTACCCCTTATCTGTGGAGGCCACATCCCTAAACACTCAGTGGATGCCGGAGGCTGCAGATAGTACTGAACTCTATAATTTAAAGCTTTTCCATCTTAACTAACCACTTACCACCGTGGCCATAACTTGGCAGTTGAGATACAATCACAAAACTAGCACAAATTTATTTTTTCCTGCCTTACAATTTCAGATAGATTTGTTGTTACCATAAAGCTCAGCAACCTCAGCATGATTGTTTTCTTGAGAACGTACACCTTTACTCTTTTTTTTTTTTTTTTGGTACCAGGGATTGAACTCAGGGGCACTCGACCACTGAGCCACATCCCCAGCCCTATTTTGTGTTTTATGTAGAGACAGGGTCTGAGTTGCTTAGTGCCATTGCTGAGGCTGGCTTTGAACTCCTGATTCTCCTGTCTCAGCCTCCCTAAGTGCTGGGATTACAGGCTTGCGCCACTGCACCAGGCTTACACCTTTACTCTTTTTTTTTTGGTTGTAGATGGACACAATATCTTTATTTTATTTATTTTTATGTGGTGCTGAGGATTGAACCCAGTGCCTCGCTCATGTGAGGCGAGCACTCCACCATTGAGCTACAATCCCAACCCCACATCTTTACTCTTAAAGGAGGCACTTCGTGGCTTCTTTTTGGTGTACCCAAGCTGTCAGCCTCACTACTTTTGCTCTTTGGGGCCATGAGGTAACGCAAAGGTTATCTGAATGCAAGCAGTGCACTGCCTGAGTGACTCCAGGGTGGGTGGCATATACAGTGTGGATACACCCTGGGCAAACGGATGGCTCATGTTTCAGGGAGGTCAGCAGAAGACTTTGTCATGCTACTCAAAACACTACTCAGGATAACATGCAATTTAAAATTTATGAATTATGTCTGGAATTTTCCGCTTTATGTTTTTGGACTGTGGTTGACTGCAAGTAACTGCAACCATGGAAAGCAAAACCAGACACAGGGACGACTGTACTTAAATTTGTTTACCAATATAGGAGCATACAGGCATATTATATATCTACCTGCTTTAATTTCTTAAAATATTATGGGTATCATTTCCTGCCCACATATCCTCATTGCCACCTCCAGTCATGTTACCCCAGGCTGGCTTCCAACTCCTAGGTGCCGGCGATCCCCCTGCCTCAGCCTCCTGAGTAGCTGGGGCCGCGGGCACATGCACTGCACTACGCCTACTCTTTTGTCTTTTCCTGCAGTGCTGGGGCCTGGATCCAGGGGCTTGCACATGCTGGACTAGTACTTTACCACTGAGCCCCAGTCTTCTTCTTTAGATTTGAGACAGGGTCTCAGTTAGTTGCCGAGATGGCCTTGAACTTGTGGTCCTTCTGCCTCAGTCTCCAGAATAACTGGGATCACAGGTGTGAGCCATGACGCCAGCTCTCCCTTCCATCTTAATGACTACTATCTTAACCTTTTCAGGCTGCTGTATCTTGAACTTTGTAATTTATAAATCACAGAAATGTACTGCTCACAGTTTTGGAGGTTGGGAAGTCTAAGATAAGGTACCAACAGATTTGGTGTCTGGCGAGAGCCTGCTCCCTGCCTCAACGGTCGGCACCACCTTGTTGAGTCTACACATGCTGAAGGGGAATCAGGCTGCCGCAAGCTACTTTACACGGGTACTAGCCCCATTCATAAGGCTCTGCCCTCTGGACCTCATCATCTCCCAAAGGCCCTCTCTCTTACTACTACTGCTTTGGGAACAGGTTTCAACATCTGAGTTTTGGAGTGACACACATATTCAGATAACAGCAGCTACAAAATGCAGCACCATATTTTGCCCTATCCCCTAGACAACTAGATTTCCACAACTTCACAATTGTTAAAGCAATGTGATGAATATTCTTAAATAAAATTGTACATATTTTTCAGTTGAGAGCCTCCTAAATATGGAACTCTTATTAGATGAGGTGCCTATCTTGTCAAGAGAAACAGATAAGATTTTGTCTCACTTTCAACCATATCTAGTTTTTTTGTTGGGGGGGGGTCTGAAATATTGTCATCGTCTTCTGTACTGCTTGCTTACTTTCTTCACATTGACATTTTAAAATTACATTATAAATATGTCAATTTGGAGAGAACTGAAATCTTTACAATACCTGCTCTTCCATCAGGAATTAATTTGTTTCTCCATTTATTTAAGTCTTCCTTGTCACTTGATAGAACTTTGTTTATAAAAATAAATTCAACACATTTCTTGTTAAGCTTAAGTACTTAATTCTTAAGTATTTAAATTTTTCTGTGGCTATTTAACTGTTATCAATTATTGTTTTTCTCTTTGGTCACTTACAGCAAATTATATTACATTCCCTTGTACTGGCCAACTTCATAAGCCCAGAAGTAATCTGGCAATGATGTTTGTTTTATATTACATCGCTAGATCATATCTGTTAGTATTAGAATTCTTAGACTATCATCACAAGTCACACTGAACTGTTTATGTGGGGATGGGGCTGCTGTATCATTTATTTCTACTTTTTGTTTTATTCAGTCCTTCTTTACAAAGCTTTGATTCATTTGGTTATTTTAAATGTTTGGTTCATTAATACTTTCTTTTCTTGCTTTAATTTATAGACTTTGACCAAATCCATTAATTTCTTCCTTTACCAAATTTAGACAGCTATTTTCTATATATTATGTTTCCTTATTTTCTGTCCTCTTGTCTTTTGATGTCCTTTTCTTTCTCTATTTAGAATTTAAAATACCATTTTTAGTCTACTAAGGACTGGTTTTAAATTTTTTAAAAAACATGTTTGAAGCTGGGTATGGTGGTGAACACCTGTAATCCCAGCAACTAGGGAGGCTGAAGCAGGAGGATCCCAACTTCAAAGCCAGCCTCAGCAACTTAGTGAGACTAAGCAATTTAATGAGACTGTGTCTCAAAATAAAAAATAAAAATAAAAAAGATCCAGGGATGTGGCTCAGTGGTTAATAACACCTGGGTTCAATCCCTAGTACCAAAAGAAAAAAGAAAAAAAGAGTCTGAACTTGTATTTTTCTGCTAATGTAAAAGCATACTCTGATAAAGCCTTTTCAGTAAAACCTCTAACTGTACTTCTTCATACAGCACAATGCCCCTTATTGTCTTCAAATAATCTAGAACTTTGGATCCATATTTTTTACATTTTACAATTATTTAAAAATATTTATTGGTTACAATAAGTTTCACAACTATAACCATAAGATGAGTTAATTGTAGATTTTATCCGGTTTCACTGTCCAAACCCGCTTTCTATACCTGTTCCATTTCTCCCAGCACTTTACTGACATCTCTCCATCATCTTCAGTGTCAGGGAAAGTAAGTCTGATGCTACCCTCAATTTGTTCTTCCCTAAAGACAACCCGCTTGTCCTCCTTGCAGGATTCGTATCCCTGGGATCCAGAGTTCTCGGTCCACTGTTTCCCTGCTCTGTGTCATTTCAGGACTCCTTATCTATCACACAGATCTGGGGTCTTATGTTCTATGTCATCTCTCAAAATACCTATTTTTTCACCTCTTTTTCCTGAGTTCTGAGAGATATTTCTCAAGTTACCTTGGAATTCTGTATTATCTGCCAATCCTGCATTTTTACTTTAATCACCGTGTCCTGTAATCTAAAGAATGCTTTACAATTCTGTTCACGCATTGTTCACTATCTGTTCATTCACAGTGAAGCTGGGGGCTGAAGCCAGGGCCCTGTGCGTGCTAAGCAAGCACTCTACCAGTGAGCTACGTTCCCAGCCTTCTCAGTTTAACCACCTGCTCTTGCAATTTGGAAACTGAATCAGAGTTTTCTTTACTTGTTATACTATTTCACGTGCCCTAAATGATCCCGTCTCACTTTCTTGGGGTGAATTTTCCACATCTAACATTTATCTGCTTATCTTTATAGAAAGAAAAGGCATACATCAGCAACCTGTCCCACCCTGTGTGGATGCTTACACTGCTATCAAAATCCCCTCAGTCCCCAGTAGATAGCTAGGGCCCTTTTCTCGTGTCTGGTAATCATACGGACTTTTTATTACCACTGTATTTTGGTCACTGCAGTAATAAATTAGAATACAACAACAAAAGTGGTCAGTGCACAGGATTACAGGACCTTTATGGTCCTGGAAATACTATCAGCTTGTCGTGGTTTCCTGTCACCTTTCTTATTGTTAATTTTTGCTGCTATTTGTACAACTGTATTTAACAATCTTTTCTTTTTAAAAAAATCAGACCTCAGAATTTTCCTTAAGTCTAGTAAGTGCCATAAGTAAAGTATGTTCACATTTCAAGGAAACAGGGCTTTCTGCTCAAGGAAGCAAGGCACAGGGAACACGAGCACGCCTGTGAAGAACAAGGCAGGGCAGGACCAAGCACTCAGCGCAGCTCAGGGGAGAACACTGAAAAGTAATGCTGGGCTGGGCTCAGAGGCAGAGCGCTTGCCTCGCACGTGTGAGGCACTGGGTTCGGTCCTCAGCACCACATATAAATAAATGAATAAAATAAAGGCCCATCAATAACTAAAAAAAAAATACAATGATAATAGTAAAAGTGCAACACCAGAGGTGCACCAGGGAGTGAAACGCAGGCAAGGAGGAAGAACAGGCAGAGAGTGAACAGACGATGCAAACGGCTGTCCCTACGTTGTTCACTCGACACACCCAAGGCGATTCTGTAAGTTATGAAGATGGCATTGTAAGTGGGGGTGTGGATTATTCAACAAATAGCATGATATAAGCAAGTAGTTATTTAGAAAAAAATTAACTGGACAAAGATGCCTGATTTAATCACTTCGACACAGTACCAAAAGGCTCCAACCAGAGTGATTAAACAAGAGAAAGAAACGGCAGGCACCCACATTGGAAAGAAGAGGTTAAACTCCCTTTTCACAAATGACAGGATCTTATAAGCAGAAAACCCTAAAAACAATTCACAAAAAAACTTAAAACTAACAAACGAATTCAGCAAAGTTGCAGGATAATATACAAATCAATCATACTCCTACACTCTAGAAATGAACAATTCAAAAAAGGACAATAATCAACCCTATTTACAACAGCACCAAAAAGAATAAAACATGTGGGAATAAATTTAATTAAGGAGGCAAAGACTTGCACACTGAAAACTACAAAACATTGCTGAAATATATTACAAACCTAAATAAAAAGACGTGTCGTATTTATAGATTATAAGAATTTATATTAAGAAGGCAATACTACACGAACCGCTAAGTTAATGTGCTCTCTATCAAAACCCTAAGGGTAACTTTTGAAAACCAGAAAAACCCAACCTAAATTTCAAGGTACTGTGAACAACCAAAACAATCTTGAAAAAGAATAGCAGACCCTAAGGACTCTGACGTCCCAATTTCGAAGCTTATCATAAAGCTAACATAACCAGCTCAGTTCTGTAATGGCACAATGACAGACACAGACCCTCCACGGGACAGCATGCAGAACCCCCAAATAAATTGTCACATCTGTAGTTAACTGATTCCAAACAAAAATGCCAAGACCATTCAATTGGGAAAAGACAATCTTTTTATCAAATAGTACTGTAAAAACCGAATATCCTCGTGCAAAAGAATGAAGCTGGACCATTATTCTAAGCATACATAAAAATTAATTCAAATGGACAAAAGACTTAAATAAGAACTAAAACTAACACTCAGTAGAAAACATAGGAAATGAAGATGTTTACGAACTTGGATTTGACAATGATTTCTTAAATGTGATATCAAAAACACAGAAACAAAAGAAAACTAGATAAATTGGCTTTCATCAAAATTAGAAACTTGAATGCATCAAATAATACCACCAAAAGAGTAAAAAGAAAATGTGTGGGAGACAAGGGCTACAAATCATATACTTGGCCAGAATTCTAATTCCTTCACATCCTCACTAACAGCTGGTATTTTTCCACTTTTTCATAATCACAATAGTAAGTATGAAAATAATCCACATGAAGTACCTGGTCCTTGCCTGATACACAGTAGGAGCTCAAGATTACCTACTTTATTCTTAAAACTCTTTTCTTTAAAGAGGGTAAGTCAAGATTACCTACTTTATTCTTAAAACTCTCTTCTTCAAAGAGGGGAGCTTCTCAAAGAGAATTGTGATGCAGAGAACTCAATCCATCAGGGATTTTATTTCCCCAACCAGCGAGTGAAAGGTACACAGACATAACCTGATTTATAGTATTTTAATGTGCTTTAAAGATATTGCTTTTCCTTTTCTTTTTACAAATTGAAATTTGTGGCAACTCTGCATGTAGTAAGTCTATCAGCACCAGCCAATAGCTAAGGTAATCACTGGCCCTTTCTGGCAATAAAACTTTTTCAACTAAGGTATGTGTTTTTTAAAAATATTTTTAGCCGGGCGCGGTGGCTCACGCTTGTAATCCCAGCACTTAGGGAGGCTGAGACAGGAGAATCGCGAGTTCAAAGTCAGCCTCAGCAATGGCGAGGCACGAAGCAACTCAGTGAGACCCTGTCTCTACATAAAACACAAAATAGGGCTGGGGATGTGGCTCAGTGGTCGAGCCCCTGAGTTCAATCCCCAGTACCAAAATAAATAAATAAATAAATAAATAAATAAATAAATAAATAAATAAATAAATAAATAAAAATATTTTTGTAGGGCTGGGGTTATGGCATAGTGGTAGCGTGCTCACCTAGCACGTGTGAGGCACTGGATTCGATCCTCAGTACCACATAAAAACAATAAAATAAAATAAAGATATTCTGTCCACCTACAACTAAAAAATAAATATAAAAAAAATAATTTTTGTAGATGTTGATGGACCTTTATTCTATTCATTTATTTATACCCAGTGCTCAGAATCAAACCCAGTGCCAACACATGCTAGGCAAGTGCTTAGACATAATGCTATTGCACACTTAACAGAGTACAATATAGGGTAAATGTAACTTATATACACCAAGAAACAAAAAAACTCCTAATTCACTTTACTCTAAGATCTGCCCTGTTGCAGCAGTCTGGGATTTAACTCACAGTTAACTCCATGGTATGCCTGCATTGAGGGCCATAACCAAACTGAACATCTTAAAATAACAATGGATTTTCAAAGAATGCAAGACACTTCATACTTTATCATGTCCTTCCACAATATTTAATAGAATATATGTACACATGACTAATAAAAATAAACACTCCATCAGATAATTTAGGATTTACTTCAGGACTTAAGTATAAACAAAGAAATTTAGGTATGTTCTACCATAAGTAAAAGCTCATTGTCCTCTTGGGATTATCTTAAAGTCTTACTTTTTTCTTATAGAATCACAATTGTTCTTTTCTGACTTCCTAAATTCTTATTTGCTGCTCTATCATAATAATTCAAGGAGGAATAGACTACACTAGATGTAAACTTTTCTGTATGCGATATACAGAACAGTTAAGTAATTAATACTAAAATATTGATGTATAAAATATTAGAAATAATTTACTCTGACCATGATGTGTAATGACCATAACAGAGAAAGTCTGAAATGTGAGCCTATGCTGTATAGCTTCACTTGTTAAAATAAAGAGCAGAGAAGAAGCAGGTGCCATTGGCATGGAATACTGCACTTTTATACCAGGGATTGAACTCAGGGGCACTCAACCACTGAGTCACATCCCCAGCCCTATTTTGTTTTATGTAGAGGCAGGTGTCACTGAGTTGCTTAGCACCTCAATGTTGCTGAGGCTTGTTTTGAACTCGCGATTCTCCAGTCTCAGCCTTGCAAAGTGCTGGGATTACAGGCGGGCGCCACTGTGCCCAGCTCACTTTTTTTTTTTTTTTTTTAAACTGCAATTTTCTAAGGTGACTCCAGGGTCCCAGGTCCTTCAGTAGTCAGAATAATACAAACTGTAGGAGCCCTATAACCTTAATTCAACCTATTGAGCCTGTAAAAGAATTCCTAGAGACACCAACAACTGGAAAAAGGAATTAACAGCTCTCATAACATAAAACTGCTTAAATACAATGAAAGAAGAAACAAAGTGATGTAGTATGAGGTTTTTGTCCAAAGGAATGAAAGCAAACTTGAGACAAAGCATGATAGGAACCAAATGAAATTGACAGAACAAAAGGCATATTAAATTAGAAACACTGAGCCAGGCACAGTGGTGCACGCCTGTAATCCCAGCACTTCGGGAGGCTGAGACAGGAGAATCGCGAGTTCAAAGCCAGCCTCAGCAATGGCGAGGAGCTAAGCAACTCAGTGAGACCCTGTCTCTACATAAAACACAGAATAGGGCTGGGGATGTGGCTCAGTGCTCGAGTGCCCCTGAGTTCAATCCCCAGTACCAAAAAAATATATATATATATTAGAAATATTGAGATTTTAAAGAAATCCAGGGGCACATAAATACACACAAACTTCACACTGAAAAGGATACCAGAAATCCATAATCAAAGCATCTAAGCTCAAATCAATTTCTTGGCTAGGACTTCCCATCCTGGGAATCATCAACACCAACAGTCTTTTAGGGGAGGCAGGGTTGTAATTCTATCTGGAATCACATGCTACATTTGGGTGAATTTTAAATATGAAGACTTTTCTGTCATACATGGGTTTTATCTTAAAGGTGTCTAAAGGTACCTATGATCCTTAAAGCAAGAATCTCACTGTTAAGTCAAAGTAACTTCTTGAACCTAGGGTAACATATAGAACATTAAATTAGCACTACATCCATACATTTAAAAGGGTATTACATTCATTTTAATAGAAATATTCAGACAATAGCCCTGCAAGGTAAAACTTTCTAATTAAAAATATAAAAGGGGCTGGGCTGTGGCTCAGTGGTGGAGCACTTGCCTAGCATGTGTGGGGCACTGGGTTTGATTCTCAGCACCACATATAAATAAGTAAAATAAAAGCCCATTGACAACTTAAAAAAATTATTAAAAAAAGAAGATATAAAATATTTGTATTCTACTCAGACTGATATTATTTAAGGGAGGAGGGGAGGACAAGGAAAAGTGCTGGAGAGTGAAACTGATCAAATTATGTTACACACATGCACAGTTTAGCCACAACGAAGCCAACTATTCTGTATAATAAATATCAATAAAAATTAAATAAAGGGCTGGGATTATGGCGCAGTGGTAGGGTGCTCGCCTAGCACGCGTGAGGCACTGGGTCGATTCTCAGCACCACATAAAAATAAAATAAAGATATTCTGTCCACCTACAACTAAAAAATAAAATATTAAAAAAAAAATTAAATAATAGCAGGCAGAGGCCAATGCCTGTAATCTCAGCAATTTGGGAGGCAGCAGTAGGAGGAGCACAAGTTCAAGTCTAGCCTCAGGAACTTAAGAGACACTACCTTAAAAATAAAATAAAAAGGGCTTGGGGGGAGGGAGTAGGGCTCAAAATGTAGTTCAGAGGTATGCCCCTGGGTTAAATCCCCAGTAAGGGGGCCAGGGGCTTTTTGGTTGGTTTGTTTGTATCAGGGATTGAAACCAGGGTGCTTTACCACTGAGCCACATTCCCAGCCTTTTTTATTATTTTCTTTAGAGACAGGGTCTCGCTGAGTTGGTTAGTGCTTTATCAGTTGCTGAGGCTGGCTTTGAACTCATGATCCTCCTGTCTCAGCCTCCCAAGCCACTGGAGGAATTTTTATTCTTTAAAATTGCCCTGCTGACCTGTATACCTCTTCCTCGGTTATCAACTGCTATGTTTTAAATTTTACATGCAAAATTGATTTAGGCTTTAATATACAGCAAGTAAGGCAGATGTAACTACAGATTCTCTTTGTTGACTCAAATATTCTGACTCACAGCTGTCTAACAGGAAAGGATGACCGCAACAGGGCATGAAGTGGGACTACAGAATGCAGGGAATTGTCAGTCCAGATCCCAGCTTCCAGGGGAAACAAATCCTACTGACATTTATGTGAGAAAGTAAGAAGATACCTATGTTAATTGAAATTTGTTTACTTATGTTTTACCTGTCCATACCTGTTTTGCCCAGGCTATTTTGAGAACCAAAGAAAAGAGTGAGCAGAGTACCAGAACAAAGAGGAGGCCTGGCAGCATCAGACTGCAAAAGCGACACCGGTTCCACAGCTGGAGCTCAGGAACTCCCTGGATAATGAAGACCCCATGGGAAAAGCTAGGGAGTAAATGCAGCTCTCTGGATTTTCATAATTGTAGGTACCAGTAATCTACAGAATACAGGTCAAAGGCCAAACAATATGATTTCAACATAAATATTTTCTATTGGGCCACCATTCCCATGGCTGATTTCCCTTCAAGTAGTGGTCCTTAATTATGTGCAGAGGCAGAGACTGAAGCATGTCAGTGAGACCCTGTCTCTACATAAAACACAAAATAGGGCTGGGGATATGGCTCAGGGGTCAAGTGCCCCCGAGGTCAATCCCTAGTACCAAAAAAAAAAGAAAAAACAAAAAGAATCTGACAAAAGCAGAAACTTTGGAGGCTGAGGAAGGAGAACTGTAAATTCAAGACTAGCCTTGGCAACTTGGTGAGGTCCTCAGCAATTCAGTGAGACCCTGTCTCAAAATTAAAAAATAAAAAGAGCTGGGATGTAGATCAGTGGTAAAGTGTTCCTTAGGTTCAATCCCTAGTACCCACCACCTCGGCCCAAAAAAACTGACAAAAGCTATCCAATCACTTAGAAACTAAATAGTTGGGAACATGTATGCATATAATTTAGTACACAGTTTCAGGAGATCTGAAATCCCTTCAAGTCTGATCCCAGACACTGTTTTAAAGGTTTCAAGTCCCAAAACAACCCTACCTCTGACAACACGGTTTACTCCCTCCTTGCCATCAGCCTCAAGTAGATTGTAAGAAGACAGCAACGTTAACTAGTCATGCTGGCAAATTAGGGCAGTGCTAAAACTAAAATCAAAAGGACTGGCTTTGGGTACATAAATGACAACCTTGTGTCTGACCACTGTTTCCTCAGTCATAAGTGAGGGATTTGGAATAAACCAAGGTGCTCTATTTTTAAAGAGGGGAGCAATATTCTTGTTTAGTGAACACTTACTGAGCATTTAACATGCTCCAGGCCCTATAGGTAGATGGTATGGAAACAGAAAAACAAGGCCATCCTCAAAGTTCTGAAACAATATGATTCACACTTGAAGGAGGAGCAGGGTTTATTTGTTTGTTTGTTTTTTGTTTTTGTGGTGCTGGGGATTGAACCCAGGGCTTTGTGCATGTGAGACAAGCACTCTACCAACTGAGCTATATCCCCAGCCCAGGAACAGGTAATTTTGCCTAAGGAGATTGCGATCTAGTGTGGAAGACATTTCCCAGATAGGCAAGGTAGGCACAGAATATATTCCACATGTGCTCCAAAGGTGAGAAAGCAGCCAATTTTCTAAGTAGTTCAAGGAGTTTGTGCAACCATGTAAAATAGCTTAAGATTAGGCAGGAGAATGTGTAACTAGAGGGCAAAGAAAGTTTTTCGGACTAAGTCAGCTTTGACTCACCTGCTAAACTGCTGCCCCACTCCAAGTACAGGTTGAGTAACCTTTATCCAAAACGCTTAGCAAAAGCGTTTTCAGTTTTGGACTTTCAGGATTTTGGAATATTTACATATATATAACAAGATGTGTTGGGATAGGACCCAAGTACAAACATGAGTCCATCTGTTTCACACACAGAGCCTGAAGGTAATTTTATGCAATATCTTCAGGGTGCCTGTGTTTTGAATATGGCCCATCACGTTAGGTCAAGTGTCAGATTTGCCACTTGTGACATGTCAGCACTCAACAAGCTTCAGATTTTGGAGCATCTTGGATTTGCAGATGAGGAAAGCTCAACCCGTACTAGAAGAGAGTGCACTTGTTATGTTATCTGACTTATAAAAATTAACTGACTCATAAATGGTGAAATCTATTCTCATTCTGACAATATTTGAACTACAAATTTCTAATAAGTAATCAGTTAAGAGTTCTTTGGTTCATAACCCTGATTAATCAACCAAGTTATAAGCCATCGCTTTGTAGAAACATTCAACAACTTGGCTTTTGACCATTTCCCTACAGCTGTACTCTAGACAGACTCACAAAACCCCGGTGCGTTTCTGTCCTTCCCATGCCCCAGCCTGATTCAGACGGCAATCCCCAGTGATTAAAAGCAAAAAAGCAATCATGTACACTGCCAAAAAAAAGCCAGAATTAACCTCAGGCTCCACTAATGCTATTAGTTTGTCAATAAGACCAAATTAACTTTTCCAGAAATCTCCCTTCTGCCAATGGCACTTTCCAGGCTGACTCTTCCGCCATGTCCTCTTGGTGCCACTGGTTTCTGCTTTGCCTCTGCGACAACCATTTCTTCTATTTCTTCAAACTCCACCTCTTATTTAGGCTCATCCCTGCAGTCCCATAAATATATCAAGCCACCCTGTTCTCGTAAGTCATGTATTCCACAAGTGTTTATCCAGTGTGCTGCCTTCCTGGGGCTCTGGGAGTGAAGATTAACTCGGACTAACAAAGCCTGTTTTGCTCCAACTCAAGAAGTCAATTGTAAGAAAACTTCTACTACCAAAAGTCATGTTCTAAAGCAACTGTTCATAAAAGGTAAAAAGAGTAAGTGGCCAGAGAGTTTCAAACTCAAAATATTAGATTTCTTTCTCCTCTAAGAATTTCTATAATAAAATCATAAAGGTTCTCTCACATCATCTAATCCAGCTTTTAGTTACACCTGGTATTTGCCCCACAGCAAAGCTGGTCTTCTACCCCAGTAGCATTGCCAAGAAAGCACAATTCCTTCTAAATATGATCATGAACATAACCCGCTGCTGTGAAAAACAAGGCAGAAAGCCCATTTCAACGCTTTTCTCTTGCTCAAAGTAGTGCTGCTTTTAATCGTGGTTTGCTTAATGCAAACTGTATTCCCGAAATAACTCATCACTCTGTAAGAGGAAGTCAGGGGATGCTACAGAAGGCGGTAAGGACTCACACCCAGCATGGGTGGGCTGGGAAGGCTCCCCGAGAAGGGAGATTTCAGGGTAAGTGGGAGGTATTAGGCAAGAGGGGAAAGGGGCAGGGCGAGGGATTGTGCCAAGGCAAAAGGGAACTACATTTACAAAGAGCTCTAAGGGGAGAAAAGACACATTTCCAGGAACAAAATATAGTGGAAAAGGGAGGAAAATGATATGGGAAATGAAACCACAGAGGCAGGACATGTGGTCTTATGAGTAGAAGAAAGGACTGAATTTTACATCATGAGCAACAGAGTCCATGCAAGGGTCTAGGCAGAGACATGAGATAATCACGCTTTATCTTAGGTTCCTCTCTCCACACCACCTCTTCAAGCTGGACTTCTTAAAAGAAGTCTGCACTTGCTCACTTGTACTTGTCCCCGCCTTCTCCACTCTGGGCTTCTGTAATACACTGGAAGTGCTCTTTTTTTTTTTTTTTTTTTTAAATATTTTTTTAGCTGTAGATGGACATAATGTCTTTATTTTATTGCTTTGTATGTGGTGCTGAGGATCGAACCCAGGGCCTCACGCATGCGAGGCAAGCGCTCTACCGCTGAGCTACAATCCCAGCCCCTGGAAGTGCTCTTTTTAAACGAGGTCTGTGTGGATCTGGTTGCTTAACTCAGTGGGCCCTTGCAGCCTGGGCTTTGCTGGTACATCTGCGGCACGCGGCCCTTGAGGACCACCAGCCCCTCCACGTTCTTCTGCACTTTTCTCCCCTGCTTCCTTGCCTGTTCCTCTCCAGTCTTTAAGGCAAGCACTACTTAGTCTCATACTGTCCTTGGTCAAGATTCCATCCCTTGGAACTGGAGACTATCATGCTAAGTGAAATAAGCCACTCCCCAAAAACCAAGGGCTGAATGTTCTGTCTGATATGCGGATGCCAACACACAATGGGTGAGGGGCTCATTAGATCAGACAGGAGGAATGAAGGGAAGGCACCGAGATGGGAGTGGGAAAGACAGTAGAATGAATCCCACGTAACTTTCCTCTGTTCGTATATGAACACACGGCCAGCGTGACTCCACATCATGTACAGCCACAAGAATGGGAAGTTATATTCCACTCATGTACGTCAAAATATACTCTACTGTCATGTATAACTAAAACAAACAAATTTAAATGAATGAATGGATGGATGGATGAAGGAGGCTGAGACAGGAGAATCGCGAGTTCAAAGCCAGCCTCAGCAACAGCGAGGTGCTAAGCAACTCAGTGAGACCCTGTCTCTACATAAAACACAAAATAGGGCTGGGGATGTGGCTCAGTGGTCCAGTGCCCCTGAGTTCAATCCCCAGTACCAAAAAAAAAAAAAAAAAAAATCTCACAAGTACTTCAAACAGAACTGAACAATCTCAAAACCGAACACATCTACTCTTTTTCAAATCTATTTCCCCTCCATTCTGCCACAATCTAAGTTCAGGAGCTCGACATTTCTCTTCAGATTACTTCAAGACCAACTCCTGGTGCCATCTATATACACTTAGCTCTGTCCAACCCACTAGCAGTCTGAATAATCTTGCTAAAAAATATGATCATGGCAATTCCAGGCTTAAGTTCCTTCATGAGTCCCTATTAACAAGCTCAAATTCTGATCTCCAAGGGCTTTAGGCCCTGCCCCAGCCCCCCCACGTCACACCAGACACCAGACGGCACAGCCAGGCGTCCTCTTAGCTTTCCACGCTGTGCCTGCGCACTTCTTCCTTCCTCGTCCTCTTAAACAGGCCAATCTGTCCTTCAAGACTTAGGCAAGGCCCTCCCTCCTACAGAAGCGTCACTGGAGCTCCCAGGTGCATCTCTTACTGGGGAACACTGGACGCCCATATGCACAGTCACAGCACCTGTGCTTAACACTGACTTTACACAGGTTGCCTTTTATATACTTGTTCTAATAAGGCAGATCACTCTTAGGTTCTCATCTGCTCCCCTCTTCAGTGCTCCCCACTAGCTGCATCCTGAAGAACAGGTGGTTCTGAGGTAGGTAACCTCAGTGCCCAACATTGGCACATAACAGGGATGTTATGGACAACGAAAGAAAATATGGTCTTCAATGAGGCCCTTTAGGAAACAAGTCTCAGAACATGCACGTGTCAGGAGCAGAAACCTGGTCAGTGGCATTCTCAGTGGAATCTCCAAGTCTTAGAGCAAAAGCTGGCAGGCCACTGTCAGTAAGTATTTGTAGAATAGTTAAATGGATCTTCTAGAATCACAGGAATATGTTTAGTCCAAACTCTTCTTGACTTGCCTTTCATTATTAACTTTTTTTTTTTTTTTTTAAATATTTATTTATTTATTTTTTAGTTTTAGGTGGACAGAATATCTTTGTTTTTATGTGGTGCTGAGGATCGAACCCAGTGCCTCATGCGTGCTAGGCGAGCACGCTACCACTGCGCCACAATCCCAGCCCCTCATTATTAACTTTAGTAGTTTGTGACCTACTTTTATTATAACACTAGTACACATGGCATGGTTCCTACTGACCAAACGAATGCTCTTGTTCTTACATGAGGAGAAATTAATGATACAAGCATTGACCTATCAGATAAACTGCAAGATTCCTAGGAATTACACAATGTAAGGGTTTCCTAAATTCCCTCAAAACTTGGTGTGAAATTTTAAGTAGATATAAGTATGTGCATTTTTCTGACAAAAGGGGTCACAATTTTCATTGAATCCTCAAAAAATAATAATTAATCAAACTGCTTAACCAAAATGTTAAGCATACAACCCAGCACAGTGGCACAGGCCTGTAATGCGACACTTGGGAGACTGAGGACAATCTCAGTTCAAGGCTAGCCTTAGCCAATTCAGACTTTCAAAACTTTGAGACTAGCAAGACCCAGTCTCAAAATAAAAATAAATACATAGAAAGGATGGAAGTTGTGGCTTAATAGTAAAGCACCCCTACATTCAATTCCTAGTACAAAAAAAAAAAGTTGTAGTATTCACCTTTTTCTTCTTACATCTGTATTTGGTTTTATCACTGGTACCTTGAAAACAGCAGTCTCTGTTAAGATAAATGTAACTGAGAAGATGCAGCTGGGAAGCTCACATAAAAATTCCTACTAGAATTTGCATTAATGATTTTCTATAATTGAAAGAGTCCTAACCAGCATTTCTTCTTAAAAGTTAGTGCCTTATTCTAACATACTCTCACCAATATGAATCAGGGTATTTAAAACACTGCTTGCTAATGTGTTCAAGAGCCTTAACATTCCAAACATCACAACAAAGGAAACATTTTTTATCGTCATCTAATTAAATGAAATGGAGAAAAACCCAAGATCATTCAGATTTACAGGAAGCCCCCTACACACACACACACACACACACACACACACACACACACACACGGTGAGCCAAACATCAGGAGCAGTATATAAAAATCATCCAACCAGTAAATTCAATCTTGGGGACAATAAATGGCTAAACAATAGAGCATAAGCAATTAAATCATTTCTTTTTTTTTTTTTTTTTGGTACCAGGGATTGAACTCAGGAGCACTCGACCCCTGAGCCAGGTCCCCAGCCCTATTTTGTGTTTTATGTAGAGACAGGGCCTCACTGAGTTGCTTTAGCACCTCACCATTGCTGAGGCTGGCTTTGAACTCGCGATTCTCCTGTCTCAGCCTCCCTAAGTGCTGGGATGACAGGCTTGAGCCACCGCGCCCGGCTGAATTAAATCATTTCTAAAAGAGATAAAGTTTTAACTATAACAGTGGCTCAGGGCCTGTAATCCCAATAGCTGGGTAGCTGAGGCAGGAGAGCTGCTAGTTCAAGGCCAACCTGAGCAACTTAACTAAGACCCTATCTCAATTTAAAATTAAAAAGGGCTCTGGGCTCAATCTCTAGTACCAAAAGGGGTGGGGGGAGATAGTTTTGTCTGATCAAAACAAAAACAAAAACTAGTCACAAGTGTTCATACTATGGGTTGCATTTTTAAGAGTTGAATAGGCACAATTATTCTGTGGTGAGAAACAACAGTGGTGGCCTGTGGGCATCAGGGCATCTTCTGGAGGGAGGGTGAATTTTACACGGCCGTGCTTGCACAAGTATATGCAAGTGTGAAACGTTCAGATGTGCATGAGATGATCTATGTGGTTTACTGTGTGTGAAGTACGCCTCAGTGAAGAAAACGTCAAGGGGAAGATGCTTCCACCACCGAACTAAAACCACCCAAGCCTCTCGTTCTGGGAAGGCTCGCGGACGGCGACCAGTACACTGGGTCCTGAGGACACAGTGGCGGTTCCCAAGAGCTCTCGCTGTGCCCCAGTTGGGACGCTGTCTGTCAGAGTCCACAAAGCACCCCAAACCACCCAGGCTCCGCGAGGTGGTCCGGGCGCCTGCCTGGCGAGCACACCTACCAGCAGGTGTCCGCGAGCAAAGCCCCGCACGCACGGGGCCTGGGCACAGCCGCGAGGATGCAGCCAGCGTGCTGGGCGTGCACATGTTCTCCCTCAGCTCAAGTCCCCCGGGTTCCCCCGCGCACAGACACACAGGTCCCCCGGGTCCACGCGCGCACACACACAGGTCCCCCGGGTCCCCACGCGCACACACACAGGTCCCCCGGGCCCCCACGCGCACACACACAGGTCTCCCGGGTCCCCCAGCGCACAGACACAGGTGTCCCGGGTCCCCACGCGCACACACACACAGGTCTCAGGTCTCCCGGGTCCCCCCGCGTCCCCACGCGCACACACACAGGTCCCCCGGGTCCCCACACGCACACACACAGGTCTCCCGGGTCCCCCCGCGCGCACACACAGGTCTCCCGGGTCCCCCCGGGCACACACAGGTCCCCCGGGTCTCCCAGCGCACAGACACAGGTCTCCCGGGTCCCCACGCGCACAGACACGCAGGTCTCCCGGGTCCCCCCGCGCACACACACAGGTCCCTCGAGTCCCCACGCGCACACGCACACGTCACTCCCGGCCCCGGGTCCACGCGCACACCCAGAACCCCCGGAGCCCACCAGGAGCCCGAGTCCACGCGCCCACGTCGGGTCCCGGCGCCCACCGGCCCCGACCCGGGCCCCAGCTCCACCGCGCCTTCCACGCCGCCACCAGGCGCCGCTGTGGCGCCGTCTTCCAGAACCACGTCCGCGCTTGCGCGAACGAGGAGGCCTCGCACCGCACGTCCTTCTCTCCAAAGGGGCCCGACAGCGGTCGGCGCACGCGCGTCCCTGACGCGGCCCGCGCGCCGCCACTTCCGCCCCGAGCGGGAGGCGGGGGAGGCGGGAGGGAGCCGGCGGGCGCGAGCCTGGGTGCCCGGAGGACGGCAGCCACCGCGCGGGCCAGCGACTCACCAGGTAGAGCGGTTGCCAGCGACACTGAGCGTCCAGCTCCTCGAACTCCCGCTCGACGGTGGTGGACATGGCGGCGGGAGCGAGCTGGCGCGAGCGGAGCCTGCGCCGCGAGAGAGGCTCAGGCCCCGCACGATCCGGGGAGCGCGCTGGCGCTGCGGCGCATGCGCGCTCCGCGCCCCGCCCCGCTCCCGCGCCGGGCTGGCCGGCCTTGGGGAAAGTACCTGGAGCGTCGGACGTCAGCGCGCCGACTGGGCGCCGGAGTGCCGTGCGGGCCGGACGTCGGCGGGGCGGGGCGCTCAGGGAGGCGTGGCCCGAGGGCGCCCAGGTGGGAGGGGCGGGGCCGCGAGCGGCGGGGCGGCAGGAGGTGGAGCCGCGAGGGCAGCTGGCGCGGCGCCCGCCGGGAAGGTCCGCCGCGGAGACCCGGCGCGTTCCACCTTCCTGCTGGCTGCCCCGGTCCTCGGCAGTCTTCGTTCAGCCGTCACCCCGGTCAGCGTCTGGCCGGAGCGGTCGCCTCTCGCCGCTGCCGGCCCTGCGCCGGCGGGAGTTCCTCTCCGGGAACCTCCGGGGTTGGGGAGCAGCTCGTTGGGAAGGTCGGCGGCGGTTCCTTCCCGGCGAGGAGAGCGGGTCGGTTGCTGGGCACCCTCCCGCCTGCCTGTCCGCGTCACCTTCAGGGAACGTGGAGGGTTAGGAAGCGCCTGCGGGGCAGCCGAGTGCCCAGAGGTCCATCTCGGCCACGTCCAGGTAGACTGGACAGCCACCGGGGCTGCACAGGCAGCTCGACGGGACCACGCTCCTCTGGCCCGAGCGAGGCCCCGGTGATCCCGGCACCTCAGACAAAGAAGAGTTCAGTTCTCAGTGGGCCAAGCACATCCCGAGGGCTCAGGGTCCACTCGTGACCAGTGGCTGATGTATCGCAGAGAGCTTAGATAGGACGTTAATGTTATCGTGAAAACGTTCTTTGGGATAGAACTGAGAAGATTAAAATACTGGGAGCAGAAAGTGTCTTTAATCACGTAAAGTAATGAAAGCACTAACGGGGGTGGGGGAGCAGGCTGTGGAAGATAGAAGAAATCAGTCACCGAAATTAAGCTGTCAACAGGTTCTTTCTTACATGTGCAACTTGGGACACATGAAAGCTCACCCTCAAAAATAACTACCTGTAATTGTCCTGGTTTCTGAAATTATATCATTGAAACTATTTAGATTAAATGCATGGTTTTTCCTCAGAATACCCTGCAACTGTCGGCCTCAGTGGGATTGCTGGGCCATAGTGTGTGTGTGTTTTATTATACATTGCTAAACAGCTTTCTGAAATTGGTCACTGGGCAACGATGCCCATTCTTGTCATTTCTGTTCAACAATATATAACCATAATGGCAAGTGAGGAAAACTGAGAAATGGCATAATGGTTGGAAAGAATGAAAGTTGCTATTATTATATTGAATGCAGCCAATATATTGAATGCATAGAAAGTCCAAAGTAATCCACAGGTAAACTATGATATTAATAAGTGACTTTAGCAATAATTCTGAATCAACACAAGAAAAATCTATTGTATTTCTTTTTTTTGGTACCCGGGATTGAATTTATAGGTACTTGACCACTGAGCCACATCCCCAGCCCTATTTTGTGTTTTATGTAGAGACAGGGTCTCACTGAATTGCTTAGCGCCTAGCTGTTGCTGAGGCTGGCTTTGAACTCATGATTCTCCTGCCTCAGCCTCCCAAAGTGCTGGGATTACAGGCAAGCACCACTGTGCCCACCTTCAATTGTATTTCTACGTAGCACCAAATATAAAATTTTTAAAAAATTTAAATACAAATTATTCAGGAAAAAAATTGACAAAAGATTATCAAGACCTCTGGAATGAAAACTACAAACTATTACAGATAGAAACAACTGAACTGAGTAAACAGAAGGCTATACGATGTTAATGGCTTGAAAATTCTAGTAAAGTGGCTAATACTTCTCAAAGTAACCTAGAGATACAATGCAATCTCAATCAAAAATCCCTACAGGTTTTTTTGGAAATTAACAAAACTGAATATTTATATAAAAATGGAAGGGGTCTAGAATAGCCAAAATAATCTTGAAGAGGAAATAGGGCTTTTACCAGATCTTAAGACTTACTTCAGAGCTACAGTAATTAACATGGTGTGTAATTAGTGCAAGGTTAAACAAGTACAACAGTGGGACAGAATAGGATCCCAAAACAAAGGGCCAAAAAGACGGAGGTAGAGGACTTACAATCATAAAACCTGTTATGAAGGTGGTGTGGTATAAAGGAAAGAGGGCAAGCAATGGGCTCGTGCGTGCGTGTGTGTGTGTGTGTGTGTGTGTGTAGTGTCACACATGGTGTTTTATGAGCTAATACCACCTAGTGAATATAGTAAGACTATATAGCTTCCAGAGTCATACGATGCACCTAGATTCTCTGAAATTGCCAGCCCATACAAAGTATAGATAAGAAAACAGAGGAGTAAGATAGGGGTTCACTCATTCCCTATTTTGGAGCCATGAAGTATACCTGCTGCTTAGGTTTTACCAAATGTAACTAATGTACATAACAGAAATGCTAACACTTATTCAACTTTGTGCACAGCCTCCAAAATGGCTTTAGTAAGAAGCCAAATTAATTATAGCTTTTTTAAAAAGCCTTAAAAAATAACTACCTTGCCCAACTGCACCATATATGTAGTGGGCTTTCAAATGAACTTTCATGGCATCTGAGTGTGCTGGTTACTAGTTTATTGAATTTAAGCTCCGAAGTCTTCCCTTATTTGCCTTCTCTGTAAGGATGGATCGGAGCCTCTAAATATTTTTCCTTTGCCTACTGCTGTGATGTTAAGCTCTTGTCAGGAGGCTGGCGGTGGAGAGGCATTGCAGGAAACAGGCTTGCCTCCTGGTTCACGTGTGCTTGTTCAGCAGGATCCTTCAGCCCAGAAGATTCCTGCAGTAGCCACTCCTTTGTGGGGCGGGGGGCAGGTGCAGAAGACTTCCAGTGAGCTATCTCCCCTTGCACGGTTTTCCATACCCCTGAGAGATGATTTACAGCAAGCTCCAGAGGGCAGGATAGTAGATTGAATGGTGGCTTACCCAAAAATACATCTGTCCAAACTTGTGAATGGGATTTGCAAATGTAATTAAGATAAGTAATTTAAGTTAAAGTAGTTTAAGTTAATCCTAGATTCTCAGGGTGGGCCCTAAATCCAGTAAGTGTCTTTTTAAGAGAAGGGTGAGAAACTATCAGTGAGGTGAACAGAGAGCCGACATTCTGGGAGCAAATTTTTGCCACACGCACATCAGATTGAGCACTGATCTCCAGGATATATAAAGAGCTCAAAAAACTTAACACCAGGGGCTGGGATTGTAGCTCAGCGGTAGAGTGCTTGCCTCGCATGCGTGAGGCCCTGGGTTCGATCCTCAGCACCATGTACAAAGCAATAAAATAAAGACATTGTGTCCATCTCCAACTAAAAAAATTAAAAAAAAAACTTAACACCAAAAAAACAAACAACCCAATCAATAAATGGGCTAAGGAGCTGAATAGAGACCTCTCAGAAGATGATATACAATAAATAAATATATATATGAAGAAATGGTCATCATCTCTAGCTATTAGAGAAATGCAAATCAAAACTACACTCAGATTTCATCTCACACCAGTCAGAGTGGCAGCTATCCAAAATACCAGCAACAGTAAATGCTGGCGAGGATGCGGTGAAAAAGGTATGCTCATACATTGCTGGTGGGACTGCAAATTGGTGCAACCAATCTGGAAAGCAGTTTGGAGATTTCTTAAAAAACTTGGAATGGAACCACCATTTGATCCAGCTATCCCACTCCTTGGCCTATACCCTAAAGATTTAAAAACAGCACACTACAGTGACACAGTCACCTCAATGTTTATAGCAGCACAATTCACAATTGCAAAACTATGGAAGCAACCCAGATGCCCCTCAATAGATGAGTGGATAAAGAAACTGTGGTACATATACACAATGGAATATTATTCAGCAATAAAAGAAAATAAAAATATGGCATTTGCAGGCAAATGCATGGAATTGGAGAACATTATGCTTAGTGAAGTAAGCCAATCCCAAAAACCAAATGCCGAATGTTCTCTCTGATTAGTGGATGAGAATACATAAGGGGGGTGGGAACGGGAAACAGGAGAAATGCAGGAACTCTGGATGTGGCAGGGGGAGGTGAGAGGAAGGAAAGGGGAATGGGTATAGTAATGATGGTTGATTGAGAGGGTCATCACTACCCCTGGTGCATGTATGAAGACACAAATGGTGTGACTTTATCTGGTTTGCAACCAGAGAAATGGAAAAACTGAGCTGTTTATGTACTATGACTTGAAACACATTTAAATAAGATAATTAAATTAAAAAAAAAAACTAAAAAGGGCTGGGGACGTAGCTCAGGGGTAGAGTGCCCCTGTGTTCAGTCACTAGTACAACAACAACAAAAAGTAAAGTCTTTATTGAAATAATTGTATGAATATTTCTCCCTAGAACATGTTCTTGGCAATAATTAATGATACCTATTCTGAAGTGAAAGCTGATTATTCAATAGGCAGAAGACCAGATTTTGAACTTGGTCAAATGATTAAAAAGGTATGTCAAATTATTTTCCTAACTATAATTCTAAAGCAAATTGTATTCATAGCTTATACTCTTAGGTCAAATAACACTCAAACCCCAAGTGGTGGTGGTCTTTCTTCCTGGGGTTTTGTTTTTCTGATCCAGTGTTACTCATATTTGTACTACTTTACTAGGGGAGCAAAGTATTCTCTCTGGCTTAAAAAAATGTAGCTGAAATTATTTCAGAGCTTCACATATCAAATAGTAATAGGATTATTTCATATTGTAAATCCATGTTGAGTGTAATAAAACTATTTCTTCCCTCTCATAAAAAAAAAAAAAAAAAGAGAAGGGTGAGAGAGATGTGAGTCAGAGGAAAGGAAGACGCAGGCACATGAGGCGATGTAGCTATTAGAGAATGGGATTTGTGAGCTCCTGTGCTGGGAGAGACAAGGAAGGGTGCCCCCGAAATCCTTCAGAGGGGGCACTGTCTTGTAGACATCTTGAATTTGGACTTCTGGCCTGCAGATCTGTAGGAGAAGAAACTACTGTTAAGCCACCAGGTTTGTTGTGATTTGTTATGGCAGCCAGCAGTAAGATCTCCAGCATGTGTGAGGCACTGGGTTCGATTCTCAGCACCACATATAAAGAAATAAAGATCCGTCAACAACTAAAAAAATACTTTAAAAAAAGAATATACAGCAGGTTCCTGTACCATCTATAGCTCTAGGAAGTGCCTGTGATGCCCCATCTGCAGGCTTCAAGGTGGAGTTTCCTGCTTTTTCTGATGATCGGCCCTTCTTGTACAGCCAAGCCCAGCCCGGGAATGTGGATCAGCGGAAGAGCCCCTGCTTAGCATGTGGAGGCCCTGGGTTCAATTGCCAGTGTTACGGTTTCAACATGAGGTGTCCCCCCAAATCTCCTATGTTAATGCAAGAATGTTCAGAGGTGAAATGACTGTGAAAGCCAGAGCCTAGTCCGTCCATACTAATTTGAATGGACTGACCGGTTGGTAACTAGGCAGTTGGTGCTTGGCTGGAGGAAGTGGGTCACTAGGAGCAGGCCGCGTAGGGGCGCATTTTCTCTGAGGCCTCTCCCTTTTCTCTCTCTGCATCCTGAGGAGAGCAGCTTTCCTTTGCCATGCCCTCCCACCATGATGTTCTACCTCATCTTGGGCTCAGAGCACTGGACTTGGCCTACCATACACTAAACCTCTGAAACTGAGTCAAAATAAACTTTCTCTCTTCTAAGTTTTTCTTGTCAGGTATTTTGTATTTTGGTCACAGCAAAAAAATAGCAGAGTAACATACCCAGTACCCACATTCCCTGCCCACTCCCCAAAAAACAGATCAGGAAGGAGTGAGCCATTTTCTTGATTCGGCATGGATGAAATCGGCACTATTTGGCCTTGGGGGCCCTAGGCCAGCAGTGATGTTAGACCTTCTCCCTGCATAGTTTGGACTTCAAAAGTATTGCTCTTTGTCGTGCTGGTAACGATGTGATAGATCAGGAAGAAGGCTCCCGGAGGTGTTGATCCCAAAGAGCATGGAGGAGGTGGTGGTTGTGTTTTCACCAGTGTCCACTCTTCAGGGAGCCTGTCCCCTGCCCTCTTCACCCAGCTGCCTGGGCCTCCGGCCTCTGCTGGGGCAATGGTGAAGTCGTACCAGGCCAGGTCACCCTTGAAAACATGCTCGACAGTGTCATGGATGAAACGGTGAAGAAAGTTCAGAGAAGTGATTGGTTTGCGAGGCCTTAGCCCAATCAGGAATTAATCCCCTGATAGAGACTGAGCGGTAACCAAAGGCAGGCGAGGAGGAGGTGGCCCCTGGGGGAGTGCCTTTGGGTTTATATTTTGTCATGGCAGAAAAAGTGTCCCTCCTCTCTCTCCCTCCTCCTCCTCCCCCTCTCCCTCCTCCCTCTCTTCCCCCTTCCCCTCTCCCTCCCTCTCTTGGTCTGTCTTCCCTCCCCCTCTCTCTTTCCCTCTCTTTCCCCTCTCTCTCTTTCTCTTTCCCTCTTCCCCCCCTCTCTCCCCCTCTCCCTCTCTCTTTCTCTCTTCCCTCCCTCTCCCTCTCTTTTTCCCTCCCTCTCTCTTCTCCCCTCTCTTCCCTCCCTCTCTTTCTCTCTTTCTCTCTCCCCAACTCTCTCCCCCCTCTCTCCCTCTCTCTCTCTCCTCCCTCTCTTTCTCTCTCTTTCTCTCTCCCCACCTCTCTGTCTCCCCCTCTCTCTCTTCCTTCCCTCTCTCTTTCTCTCTCCCCACCTTCCTCTCTCCCCCTCTCTCTCTTTCTCCCCCCTCTCCTCCCCTCCTCTCCTTGCTGATGTGACGTCCTGCCTCACCTTGAGCCCTGAGTGATAGAGCCGTTTGTCTGTGGACTGAGACCTCTGAAGCTGCAAGCCCCCAAATAAACTTTTCCTCCTCTAATTGTTCTTGTCAGGAAGTCACAGCAGGGAAAAAGCTGACTAAAATAACTGTTGTGTTCCTGGGCCTTTCACATCGACCTTGCTGCAGTTTGGGCTTGTAGGGCTCCCAACATAGCTGTGAAATTGAGCTAGAGTATAACAATGCCTTAAAATGTGCCAGATTGTGAGGTAATTAATTAGGCTGGTTGGCTCCACTAGGACTAGATGTTATAGATGTTCCTCTTGTACCATAAAGCATTGTGAAATCAGATTACTTTAAAATGATGTATCATGAAGTCATGGAAAAGCAGTTGTGGGTCTGGACACCCAGAGTTTACCTCTCAGATCTGTCTGATATGAAATATGGGAACAGTATTTCCACTCTTGCCTGTAAAGTGGAGCTCACATCCTCTAGCCTGTCTGCCGCACATGGTGGTGAAAAGAATTAAGCAAAATAATATTTCTTAGCTTATAATCCTCTATAAATAAAAGTTCTCATTAAAAAAAGAAAGAAACGGCCAGCCAAAAAGTGGAAGTGTTGCAATGAGCAATCCCAAAAAAGGAATCAGACCCCAAAGCTATAAGGGACGCTTATGAAGACAGCTCAATAGGAAAATGGACAAGCAATTCAAATAGAAATTTCATGAAGAGGAGATACAAATGGCCAGCAGACACAGGAACCTCATTAGTCACAGGAATGCAAATTAAACCATCTCACCCCAGCAGGAGGGTGTGAATGTGAAGTAATTGCAGCTACCACCAATGTTAGTAGGTTTCCAGTGACAATAACAAACACCCAAGATGGTCACTGTAGTCAAAGGTTTATTTGGGCTCATAGTTTGGGAGGTTCTGATCCATGATCCCTTGCTCTGGGCCCATGGCAGCGAGTCATAGTGGGAGCATGTGTTAATCAAAACTGCTCACCTGATGGCTGAGAAAGAGGAAGGGACTAGGGTCCCACAATCCCCTTCAAGAGCAAACCCACAATGACCTGAAACCTCCCAGGGGGCCCCTCTTAAAGGTTTCATCACCTACCAGTGGCACCAAGCTGGGAGCCAAGTCTTTAGCACATGTGCCTTTGGAGGACATTCCAGATCCAACTATAGCATTACACCTGCTGGAGAAGTATGTTTTGACTGGGAAAAGGTAAGGTTCTAGCAAACTGAGCCAGATTGGGTCATTCTCGAGAACAAAGGGCGCCACAAGTCTGTTGGAACAGAAGTTGCCAAGGAGACACAGATATGTGATTTGCCTCTTTGTTAGGATAACTATCACAATTTTGCCTTGATCAGTGTTGGAGGGAAGAGTAAATAATAGATAACGGGAGATGAGAGCTAGGTGGCTAGTATTGGATATGGAAAACAAAAAACCCCAAAATGATGAGGCCTGGGAAAAAGGGATGAAAAAGAAAGCCATGCATTGATAGCTTTCATCTCTTTGAAGATAAATCCTCTCCAGGTGCTGGCCACCGACCCCCAACCCGAATTCCTGAGTGCCCAAACTGACACGCTCACCAAATCACCCATAACCTGTATAAGCCCAGTCCCCTCCTTTGTTCAGTGGCTCATTTTCCACCAGGAGAGTGGGTCCATCAGAACCATGACTCCATTCCTGAGTAAAGGCTTTAGGCTGATTCATGAAGGTTGTGTCTGGTCCAGTCTCTGTTCTAACAGCTAGGCAAAGTCACACCTGCCTGTGATCCCAGGTACTTGGGAGGCTGAGGCAGGAGGATCACATGAGCGCTGGAGTTCAAGACCAACCTGAACAACATAGTCAAAGAGCAAAGGAAAGGAAAGGGAAAGAGGGAAGAAAGGAAGGGAAGGAAAGAAGAGTAAGGGAAAGGAAAAGCCAGTGGGCAATCCAGCTGGGTGACCTTGATCAGGAGTCTAAAAGATGAGTTCTCAAATACTTTATTACAATCATGCCCTGTTGGATGTGTTTGATGGTTCTCAAGTCTTCTTAATTATTGAAATCTGGGGCTTTAAATTTATTTTGATAACTACAAATCTGCAGCTATTGGTAAACTTAAAAGGGATCATTCAAGAGAATTTAAAGACAGAACAATTTATGAAGTTGAGGGCAAGATTTTTTAAAAGATCAATAAAACTGAGTGAAAATCCTGAATTAGCATCACTGGGAAAATTCTGCCATCCAAAGTTGCGAAGTGCGTGGGAAGGAGAGGCTGCTGGGGGGCTGGGCTTTCTTTGGAGGAACCGAGCCACTCTACCTTGAGGACTTCAGCAGGAGTACATTGTGCATTAGTTTCCTACCATTGCTGTAACAAATCACTACAAACGCAATGATTCAAAACGACACAGGGGGGCCTATTGTCAACGTCGCGATCCAGGAGCCATCTTGGGACAGCAGCGTGGTGGAGAAACCCCGATCTGTGCTGTTAATATTGGCCTCCCCCTCAAAGGCCAGGTACTGGAAACCTTCAGGGATACTATACGTCTACAGGGTAGAAACTACCGCCTCGGATCCACACGGCTAGACGGGAAGACACACAAACAACGTGGAAAAACAAGGAAGCGAAGTGCACCAAACCAACCAAGATGCTCCAACAATAGAATCCACGAACAAAACAGTAGAAGTGTCAGAAAGGAGTTCAGAATGTGCTTAGTAAAACTGCTCTACAACTTAAAGAATGATATAAGAGAGCAAATGCAGGAGGTGT
Organism: Xerus rutilus; assembly: GCA_028644305.1. Lineage (NCBI taxonomy): Eukaryota > Metazoa > Chordata > Mammalia > Rodentia > Sciuridae > Xerus > Xerus rutilus. Next base: position 65,319,623 of record CM053412.1, on the reverse strand, counting down.
TTATAAGGAGTAAAATCAGAGATGTTTCAGGAGGTGAAAGATTATTTCAGTAAAGAGATAGAGATCCTGAAAAGAAATCAAGAAGAAATCCTTGAAGTGAAGGAATCAGTAAACCAAGTAAAAAATTCAATAGAAAGCATCACCAACAGACGAGACCATTTGGAAGACAGAACCTCAGGCAATGAAGACAAAATATATAATCTTAAAAATAAAGTTGACCCCACAGAGAAGATGATAAATTGCATGACATTCCCTCACCCAGACACAATGCCTGAACAGCAGCTGCTGAAGCCAACGGAGTGGAGCTACTGTGACTACTTCTGGGCTGATAAGAAGGACCCCCAAGGCAATGGCACCGTGGCTGGGTTCGAACTGCTGCTCCAAAAGCAACTGAAAGGCAAACAAATGCAGAAAGAAATGTCTGAATTCATCCGAGAGAGGATAAAGATTGAAGAAGAATATGCAAAGAACTTGGCTAAGCTCTC
>CM053412.1:65184233-65318638 GCA_028644305.1 Xerus rutilus | reverse complement strand
CCTGACAGAGCGGCAGAGAGACCTGGAGATGAAGACCCAGCAGCTGGAGATCAAGCTGAGCAACAAGACAGAGGAGGACATCAAGAAGGCACGGAGGAAGTCCACACAGGCTGGCGATGACCTCATGCGCTGTGTGGACCTCTACAACCAGGCCCAGTCCAAGTGGTTTGAAGAGATGGTGACCACCACTTTGGAGCTGAAGAGGCTGGAGGTGGAAAGGGTAGAGATGATCAGTCAACACCTATGCCAGTACACACAGCTGCGGCATGAGACGGACATGTTCAACTAAAGTACAGTCGAGCCTGTGGACCAACTGCTTCGAAAAGTGGACCCGGCCAAAGACAGAGAGCTGTGGGTCAGAGAGCACAAAACAGGCAACATTCGCCCTGTGGACATGGAGATCTAGACACGCCTGTGTGGCCCCGGGAGGTCCTGCCCAGGAGAGGTGCTGGGGGTCCCACAGAGAGGAGGTGGTGGCTGGGTGAAGCTGCCCTCCCACCCACTCTCCTGTCCACTGAGAGAGGAGAGAGCTGGTGATTCCAGAAGGGTGATCTGGATGGCCCAGCTGGGGGATCCCAAATATTCCCAGGCCAAGAAGACAGACCTGCAACCCTGCCCTTGTCTCCAAGACTGAAGCCCCCCAAACCCCGTGCCGTGCTTGTTGCTCTGAGAACAAACTGAGGCTGGAACTTTGTGGTCCCTGCTGAGTTCCATAGAGGTGGCTGTCACACACTTGTGCCCTTGAATGCCCCAAGGTCCATCCTCCAGCTAGTCCCTTTGTCTCTGGGGCTTTGGAAGATCAGGGAAGGGCCGTCTCTGCCTCTAAGCCAATGTCAGGATCAAAATCATGGATAGAAGGCGCCATCAGCTCAGCCTGCACCTAGAATCCTTTACAGCCCACTCTCTATACATTTTTCTCATTGCATTCTGGGAGCCCAAATCTGGCTTTTCTTGGCCACTTTTCATCCCCATAGGTCCTGGGAAGGCCTGTTTTCTGTCTTCCTAGACCAACCCTGCCTAGAGAGGTCAGGATGGAATACCTCATTCGGCAAATTAGACCCAAGTCGGAGCATTGAATCATGGTTCCTATCAGACCAGGCATCATCTCTGAAGTCTCTGGAAATCCCGATCCATCCATTCCTCAGCTGCTTTCTCAAGGCAATCCCCACCCCCGGCCAGTCTCGCTAGAAGGAGCTTTCCAGAGTTCTCAGCTAGCAAGACCTCCTTTCGCTGTGTGCATGTCCAAAAGCTTTGAGGGATGGAGATGAACTAGAAACCTGGTGGGGTCTGTCTACCATGTATCCTGTCCAACACTGGGCTACTCTGACCCCCTGTCCCAGGCTGCCCACCATAGGCTTAATGGGGCTGGGTCAGTCCCACATGGGAGGCAGGTTAGAGCAAGTCTTTGTCATCCCCAGTATGGCTCCATCTGCTTATGCATGATGGCATTTGGACTGCTGTCCCTTGTGTGAGCATTGCAGACTGTCGCGGCCATCAGAGTTTGTTACTAATCAGGCGTGTCCTGCCACCTGGGCCTCTGGCTCCTCTGAACTTTCCAGAGCCCTGTGCCTAGCCCTCACAGGGTGCCAGCACCTCCTTTCCCTCTGTCCATCTTCCCTGGAGAAGCCTGGGCCAAGTGTGACTCGGGAAGCTTTTCAGCACTGTCACAGGGCTCAGCCCACCACTAACTTTCGCTGCTACAGCAAACATGACCTCCACCATATTAACCTAGAGAATCAGCCTGAGGGAGCAGGGGGGAAGATGACATAGTGAGCAAAGAACAGATTCTACCCAGAAATCCATGCTCTGAGAGTCCATCTTTCTTCATCTTTCCGATTGATGGCTTTGGACTTGACCCATCTCCCATGGAGGCAGAATTCTATGAGCACAATTCACTGATCTTTCCCTCAGTTTTACATGCTAATAATGGATATTAATCTTGAATCTTTCGGCATCTCTTCCATTGAATCAGAATTGCTTTCTCATAGTTTATATTAGAGGAGATGTTCAATATACTAAAGCAAACCAGATCTTGTCACTTTTTTTACTAAAACATCCCAAGCAACAAAGCCAGTGTGAAGGTGTTCACAGACAGGGAGGGCAAGATCTGTCCACAATAGGGTGGAGAGCCATTCCTTTCAGATCTGGGCTTGGACCATGACACCAGCAACCGATTTTAGGATATTTCTTGGCTTCTTTCTTTAAAAATGGGTGCTAGTGGTGATTGGTTTGTGGCTTAGTAAACTAATCTATAGATGATTTTCAAACATCAAAGCAAATAGCCTTGTAATTAACAGATAAAAAAACCCCACAGATTTATTATCTTGCAGATCTTGAGGTCAGAAGACTGAGAACAGGTCTCATGGGTTAAAATCCAGGTGTTGGCAGGGCTGAATTTCTTCTGGAGGCTCCAGAATCTATTCTTGCCTTTTCCAGCTTCTAGAGACTGTGTGTACTAGCCTGGCACAGTGGTGCACACCTGTAATCCCAGCAACTTGGGAGGCTGAGGCAGAAAGATCGCAATTTCAAGGCCAGCCTCAGGAACTTAGCAAGACCCCATCTCAAAATAAAAAAGGGCCAGAGATGTAAATCCCCTATCAGAAAGAGAAAGAGCGTGTGTGTGTGTGTGTGTGTGTGTGTGTGTGTGTGTGTGTGTGAGAGAGAGAGAGAGAGAGAGAGAGAGCGTGTGAGCGCAAGCGCTAGCTAGCTATAGTTCTTAGCTTATGACCCCCTATAGTTTGGATCTTAAATGTTCCCTGAAGGCCCACCTGCTGAAGGCTTGATCCCCAGCCTGTGCCACTGTTCGAGAGTGGGGGTGGCACTTTTAGGAGGTGGAGCCTTGTGGAGGAAGTTAGGTCGGGAGACGTGCCCTTGAAGGGGAATTGGAACCCCAACTCCTTTCCTTCTCTCTCTCTTTCTCTCTCTCTCTCTCTCTCTCTCTGCTTCTTACCCACCATGAGATGAATAGTCAGTGGCTCATGAGAGGGCACGAGTGGCAGAGGGAAAGTGAATGGCAAGAGTGGCCTCGTGGTGAGAGAAGTCCAGATTGAGCAAGAACGGAAATTTCATGACCAGGGAGACTCGAAGGGAAGGAGCAGTGCCACAGAGGACTTCTGGGAAGGTTCCGGTGTGGATTGTGTAAACTCCTGGATGAGTCTTCAGGAAGCCCCATGGTCTGGGGACTCAGTCAGTGGTAGAGCACATTTGTGTTATACCCAAGCCCTGGGTTCGATTCCTACCACCTCAAAAAAAGAAATCCTATGATAAAGACCTTCTTTGGGGTTTCTGTAGTTAAATTTTTGTTGCTTCTGGGTAAAATTCCATGCAGGCAGGGGTCCTGGAGCCTTGGCCCATCTGCAAGTCACGTGAGGGCTGTAGGCGTGTAATGCTGTTGATGCATCTGTCCAAGCGCAGATTCAGTGTGTCTGATTCTGAACTCAAGACTTGAACATCTTCTCCTGAATCCTCTATTCCAGTTAGTGACTTCACTCGTTTGCCCAAGCAAAACTTGGAAAGTTCTCTTCAACACCTCTCTATCCCTCATCCTCTGTATCTAACGGGGCATTTGGTTCTGTTGATTCTTGCCTTCAAAGAATGCCACCCACCTGAGCTCTTCCATCTCCCGGGCTGCTGTCCTAGTTCAGGTGTCCTAGTTGATCCTGTTCCTGTGTCCTTTCTGCCCCCACTGCATAACATTCCATTCAGTATCTCAAGTGCCAACAGTGCCCAGAATAACGTAGATGGAAAAATCAATGCCATTGAAAGAATGGCTGGATGGATCTTTGTTGGATATTTCACTTGTTTCCAATTTTCCTATTACAGGGAAATGTAGTAATATCTTTTATGGTATAACTCCTCCCTTCCTTTTAAAAAATTGTTTCCTTTGGATGAATACCCAGGAGTAGAATTATTGGACAGAAAGGTATGGCTGTTATCTCTGGGTTTCTCAGAAGCAAACCATGGGATGGAGATGGGAGCACAAATATTCTGTGGGGGAAGTGAGGCCAGGAATGATGGGAAGGGATTAGGAAAGGGACAGGGGGGAAAGGAAGCCAGAGGGCTTATCAACAACCAGGTACCACGTGGCAGCAGCGGGATCATCCCCCCCACCCTGCCCCAGGAACACCAGGAAGCTATTCAGAACATACTGTCAAACCAAAGGGCGAGGAAGTAGAGTGTCATCCACCAACTCCCCAACAGTCATATTTGAAGGATGTTTCTAGAGCTTATTAGCTCTAGCTTGCCCTGTGTGTAGGCTCAGCTTGTTTTCATGACCAGAAAAAAAGATGTTTAAGCAGAAAATAACCTCTAAGTTTGGAAGTGAATACAGAGGGCATATGGGAAAGGCCCTTGGAGCTTCTGCTGAAGATCTTTTCATGGCTTTTGAAATCCACCACTCAGTTGCTTTGTAAAAGAATATAATCGATGCATACTATAAGAAGCAATTCAAAACTGCATGAGTTTGTCCACCCTCCTACAACCTGGGTAATTATAACTATTCTTAACAAACACAATTTTGGAGTGCACACCATTGTTTTTCTTTTGCTTTTTTTTTTTTCTTTTGCAGGGAGGTTTTAACTAGGGAGTGAATCCAAGGGTCCTCTATCACTGAGCTATACCCTCAACCCCTTTTATTTTATTTTGAGACAAGTCTTTCTAAGTTGCTGAGACTGGCTTCGAACTTGCCATCCTCCTGCCTCAGCTTCCCAAATAACTGAGATTACAGGTATGAGCCGCAGTACCCAACTAAAAGAAGGATTTATGGTAAATTTTAGCTAATAAGAGGACAATTCCACTTTCCCAAATTAAAGTACTAATATAGTTTAGATAAGATGTGTCCTCCAAAAGCTCATATGTGAGACAATGCAGGAATGTTCAGATGTGAGATGATTGGATTATGAGAGCCATAACTGAGGTAGAGTCTTAAAGGAAGTGTCCATGAGCCATTGAGATGCCAAAAGCACAGTCGTAAGTCTTGTGCAACAGGCCCTTGGCCCATGCCCTTGTAAAACTAGGGAAATCCTCAAGTGCAGGGAAAACTGGCATGAAATTGTGTAGCTTCACCCTGGCTCCACCAAGAGTTGGCCCCTGATACAGCCCTTATGTAAACACGTATGCCCCAGCCCAAGGCAAGGCTTCGCATTCTCAAGAGAGCCCGCATTCTCCCTTGAATGTGTATCTACCTTCCTAAATAAACCTGGGTCTGTGCTGTTGATAGAGCATGCTGAAATGCTTTTCCACCATGTTTGCCAGGAAGCCCTAGTTCTGGTTCCATTGCCCCCTTCTCTCTCAAAATTCCTTGGATCCTTTTCCAGGGACATCTTCTCTCCCAGGACAGTAACCTAACAGTGTGTTGATAATCCCTTTGATGAGCTGATAATGTGCATGGATGAGTGGGTGGTAAGTGTAGGCATGTAGGGCACGGGTGGAGGAAGCAGCCCCTAGGAGTGTGCATTAGGGTTTACGTTTTGGTTCTAGGGAGCAGGGATTTCTCTGCATCCCAGTTGTCATGAACTGAGCAGCTTTCTTCCACCATGATGTTCTGCTTCACCACAGGCCCAGAGCTATGGCGGCAGTAGACCAGGAGCTGAACTCTGAAACTCTGAGCCAAAATGAATTCTTCCTCCTCTAAGTTGTTCTTGTCATGTCTTTTGGTCACAGTGACAAAAAGATGGCTAATGTAAGCACCAGCACATAGCCTTTGTCTCAGACTCTGCTTTCAGGGAACTCAAGCTGAGCTACTTACTCTCAGATGTGGTCCTAGAAAGGAGTCACGCAGGGTGGGGCTGTGGAGCTGGGTGACCAGCAATAAGGAGCCCACTGCTGGAGTAAGTGGCATGCTGTCACAGCACCATTGCTAAGGACCCCACCTGGGGCTTGGCGTGAGGTGCAGGCGGAAGGTGGAGGGGTGGGCTAGGTGGTAGCTCCCGCAACAAAGCGGTGTTGGTCAACGGTGATTGTGAAGATTTTGGAGGTTGCTGGTCTTTACCAAATGCTTTTGGGGAGAAAAAGTAAAAGGTTTTTGTCTGCCAGGTTTTTGTCTGCCAGCCGTTGACAAAAGGCAGGTTGAAGAAGCAAAGGGGCCTCCATGACACAGAATGTGCTAGGTAGTAGTCAGGCACAGAGCCGCACCATCAAGAAAATAGACACAACAGAGAATGATCGACAGTCATGAAAGTCACTGACCTGAGCAGTCATGTGCACTTGGACCTGACAACTGTGGGTGTTGGGGACCCTGTAGGCCAACTGATGCCTACCTATCAGTCCTGTTAGATCTGTGGAAGCCGTCACTTAAGAAGGTGTCTCCCGATTCTAACTTCTCACGATCGACCCCAGCCACCACTCCTTACCTCTAGATTGAGAATCAGGTCCATTTTCAGCACAGCTTGCATGGGGAAAAAATAGTCCATAGTCCAGGAAGAAAGACCAGACATCAAATGAAATGCAAGAGCTGGGTGATTAGAACTAACAGAAAAGGAGGGGGAAACGGACAATTATAAATCTTAGGATACTGGATCAGGGAAGAGGCAAGCGAGGGTATGGATAGGGGAGAATTTACTGGTGTAGGAGCACGCCCCACTGGCTTGTGAGTTCTGGTGAAGGCGTCTGAAACCGCTTCTCATTCGCTGCTGAGGTACCTTTTGGAGCTGACTCACGATGATGACTTACGGTGAACGACGGAGAGATGCTTGAATTAGCGGAGTCCTAGAAAGGCTCAGGGAGGTTAGAAGTTGGAAGGGATTTTCTGCATGGGACTTATCAGAGAACCCAACACCTGGCTATGTTCCTTGGGAGAATTCAAACTCTCTTTGCAAAGCATAAAGGCTACACTTGGCGTGGGAGGTACGGCCATCTTTGAGAAGCTTGGTAGGAACTGTCCTTTGTAAGCCAGAGCTGATCAGTGTGGGATGCTGCCAAGAGGATGCCATGTGTCAGTGGGAATGACAGGATTCTGAAATAGCAGAGAGGGGTAACGGCACGAAGGGAATGGAATTGCCATAATGGGTAGCGAGGCCAGAAAGGCAGTTAGACTCCCTGGACCTGCAGGGATCCGGGGTGGTGACTAAGAGAGCATGGTTCTCTGTTCTAGAGGGTGAGGTAGATGGAGAGCTAATTAGGATGTGACTTGACTTGGATAATTTATTCTTAAAAACCAAAAGATGGAAAGCTGAAGTTTGAAAGAAGTCATTGAAATGGAAAATCACAATCGTTCATTCAATTTCCAAAGCTGAATCAGTACACTGACTTGAAGTAGATTGATTGATGGGAAGGCTGCCAATTCTCAGAGATGAAGGACTCTGTGACACTACGAAAGGTAAAGATGATAAATGTTTCCCAGTCCTTCCTCCATGGAACCTATTACCATTTAATAGGCATAATGACACCTAAAGAAATGGATAGAAAACTTGAGTTGACAGATACCACTGGACTTGAAATCCCATTATGTTCCTCTAGTTAGAGTCAGGACTTATGAAGGGGAGAAAGTAAATGGAGTTCTGACCCAAGCTACTTTCCAAGGGTCTGCTGGGTCCAAGGACCTACCTGAGGTTATTTTCTCAGTTCCCATATGTACAATTGGAATAGATATATTCTTAGTTGGCTTAATGCTTACAATGATTTCCTGACATGTAGAATAGGAAACAGGGGACAAGTCCTTGAAATTGAGCCCAACCCAACCAAGAGAAAAATCAGAAGTGTTACTAGGAGGAATTGCAGAGTTGAGCACCACCATAGGAGACTTCAGGGTTGGAAGGTAGTAGTGGTCCCCATCAACTTATCTGACTGGCCCTTATAAAAATCAGATGGATCATGGTAGATACTGGCAGACTACTGTAAACTTTACTAATTTGTAGTCCAGTCATGGGTATCCTGCTTGATGTAGTATGGACTGACCAAACAACATAGTTCCGGAACTCGTTATATGGCTATTGAGCAATTAAGATCATTCTTCCTGAAAGTCATCAATAAAGAGAATCAAAAACAGTTCTTTTTCACTTGGAGTGAGCAGCAAAGTGCATTCACTGTCTTGTCCCAGGACGTTGACTTTCTGACACAATGCAGCTCTCAGGGATCTTGGTCTTCTCACCATCTGCAGAGTACAACACTGGCCCACTATTTGAGGACCTACTATTAACTGGACCTGGTGAGCAGGAAGTAACAAGTTCTCTGGTAGCCTTGGTAAGACACATGAATTAGAGTATAGGAGATAAACTATAAATACTAAGAAATAAAACACTAAGAAACCCACCACATATTAAAGTTTTTAAAAGATGCAATAGTCTAGTAATGGAACATTCTAAAGTAAAGGACTAATTATTGTACCTTGCATCTCCTTACCCCTAAGAAGCTATCTTTGAATTTTGGCATCATCATATACTCTACTCAGAAATTCTGCTTCAACCCATTTCTCAGATAACTTCTAGGTTTTGTTTTTTGGTTTGGGGTTTGTTTTTTTTTTTTTTTTTTTTTGGCACCAGGGATTGAACTCAGGGGCACTCGACCACTGAGCCACATCCCCAGCCCTATTTTGTGTTTTATGTAGAGGCAGGGTCTCACTGAGTTGCTTAGCGCCTTGCCCTTGCTGAGGCTGGCTTTGAACTCGTGATTCTCCTGTCTCAGCCTCCCAAAGCGCTGAGATTACAGGCGTGCGCCACCGCGTCCGGCTAGACAACTTCTAGTTTTGGGTGGAGCCCAGAGCAGAATTAAAGTCATTGTGCTGAAAAGTCTGGAATATTCATTTATGCTATCAGCATATTCATTTATGCTTTAAAAAGATGCAGTTTGGAGTCTCTGGCAGACCCCAATAGCAGAGTCATAGGGCAGACGCCTAGGATTCTGTGACAGAGAACTACTTGTCATTAGAAAATAGCTCCCAGGCTCTAGCAGATTGAGCATATGAACATGGGGTCCAGAGTGGCCATGCAAACAGAACTGCCCTTCATTAGCTGAACATTATCAGATCAGTTGAATTGAAGGTGAATAACTGCAAAAAGTACATCTAAAGATTAGGCCTTAGGGGTCCAAGAGGAATGTAGGCACAAGTAAAGTGCATACTCAGGTGTCCGCACTCCCCATGCAACTCCTCTTCCTTATCTCTCATTTTTGGCTTCCGTGGGGAGTTCCCTAACCACCACCTGATGGAGGAGGAAGGAACTCTGGCTTGGCTTGCAGGTTGGTGCCAGTGGTAAGTGAACTATTGCAACATTACAGCCCCACTCTGGGATGATGTCCCAATGGGTAAAACTGGAAGAAATACGTTTGGCAATTCATTTAAATAAAGAGAATGGTGTCTGACTCCATAGGTTGATTGGTTAGTAACTAGCCTGTTAAGATCCTAGAGCATATAAAATTCAGATTGGAGACAAGGAAGGCTGGGGAAGCGGCGTGTGAATGAGCGTGTAGATGCGGGCTCCAAGTTGAGCCGATAGTTGTGTCTCATGTTGATGGACACCAGGCAATGTCTACCAAAGAACCAGCGCTCACAGCCAGGTGGAAAGGATGACCCATCTCTGTGTGCTGCCAGCCTTGTTCTCGGCCACGGAGGCTTGCTCAGTGGACTCGTAATGACAGTGGTAGCAGGAATGGAGACTCCAGATAGTTCCAAAAGAATGGGCTTCTTCTCACCAAGACTTCCCTAGCCTCTGCCACAGCTGAACGCACTGTCTGCAGAGACAGCCTGACACTGGACCCTCAATATGGCACCCCTCATGAGGACAACAGCGAGCTGTTGTTGGTAGCTTTGTTACTTTGGAATTCCTCTACCCGCGAGTGGACAGCAATGGCTGATCTATCAGCTGCGTGTCCTGCACAACATTGTCTCAGACCCAGGGACCCCTTTTATGGTAAAGGAGAATTGGTAACAATCGTAGGATCATGACATACACTCTTTCCATATGCCTCATCATTCAGAGGCAGTTGGACTAATAAAATAATAGAATATCATGTTAAAGGCTTATTTTATTTTATTTTTTTATTTTTTTGGTACCAGGGATTGAACTCAGGGGCACTCGACCACTGAGCCACATCCCCAGCCCCATTTTGTGTTTTATGTAGAGACAGGGTCTCACTGAACTGCTTAGCACCTCACCATTGCTGAGGCTGGCTTTGAACTCACAATTCTCCTGTCTCAGCCTCCCTAAGTGCTGGGATTACAAGCATGAGCCACTGCACCCGGCTTAAAGGCTTATTTTAAATGTGCCAGCCCAGGGATGACCCTCTGTGAGATTTGAACCCGTCCTTAAGAATTTGGTAAGTATATTGAACCACTATTCAATATATGGTATTGCGTCTTCAGTAGATGGAATTCAAAGTCCAGACCACCAGTATTTCCTGTAACCTCCTGGAAGAAGTGCGTGTTTCCTGTATTCACCAGGAGGCTCTGCTTGAGCAGAAGTCCTCGTCCGCAGGCCAGGAAATGCTTCCATTAGGAACAAAATAATGCTTCTCTGAACTCAAAACTGTAATCACCTGCTCACTTTGGGCTCCTGTTAGTGTCGCAGCATCAAAGAAATAAATTACTATCCTAGTAGGGATCATTGACCTTGGTTGCTCCAAGTAGGTATGGAGGATTGTGCCAAACCCAAGGGATTTCCTGCTGTATCTTTTAGTGGTTCTGTGCACAATCATAATGGTAAGTGAACAACTACAGACTAACAAAGCAAGACAACTAAGGTCATAAGTTGTTCAGGGATGAATGTTCAAGTCGGCCTCACAGTCAAGCCACCTGGACCAGTTGTCAACTCCTTGCACAACTCAGTTAATTTTTGCACATTGTATGGGAGAGAGATTAAGATTCATCTCCCTCTATAGATGTCCAGTTGTTTCAGTTGGAGAGAACTGAGTTATGCAAGAGGGAAAAATCACATTGTGTACGGAGTGCATTGTATCTGGTGCTCCTTATCTCTTGCTCCAGCCACTGAAGGTTTTGGACATGTCTGCACAGGAGCAATCAACAGTGCCTCCCCTCTTCCATACCTCTTGCTTCCTTCCCTGGGGAGTTGGGGAATGACTGTAAGAACCCACCCTTCATTTACCAATGGGCAACCCAGAAGTGCTGAGTAATGGACACCAACAGACCCACCCTTGACCGTGGAGGGTTAGGAGAAGACTGATAAGTGCTTTCTCTTTTCATTATCTGGCCATGCAATTCTAAGATACATTTCATTAAGCTCCTCCAAAAATGCTATTCCGATTGAGCCCCAGTGGCTTATGGTGATGCGTTCTTGGATTGGCTTTCCTTCTGTTTCACTGCTCTTTTCTGCACTCCTTCTCTCTCAGACCCCTTTTGAAATGAGCTGCCTATATGCAAAACTCTGCCTGAGGATCTGTTTTCAGTGGCAGCCAGACGAAGATAATTCCAACTAGGTTTATGAGTTTTAGGTCCCTTATCTGGTTTAACTTAATTTATTTTTGCATATTGTATGGGAGAGAGATTGATTCATCTCCCCCTATAGATGTCCAGTCATTTCAGGTTTACATCGTATCAGTAATCTTGTTGAGAAATAATTGAACAGATACGTGTAGATTCACTTCTAGACTCTTTCACTGGCCTTCCCTCAGGCTCTTCCAGCCCCGGAACTATTGCCATTTTGGACTGGATGACTTTTTTTTTAATATTTTTTTTAGTTGTAGACACAATATCTTTATTTATTTATTTTTATGTGGTGCTGAGGATCGAACCCAGTGCCTCACGCATGCGAGGCAAGCGCTCTGCCACTGAGCCACAATCCCAGTCCCTGGACTGAATGACTTTTTGTTGTTGAGAGCTGATCTGTGCATGGTAGGATGTTCAGCACCAGCCCTGGCCTCTATCCACTGTATGCCCATAGCGACTTCTCAGGTGTGACTGCCAAAAATGTTGCCAAATGTCCCCTCGGGTGCGAAATTGCTCTGGGTAAGGGCCATTGGTTCTTCTAGCTCCAGATCTCATTGCTTGATAATCATATGACAATAAAAGTGCACGTAGGCAGGGGACCGTGAGAGCCCCGGTGGTGCGTGTTCCTTATCATTGCAAAGTGGCCTGGTCCAGCAGCGGAATGTCTTGTAAGGGCCCATGTAAAGCATCAGGAGGTGTGAATCCTTTACCTTTCCTCATGTAATTCAAAATTGTGTAGGCCATTCTAGAGTCCTTGAATTTCCATTTAAATTCTTTTTTTAAGATATTTTTTAGTTATAGATGGACACAATATCTTTGTTTTGTTTATTGATTGTTTTTATGTGGTGCTGAGGATTGAACCCAGTGCCTCACATGTGTGAGGCAAGTGCTCTGCCACTGAGCCACAACCCCAGCCCCTCCATTTAAATTCTTAACATTTAATGTGTCAACTTCTGTTTCTAAAAAGACCTTCTAAACTATTGATTTGGGTTGAATGGAGTCTACCAATTCAAATTAGAGAGAGGGTGAACATCTTAGCAGTGCTGAGTCTTCAAATTCATAAGTATGGTATCTCTCTCCATTTACTTCAGTCTTCTTTAATACCTGTTGGAAATATTTTACAGAGTTACTGTACACATTTATATATGATTCACTAAGGCTATTTGTAAGTGTTTTATCCTTCATGGTGCAATTGTAAACTATATTTTTAAATTTTATTTTCCAATTGTTTGTTATATATATAGAAATATAATTCATTATTGTATATTAACTTTGTGTCTGCAGCCTTGCTAACTTTAATTGTTCTTTAATTATTTTGTTTAGCTTCATTAGGATTTTCTATGTAAACAACCATGTTGTCAGAGGCAATTTCTTTTATACCTTTCCAGTGTTTGATACTTTTTTTTGTTGTTCTGTTAACAATAGCTAGAATCTGTAGTACAGATTAAGTGGAAGTGGTGAGAGTGTTCATTCTTCTCTTGCTCCTGAACTTAGGGAGAAGGCATTTAGCCTTTCAGTAGTAAATATGATGTTAGCGGCAGTTTTATTCATAGATACCTTTTATCAAATTTTGCAACTCCTAGTTACTCTAGTTGGCTTTAAGATTTGTCATGAATGGTGTTGGATTTGATAGTTGTATTAGCCAGGTGTGGGGGCGCATGCCTTTGGGAGGCTGAGACAGGAGCATCGCGAGATCAAAGCCAGCCTCAGCAACAGCGAGGCACTAAGCAACTCAGTGAGACCCTGTCTCTACATAAAACACAAAATAGGGCTGGGGGTGTGGCTCAGTGGTCGAGTGCCCCTGAGTTCAATCCCTGGTACCAAAAAAAAAAAAAAATGCTATTTCCACTGGACGTGGTGACACACTCAGTGTCTTGAGAGGCTGAGGTGGGAGGATCGCATGTTCAAAGCCAGCCTCAGCAATTTAACAAGGTCCTGTCTCAAAATAAAACATAAAAAGGGCTGAGGATGTGGCTCAGTGGTAAAGTGCCCCTGGGTTCAATCCCCCGTGCCAAAAAGGAAAAAAAATGCTATTAAGAATGTCTTCTTCTCCTTCTTTGAACTTCTAATGCACTTGCTAGAGTGGTTTTCCTCTCATTTTGATTCAAAATGCTTAGGAGCTCCCTCCTCCTGAAGGAGGTCCCAGGAGCTTTGCTTTTCCTCCTGTAGGCTGGCAGAGAGCAGGGGAGCAGCCACCATCTAAAACTACCATTTATCTGCATGTGGCTGAAGACTGGTGATTCTACAACATCCTGGGAATTTTACGTCCATGAAGTAGGGATCGGGTCATTGCACCAGGGGCTTCCTTTTTGCGTTTCCTCTCCTCCTCCTCTGGAAAGGGGTGGAGATTCTTTGTAAGAGACATGTTCTTGCAGGGAGGTTGTCATTGCTGGGAAAGTCTATTAAGGATTTCTGCATCTGTGTTCATCTGAAAATATAAAGTCTCTGTCAGGTTTCATTATCAAAGTTATCCTGGAGGAGCTGGGGCTATAGCTCAGTGGCAGAGCACTTGCCTGGCATGTGTGGGGCACTGGGTTCAATCCTTAGTACCACATAAAATACAATATAGGCATGCTGTCCATCTACAACTACAAAGAAAAAATTTAAAAAAAAAAAGTTATCCTGGCCTTATAGAATGGATTGAGATACATTCCCTTCTTTTTTTTTTTTTTTAAATTTTTTTTAATTGATGGATCTTTATTTTATTCATTTATTATTTATATGTGGTGCTGGGGATCAAACTCAGGGCCTCATGCATGCTAGGCAAGCGCTCTACCACTGAGCCACAGCCCCAGCCCCACATTCCCTTCTGTTACAAGGCGTTCTATTGGATTTCTTTGTATCTAGTCCTTCTTTTCTCACTCTGGAGATTTCACACCTTCCTTCTGATGGCATTCGAGTCCTTTCATATCCTGTGGCCATCTGTCAGTAGACATCCATCTTTGCCTCTGAAGTCTCCTCACTGCATCAGACAGAATCTAAGACCACCCCAACTGGCTGTCCTTTTCACATGGCCCGCCATCTGTCCATGGAAATTAATCATGCAGCTCGGCGCAGTGGCACCCAATCATAATCCTAGCAACTTGGGAGGCTAAGGCAGGAGGATCACAAGTTTGAGGCCAGCCTTGGAGACATAGTAAGACATAATCTTTCAAAATAAGAAAGATTAAAATTCTGTTGTAGCTCAGTGGTAAAGCACCTTTGGTTCAATCTCCAGTACAAAAAAAAAAAGAAAAGAAAAGAAAAAGGAATCAACCATGCATACATCTTTTGCCTGACAAGCTTGATGTGATAATTTTGTGTCGGCCTTACAGTGCCAGGAGGAACCCATGCTAAACATTTCTGGATGTGTCTGTGAGGGTGTTTCTGGATGAGATTAACATGTGAATTGGTAAAGCAGAGTGTCCTTCCCAATGTGGGTGGTCATCATCCAATTTGCTGAGGACCTGACTAGAACATAGAGGTGGAGGACTGGGAATTTTGTTCCTTTTCCTTCCTTTCTCAGCATTTGAGCTGGAACATCAGTCTTCTGTCTTTGGATTGCTATTTACACCATTGATTCTCCTTCTCAGGCCTTGGACTTGGACTGGAATGATGTCATTGACTGGCCTGGTTCTGCAGCCTGCACATGACGGATCATGGGACTTCTTACCCTCCACAGGCACACGAGCCAATTCCTCCCAATAAATCTCTCTTATTGGGAGAGATGTTATACATACATGCACGAGTGTGTGTGCATGCATGGAGGGAGTTTTATGCGTGCGTGACATATAAATGCACATATACCTGTACGTACATTTGTGTGTGTCTATATATACATGCATGTATGTGTATCTATACGTGTGTATATATACAAATGCACATATACATACACACACACATATGTAAATGTGTATCCCATTGGTTCTGTGTCTGGAGACTCTCGACTAGCATACCTGGGCAGGCGGCCATGCCCACACAGCAAGCTTGTCAGAGTGGCCAGTCAAAGGCTCTGATATGTTTTGGTTTCAGGTGTGAGCTCCCCATGTCCCCAGCTCCAGGAAACCCATATCAAAATCTCAGAGAATTTCTGTTGAAATCCCTTTCCTGAATATCCACCCTCACCTTCCCGTCCAGGAAGTTAGGTTCACAGCACACCGAAAGCCCCCTCCAAAAATGCTTCTCTGGGGCTGGGCTGTGGCTCAGTGGTGGAGCATTCGCCCAGCATGTGTGAGGCGCTGAGTTAGATTCTCAGCACCACATATAAATAAATAAAATAAAACAATTGGCAACTAAAAAAATATTTTAAAAAATGCTTCTCTGATATTCATTACCTTGGCCCTCTTTACTCTTCCATTACCCTGCTGTGGGTAAAGGGGAAAGGGTCACTAAACTCATTTTTAGCTCCTACTTTGCACAGATTATCTTAATTTGGAATGTGAGACTCCTTTGCATATATTTTCTTCCGGGTCCCAGTTGAAACGGAGGCTTCAATTCTGCTTAATTGATAACCTTTATTTTATTTATTTATTTGGTATCAGGGTTGAACAGGGGTGTTCAACAACTGAGCCACGTCCCCAGCCCTTTCTGTTTTTCACGCGGAGACAGGACCTTGCTGAGTTGCTGAGGCTGCTGATGTGTACCCTCAGTGCTATGGAATGACACAGTCACACTGTCATGCAACCACCATCTGCTATTTCCAGACTTTCTGTCACCAGAATAAAAACCCCATGCCTTGAATTATTTTTTAAAAATAATCAAATTATAATAGTTAATACATACTTTTTAAAACAAAAATGGGAACAGATGCATCCCCCCCCCCAGGGTGCTAGCGGGGCGTTAGTCACCCTGACATAGCACTCAGTGGGCGAGGCCTCTCCCCAACCAACCCCCAGGACTGCCAGGACTGCGAGAAGTCTGAGCCCCTGGGAATGCCCTCTGCTCCTCACCACCTGGGGGACCACCCCAGCCTTCAGGTCTCAGTTTAGACGCTGCCTCCTTGGGGGGACTATTCCACCTGAAAGGGTTTCTTGCCCCTTAAGACTGAGTGACCCTGCTCCTCGGTTCCTCAAGAGCGCCCTGGAGCAGCCATCTCTCCATGTACTTCTTGGCTGTCATCTCAGCCCTTCTTTTTTTAAATATTTTTTAGTTGTCAATAGACATTTGTTTTTTTTATTTATTTATACGTGGTGCTGAGGATCGAACCCAGGGCCTCACGCATGCAAGGCAAGTGCTCTACCGCTGAGCTACAATCCCAGCCCTTCCTCAGCCCTTCTTTATATTTTACAGACAGGGTCTCTCTGAGTTGCTTAGGGCCTTGCTAAGTTGCTGAGACTGGCTTTGAACTCACGATCCTCCTGCCTCAGCCTCCCAAGCCACTGGGATTACAGGCATATACCGCTGCTCCCAGCGATAAAAACAACTTAAATGAGGAGAAATTGTTTTGGCTCAATTTCATAGGTGCAGCCCGTGGTCAGCTGACTCCATAGCTGTGGGCCTGAGGTGAGGCAGAAGAGTGTGGTGGGGGAGAGCTACTCAGTTCATGAGAGCCAGGAAGGAGAGGGTGGGGAGGAGAGCATACAAGGAGCCAGGGACAAAATGCATAATCCCCAAGGCCAACTCTCAGTGGCCCACTTCCTCCAGCCACACCCTACTTGACTATGGTGACCACCCATCAATTCAAATGGACTGATGCACCGATTAGGTCACGTAGTCTAATCATCTCACTCCAGAGCATTCTGGCTGGCCGTTGTCTAACAAATGAGCTTTCCGGGAACACCTCGTAGCCAAGCCACACCAGTATGTATGTACAGGGAAAAACCTCACACACCCAGGGTCTGGTAGCACCCGAGGTATCGGGCATCAGTGGGACGTCTTCCTCTGGATAAGGGGGGCTGCTGTGATTCCCTCCTCTCAGCAGTGTGCACCGTGTGACTGGGACAAGCGAGCTGGACACATAAACCTGGTGCCCAGTCTGCCCTGGTGTGCACAGTGTCCCAGACCAACGAACACAACCTGTTCTAAAGCAAAAATGCACACAATTTGTTTTAAGATTATTGCCAAATAGATAGGCCCCATGACATGTCAATCCACTGATAAAGATTTAGGATGATGGATAGAGGCAGCCTGTTTGCATCTCCTGATCACCCAATGCGTGGACACGAGGGTTCTTGATGGAGCTGGGCCGCCTGTTCGAGCCCTTTGTGGTCGAGTGCTCTATAACCTTCTAGGCAACACTGTCATTGCTCATCCGGCTGCAGGTCTCGGGAGCCACTTGTACTGGAAGGACGTGGACCTTCCTGCCTCTGCAGCTCCCCAGGAGCTGCACTCGTGAGCTCACAGTGTCCACTTGCTGCTGTGAAGGCTGGACTCTGCGACTCCACATTGTTCCTGTGCGTCACTGAAGACGTCACAGATGCAAGTCTTAGCTGGAGTATGCCGGAAATCATAAAGGATGACTCATGTTCTGATCTTAGTAAATTTACCACTGCAGTGATTACAGCTTAGAATTCAAGAAAAAACATGTTTGGAAGCTTGTTGCTCTCCACCTGGGAGATGAGATGAACAGGAGTTACAACAGAATAATGAACGCTACAAGAGAGCACCTTTAGTTTTGGGATTTTTTTAGCATCAAGGGAAAGTAACAATCTCCCCACCATGCCTTTTTCTGGCCTCTAAGGCATAATCACTGCAGTCTTCGAATATGATCTTTCAATGTCGACCCCACCCTGCCTTCCACACCTTGTTATGGTGTAGACATGGAGTCCGTGGGCTGGGAAAGAAGCTCATCCTGAGAAAACAAGACATGGTCACACTAATCGGAGGCAAGAGAGGACGATTGCAGGTCCCATGAGCATGGATGGCAGAGGCCAGGAGATTCCTCCAAGGAGACAGCAGGTAGTCTGAAGAGGCATCAAAGTTACCACTTTGGGTGCCAAAGCTGGGGGCATAGGGTAAAGGACCTGCTGCCCTCAGGTGCCACCAACCGTAGAGCATCCAACCCAGGTGGGCCATGTTGGTCCACACATAGTAACTGGGACCTCCAAACTTGTCCTGTGTCTGGAGTGATTGAGGGCCTCCAAAACCAGGGCTTTAGCGTCACTCAGATGACTTGAGACCCAGTCTCTCAAGATTCTGGGAAAGAAATGTCGTTGTAGCGATGTCTGTCATCTAATCGTTGCCTTGCTGGAACTGCAGTGGCCATGAGGCCCTGGAACTACTCCAGAGACAGGGAGCTTTCCCCCGCCTCCTGCTGCCTCTGCACCACGGGCTGACTGTTTGGGATGAGCTGTATTCAGGGTGGAAAGTAGAGGGCCAGAGCGTGAAGGAGAGAAAAGGGTGCTGACACCTCTGAGGGAGTCTGGCCTGAGCCTAAGGTGCCCATTAGGTGGTCTGATCCAGGTGGGAGACTTAGGAAATGTTGGGGCTTCTCAGGCAGAGCACTTGGATGCCAAGTCAGGGCGGTAACTACCACCCGAGGCAGTGACGACTTCCATAGAACATTCGCAAGAGTGGGAACTATTTGTATTCCCAGTGTTGGAGGAATCTAAGACTGCTAGGAAGCAAATGTGGAAAATCTTGTGCTTTCCAGCCAGGGGTACCTCAGCCCTCTGGTAGCCAGACGGTTGGCAAAGGTACAGTAACGGCTTATAGAAGAAAGGAGGGGACGGAGGGAACACATAGTTCTCGTCAACTAAAAATAATGCTCAATGCTTATTTTTTTTTTTTAGTAATGCTCTTTCAGCTATAAATTTGCTTCATAGGCCTTTGGATGCTTTTCTCTCCTTAGCTGAGCTCTGGGACTAACTTTTGCTAAAATGTTGTAGAAAGAAAGGCTAATGTTTTCCTAAGCCTTGCCAAAATAGATAGGGATGAGCTCTTTTTTATAACAGTTCCAGGAAACATGGAATGACTTCTTTTAAACAAAGAGTTCAGAATGTGGATTTGTGAAGAACGCTGTCCTGATGCTAGCTATAACATTTTTGGGAAGCTTTTAAAGCAAAAAGAATGGTTCAATGAACCAAAAGACATGGTTTAAAGGATCATGAGTGGGTCGTTGGAATTTTTAAGCTGATTTTTTAAATCTTTTTATGAGCTGGTAAAAATTTTCCTTATATTACAAGGGTGAACAACAACTGTTTGTCTTCATCGCATAGATTTTAAACTCAATAAAATTCTGAGTTTTTAATCATCCTGGGTTTTTAGGTTCTGGCATCCACTTTCAAATGAAAACTTTATGTAAGCAGTTCTGCCCTTCTCACTTTCTGCCAAGGAAGGAAGAAAGGGGGATGGAAGGGCTGGGGTTGTGGCTCAGGGGCAGAGCACTTGCCTAGCACTTGCGAGGCCCTGGGTTTGATCCTCAGCACCACAGAAAAATAAATAAATGAATGAATAAAATAAAGTTATAAAAAAAAGAAAGGTGGATGGAAGGAAGGATGGAGAAAGGGAGAGAAAGAACATAGAAGCTTCTGGATTCATAGTTATGATCCCTCTGTCTAATCATGTTGAAGGTCCACAAAAGGCCACTGTGTTAAAACTTGGTCCCCAGACTGGCCCCACTGGGAGGTGGTGGTACCTGTAGGAGGTGGAGCCAAGTGGGAGGCCCTTGGTCACTGGGCGTGTGGTCCTGAAGTGCACTGGGGAGCCATGGCCCCCTTCTTCTCTTCCTTTACTTCCTGGCATACCCTCCCTGCCATCGCCAGCCATTATGCCCTCCAGAGGCTCAAAGTGAAGGGTCTGCTTGACCATAGACTGGACCCTCTAAATCTATAGGCCCCTCATAGTAATAAACTTTTCCCCTTTTAAGTTAATTATCTCAGATATTTCTTTCTTTCTTTCTTTCTTTCTTTCTTTCTTTTTTTTGGTACCAAGGATTGAACCACGGAGCCACATCCCCAGCCCTTTTTTATATTTTATTTAGAGACAGGGTCTTGCTAAGTTGCTCAGGGCCTCACCAAATTGTAGAGGCTGGCTTTAAACTCGCAATCCTCCTGCCTCAGCCTCCCAAACTTCTGGGACTTTAGGCATGCACCACGGCGCCCTGTTATCTCAGGTATTTTATTGTAGTTATGGAAGGTGAATAACACATCCATTTAAAGTCTGTGTTTAAAGGACATGGCAAGCTGCTGTGTGTGGGACAGGAGTTGGTGAGAATTCTTTCAGAATACTGACTTCTCTCATTCAGACATAGCTTTTCCAGAGCAAAGTATTTTCAGAACATTTCCTGGCAGCGTAACATAGATGATATCACAGAAGTAATTCCCGCACTGCTGAGCTGCTTAATTCCCCAGTTAAACACACTCTTGTGTCAACAGCCCACATCCAGGAGGACTGCCAGAGTCCTGCCACACTTACGAAGGCTTCCGACCACCCGGGAATGCCACTTTCTCCTCATAGTAATTTCAAATAAGTTACGCTTTTTTGCTAATCAGTATTTGATTTATTTGAGATTTGAAATTTTAACTACAACTTGAAAATTTGCATTCATTTCAAATGCTTAAGCCTGATTCTCTGACTATACTAACATCATACAGAACTAGGGTTTGAAAAGGACACGAAATTGTGGTTTTGTATATTTGTTATACCTTTGTCTCAGGAATATGTTAATTAAGAATGTGGAAAAAATCAAGAGTATTGGTATTAGAATGATTATCTTAAAAAAAAAAGTGATCTAGTCCTTCTATAGTCTGGTCCTAAGTTTCAACATCTTTTACATATATGATGGCATTTTTGTAAAAGACTTCTGAGGTCCCTTATAGCTTTATTGTTCTAATAACTCACTGTTTCCCCAAAGAAGAGAAGAATTCATGCGTGCGGCAAAGGAGGGAATTTAGTGTGCTATAGTTTGGACCTTCAATGTCTCATGGTTCTGGGGTTAGTGCCTTGGTTCCCAACCTGTGCTGTTCGGAGAGGTGGTGAAATCTTTAGTAAGTGGAGCCTCATTGAAGGACCTTAGGTCATTGGGGGTGACCATGAAGGGATCTTGGGACCCTGGCCTCCCTCTGTCTTTCTTTCTTTGTTTTCCAGCCACCATGAGGTAAGTAGCTTCCCATGCCAAGGACTCTCACCATGAGGTGTTGGCTTACCACAAGTCCCAAGGCAATGGGTCAATAGGTCACGGGGAAGACCGCCCAAACTGTGAGCCAAAATACATCTTTCTTCTTTTTAAGTTGATTGAGGTATTGTTCCAGTAACAGAAGGCTAACCAACACAGTTGCCAAGGAAGATCTTCACTACAAACAAGATCATTGTAACACCACTGGGTTTGACAATGGGTGAGGCTTGGAAGGTACTCCGTGATTCAAAGGGCGAGGAGTACAAGTTCATCTTCACTTACCTGACTTCCAGAAAGCATCGTAATTACATTCCTATCCGCCGTACAACAGAAGACTCCTACAGCTGGGACTCTGAAGAGGAGTTTGGGCAGGAACTATTTTCAGAGGGATGGGCAAGGTTCAGGGCACCCACAGGAGACATCAAGGAATATCAGGAGCAGAGAGCCTGTGCTCCTGGAGCCAGTGAATTGACTCCACCCCAGGTTATAGCCACCAAGGCCAGGACTGACACCTTTCACCAGCTCTGCTAAGTGCCAGATGGTCATTCTGAAGAAATTGCACATTGCTACCAGGAGCTCATCATACAGTGTAAAAGCCTTGGGAGGGTCCAGCAGAGCTGACACCAGTCAGCAAGAGCCACAGACAGGCTGGTCTGGAGAAGGAAGAGAACACATGCAGACCCTGTAGTGACCACGTGACCCCCAGAAACATGGAGACATGGCCTCCGCAGTGTCCTTGAGTCCCACAGAGGCCAGCCTCACTCCTCACATCCCATCAGTGAGTTGTGGCTCTTCTATCCTTTGGTTATACTGGCTTAGAACAAAATTTCTCTGAAACACCCTTAAATAGTCAAGAGTTCATAATGAGGATAACATACCCCACTTATGAATTAATCTGGGGTTATTGAATAATTTCTCCATTGTTTTCAACATTTTGTATTATAAACATCTTTCTTATTAAATATCTATGTGTCCAGTTTTTTTTTTTCTAGAGATGGAGTTCAAGGTGCTGGACTAAATGGATATTTTGATGTATATTGCTTATTGCTTTTGGTTTGACTAGTTTGTACTCAAAACAGGGTATATGGCAGCCCCCATTTTAACCTGACTTCTAAATATCTTATTTTCTTTTTCATGCCAGTATAAATTTGTATCTTATTGATTGAAACGTTTCCCAAATGTTGGTACACATTTGTGTACGCATATTTTGAGTTTATGAACTTATTTCCTATTGCTATGGTCAACTTTTTTTTTTTTTTTTTTACTGGTTTGTAAGATATTTTCAAATGATCTGTCATCATGGCTTTAATATTTAGGGGGTTGATTGCTTGCTTTTTAAAAAATCTGTGTGTGTGTGTGTGTGTGTGTGTGTGTGTGTGTGTGTATGTGTGTTGTTTTTGTTTTTGGTGGTTGTAGATGGACAGCATGCCTTTATTTTATTTGTTTTTATTTCTATGCAGTGCTGAGGATTGAACCCAGTGTCTCACACATGCTAGCCAAGCGATCTACCACTGAGCCCCAGCCCCAGCCCAAGATCTTGTGTTTTGACACAGAACTTTCACAATTTCCCCCTTGTTCTTTTTTAAATTAGGGAAATATACCTGATTATTAAAAAACCAAACAACAAAAAAGTATATGTGCTTAAAGATTGTCAAGTCCCCATATAAATGGTGACATTGTCCCAGAGGTAAATGTCACCAGAAGTCTGATATTTATTTTCTTACCATTTTCTAGGCAAAGATAGACATATTCATTTAGAGCATTTGAAAACAAAAATGACATCATTTACATTATCCTACAACTTATTTTTTAAATTTCATACTAAAATATAATATAGACAACTTCCTAAGTCAGTAATATATGTACACTTCATTTTAAAAAATACATAATATGCATACACCTTATGCTTATATAATGGATGATCCATTGATATACATTTAGGCTGTTTAGTTTGCTTTTTTGTTTGTTTGCTTTTGGTACCAGGGATTGAACCCAGGGGTACTTAACCACTGAGCCATATCCCCAGCCCTTTATATTTTTTATTTTGAGACAGGGTCCCATTAAGTTGCTTCAGGATTTGCTAAGTTGCTGAGGCTGACTTTGAACTTGTGATCCCCCTGCCTCAGCCTCCTGAGCCTCTGGGATTATAGGCATGTGCCACTGCACCTGGCTACGCTGTTTTTAATATAAACAATCCAGCAAGCCAGCACAGGAAACTGAAGCAGGAAGATTGCAAGTTTGAGGCCAGCCTCAGCAACCTAAAGATTCCGTCTCAAAGAATAAGAAGGCTGGGGATGTAGCTCGGTGGTAGAGGACCCCTGGGTTCAATTCTCAGTATAATAATAATAGTAATAGTAAAAATAATAATAAACATTGCAGCAATAGTCATGACTATACAAGTACCTCTGTGTCATTATGTGAGTATTTCTATGGAATAGATTACCAGGAGGAATTTCTGGATCGATGGGTACATTTAAAATTTTGATAGTTACTATTCTTTAGAAATGCTAGATGAAGAAGGAAAAAAAAACTATACCAAATTACATTTCCTTTGCCAACTGGGAATAAAAGAAACCATTTCCCTCGGTAGATGTTATCAACCTTCTTGTTTTTGATCTGCTAGGTGGAAAGAGCAGATGTGTACTTCTACATCCATTCATTAAAACAGTATTTGTAATAGCAAAACATTGACAAAGACAACGTCTATCAACAGATAAGTGTTTAAATGCATTAAGGGAAAACATGCTCTGGAATACCATGCAAACATCAAAAAAGAAAAAGGAAAGCTGTGGAACCTACTTACTTTGAATATATTGGCTCTTAGTGAGGGATGCATATTTTCGCATATTAGCTCCTTTTCATGTTTCATCTCCTGTGACAATTTTCTGCTTAGTTGTTATAGGAAATGCCACATTTCTTTTAATCTTAAGCATCATCGATCATAAGATGCAACACTGTTTTTTTGTGTGTGCCCCAAAGAAAAGAAAATGCTGCCAATTTAACTATGGAATTCCATCAGACGGTATGACTTGCTGGGCTTGTCCTGACTTCAGGGACTGTAAAGTGTATAAGTAAAAAAAAAAAAATTGGAATTGAAAAGTTAAAAAATTTTGAACTTAAAAAAGTCTGAGGCACATCTCCAGCCCTTTTTATTTTTTATTTTGGGCTGCGGTTGTAGCTCAGTGGTAGAGCGCTTGCCTAGCACGTGTGAGGCACTGGGTTCTATTCTCAGCACCACATATAAATAAATAAAATAAAGGTCCATCAACAACTAAACTATACATACATATGTATATATATACATATATATATTTTTTTAAAAGTCTGGGCCTTCGACCCAATGAAACACGATCACACATTTCTTCGTGGTTTAAAGCAAGTGAGTCCATTACTTGGAATTGTAGGCATCCCACTTTGTACATCCCAGACTTCCCCAGATGTAGGAATACATCTCACAGATGCACTAGCACAGGTGTGTGAAGATGTTGGGCAGGAAGATTCACTAAAACCGTATTTGTAGTAGTAAAACAGTGACAAAATTACACATCTTTCAATAGGTAACAGATTAAAGACATTAAGGGAAAACATGCAAAGGAATACTGAGCAAAGACCAAAAACAAAAAAGGAAAGCTGTGGAATACCGCCGTGGGGAAGTTCTCTAAGGTGTATTGTGAAGTGAAAAAGAAGCAGACTTTGTGGAGAAGAGAGGAAGGACGCATGCTGTGCTGTGCAGAGACACCGTTCCTGTTACACTTTTGTACACATGTGCCTTGGTTATACATGATGTATCTCCATTGCAAATGGGACTCAAGGATTTTAAACATGGTTGCAAGAAGAAAGGGACCCAGGAACAGGGAGATTTGCCTTTCATTATAAGACACCTTTTCACAATTTGATTTTTAAAATATGAATATGTATTACGTATATAAAATTGCATACATTACAGAGTTGGACAGGGAGGTGTAGTTCAGTGGTAGAGCACTTGCCTAGCACGCATAAGGCCCTGGGTTTTCCATCCCTAGCATGAGACACACAGCGGGGCGAGGGACTTTTTCTCATATCAAGATTACATAATATTTTTATTCTGTGATTTCTATGATATTATACTCTGCAGATTTTCTTCCAGTTATGCTACTCCTCTTTTCAATTTCTAAATGCCCTCGGTTCTAGTTTGGAGCCTCTTTTGGACATTTACCCCTTTAGTAAGTCCATTTGAATGCATGGCTGTCTATACTACTGACCTAAAACTGACATTCAGATTCCCATCTTCTACAGGTGCCCTCTCCCTGAACTCCAGGCTCAGCTGCACAGTCGATGTTCCCATGTCTATATCCGAAAGCCACCTCGAACGCAACAGGGCTTGGGTATGTGATAGTCACCTCTTTGTTGCTGTGACAAGTTCCTGAGAAAAACAACTTCCAGGAGGAAAGATTTATGTTGGCTCGTGGTTCCAGAGGTTTCAGTCCTTGGTCGGCCCGCTCCATTGCTGTGGGCCTGAGTCAGGACAGAACCTCGTGGAGGAAGAGCATGGCAGAGGGACCTGCTCAGCTCACGATAGCCAGGAAACAGAGAAAGGAAGGGGCTGGGGACCAGCAATGCCTTGCCAGTGCATGCCCCAAGCCACCTGCTTCCTCCAACCAGGCCCCAGCCCTTGCGGTTTCCACCACCTCCTGTAGCTCATCCAGCTATCAAACGGATTAATCCAGCCATGACATCAGAGCCCTCGTGATCCGGTCACTTCCCCCAAAGCACCGCCTTTGAACACGGCTGCACTGGGGACCAAGCTTTCCACACATCAGCCTTTGGGGAACATTCCAGACCTCAGCCACAACAATGTAATATAAAATCCAGTTTAAACTCAGGTAATCATTGACGTAAGTAAATGAAGAAGTCCTGCCGTAGCTTGTGCATCAGCAGCAGTTCAATAAGCTCCGGGCTCTTACCTGCACCCCAGTGGGGTTTGCTGCAAGCTCCAGTGGATTCCAAGTGACTGACAGCACCAGCAGGCTTCTTCAGATCACAGTGCTCAGAGGAACAGGCACACTGGTTTTTGGTGGGTCCCTCCACCAAAGAAAAACATTATACTCATAATTCATTCTTATATTCTCACCAACGTTATTCTCATTCCTGAACTTTCCTCCTGGCCAAGGGTATCCCTGCTGTTGACTGACTTAGGCCAGGATTCCTAAGTTATTCCATAAAAAGGAGAAGTCCCGTTACCTTTAGACCCATTTGGCCAACTCCTGAGAAGATGCAGTCAGCTTTCCTGAGTGGCTTGCGGTATATGACAAACTGGTAAATTCATGAATGAAATCAGAGTGCTGTCCGGCGGGGTGGAGTGGATGCGGGGCAGGCGGCCCACACGAGTTGTGTTCCTTTGTTTGTTTGTTACTTCTTCCCCTCAACCGATTCCTCTCGAGTTCTCCTGATCTTAGTGAATGGCGGCGGCTTGGTGCATGTGTGGTCTAGTGGCGAGCACAGCTGCCTTCTGGGGAATGGCACTGCCACCGTCACAGCTGTCCAGGACCAAGCCCCAGGAGTCCTCTGTGATTTCTCTGTGCTATTGCTGACTTGCATTTATTTCTGTGTGTCTCCTAACAGCCATGACATGTTATCATTGCTGCCTTACACAGTATATGGAAGAAAGTAAGAGAAAAAAATCTCATAGTCGCCAATTTCTTCGTGATTTTTAGTATTCATCGTTTCTCTCTGCAGACCTGGGTTTCCATCTGGTATGATTTCCCTTCAGCTACTGTTGAACTAGAAATATCTTTATTTTACTTTTAGATATAGGATGACAGGTGGCTAGTTTTTTCCCTTTTTGTACTTTAAAAAATGTCATCTCACAGTCTGGCATTGTTTTTCTTATTTCTTTTTAGTGTGGGATGCTTCATGGCTTGGTGTGTCATCCTTGCACAAAGCCATGCTAAGCTTCTCTGCATTTTTCCAGTTTTAGGATATGTGCTGCCAACGCAAGTGTCATTTCTAATGAGAGGTCAACTATCACCTTTAACCATTGGCCTGTTGTGTATTCTGTCTTTCTTCTCTGGCTGCTCTGAAGCATTTTCTTTCTTTTTGGCTTTTAGAATGATAACGCACCTAGAGGCAGTTTTATTTGTATTTTTCCTGGGGGGCTTGTTGACTTTTTTGAATCTACCATTAACATTTCTCATTAAAATTAGGAATCTTCCCAGGGGCTTGGGAGGCTGAGACAGGAGCATCCCAAGTTCAAAGCCAGCCTCAGCAAAAGCGAGGTGCTAAGCAACTCAGTGAAACCCTGTCTCTAAATAAAATACAAAATAGGGCTGGGGATGTGGCTCAGCTGGTCAAGTGCCCCTGAGTTCAATCCCCAGTACCAAAAAAATTGGGATTCTATGGCCACTTTCTTCAAACCTTTCTCTGCCCCATCCTTTGGCCCTTTCTTCCTGGCACACCTATTACACGTGTGTTGGATTGCTTGGTGGTAGAAGTTACTGGTGCTGTATTTATTTCTTTATTTTCAGTTTTGTTCTTTTTCTTGCTTCAGCCTGGATAATTTCTAATGAACTCTCTTCAAGTTCCCTAAATCATCTTTTAGTGTCCCATCTTCTGTTAAACCTATTCTGTGAATTTTTAAATTTATATATATATATCTGTATAAACATATATATACATACATACGTGTATATATATATATATATATATATATTTAGTTCTAAAATTTCCATTTTTTTCCCTAAAGATCCACTGCTCTCTTGAAATACCCCTCTGTTTACCTGTATATGTTTTTTAAAACACTCTTATCATGTTTATAATGGATTTTTAAAATTCTTGTTCGCTAATTCCAATAGCCAGTTCTCTGTGGATCTGCTTCTACTAACCGTTTTTCTTGGTTGTGGGTCACATTTTCCTTCTTTACATGTGTCACAGTCTTTCTATCACATTCATCACAGAGTGCTTAAAAGGTCAGAGGAGTCTGCCTATAACTTTGTAGTGTGTTTTGTTTTTTGGCAAGCGCAATTCCTTCCCTCTGTCCAGTGGTGATGGCGGAGGCTGGTCATCATGGTCCTCATGGAGTTGTGGAGTTGGCACTGGGCCACTTCAGTTATACTGAGTTCATGTGTGATTAGCCCACCCCTAAGCTCCTCTGCAGCAAACTCTTTCTTGATCCTCTCACAGTCTGATATTGAAGAGAGTTGGACTCCAGCTTAGTTATGTTTTACTCAACTTTGGTTTAACTTCAGCAGGACCCCGGGATCCAAAGGCTTTGAGGGCTGCCTGGGACTATACAGTCACTCTGTGCCCGCCAGACTTTCCTCCACTGCCGCCCATTCATTCAGCATCCCTAGGTGGGTTTGATAATGTGGGGGGCATGGTGGGAAATCATGAGCCAAGTAGGATGTATTTGTGCTTGGGAGCTCTTACAGATTCCAGTCAATCCTTCCAGCGCCCTGTCATCTGAGACTTTGCCGTGTCTCCTCCTCAAGTCTCCCATCGATGATGGGCTTGCTTCTCCTCCCCTGTGCCAACTAGGTCCCTGCCTCCAGACAGGAAAGCTGGTGCAACTCCCGCATCACCTCTGAAGATATTCCGTCTGAGTTCTGTTCACAGAGGCTTAGCAATCACGTAGAGAAGTATTTTGTTTTTCCTGTTACCACAAGAAGGAAGGGTTTCCGTGTCCTTCTACATTCCGACAGGAATCAGACTTCATATCTTAAATTTTCTTGATTTTTTTCCCCTTCACTTCTCACATGCAATTTCTCTGCAAATTCCGATGGCTACATTTTGGATAGAAATCCCAATTCCACCCCTGCTCTCCACCACCAGGGCTTCCTCCTCAGAGGCAGCGTCTCTCACTCGGGTCACTCCGCCTGCTAAGTCATCCCCATGTTTGTGTTCTTGACCTCTTTCCAATCCACTGTCCGTAGAGAAGTCAGAATGCTCACTTAAATGAAAAATCAGAACCCGGGTGCCATGGCACATGCCTACTCTAGATCCTGAAGCAAGAGGAACTCAAGTTGAAGGCCAGCCTCAGCAACTTAACAAGACCCTGTCTCAAAATAAAACATAGAAAGGGCTGCGGATATAGCTCAGTGGTGAAGCACCCCTGTGTTGAATCCCCAGTACCAAAAAAGGGGGTCTGGGGGATGCAGTGGTAAAGCATCTCTGACTTCCACCCACAGCGTCACAAAAAATAAGTAAAAACAAATAAATGACTGAATAAATAAATAAATAGCTAGCTGGCCAATCAGCCTGCACTCCCCGCACCTGGCCCGCCTGCCTCTCTGATCCCCTGGCATGCTCCTCTTCCTGCTACTCAGCAGATTCGCACCTGCACTGGTTTGCTAACTTAGCTAACACACACCGGGGTGTTTCCTCCTGTCTCCCCTGCTCCCCCTTGCCGGGAAGGATCTGGCTCCCAGGCCTGTTCTTCAGCTCCCCCTGATCCTCTCTGCATTGCATGGTACTGAACTGAGGCTCCCTCGCCCGCCAGAGGTTGGCCAGCTTCGGCCACAGAGAGGCTCTTGGAGGGACTGGTGAGGAGGATGGGCGGAGTCCTGGCACGGAGAACTCTTCAGCGGAACCTGCATCTTCCTGTGGTTCCAGTTCTCGCCAAGGCCCTGCCCGGGCTCGGGTGAGAGCACCTCCTTTGTGTCTTTTGTGGTTAGGAGTGATTTCCTTCCTGCTCATCTCTGGGATGCTGGACCACACCCTGGTTGACGCTCGGGCTCTCCTAACACCTCTGTGTAACTACCTGGCACGGGTTCTTTTTTTCCCTGATGGCATTTGGCTGATGCCCTGGGCAGTGTGTCAACATTCTGCTCCGAGCTCAGCTCACCTCCCGTCAGAAAATAAAGTGTCAGTCACTTCGTGTTACTGTGACAACCACCTGAAATCATGGACTTAGGAGGAGAAAAGGCTTATTTTGGCTGCAATTTTGGAGATTTCAGTTCCTGATCAATTGACCCCATTGCTTTGGGCCTGTGGCGAGGCAGCACATCAGGGCAGAAGTGTTCACAAGACCGTGTACCTCGCAGCTGGGAGGCGAAAGATAAAGAAGAGACCAGGGCTCCACCATTCCCTTTGGAAGGCACGCCCATGTGACCCAGAGAACTCCTGCTGGGCTCCACCTCCTAAAGCTTCCGCTACTACCCGCAGAAGTGGGAACCACCAGCCTTTACCACGTGGACCTCCGGAGACACTCAAGATCAAACTGTAGCACTGTCCTGGCCACAGTGGAGTGGCCTCTTAGGGACTCGACATCTTGCACACTAGTTCATTGGCCGTTTCCTCCCAAGAGAACACAGGCTTTCAGAGTCCTGTTTGGGGCGGTCATCTCATGCGGAGGATGTCTCAAACTCAGTAACACCTCAACAAATACTTGTGGAACAAATAAAAATCTTTTCTAATATTTTTGTGTTTTTTAAACTTATATCAGCATTTTAATCCATCTAGAATAAATGTTTCATATGATGTAAAATATAGGTCTAGATTTTTGGTTAAGTAGCCATTGACCT
Source organism: Xerus rutilus (assembly GCA_028644305.1). Lineage (NCBI taxonomy): Eukaryota > Metazoa > Chordata > Mammalia > Rodentia > Sciuridae > Xerus > Xerus rutilus. The sequence continues at coordinate 65,287,734 of CM053412.1, read as the reverse complement.
AAGCCCATTTACTGAAAAATTGTTCCTCCCTCATGATTTGCACTGATCTCTTCTCACATACTAAATCCTTCCATGAATTGTATTTGACCTGTCATCAAACTCTCCATTCTGTTTGATTGTTCAACCCATGCAAATAATACACTGTTTTAATTATTGCATCTTTATAATACACTGTAATCGTTGATGGATTAAATTCTTCCCTCTATATTTTTTAATTTTTAGTTTATTTTTTATTGGCACATTATAATTTTACGTAACAGTGGGATTCATTATGCCATATTCCTACAAAATGACATATCAGTGTTGTTTTTTAAAATCTACCTAATGTATAAAATTTTTATTGCTCTAAATGTACTTTAGGATACATTGTAAAGGTCCACAAAATCTTGTTGGCATTTTGGTGGAATACATAGATCAATTTGGGGGAAATTGATCTTGCAATATTGAATCTCCCTGTGATAATTAGTGTTTCTTTCCATTTGTTCAATTTCTGTACATTGTGTGGTGTTTCAGTACAGTTGCAGAGTCCTCCTCATATAAATCTTGCATAATTTTTCTTATTAATAACAGCTGGGCTGGAGTTTTGGTTCGCTGGTAGAGCGCTTGCCTAGCACGTGTGAGGCACTGGGTTCAATTCTCAGCACCACATATAAATAAATAAAGTCCGTTGACAACTAACAAAAAAACCAGCTAATGCTTATGAGGTCCTATTATGTGTCAGGAATTTTTAAAAAATACTATGGATATATTAACATAATTTAATTCATGCAATAACCCTATAGATAGGCATGGTGACATTATTCCTGAATAATTGATATGTTTATCACCATGGTGAATGGGATGATTCCCTTGCATTTTTTAACTGGCTAGTGGTGATATGCAGGAAAGCTATTGATTTTGTAAGTAAATTTTGTAACTGGGGCATGTGTTTTCTTCCTTCCTTTCTTTCAACAACTTAGAGAAATCTCCAGCCCAGCGACCTCTAGGAATGCCGCTCCACGATAACTTGTGATCGTGCACACGTTCACAGAGGCTTTTTAGTGAACTTCCTTTGAGCATTTGTCAGTGACATATTTAACAAGAATTGCTACTAAGAAGATTTCACTATGTGACAAAACTATACTTCACACCTTACGTGTGTGATCTCACCAATCTTGCCCTAAAACTCTGTGGCAAGAAAGATCACACTCATTTACAGATAAAAAAAACTGAGGCTCAGAGAGAGTAATTTCCCCAGGATCACACGTTTCTACTCTGTTGCTTTAAATATAACTTGTAAACATACATCAACTGTCCTCAGTTTTTAAAAGTGTTGCTCATGCAAGGCTGTAATCAGACTTTCACAGCCTAAGTGAGACAATCCCACATGGGATGGATTTCTGCAATGCTGTGTTCTTAAAAATTTGGCCGAGAGCAAGAGGTTCCCCATCTCTGAAATTTCACTACAGTTCAAGACAGGAAGGTGTGATGTCATCTGAAGGTGGCTTCTGATGCTATTAGCTTATTAGCCTAGAATGTCATATTTGCTTCTCAAAAAAGTTTAATTTCTCAGAGTAGTAAGAAAAAAAAATCCTTAAAAGAAAATCATGAATTATTTCCTGCCCCAAGGTATTTGCCTTGACTTTCAAAGTCTATCTTAAGTTATGTCACGGCTTTGTTTCGGGCTGTCTTATCTCCTTTCTCCTCAACTTTTTTGCTCTGCTGGTCACACTTGAATTAACTCCTATGCCCATAGGTGGTCACTGTCATGCCCTCCTGCTCCCTGGAACCAGGCAGAAACCTCCTGTTTCTGGTGCACTAAGCTTCTTCCTTTCTCTCTGCCTTGAATCCAGCACTTTCAGAGATTCTACCATTTCATTCATGCTGAGAATGGACCAACTTACTCCCATTTTTCCCCCACAGCAGACCAGGTATAAAACCAGAAAAAAAAAGTGATTTTTTTTCCCCATTCTCCTTGGAAATTATACCTTTTCTTTCTTTGAGAAAACGCTCACAGTATTCTTTTTGTGTTTGAACTTCTTGTTTGAACTCAGAGTTGCCCTTAAAGTGAAATAGAGTTATTTGACTTTATGTAGACACACAGGAAAGGTTGATATTAATGAATTCAAGCAGAAGCATTTGTTTGATCAAAAGCCTGAGCCCAACCGATGACATTGAGTTTGTAAAATTTATTAGAGCTACACAAATAAATTTAAAGGTGCTCTTTAGTTTGCAAATTCACCACTAAAAGAAAAGTTGCAATGAACTGTGATTTTGTAAACCCATCACATTGAGGAATCAGTATTTTAGAAATTTAAGGGTTTTTCATCAAAAACCCAGAGATCACTTAGACTCCTTCACTAAGAAAGGGGCCTTGTGTCCCTCACACACATTTGCAACTGCAACTGCGTGTCAAGCTTCATGTCCAAGAGAACCTAAAGAAAGGCCCCCGGCCAAGCCACAAGCCGCTCTGAAAGTGCAAAACAGCAAAGTGAGAAGTCAAACAAAACAAACGACCAAGACTGCGCCAAGCAGCATAAACCACAGACCTTAGAAAAGCACACTCCTCGGGGCCTCACCGTCACACTCAGGACTGCCTTGGCAGTGCCACACGGGGTCCACGCCACGTCTCTTACCCCTTGCATGTGGGACCACAGAGGACGCTGAGCGTGTTGCTGCTGTTCCTGGTGATCTTAGGTTGACTTTCCTCTCTGCCTTGGCACATACCAGTCTCCCTGATGGCTTCAATTGTCACGGAAAATGACCCAAAGTAGCCATCTACACAATCAACTGTGCCCAAGCCTTGCTCATAAAGCGCTTGGTACCTAATAGTCTTATGATTTTCCAAATAAATCACATTGATTAGGAAAGCAGGAAAAGATCTTATTTGTACCATCAAGCTGCCACTTTTAGAAAAACCTTTTAGCTATTTTAACAGTGAAATAGGCAGATATTTACCAAAAAGCTTCCCTAAGCATATGAAATTACATTTTAACCGCTTACGATAAAATGAACCTTGAGACATTTCCACGAACAATAAATATTTTGTTTTAACGACTCATTTTCAAAAGTCAATATATCATTCAAAGAAAGAAGCTGGGCATTGTATGGTGAAGGATTATATACTGTACAAAGACCTGTACTTAAAATATATTGCTCTCAAATGAAAAGCTTAATTTCAATAAGCTTAGTCCAGAAGATTTCATTGACAAAATGCAGCTCTAGAAAATGAATTTTTTAAAGTTCTTATTTGCTATTATATTGGTTTTTTTTAAATATTTATTTTTTGGTTGTAGGTGGACAGAATATCTTTATTTTATTTTTATGCGGTGCTGAGGATCGAACCCAGTGCCTCACGCGTGCTAGGCGAGCACACTACCACTGTGCCACAACCCCAGTCCCTATTATATTGTTTATAGTAGCAACAGGTTGGAATCCAAATGACCACCAACAGGAAACTAGTGAAAATTCCTGGCACATAGTAGATGCTCACTAAATGTTTATTGAATGAGCGAATGACTGGTACTGTCTCCATTGCCTAGAACACTACCTTGCTTCCTACCCATTTTCCAAGCCCAATATCCAGCTTCTTATTGATTTTGAGTCCCAATAACTGGCCAATAAATTCTGCTTATGTGTAAGATGGCAACGGAAAAACTCCAAGTGATCACATGCATCCAATGTGACAACTACCAAGACCACTTTAGACGGAGTTCCATCCTCCATTGAACAGCACTGCCTTTGGTTCCAGTGTAACTATAAAAGCATAGCTGCTGAGTTAGTTTGGACACCTGCTCCTATACCAAATCCCACTTCAGCCCAAACATGGTTTGGAAATAAAGTAAGATCTTGTCACTTGGGTGTCGGAAGGGAGCATTGGTAGTTAGGAAGAATTCTCGGAGATGATAGGCTTCCACTGACAGACTCGTCCCAGGTGTGCCCGTGAGAATGGGTGAGATGCGCAGCGTGGGCGGTGGGCATACTGACTCGGTTGCAAGAAGGAGAAATGCAAGGGTCAGAGGCCGGCAGAGGCGGTGTTTGGCTGGAGGGCAAGGCACATGATAGGCGGTAGGGAAACCCAACAAAGTATGGAACCTAAAGTTGAGAAAGGAAAGGATGGTGGGCGACACTGCCCTCCACAAACGCTGTCACGTACCCCATCTGCGCTTTCTCTTCCAAGCAGCCTTACGAGCAGATGAAGATGAGGAAGTTGCACATCCCTCAATGGTGTGCCCCTGCCTTCGCTTGGAAGACCTAGAAGGCAGAGCCCCAGCAGAGCCAGGGGTCCTGTGCGACAGGGAGTGCCATCCAGGACACAGGACTGAAAAGAGGACGAGCCAAGGTGACACGAGGGTCTTCGAGCTGGCCACCCTGCGTCCTACCAGACAGAAGTTTACCTCTCAGGAAGCAAGGCCCCATCCTCCTGGCACCAAGAGGGCTAACTCGGTGTAGCCCGTGCCTCAACTAAGAACCCGGGCAGAGGGCGCACGCAGGTAGAGCACTGCTCAGCGGCTCCGGCCCGAGGCCACACACAACTGCTTCCTGCAGAGGCAGCTGGAACCTGAGGCGTGGATGGAGGGCAGACCAGAAGTGGTACATGGAAGGTGTCTAACATGGTGCCGGTCAGCTGGATCTGCGACCGGTTTGGGGTCTTCCATTATGTCTGGATAATGGAGGGCCTGCACAGGTAAAGGAGGAGGTAGTTATGAGAATCCCAGGAGTATTTTTAGAATGATGTAGGACTTCCCATATAAGATACATGTAGATCAATACATTTTAATAATAGCATAACTGGACAAAACTGTGGTCTAGCTATAGCAAGGAAGCTACTGCCTTCATGCTTCTCAAAAGATGGTAAACAGCCGGGCACGGTGGCACACACCTGTCATCCCAGCACTTTGGGAGGCTGAGGCAGGAGGATCGCAAGTTCAAAACCAGCCTCAGCAACGGCGAGGCGCTAAGCAGCTCAGTGAGACCCTGTCTCTACATAAAACACAAAATAGGGCTGGGGAGGTGGCTCAGTGGTCGAGTGCCCCTGAGTTCAATCTCCAGTACCAAAAAAAAGAGAAGATGGTAAATGTCCCTTCTCACCCTCCTTCTGTCCACAGTATAAATAGGGCTCCCACTTTTAAAACACTCTTCACTTGACGTGACAAATGGAATCAGTCTCATAATGGGTGAATCACAAAAATATATGTAGACCGAGTCTCACTTTGGAATTTAATGCCATTATTGCTGCAGGTCACACAATGAACATTGAGTCATTATTAGCAAGTTCTATAAGTTGCCTGGAAAACATCCATCACAGGGTGGTGCAGCCACTAACGGGCAGGAACAGGAGCTGTGTAGAAAAGCACATGACGTTACCCTCCAGCATCACTGGAGAAAAATGGCTGCCTGGTAACTCACAGTGAAGGTCTCGACTCCACGAGGACTTCATGAAGAATAACGTGGACGTCTTCATTCATCACAGGCAATGGCTGATATGTATTTTTCATGCAACTTTCTAAGAATTGGAATTTATTCAGATAGACAAATATCTGTCATTTATTCCTGTGGATGGAGTTCTGTGTTATAGTCTTGAAAATCAATAATCTAATTTGAATTTACTTGCTCTTCTTACCATCATCTAAGTCATTATTAAATGAAGCCAAATGATATGCTTCTCCTCATCTCTAAATGGAAGAGCACATTCAATTTATTTTAAAACATTTTGCAAAGCAGCATCACTTTCGGAAAACACTTAATAATTGCCTGGCAGATTTTCCTCTTATGTTATTCTCCTTGTCTTCAGGATGGTCCTGATGCAGGAAAACCTCAAGAGATAGAATAAGAAACATTGTCCCTGTTCCAAAAGTGGGCCCCAATTTCTAATCTCTCTCCCCAAACTTGGACCTTAATTGAGTTAACTTTCACCATTCTGAATCTGTTTGCTAAAAGCTTGGTTTACTCCTATCTCTTTGTTGTTCTCAGGAGCCAAAGGTGCCACCTTTTGTGCAGCAAAGTAGCAGACGTGAGGCTAAGGGGGAGACAGGGCACCCAGCAACAGAAGACCCCGGGGCCTCGGAGGTGTCTGCAAGGTCTCTGCTGAGCGCTGCCCTTCCTACTTCAGCAGGGAACTGTTTGCCCTTCTCCTGAGGGTTCCAACCTGAGGCAGGTGGTCAGAATACACAAGGGTCAGGCCAGCAAGGGTGCGGATGATCAGAACAACTGTCTGTCGGTGGTCTGGTCTGGGACTTCCCAACTCAAGATCAGCCTGCTTGGACCCCCAACCTGCCTCCTTACCTCCACACACCCCTGGCCCTGGGTAGTGATTCTGGATACCAAAGAGCAACCAGAACGCTTCAGGAGGCATGGCCTAGGGCAAGAAACGTGGGAACCCGGCTCTGCCTGGACAAATGGCAGGGTAGAAGGAGCCTCAAGATGACAGGAGATGAGAAAAGTGCCAAAGAAAGTAAAATAAAAAAGAGACAGACAGACACACGCCCTCTGACACGTGCTGGAGGCCGGTCTCCCGGACTCCTGGGGGCTGCTCTGTCTCCTCACCCGGCTGGGAATTATCCACTTAGCCGGCGGGCAGTGAGCTGTCACACAGAGCTGCTCTTGCACACGTCTGCATCTGGAGCACAGTCCCTGGAAGAAGGCAGGAGGGTCCAGAGCCAGGAGAGCCCCTCAGTGTGCTTCTCCTGACTGACAACACCTGCTCCTTCCGGGAGTTTCACTGACAGCTCAGTTCCCAGGGAGGATCTGCGGAATCCTGGAGCCTTCCTGTCCAGCTGGGAGGTGCCGCATCACTTCCTCCTTTGGGCAAATGCCTCAGTGTGGACAAGTCTCTCAGCCCTGCTGCCTGTAGAACGTCCTGAGACTGGCGTACCTGTTGCATCTCGGCCGCTCCCTGCCACAACACCAACACACGCAGACACCTTTGTAGATAAGTCCCAGAAGGACAGGGGCAATCGCCAGGCCTCAGTGGTACCCTGCTCCCAGGCTGCAAGTCACACTTTCTACATTGATTCTTCTTTCCTCCAAGACAGAAGCCCTGTTGAAGACTGAGGCCGGCTCCACTTCTCCAGCTGCCTCTCTTGAAGGCTGTTAGGAGAAGATTGTCCGTGGTGCAGGACCGTTTCCTCGCCCCGGGTATGTTCTTCAGCTGTATCTCCTCTAGTTACTCTAGGAAAAGACGGGCACACCTCAGGAAAAATGGACTGTGATTTGGCTGATCAGGGGGACTTACCCTTGGATGGTGGTACCTGGCTGAAAGCCAACTGCTTTGCTCAGAGATCCTTGTGCATAATGATGACTATTGAAGAATGAGACTCATGGCTGCTTGATTCATTACAAGGGAGGGGTACAGTGCCTGGGTACTCCGAGTAGGCTCTATGGACCGGTGTCCCCATCACCTGGAAGCGTATCAGAAATACGAGACCCACTGCAGGAGAATCAGCTTGTTTTTTGAGAGACTCTGTGGCACAGGCTGGTCTTGAGCCTCTGGGCTCAAGGGCTTCTCCTGCCTCAGCCTCCCGAGCAGTTATTAGGTGACTTGCCAAAGATCACATGGCAGGTGAGGGCTGAAGGCAAGCCAAAGCCAGGCACCTGACTCCAGACCTGGGCACTGAACCCCTGCTTGTCCTCCTAGGAGAAGAGAGTGAGTACTAGGCTGGGGGTCTTGACCTTGGGCGCACATTGGAATCACCCTGGGAGCTCTAGAAAACACTCATGTACCACAGGCTGGGAAAAAATATTCACAGTTAATTATATATTGTTACACTGTGGGCACATCTGAATATGTAACAGCAAATTGTACCATCATGTACATCTAAAATGCACCAATAAAAATGTGAGAATAAAAAAAAGAGGAAAAAATAAAATGCATATTACAGTTTAAAAAAAAATTCACAGTTTATTTATCTGACATGTCCTATGTCCAGAATCTATAAAGAATCCCCAGCAGGGCTGGGGTTGTAGCTCAGTGGTAGAGCGTTAGCCTGGCATGTGTCAGGCACTGGGTTCGATTCTCAGCACCACATAAAAAATAAATAGAATAAAAGGTATTGTGTCCATCTACAACTAAAAATAAATTTTAAAAAATCCTCAGGAATGACAAATCACCTAAAGTCTAAAAATAGGCAAAGGGCCTGAATAAATGCTTCATACAAAAAAAGATACATCCATAAGCACCCAAAAAGATACCCCCCAAAAGATGTCACTTGTCATCAAAAGACTGAAAATAAAATAACGAGACATGTCCTTTCACACCCACTAGGAGGGTCAATATTGAAAAGACCGGCACCCCCAGTGTCGGTAAAGATGAAGAACAACCAAAACTGTCAGTGGTAGCTACCGAGGGTGTCAAACAGTGTGCTGTGCCAGAGAACTGTGGTCAGTTCATGTAACTAAATATGTCAACCAAGGACTGAGGCTGTAGCTCAGTGGTGGAGCGCTTGCCTAGCATGTGTGAGGCACTGGGTTTGATCCTCTACACCACATAAAAATAAAATAAAGGCAGACTGTCCATCTACAACTACAATCAATCAATCAGGAAATAACTATGTGGACCTAAGGATTCCACTCTTACCTACGGAATGAGGATAGAAGTTAATGTACAGGGCTGGGATTGTAGCTCAGTGGTAGAGAGCTTGCCTCGCATGCGTGAGGCCCTGGGTTCGATCCTCAGCACCACATACAAAGCAATAAAATAAAGACATTGTGTCCAGCAACAACTAAAAAAAAAATATTAAAAAAAAAAAAGAAGTTAATGTACAGGTTCCCAAAGACTTTATTGTGCAGGGTCTCCTGTGGGACTGAAACCCTCCCAAATTGAGGGGCATACGACCACCATGTCTCCTGCTCACAGATCTTGTGGTCGGAACTGAGAAGGGACACAGTGGAGCAGCTTTGTCTGCCCCAGGTTGGCCAGTGTCTGGCACAGCTGGTCCCAGATAGTTCCCTCACCCATCTAGCTTCTGGCTAAACCAGGACTTTCAACCAGCGTCCATCCCAGTATGGAGGTCTCAGGGTCCCAGACTTCTCCCTTGGCAGCTGAGGACCTAAGGCAAAGCCCAGAGGACTCTAGCTCTGAGAGCCGCCTGGCCCTCTTTTGTAAACGGCCTTATGGAGTGTATCCACAGAAGGGCCACAGCGTCTGAGTCCGCGTGGCTCTCCTGATGTGCCACAGGCTGGGGCCTGAGCAACAGATACTTGCTCTCTCTCAGTTCTGGAGGCCGGACAGTCCAAGGTCAAGGAGCCAGCAGGGTAGGGTCACTCATTTGTACGTACAGGGTACAGTATTGTAATCCAACACATATATAATCGGGTAAATAGCACAGCCATCTCCTGGGATGGTGACATTTCTATGTGTTGGGACTCTTCACACCGTTCTTCTCTAGTTGGGCTGATGGCGTTGTAGCTGTAGTTCCCCTACCCATTAGAACTACGTCCACCCCAACTGCTGTGGGACCCATGATCCTCCTGTTGCTGTCCCCTCTCTCACTCCCCTTCCTGGCTTCTAGTCACCTCTCTTCTACTCTCTACTTGTATGTGACCGAGTTTTTTAGCTTCCATAAATGAGTGACAGTGTGCTGTATTTGTTTATTGTTCCTCTTCTTACGTGACCCAAGGCCTGTTGAATTAGGTCCTGTTCTATAAACTCATTTAACTCCAGTTACTTCCCTAGAGGCTCTGATTGCAAATACAGTGATATTGAGGGGTAGATCTTCAACATAGGAATGCAGGGGTACAGTGCAGTCCAGAGCGGCGCCACTTCCACTCTGTGCATTGAAGCAATCTCAGGCCTGCTGGCTACAGCAGGAGGGGATGTAAGGACCATGTCCGATGAAGGAGTGTCAAAGACTTCACAGCCATGCTGTAAAATCACTATGCAGGGCCTGGGATGGAGACCAGTGGTAGATCAAGACCCTGGATTGGGTCCTCAAGCCTGAAAAAATAAGCAAATAAGTAAAATCCCTCTAAGTTCTATTTATAACAGCCCCAAACTGTTAAGTCCTGAATACCTCAATATTTAAATGGATAAGCAAGTTGTGATATATTCATATATCGGACACGACTCAGCAATAAAAAGAAATATGCAACCACATGGATGACTCTCAAAAACATTATTTTGAGGGGCTGAGGCTGTGGCTCAGTGGCAGAGCGCTTGCCTCCCATGTGTGAGGCACTGGGTTCGATCCTCAGCACCACATAAAAATAAATAAACAAAATAAAAACACTGTGTCCATGTATAACTAAAAAATATTTTAAAAAAAACATTATTTTGAGCAAAAGAACCAGACTCACCAAAAAAAAAGGAATGCCTTGTGATGCCATTTGTATGAAGCCCAAGAACTGATAAAACTCGTCTATGATGACGATGCATGATGCCCCTGGAGATTCTGATTCAGTTAACCTGGGGCAGATCCTGGATAAGAGGACCTTCACGACTTCCCACGTGAGTCCAGTATGAAACGCAATTGAAGAGCAGGGATCCAGGTGGCACAAGGTCCTCAGGTGAGGACTACAGGGCATCCTTCACTAAAACCCAGTGCTCACTGTGTGATGAGTTATCACACACTTAGCTTAAAACAACCCCAATTTATGCTCTTACATTTCTGAAGATCAAAGTTTCCAAATTAGTCTTAAGGGGCTGCAAGCTAAGTGTTGGTAGTGCTGTGTTCCCTCTGGAGGTCCCAGGAGGATGTCCATTCTGTCATAATCTGTTGGGGCAGCTATAGCAAAATGCCATAAATTGTGGGGCTTATAAACAACAGAAATGTATTTCTCAAAGTTCCGGAGCTTGGGAAGTCCAGGATCAAGGTAAATTCGGTGTCTGGTGAGGGTCCATCTTCTCTCTGTAACTTCGCATGGTGGGCAGGTGGCTGCCTCTCTGCATTGGGTCTCTTTTACCAGGATGCTAATATCAACCAAGAGGTTCCACCCTCCTGACGTCCCTAAAGCTCCATCTCTTCATACCATCGCTTTGGGGGTTAAAATAAAACACACAAATTTGGAGGATACAGTCGTTCAGACCACAGCATCTCCCTCGCCTCTTCCGGTTTCTGGAGACTGGCCAGATCTCTTGGCTTGTGGCTGCTTCTCTGCAATCTCTGGTTCTCATGACATCACCTTCTTCTCTGACTCTGACCCTCCTCCATGCCTTTATAAGGACTGTTGTGTTACTCCATTCCCCACCTTAACCAGGATCATCTCCCGTCTCAAGAGCCTTGTCTTAATTCCAACTGCGCAGTTCCTCCACCATGTAAGGTGACCCATTCACTGGGCCTGGAAACCTGGACATGGATGTATTTGAGAGGGTGATTTTTCAGCCTACCTCACTGTCCTGGTGGGAGATGAACTTTTTCACGTGTCAAAAAGAGAATGAAATCCTTACGCAGAATGTTAGAACCCAAAGGACTTACAAAGTTTCCTCTTTTCTCTCAAACTATTTTTTTAAAGCGACCTACAAAAACTTTTCCTTATCTCCCCAGACGGCAGCATTACGTCAGCTGTTCCAAATAACCAGGCCCAGGGGTGGTGATCGCATTAACGGAGAACTCAATTTCCCTTCTCAGGTCCCAGGACAGCAAGCCCCGTTCCAGTGTGAGAACTTGAGAACAGCCACTGTTCTTTGCTACAAGGAGACAGGAGGTGAAAATACAGCGGGCGAGACTGTAGAGGCTTGTGTTCTCAGCTCTCCTTGTATGTGAGGGTGGAAAGTGGGCACTGGAGGTCTGGGAACAGTGTGTGTTGGACCCAGCGCCACCCCTCCTGTGTCCCCGCACTCTCTCTCTTTCTTACATGGTAAAGAATGGAAAGGACTGTCACTTCCTCCAGGACATTCCTGCAGTCAGCTGTCTCCTCATGTGTGGACTTGCTCTCCTCGGCCCGCAGGATGGAGACCAAGGTCTCCAGTCTGCCCCTTGGTTGTGTCTGTACTGCACCCTCCACCTGGATCCTCCCCCTGAACCTCATACTCCAGCCCTACTAATCTAAGGAGGGACACGAAACTGTCTTCTGTTGTGTTGCCTGAGCACTAAATTCTTTTTTTTTTTTTTTTTTTTTAAATTAATATTTTTTTTTAAATATTTTTTAGTTATACATGGACACAGTGTCTTTATTTGGTTTACTTATTTTTATGTGGTGCTGAGGATCGAACCCAGTGCCTCACATGTGCGAGGCAAGCGCTCTGCCACTGAGCCACAGCCTCAGCCCCTAAATTCTTGACATAAACGTCACTAAGTGTCTGTCCTTCCTGCAGGTTAGGGCTGAAGATGCCGAGGCTGGCTGGTCTGAAGTAGCTTGAAGACACCCACTTTGCGCGGGGCCTCACCCTTCATCCCGTTCAAGGGCTGCTTCCTCTTGCCAGGCCACGCGGGTCCTCACCCTGACGCATTGACTTCTTCTTGCCAAAACTCCCCAGCTGCTCTGTTCTGTTGCTTGTGGTTTTCTGGGAATGGTTTGCTCCCTACTCAAATGATGACAGCCTTCTGGAGGGTCAAATGTGTCCCATACTAGGGGAAAGCTGAACCCCTAGAAGCCATCCGCAGAGAACTGAGCAGTTCCAGGATCTCAGTTAAGAAACTGTTGGACTACTCAAAAGGCTAGGCATGAAACCACCATATGACCCAGGTATCTAATTCCACGGTGTTTATCCTAAAGAATTAAAGTCATCTTTTGGCAGCAATACATGCTGCCCATGTTTACAGCAGCACAATTCACAATAGCCAAGTTGTGGGACCAGCCTAGGTGTCCATCAATGGATGAGTGGATAAAGAAAATGTAGTACATATACACAATGGAGGGTTACTCAGTCATAAAGAAAAATGAAATCATGTCATTTGCAGGAAAATAGATGGAACTTGAGACCATTAAATTAAGAGAAATAAGCCAAACTCAGAAGGTCAAGGGTCAAATATTTTCTCTTATATGTGGAAGCTAGAGAGAAAAAATAAAAAGAAAGGTGGGCGGGAAGAATCTCATGAAAAGCAATGAAGGATCAGTGAGATAGAGGAAAGGGACCAGGGTGTGGGGCGTGGGAGGGAGGGGGAGTGCTGGGGATTGATATTATATTGCTGTATTGTATGCATGTATGAACACCTAACAACAACTCCCACCATTATGTACTACTGCAGTGCACCAATAAAAAATACGGGAAAAAGTAAAATTCTAATTAACATTAAAAAATCTGTTGGGAATATTGGAGTAGGCCATCACTGAGGTCCTCTCTACACTGAGTCTGTTGTTTGGGCTGGGGTTGTAGCTCAGAGGGAGAGCACTCACCTGGCACATGTGAGGCACTGGGTTTGATCCTCAGCACCACATAAAAATAAATAAGGCAAAAAGCATTGTGTCCATCTACTAAAAAAAAAAAGTGTGTTGTTTGACCTAGGGGTGTGGCTCAGTGGTAGAGCATGTCCCTAGCATGGGAGCCCCACCCCAGCACTACAAAAAAAGAAAAAAGAAAAAAAAAGAAAGAAAAGAAAATCTTACTCCTGTTTTAACACCTCGTAAAGAAGTCAAGATTTGGGAAGTCAAGATTTCAGAGACGTTACCAAGAAAGATCTGCCCTTCCCTTATTCCTAGCCACTGTAAGTGTCCCAGGCCTCAAATACACACCCTTCCTAGCAGTTCAAACCAACAACATCCTCTGACCCCTTCACAGGAAGAGATGGAGTCCTTCAAACCCATCCAATGTTGCTTGTGCATACAGAGGCTGGTGGGAATCATGGAAGGTCTCCTGTTCACCTAGCCTCAGTCAATTAGGAAGGCAGGAGGTGGCCCTCCTGGTCTCCCAGGCCTCCACTGCAGACTCTGTCAGAGCTGTAGCACCACCTTCTCCCTCTTCTGCTTCATTCAGAAAGGAAAACATGCCCCAGGGATGCTCTTGGTGAGATAGGTTCTCCCCTCTAGAGCTCAGTAGTGACAAGAAAAGGGTGCCTGTGGGACAGTCTGCTGGAGAAAAGGGAGAATGTTGCTTCCCAAAGGTTCAGACAGGAGCATCCCCAAGATTGCAGACCTCAGGCATCCAATGCTGCCCAGATTGCAGTCTCCTGGCTTGGAGGATCAAGATTAATATTCAGGAGGCTACAGAGGTCATTCCGCAGCAAACCATGTCCACTGACCCCTTTGCAGGAAGGAAATTGAGTCCTTCATCCTCAACCCAAAGTTACTGCTTGTCCACAGAGAGAGGCTTCCCAGTCTAGAGCATTCTCTTCCTGCCCCTCCAAACCTCCCTGCAACAGGGGACCTCCCTCGACCTCCACATTCCTTTGGTTGTGAGATGACTCTCCATGGGTGGGTTTCCTGTAGTTCTGCATGTCTTGCAAGCAAGGAACTGGATTCTCTTAGTTCTGGATTACTTTTTCAAGTATGCATAATAGCCAGGCACGGTGGTGCATGCCTGTGATCCCAGCACTTCAGGAGGCTGAGACAAAATTGTGAGTTCAAAGCCAGCCTCAGAAACAGTGAGGCACTAAGCAACTCAGTGAGACCCTGTCTCTACATAAAAAACAAAATAGGGCTGGGGATGTGGCTCAGTGGTTGAGTGCCCTTGAGTTCAATCCCTGGTACCAAAAAAAAAAAAAGAAAGAAAGAAAAGTCTTGGAAGACAAACAATGATGTCATTCTTCAATGCAAGGGCACTTACGTTCATCCCTAGAAATATAAAGGATATTTCCTTCTGGAGTAAAAGGGCAAGCTCCTCACCAAATATTCAGGAGCTCCAAGCTCAGAGATCCTCCAGAATCATAAGACCCTGAACATGCAGATGTCATCTGGCTCTATTATGTCTGGGCTCAGGGATAAGAAATACAGGGAGCAGACAGACCCCTCCAATGCGTGAAGGAGGTGGAGCAGACCAACCCTTGGCCCATGTGCAGAGGAAGCAACCAACCGCACTGTGGCCCCCCATCTACCAACCAGTGGCTGTCCCTGCCTACATCCATCTAAAGTCAACAGCCAGGACCAGGAAGATCATCCCTAAGGTCCCTGCAGGCCCAGTTACACCAGAGGTGAGGTATTTGTAACCTGCAAAGGCACTACAAGACGATAGGGTAGAAACTGTAATACCTCAGATCAGCACTGCTAGAAAGGAAGACACATGAAGAACTGAAAACACAAGGGAAGAAAATGCCCCAAACAAACCAAGATGCTACAACAATAGAATCCACTGACAGCACAGCAGATAAATTGTCAGAGGAGTTCAGAACATACATAATTAAAATGATCTGTGAAGCACAGAATAATATAAGAGAGCAAATACAGGCAACAATTGATCACTCCAACAAAGAGATAAGAGAGCAAATACAGGGAGCAGAAGATTACTTCAAGAAAGAGATAGAGGGACTGGGGTTATGGCTCAGTGCTGGCAGAGCACTTACCTTGCACATGTGAGGCACTGGGTTTGATCCTCAGTACCACATAAAAATAAAATAAAACCAAATAAAAATATTGAGTCCATCTATAAATAAAAAATATTTTTTAAAAAAGAGATAGAGACTTTGAAAAAGAACCAAGCAGAAATCCTTGAAATGAAGGAAAAAATAAACCAAATAAAAAATTGAATAGAAAGCATCACCAACAGACTAGACAACTTGGAAGACAGAACCTCAGACAATGAAGACAAAATATATAATCTTGAAAATAAAGTTGACCACACAATGAAGATGGGTAGAAATCATGAACAGAACATCCAGGAACTATGGGATAACATGAAAAGACCAAATCTAAGAATTATTGGGCTAGAGGAAGGCACAGAGGTACAAACCAAAGGAATGCATAATCTCTTCAATGAAATAATGCCAGAAAATTTCCCAAACATGAAGAATGAATTGGAAAATCAAATACAAGAGGCTTACAAGACACCAAGTATACAAAACTACAACAGATCCACACCAAGGCTCATTATACTGAAAATGCCTAACATACACAATAACAACAGAATTTTAAAAGCTGCAAGAGAGAAGGAGCAGACTACATGCAGAGGGAAACCAATTTGGATTTCAGCAGATTTCTCAACCTGGACCCTCAAAGCCAAGAGATCCTGGAACATCATATACCAAGATCTGAAAGAAAATGGGTGCCAACCAAAAATCTTATATCCAGCAAAATTAAGCTTCAAATTTGATGATGACATAAAAACCTTCCATGATAAACAAAAATTAAAAGAATTTACATAAGAAAGCCTGCACTAGAGAGCATTCTTGGCAAAATATTCCACAAGAAGGAAATGAAAAACAACAATGAAAATCAGCAAAGGGAGGAACTACACCAAAGGAAAAGCCAATCAAAGGAGAAACCAAGTCAAGTTAAAAACCAAAAACAAACTAAAAAGAATGGGAATACAAGCCATCTTTCAATAATAACTCTGAACGTTAATGGCCTAAACTCGTCAATTAAAAGACATAGACTGGCAGACTGAATTTTAAAAAGACTCAAATTGTGGAATTCACATGGATGTTGGCTCAAGGCTATGCCTACAATGGAGAAAAAGACTGTGTCAAGAACATCAGCTGAAGATAAAAATTGGTTACTGTGCTATCCAATGAATTTCTTATCCTTATCCCTCTATAGCTGTATAAGTAAGGCAATTATTTTTCTTTCTTCTTTAAAAATTTTTTCTCTGTTTTTAGCTTTCTGTAATTTGAATATGAGGTGACTAGGTATTACTTTATTTATTCACCTATTTATATTTGGTACTTATCTCACTTGAAATTCTTTCAAAATATGTGCTTTTTATCTCATCTTAGCTTTTGAAAAATTTTCAGATAGTTTTAGTTCAAATATTTTTTTGGTTCTGTTTTCCTTTCTTCTTTTTATATTCTAATTATGTGTGCTTTATTCTTTGATATTGTCCCATGGTTCTTGGGTTGCTTTTTTTTCCTTTGTATTTTTGTTTGGGAAATTTTTAATTGACTTATCATCAAGATCATGGTTTCTTTCCTTGGCCATAATTTACTTGATGGCATCAGAAGACATTCTTCCTTTGTATTTCAACATGTTTGATTTTTAGAATTTTGTTTTGATTCTTAAAGTTTCCATTTTCCCTAACATAGTTTATAAATTTTTGCATGCTGTATACTTTTTCCCCATTAGAGTATTTAACATATTAATCATAATTACTTTAGTTTTTTTTAACTTGGGAATTCAAACATGCATGATATGTTTGGGTATGATTTTTATCTTCAGACTACATTTTAGCATGTCTTCTGGCCTGTCTTGTAATTTTTTGTTGAAAGCCAGACATGTTTTATTGAATAATAAAAATGAGGTAAATAGGCCACAGATAGGAGTATTTATTTTATCTGGTGAGGACTTGTCTGGTGTTTAATGCTTGCTTGCAGCTGAAAGTACCAGAGGCTTTAAGTTTTCATCCTGTACTTTTTTTATATCACTGTTTGAGTTTCCTTAAACACTACTTCAGGGAGAAAGAATCTGTGTATTACAACTCTTTCAGCCGTAATTGGGACAAAGGAGTTTTTTCTAATCTTATCCAGTCCTTAAGTGGGTCTATGTCTGAGGACTACGCCTTTCACAAGTGTTTCATCAACATGTACCGACCCCACTGACACCCTTACTCTCGTCTCTGACTGCAATATTCCCAATATTTTTCCCTGAAACTTTGTCCTTAATTGACTTTGTTTTTAATTCATAACCTAATACTATCAGAGACATGAGCTCTTTTTGAAATCTTCAGGGGGAAACTGGTAGAGTATCTGGAAGGAAAACTGGAACTGCGAGGGTTTTCCTAAGTCTACAGGACCCCAAGGTTTCCTTAATCTCAAATTAGCCCATATTCTGTCTCCGGCCATTCTTCAAGATTACATATACCAGTTGACAGCTCTAGCAGTACATTGTTAGGTTCAAGAAATGTAATTTGATTTTCAGACATCTTTGTTCTATAAGGATAAGATTGATGACTTTTGATTAACATATCAGAGATGAAACATGAAGTCAGTTTATTTTAAAACAATGTTTAAAAACTTGTTTAATTTTATTCATTCTTTCCATTTCTATACTCTTTTTTCCTTCTCTGATTGTCTTTCTATGTTATCATCCATTTTATTTGGGAAATGCTTTTGTTGAATACAGAAAACCAATGTGATTAATTCTATTTCATGTTTATTTTTTTATTTTTATTTTTATTTTTTATTTTTTGGTACTGGAGAGTGACTCAGGGGTACTCCACCACTGAGCCACGTCCCCAGCCCTATTTTGTGTTTTATGCAGAGACAGGGTCTCACTGAGTTGTTTAGCACCTTGCCGTTGCTGAGGCTGGCTTTGAACTCATGAGTCTCCTGTCTCAGCCTCCCTAAGTGCTGGGATTACAAGTGTGAGCCACCATGCCTGGCTTTTTATTTTTTATTTTAGTTATTGATGGATCTTTATTTTATCAATTTATTATTTATATGTGGTGCTGAGGATCGAACCCAGTGCCTCAAGCATGTTAGGCAAGCACTCTACCACTGAGCTATAGCCCCAGCCCCTATTTCATGTTTTTAATCACATTCCTACATCTTCTGTAGACTGTTTTTAATTTCCTTATATAGAATAATTTATGTAATTTGTATATAGTGAGTAGTTTTATATTTTGAATAGTTTATCAGATCTACATTGTATTATTTCTACTCATTCTTTCTTAATATTCATAGATTCTATTGAATAATTAAAAATTAATAAATAAATTTAAAAAAAAGAAATATGAGTACTCTGCTACTACCATTGTGAAGAATTGCATGGCTTCTCGCAGAACCCAAGGGACTGACAGCCCAACTCACTAGCTGTCAAACAGGGTGCAGCCTCAGGCCTTTCTAGGGATTCTACACTCTCTTGGGCTGGACTCAGCCCAGAGAAACCCATCTAGATACCCCCTGCTCCTGTGTTCTCAATAAACGTGTCAAGTTGATTGAGTCAAGTAGTGTCAAATTTGAAATGTAAAGATTTTATTTTCAACTCAGTGAGACCCTGTCTCTACATAAAACACAAAATAGGGCTGGGGATGTGGCTCAGTGGTCGAGTGCCCCTGAGTTCAATCGCCGGTACCAAAAAAAAAAAAAAAAAAGATTTTATTTTCAATTCAACAAGATGCTGTCTGTTGTTGCAGGCCACTGAAAATCTCAGGTTGCTTATGTCTGGGATTCTGGAAGTTAGAGCATTTCAAAACTTTATATGAGCTGTTTTAGCGCCACCTCCTGGCACTGTCTAATAAGGACCTCCAGGCGGGCAGATGAGCCCACCCATCCCTGAAGTCCATCAGCAGCTGAATGGCTAGACCTAGGCAAAGTAGAGATCAATCTCTCAATAGAACCGCGGGGGCCGGGGCGGGAGCCGGGGGCGGGGCAAGAGAAGATCCCTAGGAAAAAAGTATATGTTGTACAATTACATTTACACAAAGTACAAAAACCAAGAGAAACTAATTGAAGCAGTTGTCCACTGACACAAAACTAACAGGAGATTTATAGATACAGACATATTTTTTAAGGGACTTATTTAAAGGAATTGGCTCACATGATTGTGGGGTCTGGAAAGCTAGGGATTCTGGTAGGATTTCCATGATGCAGCTCCAAGGCGGAATTCCTTCCCATTCACTGTAAAACTATAGTCTTTGGTCTCAAGGCCTTCCATTGAATGAATGAGACCCATCTACATTATCAAGGGTGACCTTATTTAAAAGCAATTTCCTGTAGACGCTCATTGCATCTTTAGCAACACTTACACTAATGTGTGAGTGAACAGGGAACCTTGTTCATTTGGCATTATTGTACCTAACTCCTTGAACCACAATCTACTCCAAATAAAGACAGTAACATCAAATTTCCACCTAAACTGATACAACTATCCTGGGTACAACCAAATCTTCACTCTTTTCCAGAGGGGGAGGCAAAATCCTTGGGTGATGCTTTGGCATCCTGAAATTTAAATACCAGCATGGAAAGTTAGTACATCTTAGCTTACATAAGGGAATAAGAGAGGGGAGGGAAGCAAAGCTATTATGTGTAAAGATTATATTTGTAACCCAATAAGGAAGATTGTATTTGTAAAGAATATATTTGTAAAGATTATATTTGTAACCCAATATTCATAATAGTCTTCATTTCTGTAACCAGCCATGAAGCTGGAATTTGTAGCTGGCATCGTAGTTGGTATTTGTGATAATGACCCTCTTCTGCTGTCATCCCACATTGCCCTGGCCCTCAGCAGGCACTTCAGCTAGTTGTGGTTCTTTTCCTGGCGACATGGTGAAATCTTCATTCCTGAAGGGTCTGGGCCAGTATCGTTCCCATCTGAAGTAGACTGTTAGGTTTGCCATGGACCTTAGTTTAGGTCATGGTAACTGCAAGAGATGCCCTGCAAGAGCTCCTGTACTCCAGACGTACTGTCCCCTGCTTCACTGTGGAATGGCCACCCAGCCTGCCCCGGGCAGCCAGGCTCAGTCTTCCCACGGCACCGTCACTGCCCTCTTCGCCTGTTGGTTCAGAGGCCTGAGCCAAGTGCCCTGTGGAGTCTGAAGTTCCAACCCACTGGAGATGCTGTGTCTCCTGGACCTAAGACTTCTGGATCAGCAGAACATGAGGTCAGAGTTCAAGACACAAAACTTTTGCTAGTAGGTCACTAGGGGCAATTATGGCTGGTGCCACTCCGGTTTCCACCCTTTGGTTCCTGGACCAGTATTTGCTGGCTGCAGGGGAAGCAGCCTATGTGTTGCTGATTCAGAGAGTGCACAGCATTCTGGAGAACCTTGCCCCAGCCTTGCAAGATACAGCCCCTCACTGTGCTGTATCTGAGTCTTCAAAAGGCCATTTCACCCCCTTTTCAAGCCAGATGCTCCAGAATGGTGGGAAACATTGTTAGGTTTTTGTTTGTTTGTTTGTTTGTTTGTTTTTGGTACCAGAGATTGAACTCAGGGGCACTCGACCACTGAGCCACATCCCCAGCTCTATTTTGTGTTTTATGTAGAGACAGGGTCTCACTGAGTTGCTTAGCGCCTCGCCGTTGCTGAGGCTGGCTTCGAACTCGCGATCCTCCTGTCTCAGCCTCCCTAAGTTCTGGGATTACAGGCGTGAGCCATGGCACCTGGCTGGGAAACATTGTTAAATCCATGAATTCCCTGAGTGTGGGCCCACAGAGCAGAGAGTTCCTTGATCAGCAGCACAGCTATGTGAAATTCCCCTTGATGGAGCATCAGGCATTCTGCAAGTCCACAGGTAGTTTAGGCAGGAGAATGGCATACGTGGAAAGCGCAGGCAAATCCGCATATAGAGGAAGTGTCAGTTCTAGGAAGGATAAAATTCTACAATGGAAACTGTCCCATGTAACCCACCTGCCACCTGCTAGCTGGCTGATCACACTGGGGAGCAATGCTGTACCAAGGTCTCAGTGTCAGTCTCTGCTGGTGACAGAGGCATTTGGTGGTGGTCATAGCCAGGTCAGCCTTGGTAAGTGCATGTTCCTGAGGCCATGTACAAGCTTCGTTACTGCCACATGGCCACTGTATTCATGAGCTTCTTGTGTGGTGACCGGGTGGCTGCGGAAGGATACTCACTGGTATCCAAAGAATGGGCTCATCCTATCCACTGACTTATTAAAGTCCTCCTCCTTTGGTGAGCATTCATGTGGGATGTAAGTGTTTCCAGGGGATTTTTTTCTGCCCACTCAGAGGTTTATCCACCAGAACTCTTTGCGGGTGCAGGGGCTCCCCTCTCATATTTATTGCTCATTTGTGGTGAAATTGTTTCTCTATGGGATGAAGGTTGCGTGGGTGCTTCTGTTTGTGAATATCCACTGAGTACACTTAAGATATATGTACATTTTGGAATGCACATTATACATACAATAAAATTAAAAAGGGTTAAACTGTTAAGGATAAAGGTAATAAGACAGAAACCAATGGAAACAAGAAAAAGACATTGCATTAGATATGTAAAAATTCTAATTTTTATTAGTGCATTATAGTTGCACACAGTGTTGAGATGTGCAGCCACATATTTATACATGCACACAGCATAGCAATATGATTTGGCCAATATTACTGCTCAGAACTTCCTCCTCACTTCCCAGCCCTTGGTCTCTTTCCTCTACTGCTCTGCCTTTGATTTTCATGAGATCCACCCCCACCTTTCTTTTTCTTTTCCTTTCTAGCTTCCACACAGGAGAGAATACAACCCATGGCCTTCTGAGTTTGGCTTATTTTGCATAACATAATGTTGTCAAGTTCTGTCCATTTCTGCAAGTGACATGATTTCATTTTTCTTTATGGCTAAATAAAACTCCTTTGTGTCTGCATTTTCTTCATCCGTTCTTCTGTTGACAGACACCTAGGCTGATTCCACAACTTGGTTGTTGTTAATTCTGCTGCTATATACATGGGTATGCATGTATCACTGTGATAAGATGACTTTTAATTCTTTAGGATAAATACCAAGGAGTAGGTGTATCTGGGTGATATGATTCCACACCAAGTCTTTTTTTTTTTAATATTTTTTTAGCTGTAGATGGATGCTAATATCTTTATTTTATTGACTCATGCATGCGAGGCGAGCTCTCTACCACTGAGCTATAGCCCCAGCCCCCACACCAAGTCTTTTTTTTTTTTTTGGTACTCGAGACTGAACTCAGGGGCATTCGCCCACTGAGCCACATCCCCAGCCCTATTTTGTGTTTTATGTAGAGACAGGGTCTCACTGAGTTGCTTAGCGCCTCGCCGTTGCTGAGGCTGGCTTTGAACACGCGATTCTCCTGTCTCAGCCTCCCTAAGTGCTGGGATTACAGGCGTGAGCCACCGCGCCCAGCCCACACCAAGTCTTTTGAGGAAACTTCATACTGATTTCCACATTCATTGGACTAATTTATAGTTCCACCAACAGTGTAAGTGTTCTATTTTCTAAATATGGTGATTTTATTGATTACAAGAAATTGCCATTTATATATATACACATACATATACATATGTATATATATATATACATTTATTCACGGATATTAAGTATCTTGGTGAAATGATTTTTTTTTTTTTGGGAACCAGGGATTGAACTCAGGAGTACTCAACCACTGAGCCACATCCCCAGCCCTATTTTGTGTTTTATGTAGAGACAGGGTCTCACTGAGTTGCTTAGCGCCTCGCTGTTGCTGAGGCTGGCTTTGAACTCACGATTCTCCTGTCTCAGCCTCCCAGAGTGCTGGGATTACAAGTATGAGCCACCGCGTCCGGCTGCAATGATTGATTGTTAAAGGAAAATATGAATAATCAAAACTGATTTGACAAAAGGTAGAAACCTGAAGGACCAATATTAAAATAATTTTAAAAGGTGGTTAAAATCAACCATCTTACTACCAAAGGTCTCAGGCCTACATACTTTTATGGATGCCATCTACCAAATATTCACAGAACTTTTTAACTCATTATAGGTTAATATATTTCAGAAATATATTTTCAGAAATGAGAAAAGGACAAGAACAACACATACATCTCTGTGAAGTGTGTACAAACCACCACATATTGTAGCAAAATTAAGAGAAAAAAGAACAAAAAATTTTTAAAAAACCATACTATCTACCAATATTCCTTATAAATATAAGCAAAATCTTAAGTGAAGTGTTAGTGAACCACCAGCAGTATATCAAAAGGAGTGGAAAAGAAAAAGAGAACAAGAAAGAAAGAAAAAGTTCATTCAGTTAATCAGGTTCAGCCAGCCTGAGGGACCCTCAATCCTCTGAATTAATCGCTAGATGCAAAATGCTTAGAGATCAAATCTGAGTGCCATTCTTGACGTCTCAGAGCCCAGTGCAGTGGTGTGTACTTGTGGTCCCAGCTACTCAGGAGGCTGAGGCAGGAGGATCACTTGAGCTCTGGACTTCAGTGACAGCCTCGGCAGTATAGCGAGTCCTTGTCTTTAAAACAAAACAAAACAAACAAACAAAAACAATAGTGGTTCAGCATTGAGAAATTTATTAATGTACTGGCAGGAAAAAGCAGATACAATAAAATAGTATTTCCTAACAATACTGTTAGGAATATTGTTCATAAGCTGGAAATAGAAATTTAATCTTGCAAGAAGTTCTACCCCAGTAAAAGCACTCTCATTAATATCAGAAAGAAGACAACTATAACCACAGCTATTATTCCACAATGTGCTAGGGTTAGTTCCAGCTTCATCCTCCACCCCTCTTCCTTTCTCTAATGCAGAGACTGAAAGGTCTCCAGACTTCTTTCCTAGACTCTTACCAGGTTTCCCTTTCTGTCAGGGTCTGCCTATGAGAGATGCTGGTAGAAGATGGGACTGTGGGAGAAACAGAGACGCCTCTGCCTCTCAGAGCAGGTGTGTCAGACAGTGGGTGAGTCTGCGTGCCTGCTCAGAGGTGGGATTCTGACAGCGGCCACTGCAGCAGCTCCAGGAATCTCTGCTGTTGAGAGCTTGTGGGTCCTTGCTCCTCTGGCCACTGCTGACCTTAGATACTTGTAGAGTCAGCTGGAGAATTGGCTCCTAGCTTCCTGCCTAATGACGGCAAATGTTCCAACAGCAACCTCTGAGGGGCAGAGATGGTGGGTCCTGGGGACAACTATTTTTTCTTTTATTCTTCCAGACTAAAGATGGGGAACAGTTTTCTTATCAATTTTGGGTAATCTCACATGTTCCCATTTTGCTCTTAGTTAACTCTTACACTATATTTGTAACCAATTTTGTATGTGTGTGCTAAATTACCTGAAATAACTGGAGGGAAATTGTTTTTGTGATTAGGTGCTGATTGATATAAAGTATATATACAAATATTTGCAGTTTATGTGTTTTAAAATATATATACCCAAGAGAATCAATGTACAATGAAAGAACAGAAAAAAAAGTAAATAAGCAAAAATAGCTTTCACCAATGTGGTGGTGCATGCCTGTAATCTCAGCAACTCAGAAAGTGGAGGCAGGAGGATCACAAGTTCAAGACCAGCCCAAGCAATGTAGTGAGGCCTTGTCTCAAAAAACAGAAAGGACTGGGGATGTACCTCAGTGACAACATGCCCTGGGGTTCAATTTTAGTACCAAAAAAAATTTCTTATAAACAATATTAAAAAAACTCACAAGTGTATGGAAACCGTAAAACATTTTTAATAAACCTTTTGAGAAATGATGGAAAACTTCAGAAACACTGTGAAACATATACGATAAAAGCTATATGCATAAAGAAATGAAGCAGCCCTACAGTGATCTTTGCATGTTAGTGCATAAGCAGGAGGATGATGGTTAAATAAAACCACAATATATCTGTATTTTGGTTATAAAGAATGAAAGAATGAAGGAGACCCACATGAAAATATCTTTAAGACAGTGGATTTATTTTTGGGGGGAGGTATTGGGGATTGAACTCAGGCACATTGAATCACTGAGCCATATCCTCAACCCTATTTTTGTATTTTATTTAGAGATAGAGTCTCACTGAGTTGTTTAGTGCCTTGCTTTTTGCTGAGGCTGACTTTGAACTTGCGATCCTCCTGTCTCAGCCTCCTGAGCCACTGGGATTATAGGCATGTGCCACCGTGCCCAGCTAGTGGATATTTTTAAAAAATTTTTTTTCCCAGTTGTAGATGGACACAATATTTTTATTTTATTTATTTTTATGTGGTGTTGAGGATTGAACCCAGTGCCTCACGCATGCGAGGCAAGTGCTCTACCACTGAGCCACAATCCCAGCCACGGATATTTTTTAATAAACAAAAATAATAGGTTTTGTATTAGTCTGTTTTCCATTGCCACAATAAAATGTCTGAGGATGGGTAACTTTTTTAAAGAAAAGAGGCATATTTAGCTCACAGTTTTGAAGGTTTGCTAGTGTTTGGATCCGGAATGCGTCTCGAAGGTTCACGTGTTGAAGGCTTGGACCCCAGTGCAGCATTGTTCACACACGCAGCTCTTGGGAAGTGATTGGCTCACATCTCATCCAGTGGATTAGTCCAGTGTGGGATCATAAGGTAATGGGCTGCTGGGAAGTGGTGGGAACTGTAGGAGGCAGAGCATGGTTGCAGGAAGTAGGTCACAGGGAGTGTGCCCTGGAGTTGTCCCCAGGACCTTCCTTCTCAGCTTTCTCTGCTTCTCAGCCATGAGGTGAGCAGCCTTCCATGAAGATGTTGGGCCTCACTCTGGGCACAGAAGCAATGCAGCCAGCCAGGCCTGAACTGAAACCTCTGACACCATGAACCAAAATAAATCTTTCTTCCCTTAGGTTGTATTTCTGTTATTTTGTCACAGTGACAAAAAGATGATTAACACAAGGTTCAAGGACTTGGTACTGTCATCGGCTTAGCTTAGCTCTGGTGAGGCCCTTTTGGCTGGCCATATAAGATGAAAAGTTAAAGTGGCCTTTCCTCCACAATCTAGCCTCCTGTTAAAGGATAAAAATGGTTACTCTGTACCTCTCCTCACCTTTCTTTGTTCTTTTATGTAATACAAAGAGTATATGTGTGTGGTATACAGAAATTTTGTTTAGATTTTTAAAAATAAAATTTAAAACACTTGCTGTGGTTTGGATGTGATTTGTCCTCAAAGGCTTCTGGAGCCTTGGTCCTCAGTATGGAGAGGGATCTTCAAAGGAGGGGTGCATAGTAGGAGGTCTTTAGGTCATTGGGCGTGTGTGTACCCTTAAAAGGGAATGTGGCTCTCCTGGAGGGTGACTTTTTATAACTCTCTCTTTGGCTTCCTGTCTGGCAGTGTGATCTCTCACTCCAAAAAAGGCAAATAAAAGAAACTATCAGCGAGGCCAGGTTGCTTCCCCACCCTCTGTGCCGGTTTCTGTGCAACCTCTCAGGGGACAGCTGGGACAACCTGTTTTGAAATCTTTCTCACCTGCTCATTTTATTCTGCACCACATTCTCTTCATTCTTGGGCACAACAGGAAGAGCAAGCCCCTTCTGCAGGCTCACATTCCAACTTTTTTCTGTACTTTCTTCTCCCTTGACCTAACCCTAACTTAACCATTATGTCCTCTACGTTGCCTTTTTCTGACCAAAAACACACCCCTGCCCCCAAAAACAGTCGTTCAACTCCTTGAAGAATGTTCCATCGCTTTTTTTTTTTAAATATGTTTTTAGTTGTGGATGGACATATCTTTATTTTTATGTGGTGCTGGGGATCGAACCCAGTGCCTCACACATGCAAGGAAAGCACTCTACCACTGAGCCACAATCCCAGCCCCGGTCTATCACTTTTTGATTTTGACGGAGTCCTTGATCCCAGCACTGTCCTTCACGGGTCTCTCCCAGCGTTCTTGATTCCACCACTGAGGGACTGCAGGCTTCACTCTGTGTGCTGCCACGCCCCTAACATGTCCTAAGTTTCTACAGGGAGAACCTTCCATTTTTCTATTTCTTCATCCTCTGTTCACCTGTTCCAGGGCTGAGGACTTCCAGGAAACTGAGGCACTGCAAAGACTCCTTCAAACCCCCATGGTTCTTTTTTAATATTTTTTAGTTGTAGGTGGACACAATATCTTTGTTTTCATGTGGTGTTGAGTATTGAATCCAGTGCCTCACACGTGCTAGGTGAGCACTCTACTACTGAGCCATAACCCCAGCCCTCTAACCCCCATTCTTACAATCAGATTTCAGATGTGTTGCTCAGAGTAACAGGCAATGAGTTTATCAGAAGGGATGGGAAGGGGCTGGGATTATGGCGCAGTGGTAGCGTGCTCGCCTAGCACGCATAAGGCACTGGGTTCGATCCTCCGCACCACATAAAAATAAAGATATTCTGTCACCTACAACTAAAAAATAAACATTTTTAAAAAAAAAAAAAAAGAAGGGATGGGAAAGGGGAAAGGGGGACATGCTCAAGGAAGTGGGTCCTCTCAGAGAGGACAGGGCTAGGTACCTCTCCTGCACTCCAGTTTATTGGGGATCCCAGAGAGGTTTCCAGATAGTCCTACCCAGGTCTACCTCTTGTTTTTTTTTTTTTGTACCGGGGATTGAACTCTGGGGCACTCGACCACTGAGCCACATCCCCAGGTCTATTTTGTGTTTTATGTAGAGACAGGGTCTCACTGAGTTGCTTAGCTACTTCTTGACTTCTGACATCAGGATGACATCACTTTGAAGTCCCCATGACATGTCTATTCTAGGTCACTTTGGCCCATGCTGACAGGTTCTAACTGGATTCTTAGCCATGAATTCTTCCAGATTTTATGGTTAGGAGGAGAATTATCCTTAACTCCCGGAGTTTTGGGATCTGGTCTATGAAAAGGGTCACAGAAGTCCTTCTCTCAGGGTAACTTGGCTTCCTCTTACCGACATTGTTTTTGTATTTCCCTGCAGAAGACTGGTAGATTGCTGAGTAACGCGACATATGCTGTCCACTTAATCCAGGCAGGGCTACAGGTAAATTGCTTCTTGAAAAAGAAAGTATGTGGGGCCAGCACACTGGACCCATTTTACAGGGTCCTTTCCTTAACCTCGTGTTCCCACCACTTGCATCCGTCTGCCCCTGACGCCTGCGAGGCTCGGCACACTCTTCGCTGCGTGGGACCCGCCTTGCTGAGGACCCCTCGCTTCTCACCTCGCCTCCCAACTCCACCCCTGCTCTCCACCCCTCCCTGCCCCCGAAGTCCCAGCAGAGCTCCGCGTCGCTGCGGTGGCGGGGGAGACTTCCACAGCTGACCTAAACAAGCTGAAGGCCGTGGATGGTATTTTTCACCTTCTCACTTTCTAAATTCCACCGTTAGTGGGGAAGAACTCTCGCTGCGCCCGTCACACAAGGCTCCAGGCGCTGTGTGGCCGCGGGCTCTACGTGCACCGCGCCGGTCCAGGAGATGCGGGCGGGGCGTGGCCAGAGCGACGAGGGGCGTGGCGGGGGCGTGGCGAGGGCGGCGCGGCGGAGGGCGAGGCGAGCGCGGGCGGGCGAGCCGGGGGCGGGCCGAGCGGGCCGAAGGAGGCGCCTGGGCGGCCTGGTCCCAGAGCCTGCGGGCCGCGCGCCGCCGCCGCCCTCTAGAAGGCGGGCGGGGCAGGCGGACGAGGCGCGTCGCCGGAAGCCATGTTTGTGGCGCGCAGCATCGCGGCGGACCACAAGGATCTCATCCACGATGTGTCTTTCGACTTCCACGGGCGGCGGATGGCCACCTGCTCCAGCGACCAGAGCGTCAAGGTGAGCGCGGCGCGCCGCGAGGGGCCTCACCCGGCGGCAGAGGGAGGGACGCCGGCGCGGAGAAAGGGGACTCGTCCCGACGCCAGAGCACGCCGCCGGGCGTCAGGCCTGGGGCTCCCGGGGCGGCAGGCGCGTCACCTGGGGCGTCCGGACGCGGCGAAGGCCCTCTGCGCGCTATTGTGGGGTCACGGCCGCGCCGCGGGCCTGCGCGCCGTCTCCGGGCTGCCGGTGCGCCTGCGCAGGCCGGCGTCTCGCCACGTGCGCGCTCCCGCCGCGGGGAGCGGGCAGCCGGGGGGCGGGGCCTCCGGGGCGGGGCCTCCGGGGGGCGGGGAGCGCGGGGCGGCGGGAGCTGGCGCCGCCGGCATAGCCTCCCTGCTGCTCACTCGCCTGGGCACCTGGTCCTCACGAGGGTCGGGTCCGCGCTCGCCTTGTTGCGGGTGAAGGAAACGTGCCGGCCCGGCCGAGCCCGCCCGCCGGCCGCAGTGCCCGGCGCGTGGCTGCCCTCGGGGGACGCCGGCCCGGACACCGCCAGAGCGGCCGGAAGCCCGAGGGCGGCCTCCGCTGCTCTCTCGCATTCGCGTTGGATGCCCGTGAGCTCCTGACGCCCGGCCGCCGTGCGGTCGCCAGCGCCGCGGTCTGCAGCGTCGTCGGCGTGGGGTCCTCCGACCCGAGCCGCGTTCCCGGGCGCCTGTGCTGCTCCGCGAACCGCCCGCTGCGGTGCCTCGCTTCCGTGGAGTCCCGTCCGTGTGCGGCGGACCGCACAGCGCGGCGTGCAGCGCGGCAGGGCTGCAGTCCTTCCTCCCTCATCCGTCCGCCCGTTGGCTGGTGTGCATGTGGCTGCTGCCACTGCTGCCGTGCAGCTGTCCCCTCGTTCCGCTCTCCTGTTTGGGGTGCACATTCTCCCGTGTGTAGCTGCGGTAAATTGGATGACGAGTGATGTAGTCTGTTGATTAAATACAGAGTTGATGCTCAGATCTGTTTCGTTGAATTATAAGAGGGTTTTGTGAGAAGGCTGTTATTTTTGCAAGAAGTCTTAACTGAGAATAATAAAGTACCGGGGTTTATATTTCATTAGTTTTTAGAGTTTTTTTTTCATTATTTTTCTGGCCCAATGCCCATATTTTTCCAGAGTACTTTTTCTTACACACATATAATTTATTTGTGAAAATTATATACTTCCCTTTAAGAAATATTACAGCTGGGCGCGGTGGTGGCCCATGCCTGTAATCCTGGCACTTTTAGGAGGCTGAGGCAGGAGGATCACAAGTTCAAAGTCAGCTTCAGCATCTTAGTGAGATCCTGCCTCAAAATAAAATATAAAAAGGGCTGGGGATGTGGCTCAGTGGTTAGCACCACTGGATTCAATTCCTGGTACCAAAAACAAAAAAGAAATGTTATTTATAGGTTCATTGCTGTCTTAACACTTGTTAATACTTACTGTTTTTCTCTGTTTTTTTCATATTTTAAATAATTCATGTAAAATTTTATTTTTTTTGTACCATTATTGCTGCACTGTCTCAACAATTACTATTCCTAAGGGCATAATTTAATGTCTGTTAACTGAACAGGCCATACATTTTTTCATCATCTGCTTATTACTGGATCTTTTAGTTGATCCTTCAGTTTGTAGGTTGTCTGTCAGATGTCAATAACTTAGCATATCATGTATTTTGAATTATTTCTTTACTCTGATTCCAGAAGAGAAGTTAGTAAATATTTTAAAGTTTTTAAAAAATTACTGGAAAATTGCTTTTTTGCAACTAATGGTTTTTTAAATTTTTCCTTTAGTGCTGGGGCTCAGATCTAGGGCTCAGCACATGCTAGGTGACCCCCAAGCTACATCTCCAACCCACATTTTGTACTATTTTACATTTCTTTCTTTCTTTCTTTTTTTTTTGGTACTGGGGATTGAACTCAGGGGCACTCAACCACTGAGCCACATCCCCAGCCCTATTTTGTGTTTTATGTAGAGATAGGGTCTCACTGAGTTGCTCAGCGCCTCGCCATTGCTGAGGCTGGCTTTGGACTCGCCATTCTCCTGTCTCAGCCTCCCTAAGTGCTGGGATTACAGGCTTGAGCCACCGTGCACGGCTACCATTTTACATTTCTAGGGAGAGTATTGATTTGACAGAATCATTGCCTGTGTTGAGTATTACCATTAAATTTTTAAAAATATTTTTTTAGTTGTAGATGGACTCAGTACCTTTTTATTTTTTTATTTTTATTTTTTTTTTTAGTTGTTGATGGACACAATGTCTTTATTTTATGGCTTTGTATGTGGTACTGAGGATCGAACTCAGGGCCTCATGCATGCGAGGCAAGCGCTCTACCGCTGAGCTACAATCCCAGCCCAGTACCTTTTTATTTTTATGTGGTGCTGAGGATCGAATCCCGTGCCTCACACTTGATAGGCAAGCGCTCCACCACTGAGCTACAACTCCAGCCCCTCACTACATTTCTTTAACAGGTTAAATTGCACCTTTTTTTACTAATCTATACTTTGGGGGGTAATAAAATTCAATATTTTGCTTTAACTTTTGTCACATATACAATTGATCCATGTTATTTGTGGATTCTTTATTTGTGAATTTGCTTATTAACTACAATTTATTGTACCTACGTGTGCTTTTCCAGTCATTTACAAACTTGTAGGATGGCAAAAAGTTTAAATTCCTAGACACAACTGTCCCAGCTGAGGTAAAACAAGAGAATACTCTGTTCATATTTTGACTCACTATGAACAAATTCTTAGTATGGTCCATTCACTTCCATGATTTTTGTGCATCTTGTTCTTTGTTAGTGATCTTACAGCCTAAAATGGTGCCATGTTGAAGTGCTGTTCATTGTTCTAAGCACAGGAAGACTATTACAAGTCTTACCAAAAAACGTGTGTCAGAAAAGCCTCCCTCAGGCCCAAGTTGCAGTGCTGTTGGCAGCAAGAGCTATTTGATGTATCAACAATGTGTTTTGATTAATTGATGAAAATGTTAGACTAGAAGCACACAGAAGCCTAACCCTGGATCTCCCTTAGGAGCAGCGCTGCAGAAGTCAAGGCAACTTTACAGAATAACTGTTAGTAATGAGAACAGAGGGGCCAGGGTGTAGCATAGTGGCAGAGTGCTTGCCTGCTATGCATAAGGCCCTGGGTTTGATCCTCAGCACATCAACAAAAAGGAAAAAGATAAGAAAATTGGTTGTAACTGTAATTGTCTGTTACCTGTTAGAGCTTGGCCTCCTGGATCCCTCAATGCTTGGCCCAGTGCCTGAGACATTCAAGATTGTTAATACTTGATGAAGGAACATTTCCTTACTGGTTGTATTCTATGAAATTTATCTTCCCCTTTGCCTAGACACTGATTCAGTCTTATAGCTTGTTTTGTATCAATTTGTGGAAATTCTTTGTATAAAATATCTGCTTTTTGTTTTCTCATAGGTCTGGGATAAAAGTGAAAGTGGGGATTGGCATTGTACTGCTAGCTGGAAGGTAAGTATTTAATTACTGTGAAAATATAGCAATTAAAAAAATGAAATAGCTGGGCATGGTGGTGCACACCTGTAATCCTAGCAGTTCAGGAGGCTATGGCAGGAGGATCACGAGTTCAAAGCCAGCCTCAGCAAAAGTGAGGCACTAAGCAACTCAGTGAGACCGTGTCTCTAAATAAAATACAAAATAGGGCTGGGGAGTGGCTCAGTGGTCAGGTGTTCCTGAGTTCAATCCCTGGTCTACCCCCTGCCAAAAAAAAAAAAAAAAAAAAAAAGATAAAGAACAAATAAAGGGCTGGGAATGTGGCTCAGTGGTTAAATGCCCATGGGTCCAATCCCCAGTACCAAAAAAAAAAAAAAGAGAGATATTCACTATTTGGTTGTATCAATGACTTCCTGTTCAGCTTCGAGGAAGTTACAAAATTTATGTGTAGTTCTTTTCCTGGAAATATATTTTACTTTATTTTTTTTTACTATTAAAGTAATAAACATTTCAGAGAATTTTTTTTTAAGTTATAGATGGACACAATATCATTATTTTATTTGTTTTTATGCGGTGCTGAGGATGGAACCCAGTGCCTCACACGTGCTAGGCAAGCGCTCACCACTGAGCCGCAGCCCAGCCCCTGGCATATTTTTAATAGTTTCGATGTTTTATACGTAGTTTTCTTTCTTTCTTTTTTTTTTTCTCTTTGGGTACTGGGAATTGAACCCAGGCATATTTAACCACTGAGCTGTATCCCCATCCCTTTTTATTTTTTATTTATTTATTTATTTATTTTTTAAATATTTTTTTAGTTGTAGATGGACACAATGTCTTTATTTTATTGCTTTGTATGTGGTGCTGAGGATCGAACCCAGGGCCTCACGCATGCAAGGCAAGCGCTCTACCGCTGAGCTACAATCCCAGCCCCCTTTTTATTTTTTATTTTGAGACAGGGTCTTGCTAAATAGCTTAGGGCCTTGTTAAATTCCTGACGCTGGTCTTGAACTTGTGATTCTTCTGCTTCTGATCCTTCTGTGCTTTTGTACCTGGCTTAGTTTTATTTATTGATTTTTTTTTTAATTAATTTTTCAATAAAAGCACCTTTAGCTGGGCATGGTGGAACAACCCTGTAATTGCATTTGCTCTGGGGGCTGAAGCAGTAAGATTGCAAATTTGAGGCCAGTCTGGGCAACCTAGCAAGACCCTATTTCAAAATAAAAATTAAAAAGGGTTGAGAGTTTAGCTCAGCGGTAGAGGACTTGCCTAGCATGCTTGAGGTCCCAAGTCCGATCTCCAGTCTTATAAAAAAATGTAATGAAAATAACAAACACCTTTACTCAGAGTTTTTCATAACTTAAAGAGTCATCAATTTTAAATGTACAGTTCAGTGAGTTTTAGTAAATTTAAACAAATGTGCAGCCATCATCACAGTTCAGCTTTAGAATGCTTCATTAGCTGAGAAAATTCTTTTTGCCCATTTATAGTCCGTCCCTAGTCCCATCCCAGGCTCCCATCACTGCTGATCTGTTTTCTGTCTTTAGTTTCCTCTTTTCTAGAAATTTCGTATACATGGAATCTTTAAATATTTAACCCTTTGTGGGTAGCTGTACTCCCCTAACATGTTGAGGTTCATCTACATTTTGTCATGTGTCAGTAGTTTGTGCCTTTAGTACGGAATAGTCCATAGTGTAGATATGCTACATTTTGTTTATCCATTGACCAGCTGATGAACATTTGAATTGTTTTTAGTTTTTGTCTGTCATGAATAATTTGTTAGCTTTTCAACATATAACAAAACACCTAAGTTAATAAGCTTATAAAGAGAAAAGTTATTGCAGGACTGATGTGACTATTGTGTACAGCTAGGGGAATGAGAAGTTGTGCTCCATTTGTGTACAATGTGTCAAAATGCATTCTGCTGTCAGGTGTAACTGGTTAGAACAAATAAAAAAAGAAAAGAAAAGTAACTGGCTCACTGAGTTGGAGGTTTCAGTCCCTGATTGATTGGCCTGTTGTTTTGGGGCCTGTGGTGAGACAGTAGATCATGGCAGGGACATGTGGTGGAGCACAGCCACTTGTCTTGCGGCCAGGGAGCAAGTTGAGAGAGAAGAAGGGGTCCTCCAGGGCACACCTCAGTGACATAAGGGCCATGGACTAGGCCTCACCTCTTAAAGTTCCACTACCTCCTAGTAGCACCTCTGGGGAACAGACTTCCAGCTCATGGGCTTTGGGGGATATCTGATGTCTAGCTAAGCAGTGTTGTCATGAATGTGCTATGCAGACCTGTGTGGACATGTGTTTTCATTTCTAGAGTAGATGCTTAGGAGCATGTTTCTCTTGAGTAGATGCTAGGCTGTATATGTTTAACTTTATAAGCTGCCAGACTCTTCCAAAGTGGCTGTATCATTTTATATTCCCACAAATGATATATGAGGGTTAGTTTCCTTCTACGTTTTTCCCTACAGGTGATGTTGTTTTTACTATTATTATTATTTTGAGATGGGATTCTCATTAAACTAGGCTGGCTTCAAATTGTCAGTCCTTCTGCCTTAGCCTCCCAGGTAGCTGGGATTATAGGCAAGTACTTTAGTACCCATCTTGTCTTTTTTTTAAAATATATTTTTAGTTGTAATGGACACACAACATCTTTGTTTATTAATTTATTTTTTATGTGGTGCTGAGGATCGAATCCAGTGCCTCACACATTCTAGGCAAGTGCTCTTCCACTGGGCCACAACCCAGCCCCTCATCTTGTCTTTTATTATAGCTTTTTTAGTGGGCGTGAAGTATAGTCCCATTGGATATATAGCTATACTGTTTTTTTAATATGCTGGGGATTGAACCCAAGGCCTTGAGTATGCTAGGCAAGTGCTGTGTCCCCAGACCTTTTCCTGTTTTATTTTGATACAAGGTCTTACCAAGTTGTCCAGACTGATCTTGAATTTGTCATTCTTCTGCCTTACCTCCTGTGTCTCTGGGATATATCATTTGATTTTGCCTTGCCTAAAATGTTGTTAATTATCTTTTCATGTGCTTATTTGCCCTTTATAGAGCTTCTTTGTTGAAAGATCTATCCAATTTTTTTGCCCTTTTAAAAAAAAAAATCAAGGTAAAGTGCACAGTGGTGCACTCTTGTAATCTCAGTGACTTTGGAGGCTGAGGCAGGAGAATCTCGAGTTTGAGGCCAGTTTTAGCAATTTAGCAAGACCCTGTCTCAAAATAAAAAGTAAAAAGTACTGGCATGTAGTTAAGTGGCAAAGTGCCCCTTTGTTTGATTTCTAGCGCCAAACAAACAAAAGATTGAGGTGAGATTTACATATAAAATTATTATCATTATTTTTTGTGGTACCAGGGATTGAACTCGGGGGTACTTGACCACTGAGCCACATCCCCAGCCCTATTTTGTGTTTTGTGTAGAGACAGGGTCTCACTGACTTGCTTAGCACCTCGCCGTTGCTGAGGATGGCTTTGAACTCGTGATTATCCTGTCCCAGCCTCCCAAAGTACTAGGATTATAGGCATGTGCCACCGCACCTGGCTAAAATTATTTTAAAGTAAACATCCAGTTGGCATTTAGGTCATTTATAATATTCTACAACTACCACTTTTTCTAATGTCACAACGTTTTTATTTGTCCAAAAGGAAATGCTTAGCTCTTGTATTTTAGTCTAACAATATATTTTAAAAATATTTTCCTATGTTTTTAAAGACTATATAAACACCCAGTAAATATTCCCTGTTTTGCTTAACTGGTGAATATTGTAAGTTTTTTAAAAAATATATTTTTATACTTAGGGAGGCTGAGATAGGAGAATTGCTAGTTCAAAGCCACCCTCAGCAAGGGTGAGGCGCTAATCAACTCAGTGAGACCCTGTCTCTACATAAACACAAAATAGGGATGAGGATGTGCCCCTGAGTTTAATCCCCGGTACCAAAAAAAAAAAAAAAAAAAAAAAAAATATATATATATATATATATATATATATATATATATATTTAGTTTTAGATGGACACACAACATCTTTGGTTATTAATTTATTTTTATGTGCTGCTGAGGATTGAACCTAGTGCCTCACACATGCTAGGCAAGTGCTTTGCCCCTGAGGTGGAGCTCAGCCCCTTAAGTTTTTTTTTCTTTGTTTGTTTTTATTGTGAACATCTTTGTACACACTTTATTCTTTAGTTAGATATGTTTATTAGGAATCTAACATTTAATAAAACCCTTCCGCCTTAGTGCATTTTTTCCATAATAACTCTGAATAAGAACTGAAGGTGACGCATAAAAGACCAGACCAAGTGGGATGAGAAGTGAGGGTGCAGAGTTTACTGCTGGCACCATGTCACAGTCTCTGGGTTGAGAAAGTGCTCTTCTGTCATTGAGTAGTGTGAACACACCCAGCCTACCTGACATCCCAGCTTGGCTGCCCAGTGCCTGGTAAACTGTGTTATCTCCTTTCTGGATGCTGTGGCTGGCTGGTAGCTGCAGTGTCTCAAGAGGCTGATGTAGGCCGGGTGTGGTGGCTCACGCTTGTAATCCCAGAACTTAGGGAGGCTGAGACAGGAGAATCGCGAGTTCAAAGCCAGCCTCAGCAACGGCGAGGCGCTAAGCAACTCAGTGAGACCCTGTCTCTACATAAAACACAAAATAGGGCTGGGGATGTGGCTCAGTGGTCGAGTGCCCCTGCGTTCAATCCCCAGTACCAAAAAAAAAAAGAGGCTGATGTAGTATGTTGTTAGTTTGGGAAAAGATCAAAACTCACAGTCCGAAGTATCAGCTTCACATCACTGTGAAGTCAAAAATTTTAAGTTGTAAAAATAACCATTGTAGGTTGGTGAATATCTGTATTTTCTCAAGGTGCAAAGATCTCGATTCTCATATTTGCTCACTCAATGCCTCTTTTCCTAGAGTAGTCCTTTGTTTAACCAGACATCAGTGAGAGTCATTTAAGCATGTTGTTGCAGTAGTCTTCATATACTGTCAGGCTTTTGCATCAAGTTTATTATCATTGCTATTATTATTTTTTTTAGTGCTAGGGATTTGAACCTGGCGTTTTACACATGCTAGGCAGGCACTCTACTACTAAGCTACACAGCCAGCCCCAAGTAATTATTTTTAAAGCAGAATAGTGCTTTTTTATTGTTATAATTTGTAATGCCATAATACTTACCCATTTGAAAAGTATACAATTTGGGGAGGCTGAGGGTATAGCTCAGTGGCAGAGCACTTGACTAGCATGAAATAGGCCTTGAGTTCCATCCTCAGTACCACAAAGAGGAAGAAAAAAAGGCTGTGTCAAGTGTAAATTTAGAGATGATCACAGTTCTGTACCCATCACCACTTGATATTCCAGTACATCTTCATCACCTCAGGAACCTGTGTACACGGAGTCACTTCCTATTCTGCCCTCCTTTCCCAGCCCTTGGTAACTGCTGATCTACTTTGTTTCTATGGATTGTGTAGCAAATCATTTTGGTTAATCCCATTTTATTTATGAGGCTGATGTGGCCTTTAGGAAAAACTGGCAAGTAAAAGTGGACTGGTAGAATCTGTTTCTAAGCTTCATAAGGCCATCCTCTGAAGCAAGACTGCAGCTATGGACACAGGAAACAGTAAACTTGGTCCAGTTGTGTTTGTCTTTATTAGAAAAATGTTAG
Source organism: Xerus rutilus (assembly GCA_028644305.1). Classification (NCBI taxonomy): domain Eukaryota; kingdom Metazoa; phylum Chordata; class Mammalia; order Rodentia; family Sciuridae; genus Xerus; species Xerus rutilus. Next base: position 65,249,526 of record CM053412.1, on the reverse strand, counting down.
GAAAACAACTCCAGGGTCCACAGTCCCAAGTAGAATCTATCTTCTAAAGGTTAAAACATTCTAGAACTTAACTTTTCATTAAAATGTTAAATAGACGAGCTTTTTCCTCTTAGTAAAGTAAAAATATCTGTTGTTTTCTCAAGTAAAACCTTGTCAAACTTTGTATGAAATATGAATAAAGTATGTTTTGTTTTTTTAAATGCCCCAGACACACAGCGGATCGGTGTGGCGTGTGACATGGGCCCATCCTGAATTCGGACAGGTTTTGGCTTCCTGTTCTTTTGACCGAACAGCTGCTGTATGGGAAGAAATAGTAGGAGAATCTAATGACAAACTGCGAGGACAGAGTCACTGGGTAAGACTCCTGGTATTGTCCCTGGGGAGGGGCAAAACCCCCAAGGAGCCTTAGTCCTTTTAAGAATACTTCAGGTACTTGGTACAACCTTACCGTTTCCCTCTGTATTTACCAGTTCCACTGCCTTTTCTTCTATGTTTTTCTCCTACTTGTTTGTTTAATTTTGTCTTGGGCCTGAAATGGACTACTTCTGGCATTAATTATAATTATGGTGATGAAGCCAGGGTGTTTATGTTTAAGTTTGATTTTGTACTTTATATGGTAATTAATATATAACTTTACTCACACTCTGAAATCTTTGAAAATTTGTTTTCTCTGTTTTATGATTACGTGTGTGTGCATGTGCATTTATGCGTTCAATGCTGGCGTTGAACCCAGGGTCTTACTTGAGGTAAGCATGTGCTTTACCACTAAGCCACACCTCCAGGTCCTCTTTCTTTTGTGGTTGCTTTCGCTTTACAAAATATTCTCTCCTTTATGTGCATCTACTTAGATTCTAACTCTGTCTTGATTGGATGATCAATTTTGGACAAGAACATAATCTGTGGGCTGCTTAAGTTCCTTAGTCTGTTAGAGCGTTGAACCTTTCCAACATTTGAAGATTTCATCTGCAGCCTTTTATTTTCCCCTTTCTTAATGTATAACTCATAATAGGTAATCCTGTGAATGGTTTGAAATGTGAAAGGGTGTGTGTGTTAGGTCCCCCTCCTGTTCCCTTGAGACCTAGTTCTTTGTCCTTCCAGATGTATTCCATTCATTTCCCAGGACATAGTGCAGTGTTTTTCCTCCATTCCTACAAACCAATGTGTACATGCTGTTGATGCTGTTTTTTTTTTTTTTTTCAGGTGGGGGAGGTTGCTGGAGATTGAATTTAGGGGCACTCAACCACTGAGCCACATCCCCAGCCGTATTTTGTGTTTTATGTAGAGACAGGGTCTCACTGAGTTGCTTAGCACCTCGCCCTTGGCTGAGGCTGGCTTTGAACTCACGATCCTCTTGCCTCAGCCTCCGGAGCCATTGGGATTATAGTCATGTGCCACTGTGCCCGGCTTCTGTTTTGTTTTTTTTTTTGGTACTGGGATTGAACCCAAGGACACTTTGCCCACTGAGCTACATATATCCCTAGCCCTTTATAATTTTTTTTTTTTTTTTTTTTTTTAAATGTTTATTTTTTAGTTGTAGGTGGACACAATAGCTTCATTTTTTATTTTTTTTATGTGGTGCTGAGGATCGAACCCAGTGCCTCCCGCGTGCTAGGCGAGCACGCTACCACTGCGCCATAACCCCAGCCCCCCTTTATAATTTTTAATTTTGAGACAAGGTCTCACTAAATTGCTGATCCTCTTGCCTCAACCTCCTGAGTTACTGGGGTTACAGGCATGTGCCACCTTGCCTGATGCTACTTTTTTTTTTCTGATTCATTGGTTTGGTAGTGAAGTCTATATAATATTTAATATTTTAATTATTCTAAGTGGCACAATTGGGTGCATTAGTTGCATTGACCAGTTACTGTTATGTTTACTCCAGACTTTTCATCATCCTCATTATAAACTCTGTTCCCCTCCCTTTACCCCCTTTATAACCTTTATTCTACTTTCTATGAATTTGCCTATTTTCAGTATCCCATATAAGTGGAATCATAAAGTGTTCTTTTGTGACGAGCTTATTTCAGTTAGCAAAATGTTTTCAAGGCCCATCCGTGTTGTGTCATATATTGAGTTTATTCCTTTCTGTGGCTGGGTCATGTTCTGTGTGCATATAACCACATTTTGTTTTCCATTCATTCGTGATGAACACCTGGATTGTTTCCACTTTTTGACTATTGTAAACACTAGTACTATTACCATGGGTACATAAATATCTGATTGAGGCTCTGTTTTCAATTCTTTGAATATATACCTAGGAGTAGAATTGGGTGGCCAAACTGTTGTCCACATGGCTGCACCATTTTATGTTCATGCCCACCAGCAGTGTGCATGGGTTGCATTTTCTCCATGTTTCCTCCAACACTTATTATTATTATTATTATTTTTTTTTTTTTAAATTTTTATTTTTTAAATTTTTAGTCAGTAACAGTTGACCACATTCACTTTTTTTTTTTAATTTTTTTTTTTAGTTGTAGATGGACACAATGTCTTTATTTTATTGCTTTGTATGTGGTGCTGAGGATCGAACCCAGGGCCTCACGCATGAGAGGCAAGCGCTCTACCGCTGAGCTACAACCCCAGCCCCTTATTATTTTTTTTTAATAGCCATCTTAGAGTATGTGAAGTGGTATCTCATTATGGGTTTTTTCTCCATTTCCATAATAACTAATGATGATGATAACCTCTTCATGTGCTTATTGGCTAATTGTATATCTTACCTAGGGAAATGTTTGTCAAGTCCTTTGTCCATGTTTTAATTGAATAATTTGTTTTGTCGTTATTGGGTTGTAGTTCTTTATATATTCTAGATATAAATCCCTTGTCAATATGTGATATATAAATATTTTTTTTTCCCATTTTGTGGGTTGCTTTTTCACTCTTAAATAGTATTCTTTGATGCACAAAATTTTAAAATTTTGATGAAGTCCAATTTAGTTTTCTTCTATTTCTTGTGCTTTTGTGTTAGATGCAAGAGATCATTGTCATGAAGACTTTCCCAATATTTTGTTCTAACAGTTTTCTAGTTCTAGAACTTATATTTAGGTCTTTGATCCATTTTGTGTTAATTATTTTTGAGGCAGGGTTTTGCTGTAGCTGATGCTAGTCTCTAATTTTTGTGCTCAAGCAGTCTTTTTTTTTTTTAATTTTTTTTAGTTGTAGACGGACATGATATCTTTATTTTATTTATTTTTATGTGGTGCTGAGGATCGAACCCAGTGCCTCACACACGCTAGGCGAGCACTCTACCACTGAGCCACAACCCCAGCTCCTCAAGCAGTCTTAATGCTTCAGCTTCCTGAGCGGCTGGAACTACATGTGTACACCACCACACTCATACGAGTCAGTTTTTGAATATGCTGTAAGATAAGGGTCCAGATCATTCTTTTGGATGTGGATATTCAGTTTCCCCAACACCATTTTTTTTAAAAATATTTTTTTAGTTGTAGGTGGACACAATATCTTTATTTTATTTATTTTTATGTGGTGCTGAGGATTGAACCCAATGCCTCACGCATGCGAGGCAAGCGCTCTACCACTGAAGCACAATCCCAGCCCCATGTTTGATTTTTTTTTTAAATATTTTATTTAGTTATAGATGAACACAATACCTTTGTTTATTTTATGTGGTGCTGAGTATTGAACCCAGTGCCTCACACATACGAGGCAAGTGCTCTACTGCTGAGCCACAACCCCAGCCCCGCCATGTTTGATTTTTATGTGATAATATTTTTAGAAATTTTTAGTATTTGGACTCCTTAAGAAGTATTTTGATGATCACAGACAACAAACTGTTTTTTAAATTTTATTGATGTTTTTGGGCAAATATTGTGTAATCTAGGTTTCAGAAAATAGCTTTTAAAATGCAATGTTGGAATTCTATAATTATCATGATGTCATCTTCATTCTCTTGGTCTCTTAAATACTTTCATTTAAAGGTGGATGAGAGTGGTCCAGTGGGGTTACCTGTCCTTTATGCTTGAGAGAAGTTGCAACCTTCTATTTTCCATTAAAGGATCTTAGTCCTATAATTACTGTTTGCAGCATGTTTTGCATGACGAAGGGACCTATAGTAAGTTCTAACAGTTTCTAGTTTTGTGATCAGTTTGATTAAGAGATTGCATACATAATGAAATTAGCAGTTTTTGTTCTGTTGTGGCACTGAGGATTTAATCTAGAGCCTAGTACATGCTAGGCAAGTGCTCTGGTGTTGAGCTACGTCCCCCTTTTAACTTTTTATTTTATTTAAAATTGATCTTGCTAAATTGCTCAGGCTGCTCTTGCCCTGACTTGTGATCTCCTGCTTCAGCCTCTACAGTAGCTGGGATGACAGGCACATACCAGTGTCGTTGGCTAAAGTGAGGCAGATTTTCTTCTGCCTTAAAGGTAATAATTTGTTAGTGATTTTTGTGTGCTGTATTTTGCAAAGTGCATTGTAGGAAATTGAGGCCCAGGCAGCTTTTACTAACTTATTCAGGTTTATATTTCTAGTAAATTGCAAAGGACTTTGTATGTAATTCCAAAGCCTATGTTTTTTCCATTCTGGTGTGTTTTATTTTTGTGTATAATTTAGTTTGGTACTTACTGTTTTTCAGGTGAAGAGGACAACTCTAGTGGATAGCAGAACATCAGTTACTGATGTGAAATTTGCTCCTAAACATATGGGTCTTATGTTAGCAACCTGTTCAGCAGATGGTATAGTAAGAATATACGAGGCCCCAGATGTTATGAATCTCAGCCAGTGGTCTCTGCAGCATGAGATCTCATGTAAGCTAAGCTGTAGTTGTATTTCTTGGAACCCTTCAAGGTAAGCTTCTCTGTCAAACCTCTGATAATAGAATCCTAGTAAAACAGGCTAATCATTTTTTTAAAAATCCTTTTTGTTTCAGCTGTAGATGGACACAATACTTTTATTTATTTATTTATTTATTTATATTTATCTATTTGTGGTGCTGAGGATTGAACCCAGTGCCTCACACGTGCTAAGCAAGTGCTCTACAACTGAGCTATAGTCCCAGCCCACGCTAGTAAGTTTTTTGTTTTTGGTACCAGGGATTGGACTCAGGGGCACTTGACCACTGAGCCACATCCCCAGCCCTATTTTGTGTTTTATGTAGAGACAGGGTCTCACTGAGTTGCTTAGTGCCTCGCCATTGCTGAGGCTGGCTTTGAACTCGCGATTCTATCTCAGCCTCCCTAAGTGCTGGGATTACAGGCGTGTGCCACCGCGCCTGGCCAGGCTAGTAATTTTTTATTTTATTTTATTTATTTTTTAGTTGTAGGTGGACAGAATATCTTTATTTTATTTTTATGTGGTGCTGAGGATCGAACCCAGTGCCTCACGCATGCTAGGCGAGCACGCTACCACTGCGCCATAACCCCAGCCCAGGCTAGTAATTTTTAAGCTAATGATTTGATGATTTATTTTCTCAAAAACACTTTTCTTAACTATGTTATCTTGAGTTAAAATCTTCCATTTTCTTCCCTGCCATTTCTTTTGTCCCTGTGTTTCCACTCCACAGAGGATGCTGGCCATTGTAAATGTTCTGAACTTCCTGGGTATTTTCTGAGTATATACAAATAAATATTTGATGTATTGATAAACACACAGATGTGCAGGTGCACCCAGATGCACTGACACCGGTAGGCACACAGCACAGGCATTGCAGCAGTCACCTTCCTTTTTTCACTTACAAGTACATCGTGGGCATTTTCCCATCTGTAAGTGTATATCAGACCCTTTCACATCATTTCTTATTTTTTGTTGGTACTAGAGATTGAACTCATGGGCACTCGACCACTGAGCCACATCCCCAGCCCTATTTTGTGTTTTATGTAGAGACAGGGTCTCACTGAGTTGCTTAGCACCTTGCTGTTGCTGAGGCTGGCTTTGAACTCGCGATTCTCCTGTCTCAGCCTCCTTAAGTGCTGGGATTACAGGCGTGCACCACCGTGCCCAGCTTCATATCATTTATTTTTAACTGCTATATAGTGTGTGACCATGAATATGCCATAATTGCTTTTTATTTAACTTAAAAAATTGTAAGAATCACTTGGTAAAAATTTCAGATAATGTAGAGGAGTACAAAATAAAAATTCCTTTGGCCTCTAAAAATAAATTGTTGAAGCCGGGCGCGGTGGCTCAAGCCTGTAGTCCCAGCACTTAGGGAGGCTGAGACAGGAGAATTGCGAGTTCAAAGCCAGCCTCAGCAATGGCGAGGCGCTAAGCAACTCAGTGAGACCCTGTCTCTACATAAAACACAAAATAGGGCTGGGGATGTGGCTCAGTGGTCAAGTGCCCCTGAGTTCAATCCCCAGTACCAAAAAAAATAAATAAATCAATAAATAAATAGTTGAATTCTGTTTTTAGACTTTAATCTTGGTGGCCACTATTACGTTTGTAAATGATTTACTTCTACCATTGTCTACTGCTCTGTTAACCTTTTGACAGTATTCATGCTCACTGAGGAAAGATGAATGTAGCACCGTCATAAAAACTTCCAACTCCCATGATGTGACTAGAAGACTAGTAGATATTAGATATTTTATTTGTGGTAACATTGATAGTTGTTTGAGTTATGTTGGTAATTATCTCAAATTTGTATTTTTACTTACTGATACATGAGTTTTTAGGTTATATATTGGTCTTGCTCTTTTTTTCATTTGTTCTTTTATTTTTTTGGTACCAGGGATTGAACTCAGGGACACTCAACCGCTGAGCCACATTCCCAGCCCTATTTTGTGTTTTATGTAGAGACAGGGTCTCACTGAGTTGCTTAGCGCCGCGCTGTTGCTGAGGCTGGCTTTGAACTCAAGATCCTCCTGTTTCAGCCTCCCGAACTGCTGGAGTTACTGGCGTGTGCCACCGCGCTGGGCCTATTTAGTTCTTTACGTTATTGGTTCCTTTCTTAAAAAAGAAGTTAGTTCATTTCACTTCTACCTCAAATTGAACCTTTTATTTCCTAATTTTTATTATATTGTTTATAACCAACAAGATTTATGATATTTGTAACATTTATATTATGTAAACATTTAATACATGTATGAGTATTTTTTCTCGGACTACCAGTTGGTTCTAAAAATTAAGTAACAGCCAGATTTTCATCATTAGGTTATGTAAATATTCATTGTAGATGTAAATGTAATATATTTAGTATAGATACAGATGTAATGTATTTCTTGAAAGCTTTGTTGTTTATGCAGAATAATCTCATGTTAGGTTCTGAGGAATAATTTACTGCTATAACACTTTGTAATATATTGTTAATTTTCTTATATTAGATGACTTGGTCTAATTACCTGAAGCTTTAGTAATGAAAAACTAAAATTTTTTTTTCTAATTACTACATTTTGTCTTTGGCTTGAAGAGGTCACAAGATCACTATAGTTAGGTTAGAGGTCAAGCAAGAGTATCACTGAGATATTGCTTGATTAGGTTGGGGGAGGCAAAAGAAATTGATACCTCATCATAATTTGGCATAAAAATGAAGAGTGTCTATAATTCACTTTAGTAGAGCCGTTCTGATTCCTCGTCTGCTTTTTTATTTTTATTTTTGGTACTGGGGATTGAACTCAGGGCCACTCGACCACTGAGCCACATCCCCAGCCCTATTTTGTGTTTTATGTAGAGACAGGGTCTTACTGAGTTGCTTAGCACCTCGCCATTGCTGAGGCTGGCTTTGAACTCGCGATTCTCCTGTCTCAGCCTCCCTAAGTGCTGGGATTACAGGCTTGAGCCACCTCGCCCAGCTTCGTCTGCTTTTTTAAAGATGAGGTTGCCTATACACATATTTTAAGGGGAGCCTGATATGGGAGCATGATTTCCCAGGAGGTGGGCTTTTCTACTCTTCTTCCCTCTACCTGAGTTTCTTCCTTTTGTACAAAACATTTGGAACCTTGTGTTACAAGGCAGCACAGTAGGTACCTCTTCATTGCATGTCTGTGGGAGGACAGACTGCTGAGGCATCTCAGGGATCTTTTTTAACCTGTTGAATGTTTGAAACTTTCTCTTGTAGGAAAAAAGCTCCTTTCTGTCTAAGCCATAGAAAATGTGTTCTTAGAAATAATTCAGGGCAGCCCATCGTCCTGTGTGTGACATTCTCAAGCACACGTATTGAAGGTGTGGCTGTGAGGTGAGTGGCAGGGAGCTGGAAGTCAGTAGGGGCAGACTGAGGTGCAGGATCTCTGCTGGACTTGAGTTTGTAATTCTTTTTTTAAAATATTTATTCTTTAGTTGTAGGTGGACAGGATATCTTTATTTTGTTTTTATGTGGTGCTGAGGATTGAACCCAGTGCCTCACGCGTGCTAGGCAAGCGCTCTGCCACTGCGCCATAACCGCAGCCCGAGTTTGCAATTCTTGAATTCACTGTCCCGATGGGTGATGTGAAATGTTTCACTCTCATTTCAGCTCTCGTGCGCATTCCCCCATGATAGCTGTAGGCAGCGACGACAGTAGTCCAAATGCAATGGCCAAGGTTCAGATTTTTGAGTACAACGAGAACACCAGGTCAGTTCTGCTTTGGTGTTGATCATTGTTCAGAATTGTCTTTAATAATCTTTCTTTCATTTGTTAACTGAATTGTTCATCATTCATTACATATTTACTCATGATAGGCCAACTTCTGTCCAGGCTTTGATGATCTGGGGTTCAAGAGGAGAAGGTAATTGTTCTCTCAGTATTTATCATCTTGCAGGGGAAAACAAAAGTGATACTAAAGAAGAGGGTGAATTCAATGACCTGAGAGAATTAGAGTGTTGAGCAGTTTACACTTGGGGGGACCTAATCCAGTGTGGGGCCCAGGAAGGGTCACCTGCAGGTTGAGTATAGTCTGTCAGATAAGAAGGGCAAAAGCACTCTATGTGGAGAAGACTGCAGGTGCGAAGGCCCAGGAACAGGAGTGAGCCAACGTATCACAGAAGGCACAAGGGAGGTGGTGAGGAGCAGGAGGCAGGACACAGGTCTGCAGGACTGCTGTCTAGGTTTCCAGAATCTACGGTCATGTGAACGGGAGCATTAGCATTGGAGTGTGGCTTAACTCTGCATAGGTAAGGGCAACATGAATGGATTCAGTGTCCAGGAGGGGTGGGGGGTTGTAGTGGTTTTGGCATACAGCAGTGGCTTTGGGGACGGAGAGAAATGGGCTATACGAGAATAGTTCAAGAACTGGTATCAAGAGGATCAGGTGGTTGGGGCTGGGATTGTGGCGCAGTGGTAGCATGCTCACCTAGCACGCATGGGGCACTGGGTTCGATCCTCAGCACCACATAAAAATAAAATAAAGATATTCTGTCACCTACAACTAAAAAATAAACATTTAAAAAAAAAAAAGAGGATCAGGTGGTTGATTGAATGTGGGCAATGAGGGAGAAGGGGGAAGGGATCAAGATAAGACAAGTGTCACACAATTTATATAGGTTACAGGACACTTTAGTCTACATTATGAAATTTGAATACTGTGAGTAGGGTTGGCACCTTTTCTATTAGTACTATTTTGCAAATGAAGAAACTGAGACCAACAGTGTAAAACGACTAAGTCTAAGGTCAAATGTGGGGAGTCAGACCAGAAACAAGGTCTTTTTTGTTCATTACTTTGTTTACTCCCATTGAGACTCATTTGGTTCCTTTAGATGGGAAAAGTATTAGATAACCATTAATAAAGTTTAGCTTATCTCAGGTCTATTAAACAACAGAATCATCAAAAATCCGATCTTTGGAAGAATATTTTACAAACACAAGGGACTGTACTAAGAGCCAAAGAAAACAGTACAGTCCTATATGTGTGGAGCTCGGAGCCTTTGGGATACAGATGAAGGTAGATTAGTGCTGTAGATGCTGTGATGGTAGCATGTGCCAGTAGAGCAGAAAAGAAGGTCACTTTAGCCTGAGAGAGCTAGGTAAAGTGTGAGGAGTTGATGTTTGAGCCTCAGTTTTGAAAGATGGAAGGCGACCTGCAGGCAGAGAGGAAGCGGGAGCAAAGACCAGGAATACAGCCCAGCACGGGGGACATTATGCTGGGGGAACAGGGTGGAGAGAGGCGTGTCAGCAGGCCTGGGCAAGCTTGGCCTCTTTCTTGTCTGTGTTCTGAAGGGTCCAGAAGAGTTACATGTGTTTACCTTTTAGGAAGATGGTCTTGGGAGCTGTAGGGAAGAGAGACCAGGAGCAGGGAAACTGAGGATTTAATGCAGTAGCTCCATTGTGTTAAGGAATGAGAATGTGTGTTAAGGCCGTGGTGGAGAGGAGAGGCCTAAGGAGACCTGTCCAAGATGTGCAGTGACAGCCTGGCGCGGTTGCTCACGCTTTTAATCCCAGCACTTTGAGAGGCTGAGACAGGAGAATTGCGAGTTCAAAGCCAGCCTCAGCAACTTAGCAAGGCTCTAAGCAACTCAGACCCTGTCTCTACATAAAACACAAAATAGGGCTGGGGATGTGGCTCAGTGGTTGAGTACCCCTGAGTTTAATCCCTGGTACCAAAGAAAAAGATGTGCAATGACACAACTGAGTCCCCTTGAGCTCCAGTGAGTCCTGGCTTCTGATGTGGCTGATGGTAGTGCCACCTGCCAAGATAGGCCTGTGGGAAGAGGAACTGCCATTCATTTGGGAAGTACCTAGTTTGAGGTGTCTTTGGGACATCCAAGTGGGAATATCTAAAGGACAGATGGTCATGAAAGCTAAGATGGCTATGTGTTGCTGCAAAGCAATTCACAGTCCCAGTGGTATTTATGAGATCATAGTTGCCAAGGCCCAGCCCAGGAAGGCTACACTTAGGAGCTCACCTGCTTGCTGACAGCACACCTGTTTCTCCCTCATGACCCTCTTTTGGGGTAGCTCACAGCATGGCAGATGCTTCTTCAAGGCAGCAAGGGGAGTCTTATGAGGTGGGCACAAATGTAATCCTGTTATTTTGCCACATTCCTTCCCTTGATTAAACACAAGTCATGGGCAGGTCCTGCCTGCACTTGCTGGGAGGAGGCTCCACAAGCCAGACCACCTGGAAGTGGGCTCCTGGGTCCTTTAGAGTTTGCCACAGTGCTAGTGTCACTCTACCTTGGGACTTCTTGGTAAAGGTCACGGTACAGCCACATAAATCTGGCTGGGATTCAGACATGGGCACTCTGACTGTAGTGTGTGTGCTTTTTAGCGCTATCCCTCCCTCTTATCTGGTCTTTGGCAGAAGGGACTGTATTGGAGGTGAGATACGTCTGTGTATGTATATGTTATATCCATGCCTATGTATGTATGTTATATATGTTACATATATAATATACACACACGTATATGTTCATTCCCATATATGTACATATAGGAATTGTTTGGTATGTGAGTCGTGAAGCTGTGAGCATAGACTTCGCTGTCCAGGTAGGTCATCTGTGGATATTGTTGAAATGCATGTTCTTGATTCCGTGGGCTTGTGGGGGCTGAGTCTGCATCTCTCAGAAGCCTCCAGGCTGCTGCGGACCACACGGTGGCAAGCATATGGGTGAGATTGCTTAGGTGATTGTGAATGTAGAAAGAGGAGATCAAGGAGAGAAACTTGAGGCTTTTTAGCTTGGTGTTCTGAAAGGCGTCAGGATGAGAAGGTTGAGTATGGAAGGCGGGAAGCACCGCTGCTTCAGGGGTTATGTAGAAAACTCTGACCTGCTGGCTCCTTCACTGTCCTCCTGTTCTCTGTAGATAAATAGATTTGTCAGAGTGAAACAGACTTTGGCAGTTTCCTTTAGTCACCTTTTGAAAACCTCAATTTGCATTGCTACCGCCTTTACTTTTTTTTTAAATTTACACTCACACTTGTAGGTAATTCCTGGATTGTTTCTTAAAAAAGATTATCAGTGGCTCCTAAATCAAGACTTAATTTTAGTTTCTTAAAACTGTTTTAAATTATCAGAGTAAACCTGGGAGGTTACATTATTTTCCTGGGGCTGCCATAACAGATTACCTGAAACTGAGTAACTTTGCCCAGCAGAGTTGTTTGCTTATAGTTTTGGAGGCCAGAAATCTGAAATTAAGCAGTTGGCAGGGCTGTGCTACATCTGAAGTCTGTCCTTGCTTCTTGGCATTTCTTTTGGCTGCAGGAGTTCCTCAGCTGGTGGTGCCATAACTCCAGTCTCTGCCTTTGTTTACTGGAGCCTCCTCTGCATCTGTTTCTCCTCTTGCCTTATGTAACGACAGTGGACACTGGATTCAGGCTCCATCCTAAATCTAGGATGAACTCATCCTAAGACCTTTGGTTACATGTATATAGACTCTTTTTGGAATAAGGCCAGTTCACAGGTTTGGGGGTTAGGACTTGGTCATACCTTTTTGGGGACCACTATTCAGCCCACTGCAGAGGTAAACATGCCTTGATTGAGAGCAGAATGAAAAAATTGAGGTACTTTGACGTGGAGTTTTGCAAATTTTATTTCTAGAAATTTTAATGTAAATTGTTTTTTTCATTAGGAAATATGCAAAAGCTGAAACTCTCATGACAGTCACTGATCCTGTACATGATATTGCATTTGCTCCAAACTTGGGAAGATCTTTCCATATTCTAGCAATAGCAACCAAAGATGTCAGAATTTTTACATTAAAGCCTGTGAGGTGAGTTTTATAAACAATTATATATCTGAAAATACTCTTGCCCTGATTGTCTTTGGAAGAGAGAGAAGTGGTAACATGATCTGAAGAATGATTCTTTTTTTTTTTTAATATTTTTTTTTAGTTGTAGATGGACACAGTATCTTTATTTATTTTTATGTGGTGCTGAGGATCAAACCCAGTGCCTCACATGAGAGACAAACGCTCTACCTCTAAGCCACAATCCCAGCCCCAGAATGATTCTTCAATGAACATTTTTTTTTTTTGGTACTGGGCATTGAACTCAGGGGCACTCAACCACTGAGTCACATCCCCAGCCCTCTTTTGTGTTTTATGTAGAGACGGGGTCTCACTGAGTTGCTTAGTGCCTCGCCGTTGCTGAGGCTGGCTTTGAACTCAGGATTCTCCTGTCTCAGCCTCCCAAAGTGCTGGGATTACAGGCTTGCGCCACCGTGCCCAGCTTAATGAACATTTTATATGTAACTATGTCACTCTTTGGGATGGAGAATTGAGTAAAGACACTGTTTTGTTTAGGCTAATACTAACAATGAATTGGTCCTCTGAATGTAATTGTTGTCCCACAAAATGTTCCAAAGATGAGAAGAGGCCATCTACTTAGGAAAAACTAAATTAGCATTGATATTGAGACATTTTGCAAATAATCTCTCTAGCTTTAATTTTGAATTGTGATTTTTAGTTCTTTCCATTCTTCCCTTCCTGCTTTTCTTCCTTTTTCAGTTATTTATTTTTGTAGTGCTGGGTATTGAACCCAGGGCCTTATGCCTGTGAGGTAAGCACTCTACCAACTGAGTTATATCCCCAGCCCTCAGTTAATTATTATCAAGCATTTGATTTCTCAGCCTTATTTGGGGCAATGATAACATCCTTTTTTGTTGCTGAGTATCATTTATGGGCTGGGATCACTCTGGGTCCTGGGGGAAATCAATTGAAAATGGCACTGGCAGCCTGGTGTGGTGTGGCATGGCTGTAATCTCAGTCATGGGAAGACTGAGGCAAGACGATGGAAAGTTTGAGGCCAGCCTCAGCAACTTAGTGAGGCCCTAAACAACTTAGACCCTGTTTCAAAAAAAGAAATAACAAGGGGTGAAGATGTGGCTCAGTGGTGAAGTGTCCCCAGTACCAAAAAAAAAGAGGTGGCCACACTTGAGGAGATCAAGGGCTTGAGGGTGGCGGGGACTATACAGATATGCAAATTGCTATAAAATTATGTGGTAAAATACATGAGATCATTTGTCTATGTTATTTGACAGTACATATACATTTGTGTATGTATTATGTATTTTTTAAAACTTTCCTCAATTCCTCAGAAAAAATTTTTTCCCCCTAATTAACAGGAAAGAACTTACTTCCTCTGGTGGGCCAACAAAATTTGAAATCCATATAGTGGCTCAGTTTGATAATCATAATTCTCAGGTCTGGCGAGTGAGTTGGAATATAACTGGAACAGTGCTTGCGTCTTCGGGAGATGATGGCTGTGTAAGATTGTGGAAAGGTAGGAGGATTTCCATGGAGGGAAATACTTCGCTTTATATTTCTGCTTTTAGAATTTTCATTTAGGAATATAAATTCTGAAATATTTTGAAAAGAATTATCTTTTATAGTGACTTTAAAATCAGTTTTTTTTTTTTGTACCGGGGATTGAACTCAGGGGCACTCGACCACTGAGCCCCATCCCCAGCCCTATTTTGTGTTTTATGTAGAGACAGGGTCTCACTGAGTTGCTTAGCGCCTTGCTGTTGCTGAGGCTGGCTTTGAACTCGCGATTCTCCTGTCTCAGCCTCCCAAAGTGCTGGGATTACAGGTGTGCACCACCACTCCTGGCCAAAATCAGTGTCTTATAGTTTGAAGAACAGTTTACCTAGTTTATAGCAGTTAATGACTAAATTTTTTTTTTTTGAATTTTTGTTTCTATGTGTAACATGGCAACTTTTAAAACTAATTATAACAATATGTAGTATAATCAGTAAACAGATACCATTTACTACGTATGTAACTTGTGTGACTGCTCAATAAACTTGGGATAGGACTGCAATGATCTCTTTCTTTCATTCTTTATTTATTTAAGTTGTAGATGGACACAACATCTTTATTTTTATGTGGTGCTAAGGATCGGACCCAGTGCCTCACGCGTGCAAGGCGAGCGCTTTACCACTGAGCTGCAATCCCAGCCCTGCAATGACCTCTTATTACATAATTATATTAGACAACTAGTCCTTAAACCCAGTGTCCTCCCCACTTCCTTTCTTGGAACTCTGATTCTTAGTTTCTTACATGTAGCATGCTGAGAGCGAGCTGGGTCTGGTTGGTTGACAGACTTCAGTCTCTGTAGCTTGGTTCTGCACTTTTCCATGATTTCCAGCGGGAGGAAAGTCTATGGTTTGTGCACTACCATGATGGGTGGCATCCTGTTCTTGGCATAGCTGTATTTTGTCACTTACACTGAGTGGTCATTGTTTCCCAAAGTGCGGTCTGGCTAAGCCTTGGGCCTCCTGTCGTAGAAATAGCCCAAACTTTCCTTTCCTCAGTGCCATTTGATTTTAAAAGGACTGTGCTGTCATTTTTCCTCTGGGCCTTGGTCAGGACCATGCAGCCTCACTTGAATTTCCTGGGCTCTTTGACTTTAGAGCCATGTTGCTAAGCCATTCCAACCCCACAAAGGTTTTGCTGCTCATATCCATTTGTGAGATGTCAGGTCCCCACATAACCAAGAAGATAGCTTCATTACCTTATGCAGATTTATTATAGTACAGATGGAGATTTTATTTGGTGTTAACTTCATGATAATGTGGTAAAAAATAAAACAAAATAGAAAATGTTCTGGGAGTGTAGCTCAGTGATAGAGCGCTTGCTTGGCATACATGAGGCCCTGGATTTCATTCCCAGAACCTCAAAAAAAAAGTCTTTAATACGTCCCTGGAAATAAATGTAGTTCATAGTTTGTCTTATTTCTTTAGTTTGAGGACATGGATCTGTGTACAGGTATTACTCATGCTGATGTTTTTGACCGTTCTCCTTTCAGCTAATTATATGGACAACTGGAAGTGCACTGGCATCTTGAAAGGTAATGGGAGCCCAGTCAATGGGAGTTCTCAGCAAGGCAACTCAAACCCTTCTCTAGGTTCAAATATCCCAAGTCTTCAAAACTCATTCAATGGATCTTCTGCTGGCAGGTAGGCTGTTCTGTGGGAAAACTAGAAGTTGTCTTCGTTTTAAAACATTCTGGTCATCACACTTAAGGCATGCTGTTTTGTGAATTTTAGCATGGAATGAGAGAATACACAAATTATTAGTGTTAGAACTTAAAAATTGACTTTGTTAGCTCTGAATTTGGCTTACTTTTTGCAGGTTGGTCGGGAGGTCATTAAACTAAATTATATTCAGAAATTGAATGGTCTGTCAGGAGAAATATTTCTTATTCTACCTTGCCTCTTGAATGGTCTGTCAGGAGAAATATTTCTTATTCTACCTTGCCTCTGTAGCAGTGAGAGGAAGAGTAAATAGGATTTAATAGTGAGGGGTTCTAGATAAACACTGTTTTTTAGTGCTTAGAGCATATAGTTTCTGCCTTTGTATC
This sequence comes from Xerus rutilus, assembly GCA_028644305.1. NCBI lineage: Eukaryota > Metazoa > Chordata > Mammalia > Rodentia > Sciuridae > Xerus > Xerus rutilus. The sequence continues at coordinate 65,233,356 of CM053412.1, read as the reverse complement.
AAGTCGAACCGAAATTTTAAACAAAATACATTAAGGCTTTCTAAAAGAGTGAGTTAAATGATTTGGCTTTTGTGTTTAAAACTTTAATTGGAGATTATAAAAAGAAATGATAAAATCTGAGATCTTGATTTTTTAGAATATTTAACATATTATTAGATTCTTGCTTTTCATAATAAAGAACCTTTTGAACAAAAAAAACCTTGATGTAACCCTAAGAATCATTTTGTTTTCATATTCAAATTTCAAATATGTGACTTTGTAAGAAAGTTATTTTAATGTACCTTTGTGAATAATTTGAAATGGAGTTCAGGAAACTTCAAAACTAAGCCTTTCCAGACTGTGTTATGATTACCCTGTTGTCATCCTAAATCCTAAGTAAAAGAAGAAAATTGCATTTAAAGTTTTTTCAAGTATTTTTATATTGTACATTTTTATAAAGAAGTCTTGAGTATGAGGCCCTGGTTTGATCCCCAGCACTGCAGAAAGAAAAAGAAAGTCCTGGTACTTGATTCTGAGATTTTAAGTATTTGCATCTATGAAAACAATTTCAGGTTACCACAGAAGATGGCAGATTGCAAAGATGAGTTCATGAAGCAAAGAATACTAAAGTGTATAATTTAAATCTGGCTTTAGGAGGCTGCCTTGTACTGCCTGTTTTCTTTCATACATAGCTTTGATGTCTTGATCTGTGTTCTTATTGTGCCGATGACCGTCTGTGTTAGATCTGTGATGCACTCTCCCTTCTCCATTTGTATTATGTCCTTTAACAGAAAGCACAGCTGAGTGCAGGCTAACTGGAGCAACTCTGCTGTTCTGCTGCTTGTTGCATGCACACAGGAATGGACGCCAGCTCCTTTCCCCCTTCCCCAGCGCCGTTTGACCTCTCCCAAGACACACCAGCAGCCTGCTTACTACTAAACGCAGCCCCAAAAGGCCTTTAGAAATGCAGTGGATATTATTTTTTTGTATAGGCAGTTTATTGACACTATTTGAAACTCTTGAAATCTAAATGGAGAGGCTTTTTGTTGAGACATTGTCACCAAAACAATTTTTTGAAATGTTCTTGAAACTCATTTGGAATTAAAAATTAAAAGGATTGTTACATCCTTCTAACTGGTCAGGAGGAGGGAAGATACCATTTTATTCCATTTGGAGAATATAGGTATATTTCTTTTGTTTCTAAATAAGCTAAACATGCATTTTTATAATTTTAATTTGAAGATTGAATAAATATTTTTCATAAAGATTGTTTTGAGTGCTAATTTGTTTACCTTTTGTAGAATTGCTTTATAAATGATATTCGTACAACTGTCATTCCTTTGTAATATTTAAAAAATATTAGTAAAAGAGGAAATTAGTAGTGTTAGTGAGATGAAAGTAATTTGTACAGTAAATTTGTACAGTTTGTAGTCAAGTGGAGTGTTTGGTATTGTTTCATAATTTGGTGGGAAATGGAAACACCTTCCTAAGTTTCTAATTCATATTCACTAAAGACTTAAATGTTTCTGATATGTGCATGTATATTTTTTGTGATGTGATTTCACAGCTTAAAGTTTCCTTCAAGACATAATTTGGAAATATGATCAGTTAAGTTTGCTAAAATTTGCATGCAAATTAACTTCACATTCCATGTCTCAGGATTTTCTTTAGTTTGCTGTTTCAGTTTGTTCATATCCTCTAAGGCTCTGATCTTGATGACATAGCTATAAATCTTTACATTTGCTAAAATGCATAAGTATTACGGGTAAGTTATACAATGGCGCCATAATAATAGGGCGTAATAATTCTGAGTCCTTTTACATATCAAAATTCTGTAGCTATTTTAATGTTTTTGCAGAAAAATAAGTATATTTAATGATTGTATTTCTTCAAAAGTATGTTGCAATAGACAGAAATACAATGTGAAAGTGTATTCAGATTGGTTTTCAGTATCATGTGTGTACTAAAAAATGTGTGCCTGCTGCTGCTACGGATGGAGCACTGCTCACGGTGATAAAGCACGTTAGATCTGTGAATTTACAGAATGGCGTCAGGTATGTTTCTGAGAGGTTAGGAAATGTTTTAAATTTATAAAATTGATGTCTTTGTAACATTCATACTGATAATTTCTTTGATGTTTTAACAGATTGTATTTCTTTCCTTCAAGTTTCTATACTTGCTTAAGCAATCTTGATTTGACTAAGGGTCTTGATTTGTGCTATTATGTTCTGTTAGTTTTGGCATGAATATACTAAAGCTTTTTTTTCCAGCATGTGTTTTCTCCTCTTTGGTTCTCTTTGTATTTACTACTTTTCTCTTTTTCTTCTGTTTTGTTTTTTTTCTTTTTTCTTTTTTTCCCTGTTTTGTTTTGTTTTGGTGTTTTGTTCCTGTCTCCGTTGTTTCAGGTATTTCTTTCCCCCTCTGGATTCCCCACGGGCTGGATCGAGATGGTCCAGTTATGCCCAGCTCCTTCCTCCTCCTCCTCCTCCTCCTCCTCTGCTAGAGCCCTCTTGCGATGCTGACACTGCCAACCTCCAGTATCCTCACCCTCGCAGACGATCTCTCTCTCGGCCTCTTAATCCCTTACCTGAGAATGAAGGGGTTTAAAACATTGACTTAATATTCAAAGGCCTTATTCAAATGCTTGTAAATGCTTTCATTCCTGGCTGCTTTTTGTTTTTCTTCTTTTTCTTTCAGAAAAATTTTCTTATTTAGGGTCTGTCTTGCATGTGTCACAACCAGAACACAGTGTTTGGAACCTAAACCTGTTTGTGAGTCTGCATCAAAGGAAAGGAATATTGGCTTCACTGGTTGATAACCTTTTGATGAAATGTGTACAAATAACATTAACTGTGAAAATTACACAGTAGCTGACTTCCAAGTGCCTGTTATGTAAATTTTATTTTCAACTGTTATCATAGTCTTAAATTTCTTCTGCTTTGTCATACTGGTTAATGTTGAAAACATATCATTATGGAATTCACTCTGCCTTTGAGACATACTAAGAAATGTTTTTAATTTTATAGGCTAAATGTTGCCAGTGATTAACGTGTAAAATAAATCATTCCTGTGTATAAAGCAGCAAAACAATATGGATATTTTTGTCCTTTTTTTTTTTTTTTTTTTTTTTATAAAGGAAATTGTCTTTCACTACTTGGAACTATTATTTATAGCCTTTGTAATTATTATCCAAGTAGTTATTTAATAAAATCTATTTTAAAAGATGTGAATCTGTTGCCTTATAAAAATAGAATGTAATTTACTTAAAATTATTGGTTAAGACTTACTCTCCTTTTATCTTGTCACATAAACAAAAAAAGCCCAAACAAAAGAAAATAAGGGGGGGGCTGGGATTGTGGCGCAGTGGTAGCGTGCTCGCCTAGCATGCGTGAGGCACTGGGTTCGATCCTCAGCACCACATAAAATCAAAGATATTCTGTCCACCTACAACTAAAAAAATAAATAAATATTTAAAAAAAAAAAAAAAAAAAAAAAAAAAGAAAATAAGGGGATTAGGATACCAGTATGGAAACTAAATCTAGAACTGACAGATGCTGATTTTCACTAACTTGGTTAGTCAACATTGGAATAGATTATATTCTAAAATATTTTAAAGTTAGAGATTAGAATACACTTGATAATACGGTGAAATGATTAAAACGATGGGGCTAATGTTTTTATGGGTTCAGATTTCTTAGGATCTGGCAAGAATTTAACCTTCAGGGCTAAAAAGATGTATTTTGAATAGTCTTTCAAATATGGCTAAGTCAGCTAAGTCTGTGAGTCTGGCCTTGAACTTGAAATCCTTTTGCATCAACTTTCCAACTTACTGAGATTATAGGTATGTGCTACTGCACCTGGCCTCATAACTTTAATTTTTTTTTTTTTTTTTGGTACTGGAGATTGAACTCAGGGGTACTCGACCCCTGAACCACATCCCCAGCCCTGTTTTGTTTTTTATGTAGAGACAGGGTCTCACTGAGTTGCTTAGCACCTCACCATTTTTGAGGCTGGTTTTGAACTCGTGATTCTCCTGTCTCAGCCTCCCAAAGTGCTGGGATTACAGGCGTGCACCACCATGCCTGGCTCCTCATAGCTTTTTTTAAAGAAATATTTTTTTTTTTTTTTTTTTTTAAATTTTTTTTTTTTTAGTTGTTGATGGATCTTTATTTTATTCATTTATTATTTATTATGTATATGGGGTGCTGAGGATCGAACCCAGTGCCTCACGCATGCTAGGCAAGCGCTCTACCCCTGAGCTACAGCCCCAGCCCCTAAAGAAATATTTTAATAGTTGTCAATTGACCTTTATTTATTTACATGTGCTGAGAATTGAACCCAGTGCCTCACACATGCTAGGCAAGTGCTCTACCACTGAACCACAACCCCAGCCCTCCTCATAGTTTTTTAATGTAGAAAGGTTAGAGAGCAGAGAGAATATATACTATGTTTAGTTTAAGGAACATTTGAATTTTGTTTTTAATTAAAATGTTTTGTCTATAAAGTTAGCATTCCAGTATAAAAAGAAATCTTTTTCAAATAATTCTTGATGGTTTTCCTTTAGATTATGTAGGATCAAAGCAAAGAATCCAACTTAAGGATAGAGCTAGCTCAGAATGAACAATTCATGTCTTTGAGGTTTCAGTCGTCATGGAGTTAACTGGAGTTGGAGTGACAATGAGTTGAGACCATTCTCCAACTTAGTGAACACTGGGTACCTACTATGTGCAAGATACCATGTTGGTCACCATAGGGCATGTAAGAAATAGAAAAGTAGTTGGCACATTCTAGTAGAAGGCATTTGCAGTTTACAAAAAGAAGTGGGTTCTGCTTTGTAAGAATGATAGAAGCCGGTCGCGGTGGCTCACGCTTGTAATCCCAGCACTTTGGGTGGCTGAGACAGGAGAATCTCGAGTTCAAAGCCAGTCTCAGCAATGGCGAGGCGCTAAGCAACTCAGTGAGACCCTGTCTCTACATAAAACAAAAAGGGCTGGGGATGTGGCTCAGTGGTCGAGTGCCCCAGAGTTCAATCCCTGGTATCAAAAAAAAAAAAAAAAAAAAGTGTATCGTTGGCATAAAAACCATTGACTTACCTGAGCTGGCAAGATTTGGAAGGGATGTGAGATTCAGCAGGTGGAGTCGTTGAGGAGGAAAGTGAAATGGTAAGGTTGTGCTTAGGTAAAAGTCTGATAGAAGAGCAGCGTACATTTGGGGAACCAGTGGGAGATTAATTTGGAATCATACGTTGTGGAAGGCTTTGAATATTTGTGGCTGAGGCATATCATTTAGGGCACTTGGTAAAGGAAGCTATGGGAGATGTTTGACTTTGAATTTCCTTGGAGGTACCCGTGGCTCCACCCGTGGGGCCTATGTTGATTCTACCAAATGTTTAAGGAGATTTGGAGTCAGAGTTCTATTCCTCCTTTTCAGTAGGCAAATGAGATATTAGATATTGAGGTGTAAGATGATAGCTAGTGTTTGTTGAGTACTTTTGTTTACCAGTGTTTTCTAGATGCTTTGTATGAGTTAACTGCTTTAAATCCTCACAGCAAGCCTGGGGCCAGTCATCTAAATACCATTTTATAGATGAGGAAACTGGGCTTACTGCTGCTTATCCAGGGTACAAAGCTGGGATGAGGAGTGAGAGAGAACCAGGATTCCAATGTAGTTCTGTCATTAAGACAGTCATATCAGGTTGCTGAGTGTTGTGGAAGAGCTCTGGTGGCTTGAAATTTATGGAGGAGGGATACTGGGTATGACAGCCAGAACACGCAGTTACACCCCAGTAACTCGCCTCCAAAGTATGGCCACTGGGGTTAGGGTTCTTGGTGAAAGAAGCATGGCTTATGTTACACAAATACATCCTTTCAGCTCTACACCTAAGTATTCAGTTTATCTTTTTAGGATTCAGAAAATCTCAAGGTTACTTCTACTTGAGTGTGGACTAGATAGAAATACTAGGTCTGGAGGTTTTTAAGAGAGAGAAAGAGAAGTGCAGAGACATCACTGAGTTTAATTAGGAGGTCATTCCTGGTAAAAGTGTGAACGTAGTACTCAGGACCAAGCTAGATAGCATGAAATGAATGAAAATAAGATGCGTAAGTGGTGGCAAAGTAAAGGAAAGAGGCCGTAAAGCAGAATGCAGGGAGGTGTGTGCTTGTATATGGAGAGGAGCATCATTTTTCATAGGCAGAGAAGTAGAGAGAGTAACCGGGATTAATAGCTGAGCAGTGTTTTGGAGGAAACAAATCGATCAAATGTACGGATCAAGTTTAAATTCAACTCGATGTATTTCCTTCTTCATTCCTTCCAAGTGTATCTTTTAAAAACAGTAACTGCTGAAGGAATGAAGTTAAGGAATTGGCCTTGAGAAAGAGGGACCTCTTTCGCCTGAGACACGGAAGAAATTTTGTGATAAAGGACTGTAAGAAAACTCCTTGTGATGAATTTTGAATGCAAGGTATGCAAGGGTTACCTTTTTGGTCTCAGCTTGGCTGAGCAGACGGCCGTGATGCGATTTGTGGCTTGGGGAAGGAGGGAGCGAGGGGACATTGAGGCGTCCTTGTGCCCACCGGGTGCAGCGAGCTAGAATTAGACCCCGGGACGACTTGATGGGGAAAGTAAACCTGCCCCATTTCAACGCCTACCGAGAGGTGGTAAGAAAGGTCCGCGGCTGCAGAGGACAGGAGGATGGCATTCGCCAAGAGCGCCCCGTGTATCGGGCGAAAGCCGGTGCCCTGGGGTCCCACGGTGAACGCGGTGAGCACGGCTTGCAAGCGGGCCGGGCTTCAGAGCGCACCCCAACGCGGCCATCCAGCGGGCGCGGCCGCACAGCTTCAAACTCAGGGCGCGCGGGCCCCGCCAATCAGCGGCCCCGGCCGTGCCGTCCCCCCCGCGCCACCCAATCCAAGGTCGGCCCTGCGGCCCCGCCTTTCGCCTCCTGACGCGAAGTGACGTAAACCCGAGGGCGCGCGGTACGGCCCACCGCGGGCGGCACCCGCACGCGCACTCGCACTCGCGGTGCCCCCGCCCGCGCCTTCCCTCGGTGTCGTCCTTGCTGCGGTGTCTGCTCCCGCAGCCCTGCGGGTGGCATGGTGAGTAGGGGCGGTGTCTCGGTGAGCACCAGTGCCGGGGCGGCCGCTCGACTCGGCCCGCGCCTGGGCGGCGGGCTGGCGGGGGCGACGGTTGGCCTGAGGGGCCGGTGCCCGGCGGCGGCGGGGCGGGCCCGGGGCGGCCGGCTGCTTGCGGGCGGGCGGGCGAGGCTCTGGCCCGGCGCTGGGCTCCTACGGGGTGGCGCCCGGGTCTCCCCACCGGTCTTGCGGTGACCGGCAGCTGCCGAGGGACGGACGCGCTCTGCGCCTGGCTGGCTGCGTTGCTTGCAGCCTCTGTGCCTTCGCGGGCTTTGTGGTGGCGGTTCCGGCTCCTTTCTGTCCAGTGACCCAGCTAGTAACGTCGTTCGTGTCGAGGATTCTGTTGGCGTCCCCCAGTCACTCTGGTTTCTGTGTTCACCTTCATTCCTAAAACCTTACACTTTTTGCCTTTGATTTTCTTAGGAACAGAACGTACACTGAGACCTTGTTTAACAGCACCGCACTTCTGCTTTGCTCTTAATTTCAGACTTTGTTTAGTGAAGCATGAGGTTCCTCTCCATACTGTCGTTTGGAGGACAGCTGTGTATATGACCGTGTTGTCGTTTGTGGTTACCTTTTTGAGGTCATTCTACTGGAGTTTTATCTGCTGGAAAATCAACTTTTTCTCCAGATTTCAATTTTACAGGCGAAGTTTGCGGTAAGCTTTGGAAAGTAACGTGTTAAATGTTTACCTAATTCTGAATTTTATCTTCATGGTGCCAAGAGTAAACGATGAATGTTGGGAAGTTTGACTAGGTTTTGGGTTCTACAGCATGCACTTTTATTTATTTATTTATTTTTTTTAAATATTTATTTATTTTTTTAGTTGCAGGTGGACAGAATATCTTTATTTTATTTTTATGTGGCGCTGAGGATCGAACCCAGTGCCTCACGCATGCTAGGCGAGCACACTACCACTGTGCCACAATCCCAGCCCCAGCATGCACTTTTAAACATGTCTAATTGTATACATTGAACTACAGCTGAGGACTACCGAAAATTATCTTTTATGTACCCATAAATATTACTAAACTAATTTAATACTAGTAAACCCATATGTGAAATGGTGAAGATGGCTACTTGGTTCAAATATTGCAGAGGAAAAGATATCAATGCTTTCACTTTAGATGGTGGAGGAAGGGTGGATTATGCAATACAGAGGGAAGTTAGGGAATTTTTCCCTCTAGGAAAGCTTTAGAGATGTGGGTTTGCTTCTGAATGGTCTAGAACAGTATAATCCTTTCTGGCAACAAGACAGACCAGGTACTAGATTACATATTGAGGAATCTCTTAATGGGTTATGTTTCCATAGAAAACCTCTGCAGAAGCACTTAGCTGTCCGAAGTATGATAAGGATTATCAACTCCCTGAGGAGGCCACCATATTTATTTTTGCATTCCTGATCCCAAGTACAGTGGTTTTTGCTTGATAATGATTGTTGCATGAATGATCTTTGAGTTATATCAGAATTTTCCTTGGATTTGACCCCTCTTATATAGGGATAACCATTGAAGAGTTCAGTGTATATTTTAATGTAGTTTATATGTCTAGAAATGAGTGAATATAAGTAATTACAAAACTAGACTTGGGCAGGCTAGTTGGAAGACTTGTGCAATAGTTTCGGTTAGAAGTAAGGAGTAGCAGGCATTGGGAATGTAGCAGTGGGTCTCAGCTCCAGAGATGTATTTGAAATTAGAACTATTATAAACTGGTAACTCATTGAGAGTAGTAGGAGAGAATGGTCCTAGGTGTCCAGGTAATAGAGGCAATGAATAGGATGACATCCAGACTGAAGATAACAGGAGGAGTTGGTGGAGGAAAGGTAACATGTTTGGTTTTGTATTTGTTGGCTTTGCACTACCTGAAAGACATTCAGAGATAAGATAGTTGTCAAAGAGCCATTTAGAAATCAGGGTCTAGATCTTAGGGTAGAGGTCTGGGCTGGAGGTGATTTGAAGATGAGGGAGGTGGCGTTAAATATAGAGGAAAGACGGGGCTGGGGCTATGGCTCAGCGGTTGAGCGCTTGCCTCGCATGCGTGAGGCACTGGGTTCGATCCTCAGCACCGCATAAAAAATAAATAAAGATATTGTGTTCACCTACAACAAAAAACAAAATATTTTTAAAAAAATAAATAAATAAATATAGAGGAAAGAACACTCTGGGACCAGACTTACTTGGTGGGAATCCTCTGCTCTCACTTGCACCGTATGACCTGGAAAAGTATCTTGATTCCCTCTCTCAACAGTAGGGATAATGGCTACTTTATAAACTTGACACAAGAAAAAGTGTATAAAATACTGAGCACATAATTTGTTAAGAGAGTAGACATGGAACATTAGCAAGCTAGGGGACATAGATAATTCCTTTCAACTTGTATTCCCAGTTTGTATATTAAATACTGGAAATATATGTGAACAAGGTAGACATTTCCCCAAGAAGTGGACCTTCTAAATATATAGGTGTTAAAGTCAAAGATGAGACATGCTGAAAATGCGTCAATCCTGCTTTCAGTTTGCACATGTTCTTTGAGTACTTACTCTTTGCTAGGTGCTGTTCTGGGCATTGGGAAGTAGTGGTGGATGGGTAGGCCGGGCCCTGCTCTTAGATGGCAGTGGTCTCAGTGGAAGAAGACAGACGTACAAAAATCAGTAGTGGTAGGTGATGGAAGAAAGAATGACTCTGATAGATTATGGGTTACATTTGACTTAATGATAAGGGAGAACCTTTCTTAGAAGGTGACATTTAAGTTGAGGTAAAAGTCGGGAAGACACTAGCTATGAAGGAATTTGGGCCACTTGTGGTGGCACATGCCTGTAATCCCAGCACTTTGAGAGGCTGAGACAGGAGAATTGCAAATTCAAAGCTAGCCTCAGCAAGGCGAGGTGCTAAGCAACTCAGTGAGACCCCGTGTCTAAATAAAACACAAAATAGGGCTGAGGATGTGGCTCATTGTGAACTTAGGTCAAGTGCCCCTGAGTTCAATCCCCGGTACCAAAAAAAAAAAAAAAAGAAAGAAAAGAAAAGAAATTTGAGAGAAGGATTTGAGTAGCATCTCCTGAGTACTGTGATCAGGGTCAAGTTGAATCAAGGGACAACGTAAACTTGTAGGTTCTCTGTCGATGGTATAGATTTTATGCCAGTGTTTTCCAAACTTGGGTATTTGTCTACCACGTCTTGGTCATTTTGCTGTATCCATGTTCCAGTTGTACTTTATTTAACACAAAGTTTTTCTTTGAATGGGTTTGCTTTTTAAACTGTATACTCTTAGTGTGCGTGTAGCTCAGTGGTAGAGTGTGTGCTCAACACATTCAAGGCCTTGGGTTCATTTCCTAGCACCAAAACACAAACAAAAACCTAGAACAGTAATTGCTGAAACTAGGATTTTGGTTTGTTGTTTCTATTTTTCTATTTTATTTAAAAGTGACTATAAAACTGCCAAACTGTTTTTTTGTTTCTTTTTTTTCTTTTTTTTTTTTTTTTTTTTTGGTACCGGGGATTGAACTCAGGGGCACTCAACCACTGAGCCACATCCCCAGCCCTATTTTGTGTTTTATGTAGAGACAGGGTCTCACTGAGTTACTTAGCGCCTCTCCGTTCCTGAGGCTGGCTTTGAACTCGCAATTCTCCTGTCTCACCCTCCCTAAGTGCTGGGATTACAAGCGTGAGCCACCGCGCCCGGCTTCTTTTTTCTTTGTGATGCTGGGAATAGGACCCAAGCCCTCAAACATGCGAGGCAAGCACTCTACCCACTGAGCTATAGCCTCATCCTACTGCCAGACTATTTTTTTTTTTGGTACTGGGGATTGAACTCAGAGACTCAACCAGTGAGCCACATCTCCAGCCCTATTTTGTATTTTATTTAGACACAGGATCTCACTGGGTTGCTTAGCATTTGCTGCGACTGGCTTTGAACTCATGATCCTCCTGCCTCAGCCTCCCAACCTGCTGAGACTACAGATGTGTGTCACTGCACCCAGCTCACTGCCAGACTTGTAATCTTTTTAAAAAAATCTTTTTATTTTATATATTTTTAGTAGTAGATGGAATATATAATACCTTTATCTTATTTATTTGTGTGATGCTGAGGAATTGAACCCAGTGCCCCATGCATGTGAGGCAAGTGCTCTACCACTGAGCTACACCCCAGCCCTAGACTTGTAACACCCTGAAATCATCTGTATGTGCCATCTGTGTTATGCCTGATCTTTACTTTCTTTACTAGATAAGTTTGTGGTAATTCATGTTCCTGGCCATACAAGCCAATGGTACATTAAACTGTTATATTTCATTACTGTGTTAAGAAATTAAATTTAATGTTTGATGCTTATATTCTGAGCTGCAAAGTAGCATAATATTCTGAGACTTACTTTACCTCAGAGTAGTATTTCCTCCTAGTGATGTTGCAAAAACATTGTTTCCTAAAATTATTTGGTTTTTTAAGATTTATGGGACTTGTATTCTGCATCATTTGAAAAAGTTTTACAGTAATACTTTATTTATAAAAATGCTTTTGTTGTTGCAGTGAGATGGACAATTTTCGAGGTATAGCAGAAGAGTCATTTCCAAGCTTTTTAACAAATTCATTGCTTGGTAATAGTGGGATTTTGGAAAATGTCACTCTTTCTTCGACTCTTGGCTTGCCTGTTGCTGTTTCCACACTTGCTCGGAATAGAACCAGCACTGATAACAGGTAAGATTTATCTGAAGAGATATTTTCTTCAGGTCTATAACATACTAATAGACAGAAGAACTATGTTGTCTGAAGGGACACGAGTCAGGGTCCAGGAAGTGCTAAGACTTGGGTTTCTCTCATTCCTCCCTGCTTCTCTGTGCAACTCTGTTTGCTTTTCTTTCTCTCAATTCACTGGTTTTATCTGCTTTCCTGTTCCATATTGCAGAATATTGGGACACAAACTCTGAAAAGCAACTGTGAATTGCATTTTGTGAGTTGCTGGTGCAGCGTAGCTTAGGTGTCTCTCTGAGTCAGGGGTCATCGGGTATGTTCAGAACTGTGACAGGGTTTGCTTTTTCATCTTGTCCAGGTTTGTGCTTTACTGCTTTATCCTTCAACCTTCAGTCTGTCATATGCTTCTGAAGTTATTTCGCTCTTAACTTCAGTTCCCCAAGCCAAGTTTCTTTTTCTTAGGAACTAAACTAGCTTTTGTATTAATTTATTTTGCAGTATTTTGGGGATTGAACCCAGGGTCTCATGCAAGCTAGGCAGGTGATCTGCCACTGAGCTACCTCGTTAGCCAGGCTTTTGTTATCTTAATTTATATTGTTCTAGTTTTGCAACCGGATATTTGGCTAAATAAACCTATTATATCAGTCTAAATGTGATGTGTGTAGTTCGTGTATCATTAAATGTAGGGTCTTTTTTTTTTTTTTAATTATTTTGTTTATTTATTTTTATATGGTGCTGAGGATCGAACCCAGTGCCTCACGCATGCGAGGCAAGCGCTCTACCACTGAGCCACAATCCCAGCCCACATGTAGGGTCTTTAGTAACACATAAAGTTTCCCCATGTTTAAGTAACTGACCACTCTTTCATCTCCTCTCAACCTAGCCAAAAGGGTTAGATTAACTCTCTAAACATTTAACGTTAAGATTTTTTCTTTTTTTAAAAGTTTGATTCTTTTAAAAAATATTTTATACCTTTATTTATTATTTTTATGTAGTGCTGAGGATTGAACCTAGTGCCCTACACATGCTAGGCAAGCACTATGCCACTGAGCCACATCCCCAGCCCAATTTGTGCTTTTTAGATATACTTTACAAGCTGGGTGCAGTGGCACACGCCTGTAATCCCAGCACTTAGGGAGGCCGAGACAGCAGAATCGCTAGTTCAAAGCCAGCCTCAGCAACGGCGAGGCGCTAAGCAACTCAGTGAGACCCTGTCTCTACATAAAACACAAAATAGGGCTGAGGATGTGGCTCAGTGGTCGAGTGCCCCTGAGTTCAATCTCCAGTACCAAAAAAAAAAAAATAGATATACTTGACAGAGTGTATTTTGACATATTATATTTACATGGACTATAACTTATTCTCATTAGGATCCCATTCTTGTAGTTGTACACGATGTAGCATTAAGATATCTGTGACTGTATTTTTTCTTTTTAATTGAGGCACAGAGATTTATTTAGGAAAGCAAGGATTACATATTTGAAGGGAAAGGGAGAACACGAGCTATCTGTAGAGGAGCCGACTGGATTATTGATACAGATGAATATCCCAGTGCAGATCCACAGATTTCTGGTGCTTTGTGCAGAGGATGATGGTTTTGAACACTGAGGGTCCCATTTTTGTTTTCTGTTGGTTGGTTTTACTCTCATGTAGCTCTATATCTTGCACGGTGAATTTTAAATGTACATAATTTAATTCTTAACAATTTTGTGTAGGTATCCTGATATCCAGATGTCCTACTTAGTAGATGGGAGGTTTTCTGTTCCATCTTCATCATCTCCCAGTTGCCAGAGTGATGCTGCACCAAGAGAGAGGTTACAACTTAGTTTCCAGGATGATGAGTAAGTTCATACCTTCATTAGCTTGCACTGCATTAGAAGCTGGTCTTAATCTTATGGAAAATGTAAGCATAGCTGGGCATGGTGATGTGCACCTGTAATCCCAGCTACTTGGAAGGCTAAGGCAGGATTGCAAGTCTGAGGCCATTCTGGGCAATGTAGCAAGACTCCATCTCAAAATAAAAAATAAAAAGGAGGGGCTGAGATTGTGACTCAGTGGTAGCGTGCTCGCCTAGCACACATGAGGCACTGGGTTCGATCCTCAGCACCACAAAAATAAAATATTCTGTCCACCTACAACTAAAAAATAAATATTTAAAATAAATAAATAAATAGAATAAAAAGGACTGCGGATATGGCTCAATGGTAAAGCACACCTGGGTTTCATCTCCTGTACCCGCCCCCCCCCAAAAGAAAAAAAAAATGTGTGATTGTGTCTCTGATTAATTATAAGCATTCAAAGAGTTTTTTTTTTTCACGTGTTTTAATTACATTTTTAGCTTTTTTTTTTTTTTTAAATATTTTTTTTAGTTGTAGATGGACACAATGTCTTTATTTTATTGCTTTGTATGTGGTGCTGAGGATCGAACCCAGGGCCTCACGCATGCAAGGCAAGCGCTCTACCACTGAGCTACAATCCCAGCCCTACATTTTTAGCTTTTTAAGATACTTTTTTTTAATTCTAAAAGTGATATATGGAAAAAAAATAGAAAGTACAGAGAATTGTTAGACAAGAAACCGCCTGTAATCCTACTAACTAGAGAATAGCCACTGATTGCATTATCATGTATAGTCTTCCAGACTATTTTCCCTGTGCATATTTGTATTAAAATTTTTCTTTCAAAATAAGATTAAATTGTACATATTGTTTTTTACTTTAAAAGATTAATATATTTGTTCATCTTTCTATTATAATTAGTATCAATCTGTTATAATGTGTATGTGTACTCAAGTCTGTTGTGGGAGTTTAGAGTATTACAGTTTTGCTACCATAAACATAATGGATTGTTTTGGCAGTACTGAGGTTTCAACTCGGGCCTTGCACATGCTAGGAAGCACTCTAATGTTCTACCACTGAGCTACATCCTTAGCCCTGTAATGGACTTCTTTAAACAGATGCTTTTGTATGTACATTTTGCATACCTAGGAAATTATTAAGATAAGTTTCTAAGATCTAAATTCCTGAATTAAAAATATTTTCATTGTTAAGATTGTTATCAACACATTACTCTTCAGTAAACTTGTACCAGTTTACCTGCTCACTAGACATATATAAGAATGCCTATTTGTATGAGTCCTACGCAACTTTTGGTGGGTTTTTTTTTTTTTTTTTTGGTACTAGAGATTGAACTCAGGGACACTTGACCACTGAGCCACATCCCCAGCAGTATTTTGTATTTTATGTAGAGACAGGGCCTCACTTAGTTGCTTAACGCCTTGCTTTTGCTGAGGTTGGCTTTCAACTTGTGATCCTCTTCCTGTAGCCTCCTGAGCCAGGCATGTGCCACTGCACCTGGCTGTTTTTTTTTTTTTTTTTTTTTTTAATATTTATTTTTTAGTTGTAGGTGGACACAATATCTTTATTTTATTTTTATGTGGTGCTGAGGATCGAACCCAGTGCCTCCCGCATGCTAGGCGAGCACGTTACCACTGCGCCATAACCCCAGCCCGCACCTGGCTGTTTTTAATCTTTGGTTTTAGAGATAAAAATAAGTTATACATATGCACATATGTATAGAAGAAAGTCTGTAAGTCCATAAAACCAAAATGTAAATGGTAGTTCTTGGTGGTGGTATTATAATCTTAAGATTTTCTGTGTTTAAATTCACATTTGAGTATTTACAGGACTGAACATACTTTAATGTTGTTCATTACTTAATGTGTCAGTTGTGAATTGCCTGTTGGTAGCCTGTGTGTATAAGTGCTTTCTGCATGTTAAAGACATCAACCCCTTGTACACTGATTGACTGCCTGTGCATTTTTGGCTGGTTGCCTAGTACACACTGTTCTATCATTATGAAATACCAGTGAACAACACACGTTTAGCGGGAATTATAAAATATGCCAGCTGCATGGTATATTAGAAGGAAAAAGTGCTAGCAAAAAATTAATTGTGATAAGGAGGGTTTTGGAAAGGCCAAAGGCACCGGGCAGTGTAGGTGTCCTCTGTGGACACCGGGGAAAAGAGGACCTCAGCAGAGGGTGCAGCCACCTGAAGGCGCTAAGGTGGGAGCACGCCCACTGTGGCCACAGCAGCAGGGCCAGGGCAGGTGAGCAGGCCCCTGATTCTGACCCTGAGTGACATGAGGAACATTTACAAAGATTCCATCTGGCTGCTGTGGGGAGTAGACTGTAGGTGTGAGAAGGGAGCAGGAAGACCACCCAGGAGGCTGGCTTGTCGAGGAGTGGGGAGGTGGACAAGAGAGAAAATGTACTAGGCATGTCTTTAGGTACTTTAGCATTGAAAATGGGGACTGGAGGGAGAGACAAAGCCTAAGAATTAGTGATTGGATGCAGGAAGAAAACAGTGTTGGAACCTATGTCAAAAACGTGTATTTATATACTGAGTGTAGTGGAACATAGCTGTAATCCCAGCTGCTCAGGAGTTGACATGGGAAGATGACTTGAGCCCAGGAGTTTGAGGCCAGCCTGGGCAACATAGTAAGACCCCATCTCAAAAAAATACCAAAAAAGATAGGGAAAAAAACTCACGATTGAAAACAAAACTAAACATGTAGAGAAGAAGAGAGATGATCCAACTGTATCAAATAAAATGAGAGCAAGAACAACCAGCTGAAAGGGGGAAAAAAAATCAACCCCCAGGATTATCATAGTTTAGGTCAGCAGTAACCTTCCCAAGCAGTTTTGGTGGACATAGGGAGAGGCACAGTAGCCTGCTGAGCATGAGTTTAAGAGAATGGAAGGTTGGTTTAGAGGCCAAGGACAGCACTTGGAGTCTTGCTGCAAAGGAGGAGAGAAATGGGTCTGTGGTGGCTGCTGGATCTAGTGGGTCAGGAGACCTTTGGACTTTTTTTTTTGGTACTGGAGATTGAACTCAGGGGCACTCGACCACTGAGCCACATCCCCAGCCCTATTTTGTGTTTTATGTAGAGACAGGGTCTCACTGAGTTGCTTAGCGCCTCGCCGTTGCTGAGGCTGGTTTTGAATTTGCGATTCTCCTGCTTCAGCCTCCCTTAGTGCTGGGATTACAGGCGTGCGCCACTGCACCCAACTACCTTTTGACTTTTTTGAGGCAGGAGAAGTAACTGCATGTTTGCATGACAATATGAATGATCTCCATAAAAAATAAAACTTGGTTGCATAGAGTAAACAAGAGCAGCAGCAGTGTCTGCATAGGAGGAGGGTAGGCTGGAGTGCCCCAGAGGGAGTGGCTTCAGATGGCAGGTCCCTGGGCAGCTCCTGTGTGCTTTGTGGTGCACCTGGTGGTAAGAATCGGTGCATCACCTCTTCAGTGCCTCAGGTTAAAAGCTGGCTCAGTGACGTAGGAAATGTGGTCCTCAAGTCAGAGTGAGGATTGCGCAAGAGCAGTTGGTAGTTTGAAAAAAAAGACAGGAGTTGGACAGCATCCAGAGCTCATTGAGGGGTCATGTCAGGAATATACAGTGACAGTCACCACCCAGTTAATCCCATTAGGGATCAATTCACTGATTCTGTTAAGGCTATAACCTAATCATTTCTCCTCCAAACTTCTTGGGGGATACCACATCTAAATCATAGCAGCATCCTTGGCAGCTGTGTGTAGGTCTGTTCTAATTTCTGCATGAATGAGCAGATTGGGAGTCTTAAAGTTAAGCCAAGTTTTTAAAACCATATTCAGCCTTTCTTTATTCCCCACAGGCATTTCTATCCTTGTCCACAGGAGAGTTCTTCCACTGCCCCCTTGCCTGGGGCTCTGTGTCACATTTACAAAGCCGTTCTGCTATGGTAGACTTCCTTTTGCCCTTCATTCCAGCTGTAGCAAGGAGGCATTTCTGCAGTTCTCACTGGAGGTTTACTTCTTCCTGTGCCTTTGGGCCCTCCTGTTCTTGTTCTGCTTTGTGTCCTTCTTTTCTCCTGCACATCCCTTCTACTTTTCAGGTTCTAGAACCTGGGCACGCATGGCTTAGCACAGGAGATGAGTCTCAGGCACATCACGTTACTTGTATAGATTTCCTTACCGTTATTTAATGGACTCCTGGAAGTTGCTCTTGCTACTTTGACTTGAATGAAACTCATGACTTATTTTGAAAAGTTTTCATGGGCTAATGAAAATAAAGGATACCTATAGTTTGAGAAAGATTTGTTTTAGGGGGTGATGGTGAGTTTAGAGTGCCCTGTCCTTCACTCTGTTAATCTACAGTCCTGATGGACTCTTGCTCACACTGTGTGCTTTCCTCAGGGGAGGACTCCGACACGTGGAGGTTAACCTGAATGTCCCAACTTGTTTCTTATTTATTCATGTCACTATTTTCCCTCCTTTCTTTCTGTCCTCTGTCAAATAGCTTTATGATCGTAGTCTTTCTGTCCACCTTTGCCCTCTTTTACTGAGGGTGACATTTTCCTATACTACCTGTGAGTGTACTTTTGGCTTAAGCTAGTGGCCTTTATGTACTGTAGCCCCAGAAAAGACAGGCAAATAAATTGTAGTTAAGGTTGCAGAATTGCTTCTGGCACAGAGGTTAGGATTTGGGAAACATGGAAAGGCCATTTTCATTTATCCTTCAGGACTGAATTTAATAAGCCTGGCTCTAGGTGTCTGTGTTGGTGAGTTTATTACACTAAGAGGCTTTTCCCTGTGATTTCATCTCTACCCCTCTGGCTTTGTAAGCTTCTACAGAACCAGGATCTTGCACTAGATTCAGAGGAAGATTGTCCTCAAGGAAAAGTATTTTCATCTGCTTATAAAATGGCAGTGGTAGGTAGAAAGTTGGGCCCCACAGCAGGTAAGGATAAAGCAGAACTCTAAAAACCTTTCTTGATTCAGAGATTCAGCTCTTTAGGCAGTTACACCAGTACCCTTTAAACCTGCCTTGTTTTTAGAAAGCTGAGTTTTTCTGGACATTATAGTTTCAGGAATATTTAATGTGGGAAAGAAGAGAAGTTCCGTTTTACCACTTGAGAGGCAGAGTAGCAGTACACTGTCTCCCTTGGTGTTGGTAGACTGGTTTCTGGACCCAGCCTTTGATTCAGTCCTCAGAGTAATAAGGATGTTACCATTTGCACGTTTTGGTTGGACTCAGGGATGTTTCTTTTCATTGTATGTTATCATTTTTTTTTTCTTTTTGAAAATTGAAATATGTAACTGGTGAATACACATTTTATAGATTTACCCAAGGTGACTAATATTTTGTCTTTATTCTGTTCTCTAATAACAGTTCTATCTCTAAGAAGAGGAGCTGCATGGAAAGTCCACATTTGTCCAGTGCTCTCATGGAACAGTCCGCTTTTCACAGTGGTATGCCAAGAGCAGAAGAGGAGGAGGCCAAAGTTTCAGCTTCCTCTCAGGTTCAGGGTCTTTTGGACAGGGTTTCACCACTGGAGCAAGTACAAGGTACTGAACTGTTAGAAGTTATTTCTTTTTCTTTTTTCTTTAAAAAAAAAAAAAATATATATATATAGATAGATAGATAGATAGATATGTGTGTGTATATATATATATTTAGTTGTAGATGGATGCAGTATCTTTACTTTATTTATTTATTTTTATGTGGTGCTGAGGATAGAACTCCATGACTCACGCATGCGAGGCAAGTGCTCTACCACTGAGCCACAGCCCCAACCCCTAGAAGTTATTTCTTAACGCATACAATTTAGTTTCTTTTTTCATTTCCCTTTCTTAGGACTGGTATTTATCTTACTCTATTGTGTGATAAACTGAAAATGTTTTGATTTGTTATATGCTCAATAATCTCATAGTTATAATGCTTTCATAGAGAAAGGTCTCTGTACTCATCTCCTCGTAACTGTCTTCACTGTTCAAGCTGACACTGCCTTTCCTTTGTAAACCAAGCTGTCAGATGACCGCAATATGCTGTATGTCTAAGACCAGGAGCCTGTTTCTACCATACCTTTCACTTTTTGCCCCAACAATTAATTGCTGTCATCAAGTCATTTTTGTTCTTAAACTTATTTTTATATAACTGGTGAAATATGAACTCTAAAAATAAAAGTATTATTTCCAAGAAAATCAAGGTGAATGCTTCAGAAAGACCCAAAAGTGAGTCATTTAAAAGGTTGCTACCAGCCAGGCACGGTGGTACACGTCGAGCAGTTTGGGAAGGTGAGGCAGGAGGATAACAAGGTGAAGGCCAGCCTCAGCAACTTAGTGAGACCCTGTCTCAAGATAAAAAGTATCAAAGGCTGAGGATGTAGCTCAGTTTAGAGCACCTCTGTGTTCAATCCCAGTTTGGGGTTGAGTGAGAATGTCACCAACTTAGGTGTTGGGGGGGACTACAAAAATGTGGGGAAAATTGTCAGGAAAAAAAGTTATAGGTTTCTGTCTTGTTCTGCTCTGCCACCGCAGGGCCTTGTGCTGTGACACTGAGAGATGTCCCCAGCCTTCTGATTCCTTTTATGTATTCTACATTTTCTTTTTTTTTTTTGGGCGGCGGGGAGAGGTATAAGGGGTTGAACTCAGGGGCACTCAACCACTGAGCTGCATCCCCAGCCCTGTTTTGTATTTTATTTAGAGACAGAGTCTCACTGAGTTGCTTAGTGCCTTGCTTTTGCTGAGATTGGCTTTGAACTCTTGATCCTCCTGCCTAGCCTCCCAAGTTGTTGGGATTAACGGCATGCACCACTGTGCCCAGCTACATTTTCTTTCTTCATTTTTTAAAACTAGAAATTGAAAATCACATGCTGTTGGGTCATATAGCAATAGCATGTAATTCTAAACTTTAGTTCAATACCCAAAGACCTTGGTTGATCAGATAAGATTGATGAATGAATCCACATTCATGTTTTAGTACAAAAAATTTTAATGGATGTTTGTGTTTTTCTTTTCTTTTTTTTTTAAATTTTTTAGTTGTAGACAGACACAATATCTTTATTTATTTTTACGTGGTGCTGAGGATCGAACCCAGTGCCTCACGCATGCAAGGCAAGCGCTCTACCACTGAGCCATAATCCCAGCCCCGTTTGTGTTTTTCTTAATGAAAAATGGCCAATGTGTGTGAAAGTGGAATAGTATAACTTCTAAGAAAAAGAAGAAATAGATTCATTGGAATTCATTAAAATTTAAAAGTTATGCTTCAAAAAACATCAGGAAAATTAAAAAAAACAATGAGAAAATATTTGGGGATCGGATTGTGGAAAGGAAGTAGTATTCAGAATATCTAAAGAACTCTAATAATTCAACATTAAAAAAACAAATGGGCAAAGGATTTCAATAGATGTTTCTCTATAGAAATTGTACAAATGGCCAATAACCCCTGAAAAGATACTTAGTGCCATTAATCATGAGGAAAATGTAGTTCACCAGCCACTGTGAAGTACCACTTCACATGTGAAACGACTGAAAACAGCAAGCATTGGTGAAGGCGTGGAGACACCGGAACCTCATGTATTGCTGGTGGACATGGGAATGGTGCAGCCACTTTGGCAAACAATTTGGTAGTTTCTTAAACCACTACACCATATTACCCAGCACCTCCACTCCTACACATAACTCAAGAGAAGGGAGAACATGCCCACAGAAAAACCTGTGCACGCATGTTCATAGCAGTGTTATTCATGATAGCCTGAAAGCAGCAGCAGTCCGGTGTCTGTCAGTGGTAAACGGGTAAACGAAATGCCGTGTGTTCAAGTGATGGAGTAGTACTCATCCATAAAAAGGAGCAGAATATTGATCTGTGCTATAATATAGATGAGCCTTGAAAATCCTGTGCTAATAGAAAGAAGGCAGACACAGAAGGCCACAAAACACATGTTTCTGTTTATCCGTAGGCACTTCCATAGAGACAGAAAATAGAATGGTTGTCAGGCGCTGAGGGAGAGGGGAATGGAGAGAGATTGCTAAATAGGTTTAGTGTTTTTAGAATGAAAACATACCCTGGGATTTAAAGTGATGGCGGCTGTGCAGTGTTGTGAACACCCCAACCACTGAACCGTAGGCTTTAAGAAGAGGGCGAGCATTACAGTGTGGAATGTGTATTTTAAAAATCTCTCTCATGTGCCTATCCCTTAGTTTCATTTGAAATAAAATTTTGTCATACATGCTTCATCTGTCTCTTTCTCTTTTTTTTAGTTGTTGATGGATCTTTATTTTAATCATTTGTTATTTATATGTGGTGCTGAGGATCAAACCCAGTGCCTCACACATGCTAGGCAAGCGCTCTACCACTGAGCCACAGCCCCAGCTCGCTTCATCTCTCTTGTGTGGTGCTGGGGGCCAAACTTGGAGCCTCATGTATAGTGGGCAAGTGCTTCACCTCTGATATACACCTCCAACTCCTCCTTCCTTTTTTCCCCAAATTCCAGACATCATGTTATTTTCTTATGTGACCACAGTGCTGTTAACACATCTGACAATTCTTCATCTAGTATGGCAGTTTTTTTTTTTAATCACACAATATGTGCAGTCATACATGTACCTAGGGCATTGTTGTTCATCTCATTCACCATCTTTCCAGCCCCCATGTCCCCTTCTCTCTCCTCTCTCCTCTTTGACCAAAGTTCCTCCATTTTTCCTATGTCCCCTCCCCCATTATGGATCAACAGCCACTTATCAGAGAGAACATTCGGCCTTTGGTTTTTTGGGATTGGCTTACTTCACTTAGCATGATGTTCTATAATTCCATCCATTTACCTGCAAATGTCATAATTTTATTCTCTTTTATTGTGTATATATACCACAGTTTCTTTATCCATTTGTCTATTAAAGGGCATTTAGGTTGATTCCACAGTTTAGCTATTGTGAATTGAGCTGCTATAAACATTGAAGTGGCTGCGTTACTGTAGTATTGCTGTTTTTAAGCCCTTTGTGTATAGACCGAGGAGTGGGATAGCTGGGTCAAATGGTGGTTCCATTCCAAGTTTTCTAAGAAATCTCCATACTGCTTTCCAATTGGTTATACCAATGTGCAGTTCCACCAGCAATGAATGAGTGTGTCTTTTCTCCACATCCTTGCCAACACTTATTGTTGTTTGTATTCTTTTTTTTTTTTTAAATATATATATATATTTTTTAGTTGTAGATGGACACAAAGTCTTTATTTTATTGCTTTGTATGTGGTGCTGAGGATCGAACCCAGGGCCTCACGCATGTGAGGCAAGCGCTCTACCGCTGAGCTACAATCCCAGCCCTGTTGTTTGTATTCTTGATAACTGCCATTCTGACTGGCGTGAGATGAAATCTTAAGAGTACTTTTGAGGGGCTGGGATTGTAGCTCAGCGGTAGAGCACTTGCCTCCCGTGCATGAGGCACTGGGTTCGATCCTCAGCACCACATAAAATAAATAAATAAAATAAAGCTATTGTGTCCATCTAGAATTAAAAAAAAAAAAGCGTAGTTTTGATTTGCATTTCTGTAATGGCTAGAGATGTTGAACATTTTTTCATATATTTGTTGATTGATTGTATATCTTCTGAGAAATATCTGTCCAGCTCCTTAGCCCATTTATTGATGAGATTGTTTGTTTTTGTTGGTATTAAGTTGTTTTTTTTTTTAAATATTTTTTTAGTTGTTGATGGATGTTTATTTTATTCATTTATTATTTATATGTGGTGCTGAGGATCGAACCCAGGGCCTCACGCATGCTAGGCAAGCGCTCTACCACTGAGCTACAGCCCCAGCCCAGTATTAAGTTTTTTGAATTCTTTATATATTGCAGAGATTAGTGCTCTGTCTGACGTGTGTGTGGCAAAAATTTGCTCCCAGAATGTAGGCTCTCTGTTCACCTTGTTGGTTGTCTCTTTTGCTGAGAAACTTTTTAGTTTGAATCCATCCCATTTATTGATTCTTGATTTTATTTCTTGAGCTTTAGGAGTCTTGTTAAGGAAGTCAGGGCCTAGTCTGACGTGATGAAGGTTTGGGCCTACTTTTTCCTCTGTTAGGTGCAGTGTCTCTGGTCCAATTCCCAGGTCCTTGATCCACTTTGAGTTGAGTTTTGTGCATGGTGAGAGATAGGGGTTTAGTTTCATTTTGCTGCATATGGATTTCCAGTTTTCCTAGCACCCTTTGTTGAAGAGGTTATCTTTTCTCCAATGTGCGTTTTTGGCACCTTTGTTTAGTATGAGATAACTGTATTTATGTGGGTTTTTCCCTGTGTCTTCTATTCTGTACCATTGATCTACATGTCTATTTTGGTGCCAATACCATGCCGTTTTTGTTGTTATAGCTTTGTAGTGTAGTTTAAGGTCTGGTATTGTGATGCCTCCTACTTCACTCTTCTTGCTAAGGATTGCTCTGGCTATTCTGGGTCTCTTATTTCTCCCAATGAATTTCACGATTGCTTTTTATATTTCTATAAGGAATGATGTTGAGATTTTAATTGGAATTGCATTGAATCTGTATAGTGCTTTGGGTGGGATAGCCATTTTGACAATATTGATTCTGCCTATCCAAGAGCATGGGAGATCTTTCCATCTTCTAAGGTCTTCTTCAATTTCTTTGTTTAGTGTCCTGTAGTTTTCATTGTAGAGAGGTCTTTTACCTCTTCTGCGTTAAATTGATTCCCAAGTATTTTATTTGTTTTTTGAGGCTATTGTGAATGAAGTAGTTTTCCTGATTCATCACTGATGTATAGAAATGCAATTGATTTATGGGTATTGATTTTATATCCTGCTACTTTGCTGAATCCATTTATTTTTTTTTTTTATTTTTTTTTTTTTAAAATAAGACTGGATTAAACACATTTTTTTTTTAAATATTTTTTTAGCTGTAGATGGACAGAATGTCTTTATTTTATTGCTTTGTATGTGATGCTGAGGATCGAACCCAGGGCCTCACGCATGCGAGGCAAGCGCTCTACCGCTGAGCTACAATCCCAGCCCCCTGAATCCATTTATTAATTCTAGAAGTTTTCTGGTAGAATTTTCTGGATTCTCTAAGTATAGAATCATGTTGTTGGCAAATAATGATAGTTTGAGCTCTTCTTTTCTTATTTATATCCCTTTAATTTCTTTTGTCAGTCTAATTGCTCTGGCTAGTGTTTCAAAGACTATGTTGAATAGCAGTGGTGAAAGAGGGCATCCCTGTCTTGTTCCTGTTTTTAGAGGGAATGCTTCCAATTTTCTTCATTTAGGATGATGTTGGCCTTGGGTGTAGCATAGATTGCTTTTACAGTGTTGAGGTGTGTTTCTACTATCCCTAGTTTTTCTGGTGGTTTGAACATGAAAGGGTGCTGTATTTTGTCAAATACTTTGTCTGCATCAATTGATAAAATTACATGATTCTTATCTTTATTGATGTGATGGATTATGTTAATTGATTTCTGTATGTTGAGCCAACCTTGCATCCCTGGAATGAACCCCATTTGATCGTGGTGCACGATTTTTTAAATCTGTTTTTGTATGCGATTTGCCAAAATTTTATTGAGAATTTTTGCATCTATGTTCATCAGGGATACTGGTCTGAAATTTGCTTTCTTTCATGTGTCTCTGTCTGGTTTTGGTATCAGGGTGATACTCGCCTCATAGAATGAGTTTGGAAAGGTTCCCTCCTCTTCTATTTCGTGGATGGCAAGTTGTTTTGCTTGAGCTGGGGTATGAGGAAGATGACTGTGTCACGGTGCGTTCATGATGGCTCTGATGTGCATAGTTGGAGTAAGCTGTGCCTATCACCTGTAGTTTGCCATTTTGGGTGGACTCCCATACTTGGCTGGCTCTTTCTCTTGTCCTCTTTCCCCATGAGGCAGAAGTTCGTGTTGCAGTCTTGAGATTCACCCTTGAGTTCTAGGCTACATGAGTGCCTCTATGATTTCCCACCCAAACTTCTTTAAGAATCTGACAATAGTGGATTCCTGTGCCATGTTGGAAAGTGCTTCTGTTTCAAAATAAAAGCATTGAGTTCATTAACTTGCAGTTTTTAGGTGTTATTGGGTGTTTGGTTGATAAAATAATTTGTTCTCTCAGTTTTGGTCTTTGTTTTCTTAAATAGACTCATCTGTTGATTTTCATTTACCATCATGGATGAATAATCCTGAAGACAAGGTAAATTTTTATGTTATCAATTCCTGGGGTGTTACAGGGCAGCAGAAAGCACGTTTCACAGGTATATGTTAGTTAAGGTTAGTTAGGGACTTTCTGATTATCAGTAGAACTACAGTTGATCTAGCTTCAGCAAAAATGGGAGTTTAGCTCAAGTAAAAGAAAGTTCAAGGGTAGCACTGGTACTGTGCAGTGCCTTAAGTGTTTATGAGACTAGCTTAGTACTGTCCTGTGTAAGTATAAAATTACATTAAGATCCCATGTTTTTATATAAATAATAGTATGTATTTTGTAATCTAATTCTTAGGTTGGTATCCTTTTAACATGCTTTAGTGTGAAATAAAATTGAATCTTAGAGGGAAATGATACATTTTCATTCTGGGCCTAGAGTAGTAAATTGCTGTGTGTCCTCAGGATTATGTGGTGCCTGTGTTGAGAAGCAGAGATCAGTCGCTTCAGTGAGGGTTACTGTGTCCAGCTTTTCTGTTCCTTCACTGTCAAAGCAAGCCTGCATCGCTCACGTTTAGTTGCAGCTGTCTTAGTGGGTCCTGTAAGCATGCACGAGCAATTTGGTAGACACCTGAAATTTTAAGAATATCTTTCTGGATGGTTGGTGTGGGGTGGGGAAGTAGAGTGGGGACATGTAATACATGTAAAACAACTTGCTCTTCTTTGACTGAATTTTGATTTTCAGATACTTAGAGTATTTGTAGAGTGAGAAAATTGTAGAGTGAGAAAATATTGTAGAGTGAGAAAATATTCAGTCCCTTCTGTAGACTCGTGCTGTGCTCTTGAGACCAATGAGCATGCTCCTCTCTTATGCACCGTATTCTTTCCTTTAGATTATTGTGCCTGATTCTGGAAAACAGTTTGAATACAAGACTCCAAACAGTGACTTCAGCCATATCTTACTGGAAAATGAAAAACTTATGTCACTGACAAGCATGGAAGATTCTTCTGGTAGCGCGAAAGTAACTTGTATTTTCCCAGTCCTTACCTTGCTTGCCACGCCACTTTATTTCACATCTCTGTTGCAATCATTATCATGCCAAATTTGGGGAATTTTTGCCTTTCCCTTTTTTATCCTACCTACCGGCAGTGAGATGACCACTTCCACAGAGTGATAGGATTTTAGAAATTTTTTAAATTTCTTTTATTTTTTTGATATTTTTTTAGTTGTAGATGGACATAATATCTTTATTTTATGTATTTATTTTTATGTGGTGCTGAGGATCGAACCCAGTGCCTCATGCATGTAAGGCAAGCGCTCTACCACTGAGCTACAATCTCAGCCCCAGATTTTAGAAATTTTTATATATCAGTCCTGATATAATACTCATACCATAGTTTAACAACATCAAGGAACAAAATATCTATGGTGCTACTCATTGTAAAACGCTATGTTGAGAAAATGGGGAACAATAAAATAGTTAGCCTTTGCTATCTAAGAGACCTCAGCCAAGTGCAGGAAAGAGATGCGCAGCCAGACTTCAGATTGAATGAGGTCTGCTTCAACAGTATGAAGATGCGCTTGGGAACCATAGGGGCTGATGAGTTAATTCTGACTGAGGTGGCTCCCTGGAAAACGATGGGCCCAGGTGAGGCCTTGGAGGAGAAGTGTGTTTTAGGAAGGAGCAGCAGCTTTAGCAAAGGCTCCGCCTGGGACATACTGGCCATGTGTAGGAACTAGGCAGAGGCTTTGTGTGGCAGGTGTACAGCATCCGTAGGGCACTGTGTTGGGCTTCAAGGCAGGCCTGTGAGCCGAGTGGGGTAAATGCATCGCACAGGTCAGGGCAGAGTGGACAGAAAAATGAGTTCTCACACTTCTTGGGATTGTCAAGTGGTGGATAAGGACTCACTGATGTGAATTTATCAGATCTTTGCTTGATTTAGTAGGCTGCCTTCTTGGAGGGGAAATTGCTAAGTCAAAGATTGTGAGTATTAATGTTGATTGCAGAATTAACCTCTAGCCAGGTGCCATGGTGTCCATCTGTAATCTCAGCAACTTGGAAGGCTGAGGCGGAAGGCTCAGCCTGAGCAACTTAGTGAGATGCTGTCTCCAGATAAAACATAAAATAAAATAAGGGCTGGGGATGTAGCTCAGTGATTGAGCATCCCTGAATTCAAACTCCAGTACTGCAAAACAAAACAGAATAACCATTAAAGAGACAGTGCCACCTTACGTCATTGCTATGACTGAGAGTACCTATCTGTCTTAACCTTTGCCAAACTGAAGTCATAGGGGAGCAAAAGGCATGGTTCACAGGTGTGTGCTAGTTAAGATTGAAACCCCTGCAGTGTCATCTCTCTCTTCACTTCTGTGATAGACTTGTCTAGCCTTTGTTGATATTGTTGGTGGTATTAGCCATTCAATACACTGTTTTCTGAATATTCTGCTTTTTTCCCACTGATTTGTCATATCACATTTATTATATCCTAACTTTCTATTATACGCTAGGATCTGTTTTTATCCTTTCCTCTCAAGGAGGTTAAATATTGTATTAAAAAAGCGTTCATAAATGACTTAATAACTGACTGAAATTTTCAGTTTTCTCATGCTGAATGTAAAAATAAAATCACACCACCCACTGATGTGTTCGTTTTATCAGCGTTTTTGGAAGTGAGAAGGTGAGTTCGGTTTCTGCTCCAGAGCACACTCTATTTTGCTCCATTTTGTCAATAGATGATGACATTAATGATGAAGAGTTTTATGATGATCATTTGGAGGCTTACTTTGAACAGCTGGCAATTCCAGGAATGATATATGAAGATCTAGGAGGACAGGAACCCCCAGAAAAGGATTTTAAGTTGCCATCAAGTGATCCTAGTCAGGTATGTTCTGGTCTTCATGATTTTTCAGAAATTGGACATTAAAAAATTACTCTTGGTCTTGTTGCATACTAACATTAAATTTAAGCCTTTGGTTTTCTTTGAGCTCTTGTTTCTCCCAGATACGAATTGATGGGCAATGTCTGTTTTTCCCTACTTCCTCTTCCTCTTACTTGCCCTCACCCATGGGAAATGATGTGAGTGTAGTTGAGTGGCTCTGTGCACCCTTTCTGTACAGTACCCGTTGTCCACGACTTGTCACCTCTGCGTTTCTTTCTCCCCCTGTAAATACTTCCTCCTCTGAATCATTTGAAAGGAGCTGCCAACATTTTATGACATTTCACTCCAGTACTTCAGCTTTTATCTCCTGTGAATAAGAACGCTTTTCCCACACAATCACAATTGTATTTTCTAATTTCAATGTAGAAATTTAGACTGATACACTGTCCTTGTTCAAGTTTGCCCGTTGTCCCCAACACATTCTCTGTCATTTCTGAGGGAGAATTCACTGAGAGATTGTAACTGCTTGTGGTTGTCATTTTTCTTTCTTCTCTTTTTTTTTTTTAAGTATTTTTTTAGTTGTAGATGGACACAATGTCTTTATTTTATTGCTTTGTATGTGGTGCTGAGGATCGAACCCAGGGCCTCACCCATGCGAGGCAAGCTCTCTACCACTGAGCTACAGTCCCAGCCCTGTTCTCTTTTAATTTGAAATTATTTCGTGAATGTTTCCTAGGCTCCTTTTTTTCCTAGAATGACCCATAATCTAGATTTATTTGCTTACTTTTTTTCCTCCTTACTAGATTAGATCAAGTGTTTTGGTAAGCATTCAGATGGAATGATTTTCTCGTGAGTGGATTCACATTAACAGACCACATTGTGTTGTCTCATTGCTTCACATCAGGAGACATGTCTTTTGTCCCAAACACATCACGGTCTTATGAATGTCCTGTCCCTAACAGTTCTTCATGAACTGAAATTAGTTCCATTGCTGAAGTCTCTTGGAAGCAGATGTTGAGTGGTTATTTTTCTAATTGCTTCTATATTTGTTACCTGGCATCCCTCAGGAAAGCACACCTCCTGTGCTCCCCCCGTTTTCCTTCTCAAAATGTTTAGTTTTCATTAAAAAAATTAATATAGCTAAGATATTCTTTCAACAGGCAAATGAAAACAGTAGCTCAAACTCTAAGTGTCAGTCAGAAAATAACAGCTCTCCAGTTTCCTGTGGCTCACACTCTTCAGGAAGTTCTGAAACCACTCATGGAGAGGGTAAGGAAGACCATGTTATCTGCTTACCTGGGACCAGTAAGTGTTCAAATGTGATTCCTTTGTTCTTAGGTTTTGTGTTGACTACCTTAAGAAACATATATTGTTTTGTTTTCATTTATCATATACTCACTGTCTGTCCCCTCAAATCATTGGGTAGTCAAACTTTTCAAAAGAGCTTTGTGGGTCATTCACCTCCTAGGTTAAATTTGCTCCCAAGTAATCTTGTCTTATACGTTGTTATATTTGAGATTTTTTAAAAATTTATTTTTAACATAGTTACTTGTTAGAGACACTAAAGTAATAATAATAATTAGTTAAGTTGGTGATGTTAGAAATACCACAGTACGTACTTGGATTGGCTCTTATGAATGATTATATTCAGACATTTGAGAGTTTGAAACTGATCTCTGCATGGTGCCAGCTTCTCATGTTTATTGCTTTTTAACTCTTATTTTCACTTGCTTACAGTTTGCTGACTTTTTCACATGAATGCTAAGTATTAGGTTCACATAAAATAAGTGGACTGGCAAGAAGCGGTTATATTAGAGTATTAAAACTTTGACATTGCTTTGTGATCTTTTTGCTTTATTTCAGGTAACTATGGAGGTACTGGAGATAGCAGAAGATACGTAGATGGTGTGTTACTGTTTTCCTCTAGTTCTTGGAAAAGTGAGAAGGAAATGGCAGAAAGTTTGAAGGGTGTGGTTCCAGATCATAGCAGAGTAAGTTTATGTATTTATTTTCATTCATATGGAAAAACAATAAGGAGTCTTTTGTGTTTGTATGATAGTATTTTTTTTTTTTTAATATTTTTATTTTTTTCTAGTTGTAGGTGGACACAATAGCTTTGTTTTATTTTTATGTGGTGCTGAGGATCGAACCCAGTGCCCCCCGCGTGCTAGGCGAGCACGCCACCACTGCGCCACAACCCCAGCCCCTGATAGTATTTTTTTTTAATAATTTTATTTTATTTATTTATGTGGTACTGAGGATAGAACCCAGTGCCTCACATGTGCTAGGCAAGTGCTCTATCACTGAGCTAAATGCCCCCCTACATGTTTTTTTTAAAGAAACAATTATTGCTGACTTTTGAAAAAGATAAAAGTATCAGAATCACTATTGATAATGGTGTGTGTGTGTGTGTAGGTATCTGTATCAGTAAGATTATGTAAATATGCAATTATATACATATTCTTACATTCAAACATTTACTGACTCGCCTTTAGGTGATTCATTTGCAAAGTTCCTTAGCCCACTAAATAATCATTAAATAAAAACAAACTGATCATCTTTTACCTTATTCAGCATATTTGTTCCATTATTTCAGCTTTTCCTCTTTGTTAATGACACTCCTTTTCTCCTGTGTGTGAAACATGATCAGTACTTCTGACTCTTGCCTGTTCTTTGTCTCCTTCTTAGTAACACGCATGCGTCAGGACTGCTCAGTGGTTTTCACTATAGAGGGAGTGTGTTTGCTTACATATAGACAGAGACGGGCATTTGTGCTCACCTTAACCCTTGAGTGCATCAAGCAGCGTTGCTGGGTTGTCACTGCGAGTGAGGTGGAGTCCAGAGGACTGGCACCCCATCTGAGTGTCCTCTGGCCTTTGACCTGCTGTCTCCTGTTCAGGTTCAGGGCTTCATTACTACATGTCTGATTTACTGCCCCACTTACAGCGTTTTTTACTGCTCTGTCCTGCCTGTCACCACTACACATGTCTCTGTCACATTCATTTTTCTTATATACTGTCTCCAATGTCTCTGTTTCATACAATGGTCCTGGAGGTGTGATGTCATCCGACCCCAGACTTGTTCACTCTTCTGGATGCTGCACTCCCACCAGCAGTGAATTAGAGTTCCTGTTGCTCCACATCTTTGTTAGCATTTTTTGGCATCTGTGTTTTGGTGTTTGGCCATTCTAATAAATGTGTAATGGTATCTCATTGTTTTGATTTGCGTTTCCTTAGGAGCTTCTTTTCATGTGCTTATGTGCCATCTGTATATCTTTTTTTTAAAAAAATAAACATTTTAAAAGTTTTAAAAATACTAATTAACAAATCATAATTATATACATTTATGGGACACTGTGATGTTTTGATATATGGTTATTTTTGTTTTGTTTTGCTTTTTCAGTACTGGGGATTAAACCCAAGGGTACTTTACAACTGAGCTACACTCTCATCTCTGTTTATTTTTTACTCTATAATAGGGTCTTGCTAAGTTGCAAGGCTGTCCTTGTACTTGAGATCCTCCTGTCTCAGCCTCTCTGGTAGCTGGGATTACAGGCGTGTGTCATTGTGCCTGACTTAATATCTGTATACAATATGGAATGCTAAAATTTAGTTAGTTAATATATCCATTACCTCACTTTTCCTTTTTTGTGATGAAACATTTGAAGTTTACTCGTTTATTTTGTGAAATGTATGTTATATGAACATTTTATTGATATAATAATGTTAATGATAATATACATGTTGAGTGTAGTTACCCTGTTGTATAATAGATCTCACAATTTATTATTCTTGTCTACCTGGAACCTTGCACCCTGTGACTACAGGTTCCACACCATCCCCTGCTGTGTTCCCCTGCCTCTGGTAAACATCAGTCTACGCTTTGCTTTTATTAGTCTGAACTTGTTAGAGTCCGTATGTGAGATCATGCAGTGTTTTTTCTGTGTCTGGCTTCATTAGCATAATGTCTCCCAGTTTTCATCCGTGTTTTCACAAATGGCATAATTTCCTGTGTTTTAAAGGCTCAGTAGTATATGCCACATTTTTAAAAACCAGTTCATTCTTTGGTGAACACTTAGGTTGAAAAGACTTTTTGCTCCATTGTATTGTCTCTGCTCTCTTGTCAAAGGTCAGTTGGTGATGTTTTGTGGGTCCCCTCTGGGCCCTCCATTCTGTTGAACTGATACATGGGCTGATTTTTGACCACACTATCTTGTTACATGGCTTTAGAGTAAGTCCTGATGTGGGTGGTGTTAGTCTTCACACTTTATTTTTATCCTTGAATGTTGTGTTGGCCATTCTGGGTTTTTGCCTCTCTGTGTAAATGTTAGAATCATCTTGTCATTATCCAGATATTGGGATTACTTTGAAGATGTGGATCAACTTGGAAATTCTGTCCACTTTATCCATGGCAGCCCTTGGCATGTTAATCATAATTGTTTAAATTTCTGGTCTGGCAATTCCATTACCCTGTTTTGTCTGCTCCTGATTCTTGTTCTTTCCCTTCAAAGTGTGTTTCTGGCCTTTTAGTATGCCATGTAAGTTTTTTCTTGGTAGCTAGCCATGGTGTATCAAAAAGGAGCTGCTGTTTAGGTGTTGGGGATGGGAGTGTTCCATAATTCTATGATTGGGTCTTGTGTTTCACAGAGCCTATACTGAGCTGTGGATTTCACAGGCAAGATGGCTAGAGAAAGCTGGATTTGGGTGTTTTCCTTGTCTCAGGTTAGTCAGGCTGTGATAAAATCCTAGCAGGGTAGGTTCTAGTTAACTGGTTTTCCTGAGGGCCAACTGTGTTAAAGGAGGACTGCTCTGGAATATTTAAAAAGAAAAGAAAAATGTTTCCTCTTCCCTTGTCGGAAGCCTGAGGGCTTTTTCTCCAGTATTTGCTGTGAGAACCTAGTAGAGCTGCTGGAGGTAAAACTCACATGTGTGGGAATCTTCCTGTGACAGAATCCCTTGGGAGTTTTTAAAACTCTGAGACTTATCCACGCCAAGCCTGCAACATTCAGCTGCCATTCAGGTGTTCTACTCAGGTCCTCATTGCTGTGGAGGTTTCTACTAGGGAGTCTGGGCTTCAGGATGTGTGTTTCTGGCTGCCTGTCAGTTTTGGAGGCAGCAGTCTTGTCTTGTGCTCTCACTCTTACAGATCCAGTACCACAGTCTTGTTAGTGTGGTACTAACACTGACTGTTGATTTGTCAATCTGTTGGTGGCTTCTGTGTTCCTTACATGCAGATCCAGAAACTGGAAATCAAC
This sequence comes from Xerus rutilus, assembly GCA_028644305.1. Taxonomy (NCBI): domain Eukaryota; kingdom Metazoa; phylum Chordata; class Mammalia; order Rodentia; family Sciuridae; genus Xerus; species Xerus rutilus. The sequence continues at coordinate 65,199,493 of CM053412.1, read as the reverse complement.
CACTGTATTACCTAGTCAGGATTATTTTGTTCCATGGGTGAGAAAGCTAGCTTTCCACATCTCTTGAAAAATCTTCACTGTTGTCATATGTGAAAAGTAGTTATCTAGTTTTAAGTGGCATTTCCTTGTCATCTTTGTTTTTTTTCCTCCTGGGGAATTCATATTTTCCTGATTTTATCAGGTCTCTATGATGTGGAAATACAGTGATGTTTATGCATTTTAGGCTTCAATATTTGTGTTAGTTCCCTAGGGTTGCCAGGGTGAATTGCTTGAGTCTTGCTGGGTTTTTTTGTACTGGGGATTGAACTCAGGGGCACTCTACCGCTGAGCCACATCCCCAGCCCTATTTTGTGTTTTATGTAGAGACAGGGTCTCACTGCATTGCTTAGTGCCTCGCCGTTGCTGAGGCTGGCTTTGAACTCGGGATTCTCCTGTCTCAGCCTCCCAAAGTGCTGGGATTATAAGCGTGAGCCACCGTGCCTGGCTTCTTGCTGTTTTTAAACAGTGGAAGTGTGTTCCCTCAAAGTTCTGGAGGCCAAAAGTCTGAAATGAAGGGCAGTCCTTACTGTTATAACATGATGTACAGTAACAAATTTCCCGGGGCAGTGCTCCCTTAGGAGGGTCTAGAGGAGAGTCCTCCTGGCCCCTTCCAGCTTCTGGTGGCTCTTGGTATTCCTTGTCTTATGGCAGCATCCTGCACTCTTCCTGTGTTCACTTGGCCTTCTGTGTATCTGTAGTTTTCTTCTCATTTCTCTTATCAGAACATCGGTCTTTATAGTTAGGGCTCATGATAAATCCAGAATGATCTCTTCTCAAGATCCTTAGGTTAATTACATTGCAGTGGTCTTGTTTTAGAATAAGGTCAGGACTGACAGGTTCTGGAGTTAGGACTTGGATATACCTCTTGTGGGGAACACAGTTCAAGATACTAGAGTGTTGTGTTAGAGAGTGCTGTATGCTGATGGACAGAAAACTCTTCATTTGTATTTTGTCCTGCACTTACACATCTAAATCTTTAAGTCATGTGGAATTTGTTTTGATGAAGGGTAAAGATGTAACTTTATTTTGTATAATAATGTTGTAAATTCACTCAGTTAATAAATGGTGGCTCTAAGATTTGAACGTGTCTTTCTTATTCCAAACTTACCATGTTTTATATAGAACTACCTCCTTCTATTATTTTAACTTGAAACTGCTGATCAGGCTGTTTTTGTTATTGTACATCATGTGATAACGCTAGGGACTATTACACGTTTGATTGGCCCTTGAGATCATGGTGGTAGGTGTCTAAAAATAGTATTGCAGGCAGTTGAGCCTCCTTTCGGAGCTTGTAATTATAGAAAAGAATAAATGCCATTTGGGGAAAGTGTGTTGGAGAGCATAATTTTAAGTTAGTGGCTTAAGTGATACAGTTGTTACTGGGTATTTATAGTATATGGTGTTTGGCTCTTATTAAAAGATACTAATGTGTTTTTGTTTTTATTGGCTGTTATTCATAATAATGCCATTGGTCATATAGGACTTAACCACTCTTGTAGAGACTTACTTATTGGTAACTATGAAAGTCAAATTTATAGTTTTATTGTCCTGTAATGTAACAAAAGGGATCCACTTTTGGCTTCTAAATCTGTTAATGTTTATTTTGCCATGACCAAATTTTAAAGTTAGGTTTGGTAAATTGCTTAACGTTGTTGGTTCATATAATACAGTGAATACTTATAATCTACTATAATTAATTATAAAATCTGTATAATCTACTATAGTCTAGAATACTGTATAATCTACTGTATATTATTACTATTATACTAAATTATACTATTACTGTGTAATCGACTGTATAATCTACTGTAGGCTAGAATATAGTAAATACTGTATAATCAGTTCATATAATATAATTTTATATCAAAGATATAATTTTTCCTATAATATTTTAAAATGAGTTCTGAAAAACTGTATTCTGTCCCTGGTTGGTGAAGGAAAGAGCAAGAGAGGATGTCCTGGTGAAGACGGTCAGCACTGCTAGTGAGAACCTTAACCCTGTTTGTTTTCCTGATATAAATGCTGACAACAGTGGTTTTGAACTGACTGACTTGATGGAACAGCTGGCAGAGGCTCCTCATCAAAGTAAGCACGTGGCGTCAGATTCAGACTCAGGTTTGCACACGGATGGATGCTTAGACACAGAGACTTCTACGGTGTCTGTTCAAACAAATGTCTGCATAGCATCTTTGAAGCCCATTAGTGATAATGGAATTAGTTCCACTGACATTCTTTGGTCACCAACTTGTGACAGGAGAACATGTGAATGTTTCGAGTCTGTTGAAAAGAATGAAGACCGTAAGTGGACTCTTTTAAATCTTTTTAAATAGAATTAAAGAAACATGTAAGATGTTTACACCTTTATTTTTTTTAGTTGTAGATGGACACAGTGCCTTTTCTTTCTTTCCCTCCCTTCCTTCTTCCCTCCCTCCCTCCCTGATTTACTGCCCCACTTACAGTGTTTTTACTGCTGTCCTGCCTGTCACCATTACACATGTCTCTGTCACATTCATTTTTCTTATATACTGCTTTTATTAGTCTGAACTTATTAGAGTCCATATGTGAGAGATTGTATCTGCTTGTGGTTGTCATTTTTCTTTGTTCTCTTTTAATTTGAAATTATTTCATGAATGTTTCCTAGGCTCCTTTTTTCCCTCTCTCCCTCCCTCCCTCATCAAACCCAGGGCCTCACATGTCCTTCCTTCCTTCCTGTGGTGAGGATCAAACCCAGGGCCTCACATGTGCCAGGCAAGTGCTCTACCACTGAGCTCCAGCCCTACACATTTTTAATAGATTAAGTTTCTGTGTGGGACTTGCCAGTCTTTCATATTGAAGTATTTAAATGTTTGATGGATTTTAAAAGATTTTTAAATATACCAATATTAGAGGATTTTTCTCAGAAGTAGTATCCGTGAGCAGAGCCCTTGTGCAGGCGTGCCTGTAGAGGTCCTAATCACCTTTTCCTTTACCCTCATTTTCTACTGTGGACTTCTCTGAGTGAGGCTGCCCCTGGCCGTCCAGGAGGTAGACATCCCTTTCTGATGGTCGGGGCAGACTGCAGTGCTCCTCGTGACTATAGGAGTCGACTAGGTAACTTACTTGAGGTGGAGTCACCATTGCAGTTGCTGCATGTGCTGTGTGGGATTTTGTTTTTTAGAACCGGATCTCCTACAGAGTGTGATCTATCAAAATGAGGAGGGCAGGTGGGTCACTGACCTTGCCTATTACACATCTTTTAATAATGAACAGAATATAAATATTTCTCTAATTGATGAGATGAATGAAGACTTCAGATCTGGTTGTAAGTATATTCGGCAGCCCCTTTTATTGTGCCAATTCCATTGTTTCTGGGGGTGATCTCAGATTACTCTGTATACTGGTCAGCCGAATCACATTAGACCCCTCTGAAACACAGCAGTATTGTGGAAGTGCTTCACCGGCTTTTATAGGAACAAGGCTTGAGCCAGTCAGTCTTAACCACCTCCTCAGCAAGCACAGCGGTCAGACCAGCGCTCTTCTACTTCTGTTCAGGACCCGTGGTGATGTAGGGCTGAAAAGGACTTCAGCCTTGCTTAGTCACTTTTAAATTCTGTTATGAGCAAAAGAAATGTTCTGATAAATGCACAGTTACCAAAGGCAGTCCATTTGGGTTAAAATTTTAAAAAATGTAGTGGAAATGACAAAAGAGAGAAATGAGCTCTCAGAGGACGGAAGCGTTAAGAGAAGCAGTTGTTGATTAGCATAGTCTGATGGTGGAAATCCGTGAGTTTAGGTCTGCAGATGCATGTCGAACCTCACCCTGTGAAGGCATCTCTGCGCTGCAGCCTTCTTTGCTCAAGCGGCTCTGCAGCTGGCATGAGGAGAGGCACTCAGTGGCCTCTAAAGCTGATTTGGCTTCAGTAGTCTGGTAGTCTCAAAAGGCACCGGAGGAACAAATAATTCTAACTACTGCCTGTGCCGAGCTTCTTCTAAAGGCCCAGCAATACAGCAGTGCAGTTAAATAGTGCATTATGTCAGCCTTTGAGAAACTGCCAGCCAGGAAGGGTAATTTAAGAATATAAAACACGCATCATAAAGACACAAACCAAATGCTTTTGAAGTTTAGAGGAGAAATAGCAAAAGGATTTCATAGAGATCATTTTGTGGTAGAGTTAAAACAGGTAATCATTTGGGGACATGAAAACATTCTAAAAGGAAAAACCCAAGTTGAAAGGATGAGCTGGTATAGCCTGGGTGCTTTTTGAGAAGGTGAGTGGTCTAACATGGCTGGCACTCAGGCCACATAGGGGAGAGGAACAGGAGAGGTCAGGTGAGCCAGGGAGCGAGCAGGCTTTGACTCCTGTGGTGAGTGGTAGGACCAGATGTTCATCTTGCCTGGCTTTGCAAGTTTTCTTCCGGCAGTAATGGTTAGTCTAATCGGAAGTGGGAGAAAGTAGCTAATGAAAGACCTGGAAGTGGAACAACTAGGGTTTGGTGGCTGGATTTCAGGGGCAGTAGAAAGGCACAAAAAGAGAGGGTTGTGTTTGAGTTGCTTGGAAAAATGGCGATACCATTAACTGAGAAGGGATATCAGAAGAAACGAGGTTTTTGCTGATTGTATTTTGAGGTGAGGGTATTCAGTAGTTGGAAATATGGATCAGACATATGAAGGTAAGTTATAGTCAGGAACTTGGTCAGTATATCTTGATTTAAGAAGGACAATGAAGGTAAAGGGGTGAAAAGTGAATATTTACTTTTTCACTTAGAAAGTCAGAGTTCATGAGCTTCTTGGGTGTTGCTGTTGGGAGTATAAGCTGATACTACCGTATTAGAAGGCTGTTTGGCAGTATCTTGTAAAGGTGAACTTCATACTACATGACCAAAAAATTCTAAACCCGAGTATAAACTTAGCAAATAGGGTGTATCCATTCACCACATAACACACACTAGAGTGCTTATAGCATCACCGATTTTAGCTCCATATTAGAAATCTTCCCAGTTCTCATCAGCAGCTCAGTACCTTATAATGCCATGTGATGTGAGTGATGACTGTGAAAATTAATAAAGCTGTACACTCAGATCTATTTTATGTATGTTATACTTTAATAAGCAAATTGTTTTCCTATTTTTTAAATTGGTACATTGAAGTTGTACATAATGGTGAGATTTGTTGCTACAGATTTGTGCATGTGCATAGTATAACAATATAATTTGGCCAGTGATCATTCCCAGTATTTCCTCTTTACCTCCCTTTCTCACTTCCCCTAGTCCCTTTCCTCCACTCTACTGATCTCCCTTTGATTTTTATGAGATTTCTTCCCCCAACCCCACCTTTCTTCTTCTTCTTCCTGTCTATGGTAAGGAAAGTTTTTAAAAATTAGTGATTCAGCTATGAAAATATAATTTGCAATGCATATTGTAGGTTAAGGGCCAGTTTCCTTAGTACATAAATAGTTCTTTTTTTTTTTTTTTAAATATCTTTATTTTATTTTTATGTGGTGCTGAGGATCGAACCCAGTGCCTCACGCATGCCAGGCGAGCACGCTACCACTGCGCCATAACCCCAGCCCCTACATAAATAGTTCTAAAAACCAATATGAAAAACACCTGTTACCTAAAAAAGAATTGTGTAAAGATTATGAACAGTTTATACAAAAGGAAATGAAAATTGTTTTCAAGTGTACAAAAACATTCATTCTTACTTATGGAGAGAAATGTAGTGTAAGTCTACCCAGCGACAATATTTTTCATTTATTTGTTTGGCGATAATCCCAGTGTTTGGCAGTAACACCATGTTGGCAAGGCTGTGGGGGAGCATCTGTCCAGCCCGTTGCTGGCATGGTCTCGAGCAGTGGCAGTGTTGCAGCGTCCCGCAAAGGTGCACACACCAGCTAGCCACGCCGCTCCACTGGGGTTCCGCTCAGGCACTCCTGCACAGATGGTATGTGATGCACACACAAGCCTGTCACTTGCAGCATGGTGGATAATAGGGTTGGAACTGACATGTGTACAACCAAGGGGTTGATGAACTAAGGTACGTCCACCCAAGGAAATAGCCTGTGGCCTTAAAAAAAGTAAAGGTGCTCTTTAAGTACTGATATGAAGTGATCACGAAAACAAATCATTTAAGGTCATACCGCCGTGTGTGTAAAGTATATACTGTGTTTGTGTTAACAGACATAGGGAAGCAGACACGAGTATTTGTAAACACATGCAGCGTGAAGATAGAACAAGAGACTGATTGTAGGAATCTCTAGCTACTTGAACTGAAAAATCAAAGATTTAGGTAGTGCAAGATTTCAGGGATCCTTTATATGGTTACTTCTGGGGGTATGGAGAGCTGGGGTCAGGGAAGAGGGAGACATTCGGTGTCTTGAATGACTTTGAAAAACCCTTTAGTGAACAATAATATACATGTGTACCCTTTGAATTTTGAACCATTAAATGTATTACTCTGAAACTAAAGTAGAAATGGATAATGGAAAACGTCGATGTGAGACAGTCCTTGTGCTCAGGGAAGGGACAGTACCACTGACAGGGCTTGGCAGAGGGACAAAGAGTGTGCTGGGTTAGGGGAAGCAAGAGGCGTGGTTGAGATGGGGCCTTTTTATAGGAAGGGAGGGGGAAATTTCTTAATGTCTTCTTGTAAAAGAAGGTGATATTCAGAAAAGAAAGGTTGGATCCAGGGCTCAGGTTCATAAAACATGCCTCCTTATGGACTTTATTCAGAAGATTTACCTAAGAGAGATGAGCCTCTTTCCCCTGATGTCTACTTGCTCCTTCTCTGATGGCCCTGAGTTTCTATGTTATTTCTGCCTTTGGCCCAAGATTTAAACACTGGGGCTCGGGGAAGCACGAGGGCTGCTCTAAAGTCTAGCCACTGAAGGCTTCAGGTGATGAAGGAGAGGGCAATAGTTCGAGGCTTGGCAAAGAATTGGGCATGGCTTCTTATAAGGAAATGAAGCTCTGCTTCCTTACATCTGCAACTGATTAATGATCAGCTGAAGCAACAGAACACGCTCATGAAGGTTTAACTGAACAGTCCATTATGGTTCGGAGAAAAAAACCAAAAATAGTATTTTTTATTTTTATTTTTAAAGGTTGACTTTTTTATCATAACTTCATTTTTATTTATTAATTTGTGTGTGGTACTGAGGATCGAGCCCAGTGCCTCACCTGTGCTAGGTGAGCACTCTACTGCTGAGCCACAACTCCAGCCCCCCAGAATAGTATTTTGAGCTGTCTGCCCAGTGATTGAAAAACCATGTGACACTTAAGTAAATTAACTTTCCTCTGGGTCACCTTTTCAGGTACTGAGTTTCCTCCTTCCTTTCTTGGCTGTTGGAGTTGGTTGGTTGAACTTCCATGTGAATGACCATGGTTTTAGCTTACTTGAGTCTTGGGGCCACAGGACTCTCATAGGACACGTTTATGTGGATTGTGCTGTTTGGCGTGTGATTATGGTGGCCGTGCCATAGGTTGACTGCCCTTGCGTAAAGCATGTGTTTTATGTGAGAAGTGCTGTTTCCCAAGGTGCTGTGGCACTGGCACTGTGCCTTCACTGAGGGCCCTGGCTGTCTTCTGCTTTCCTGCCTGGAGCATTCCCCTGAGCTTCTCAGGTTGTTCATATGGGATGGTCCAGGTTTCCCAAAGGGCAGTTTGGATCTAGTTAGTTCCTGATGATCACCCGAGAGTGGAGGATCTCTCTCGTTTAGGCCATGAGTGGACTGTTTTCTGGCTTTACTCTGCCCCCTTCTTTTGTTCTTTTTTTTTAAATTAATGAACTTCATGACATTTCCAAATCTTATTTTATTTTATGACTCACCAAGGTACTTATGTCCATTTTTAAAATCATGGTAATTGTGTGGGATATTATTCCACTCATGGATGATCCTGTCTGTGTACGTGAATTTGCATTGTTGTTTCCTCCCAGGTTTGAGGCACCCAGAGTAGAACTCCCCTCTGTTGACTAAGGGTAAGACTAGTGTCTTGGAAAACATGATTTCCTTCTGGTTTACGGGGTATATTATTTTTTTATTTGTTCTTTTTAGTTATACATGTCAGTAGAATCTATTTTGATATATTTGTACAAGTATGGAATATATCTTATTGTAATTAGGATCCCAGTCTTGAGATTTACTGTGGTATATTTGTATTTTATATAGGAAAGTATATTCCTTAAGACCCAGTAGGAACTTGGAAATGGTAGAGACTTCAACAAAGATATTACTTATAAAGGACTGATCAGTATTAATAAAATCCAACACAGGAAGTGGAGTCCCTGGGATAATCTCAACTGGAAGCTATTACCACCTCTAGGCCTCAGAAGGCAAAGAGAGAGCAGCCCTGGGAACCTTGGAGAGCTGCTTGGAAGGTGGTCTTGGGTGAAGTGTCCAGGCCCAGGGTCTGACAGTGAAAGAGCTAGGGGAATGAACACAGTGCCTCACGCTGCTTCTGCCTGCCCAGTACCAGATGGGGTGAGGTGCTGCTGGACCCAGTGGAAGTCCATTGATGTGTCTGAATGTCAGCTTCCTGGACCACTCTGCTCCTTTCTGCATAGCTCTCCAGTGCCAGGCAGAGGCCTAGAGTGGATTGCAGACAGGCAGCCTGGCGCCTGGCCTGCTCTGAGTTGGCGACATGTTTAAAATTCTTTCTGTTCACATGTTTAGCAGGATCACAGACTTCCTGGCCTTCTTTGCTCATTGGCCCCCAGTTTCTTAGGCATTTTAGTTGGTGGCTTTGATGTGGAGATTACCTATGTGAGTGGGCTGACGTTCATTTTACCTTGGAGCGGAGATGCTCTGTGAGGACTTTGAGGATAGACATTAGGGGCCACCTGTCCTTGAGGCTTCCCTGGATGTAGGACTGTATAAAACTGGTGTATTCTTTGGCACACAAGTGCTTTGGAACCCTACCTAGATATCTCTGTGAGTAGTTTATAGAGAGGTTTGTCAGTCTGATGGTGCCAGATGAAATTCCGTGTGTATTCATGGGTGGTGAGTACCTAAACTCAGGTGTGCCAAATTCTTCAAAACTAAAATTAATTGTAAACTTTCTGGCTTTTTTTGTTTTTGTATTTTGGGGTTTTTTTTGGGCACCAGGGATTGAACATAGGGCATTTAACCACTGAACCACATCCCGAGCCCTTTCTATTTTTTATTTTGAGACCGGGTCTTGCTAAATTACTGAGACTGGCCTCGAGTTTGTGATCCTCCTGCCTTAGCCTCTGAGCTGTTGGGATTACAGGTGTGTGCAAACTCTTTTTTGTGGGTAGGATGTTGCCCAGATTGGCCACAAACTCCTAGGCTCAAACATTCCTCCTATTTCAGTCTCCAAGTAGCTGAGACTATAGGAGTGTACCATCATGCCTGGCTTAATTGGATAAAAAAAATTTTTTTTTTTTTGGGTACTGGAGATTGAACTCAGGGGCACTCGACCACTGAGCCACATCCCCAGCCCTATTTTGTGTTTTTATGTAGACTGGGTCTCACTGAGTTGCTTAGCGCCTCGCCGTTGCTGAGGTTGGCTTTGAATTTGCGATTCTCCTGCCTCAGCCTCCCAAAGTGCTGGGATTACAGGCTTGAGCCACCGCGCCCAGCTTAAAATTTTTTTTTTAAATGGCATTATAAAGTCCCTTTGGACAAATTAGTAAGTGATTAAATAATCATAGTATTATTGTGTTCATTAGCCAAAGTGTGACAACCACAGATTTACATAACTTAAGTGCACAGATTTACATACTTAAATGCATAACTTAGGTGAATGGAAGCTTTCACATACTTGTAAAAATTGTGTCTCTTCAGTATTTCATTTTCCTAACTAGCTATGTTTTACTTGTCTACTAGCACAATGTAATTATATAAACTTGTTCTTTTTTTAAGCTGAAGCATTGAATTTGATTGCACAAGATGAGGAAGAATTTAATAAAGAGCATCAATTTATACAGGTTTGTAATTACTTACAAAAACTAAAGTTGGAATTTTTTCTTGCATTTAAATATAGGCAAAATGTTCATTTTTTTGAATGATTAGTATAGAATCATTTATTTTTCTTACGTTAAGACAGCTTCTGCCTTTTCCTTCTAAATTATTAATTGAAGAACTCTGACATACCAGAGCACACCTTTGAACTAGGAGTGCAGCTTAGTGGGCAGTGCTTGCCTTGCATTCATGAGGGGCTGCGTTCACTCCCCAGTGCCACAGGAAGAGTAATCAGTAAAACATGCCTTTAATGCACTTTTTGCTTTACGTGGCTTCATGGGTATTTCTGTAGTTTTTAATCCTATTTTAGTGAAGATGTGTGCTTCTTAAAAATTCTTCCTTGTTATGATCAGTGTTTGATTAAGCAATGTATTAAGACAATGCACTTTATAACTTGAGCATTAAAAAATGAGTTTCTCTCTTTTTTGGACTTCATTAGTTTTACCTGTTTATGCTTGAATTTGTTTAACTTTTTTTTTGCCTAATTTTTAAAATTTATTATTAAATTTTCATAGTTACTTTTTTGTTGTTTTTTTAATTTAGTTTAACATATTAGAAGAACAGAAAGAAGACTTGCTGGGGGAAAGAATGAAACAATGACTTTCTTTCCTCCTAGGAAGAAAACATAGATGCTCAGAATACATCGGCTGCACTAGCGGACACATCCTGGGCTGCTGGAGTTAATCACCATCTGTTGAGGAAATCACGCAGCACGTCAGATCTGAGCAGAGACGATGTCAGTTATATTCGTCTGTCGCTGGGAGAGTTCTTTGCTCAGAGATCTGAAGCTCTTGGTTGCCTTGGCGGTGGGAACAGTGTGAAGAGAGTAAGTGCAAGACGTGCCGCAAGGGGTCGTGCTCTCTGCTGTCTGAGGTGATTTTGTGTCACTTCCTCACAGCCCCTGAGACTGGATACGTCCTGAAGAAAGAGGTGTGCTTTGGCTCAGGATTCTGGAGCCTGGGGAGTCCCAGACTGGGGGGCTACATCTGGGTAGCCTCTGGTGAAGGCTTGGTGCTGCAGCCACTCATGCTGGAGAAGCAGACGTGTCCCGAAAAGGGGTGCCAGACTTTGTTTTGAGGTAGTGCCTACTCGGCAGGAACTGCGTTAGTTTCTTCATGAGGGCAGATCCCTCAGGCCCCAAGCCTCTGAAAGACCCTACCACCTCTCAGAGCCCTTACGTGGTGACCAGGCCTGAAAACAAGTTGTGTCAAATACTTTGTATTTTGACTGTTACAGTGGTATAGCTAGAGCACAGTGACTTTAAAGCAGAGGCAGTGCAGGGGTGTGACAGGACAGTGGTGGAAACTGTGAGCTTTTTCATCAAGTCAGACCTGCCCTTTAACTAGTTCTGTGACTTTGGAGAATGCGTTTAACTCTTCAGTGTCTTAATTCCCCCAATTCTGAAAGTAGGGTTCTGTTGTACAGGCATAAATACGCTGGTACATGTAAGCATTTAGCCCACCATGTGGTATTTGTCACGGTCACTGTGTGGTTAACAGGTGGGAAGAAAGTTCTCAGATTCACCATTAAACCTGTCTAAAAAGATATTTTGAAATGTAGAAGTATTTTGATTTAATAAAAAGTAGTACATGTATAAATTTTTTTTTTTTTTTTTTTTTTATTTTTTTAAAACTTTTTTTTTTTTAAATATTTTCTTAGTTGTTGATGGACACAATGTCTTTATTTTATTGTTTTGTATGTGGTGCTGAGGATCGAACCCACGGCCTCACGCATGCGAGGCAAGCGCTCTACCGCTGAGCTACAATCCCAGCCCACATGTATAAATTTTTAAATGCAAGTGATTATTACTGCAAAGAAAGAGTGGGGAGAAGGCACTGTTTCACCTGTGCTGGTCAGGATGGTGTCCAATGGGATGGCATGGAGCAGGCATCTAAAGGATGAGAAAGAGAAAGGCAGCTGCTTAGAGATCTGGATACCCAGTGTTTCCAACAAAGGGAGACCGTCCGTGTGCGTCCTGGAGGTGGGAGCCAGAGCTGTATGATGAAGGCAGGTAGAGCTACTGTGGGGGGCCAGTGATGGCAGGTAGGGTGGGGTGATGCTCAGTCCTCAGGGGTCAGTCACGTGAGTTCCTTGTAGGAGTGGGGTTGTATCTCATGAACTAGCAGGAAGTGCTTGGAGGCAGGGAGCAACTCTGTCATGGTGCCCGGACCCATCTCCAGACACAACAGGATGCCACCATCTTTGTCAGGGCCCTGGGTAGGGGAAGTCAGTGAAGCATAGAGGAACAGAAGCAGGCAGAGGCTTAATAAATGGGAAGAGAGGTGATGAAGTTTGGGGACCATGATGACATGCAGAAACATAAGTGTAAGGATTCAAGATTTGTTCTGAAGGTAAAGTCAAAGGATTTGTTGATAAACTCATATAGGGAATAGAGTGCTTGGGGAGTGTTTATGTTAAAGTGGCTTTCAGGAGGAGCTTGCATCAGCTGACCGCCCCTGCGACAAAATACTTGAGATAACCAATTTATTTAGTAGAAAAGGTTTATTTTTGGCTCATGGTTTTAGAGATTTTAGTCCATGGTGGTTTGGCCTGTTGCTTTGGGCCTTGTGGCAGCACAGTACATCATGACAGGGGAAATTGCTCACCTCATGGCAGCCCAGAAGCAAAGAAGGACCAGAAGTGGTCAGGATCCCAGTGTCCCCTTCAAGGGCATGTCCCCCATGACCTAACTTCCCTTCACTGGGCTCCACCCTCTAAAGGCCTTGAATGCCTAGACCTCCAAATCATGACAGTATAATTTGAAATACTTGATGTAGGGCTCGAAGTCACGGTTGATTAACAGAACTTAAATGTGAAATCGTACCATACGTCTGTCTCACCTGTGCAGTAAATTATGAGGAAAATAAGGAGGTGGATTTTTCTGCTTAGCTTGATTGGGATTTTTGAGATTATGGGAAAAGTTGAAGCGTAACTGAATTTCTTCTTAAACAGGTGAACAGAGCACTGGGTCATCACAAAATATATCTATTATTCAGAATTTTTATTAGTTACGAAATTTTACATGCACTTAAGCTACTGGATCAAGGGAGGAAATTCCTTAAGTGAAGACCAATCTAACACTGAGTGCACTTAATGAATTCTTGTTTTAGATCTGTCATGTGAAGGTAGCTTAGAACAGACGAGTGGGAATTCTGTGGTCTTGAACAAGTTCTTTGAATGTAGATCTTTCTGAAGCTCTCATGTAAGTCAGCAGGAATGTACCTAATCATAATGCATTTTTTTAAAAAATATTTTTTTAGTTGTAGATGGACACAATATCTTTATTTTATTGCTTTGTATATGGTGCTAAGGATCAAACCCAGGGCCTCACGCATGCGAGGCAAGCGCTCTACCACTGAGCTACAATCCCAGCCCCCGATAATGCATATTTTTGAGAGTATACTTATTGTATAAAACAAAATGGGATAACATGTATTAAAATGCAACTTTTGAGAAAAATAAAAAAAAATTAAATTAAATTAAATTAAAAGAAAAGAAAAAAGAAAAAAAAAATGGCCCATACTGTAAGTTCTAGGAGGCAGGAATTTGTATCTTCTTTCCCTCATTGATTTCTCTGATGATTTAGAGTAGCGCCTGACACTTAGTGGTTGCTGACAATTATTGAATAAAGTTTCATTTTAATTTGGATTTTTCAGTAAGGTTATCTTGACAATATTGGTGCTAATGCCTAAAAGCTTGTATTAAGGAAATACAAGGTTTCATCTGGACTTTTAAAGTTCATCTTTAATTACCTGAGATTAAGAAGGAAGAATAGTTTTGTTGAAGTCACTTGGTTGTGTTACCAGTATGAGATAAAATAGAATTTATCAAAGCAGTTGAAAATTTAGGAAGATTAATTCCTGTCTAATTATTTTGCAGCCATCATTTGGTTATTTTATTAGCTCACCAGAGCAGAGAGAACCCATTGCTTTAATAAGGAAATCTGAAGTGTTGGGAAGTGATTTAGAGAAGGGACTGGCCCTCCCTAGCCACCATCTGTCCTCAGGTATGGATGAAGTCAATGTGCTTTGGGGAGACATTTTTTCTTAACCTGCAGCTTAGTAACTGTGTGATAATGTTTTTTATGAATAAAAATATGGATACTACTTCATAATTTTTCATTATTGGTTATAGATTTGATTCATATCTAGCCCTATATTTTGTACTCAATCTAAAGTAGACACAAGTCAGCCCACATTCACCCAAATCCTTTTGAAAAAACACAGTAAATGAAATAGTTTTAAAAGGATGAGTTAACTTTGGCTTATTAAATTACCAAGTTAATAATAAAACATATTATGTTATTTTAATAAACTTCTAGTTAAAGGTGTTTTTTTTAAAATATTTTTTTAGTTGTCAATGGGCCTTATTTTATTTATTTATATGTGGTGCTGAGAATCGAACCCAGTGCCTCACACATGCTAGGCAAGTGCTCTGCCACTGAGCTACAACCCTAGCCCTAGTTAAAGGTGTTTTGAAGTTTAGACTGTGGTAGTCTAAATATGACAGATATCTTTTTTTTTTTTTTTAATTTTTTAGTTGTAGATGGATGCAATATCTTTATTTATTTAGTTTTATGTGGTGCTGAGGATCGAACCCAGTGACTCACCCATGTGAGACAAGCACTCTGCCACTGAGCCACCGCCCCAGCCCGATAGATATCTTTGAAAAGTATCTATGATACGTATTTTAAATCAAATTTCCTTGGTCAGTTTATAATTACTGAGCCACTCCTTTTTCCCAATACAATATATTTTGCTATGTGTCATAGGAGGTTGTATGAGATCTGCTCTATTCCTTAAAGAGCTTATATTCCAATAGGAGTGTTGGCGTAAAGGGCCTGTGTGTGTACAGTTTGTTCATTTCCTGTTACTCTTAAGAAGTACCTACTTCGTGCCGGGCGCGGTGGCTCAAGCCTGTAATCCCAGCACTTAGGGAGGCTGAGACAGGAGAATCGCGAGTTCAAAGCCAGCCTCAGCAATGGCGAGGCGCTAAACAACTCAGTGAGACCCTGTCTCTACATAAAACACAAAATAGGGCTGGGGATGTGGCTCAGTGGTCGAGTGCCCCTGAGTTCAATCCTCGGTACCAAAAAAAAAAAAAAAAAAAAAAAAGAAGTACCTACTTCGAATCAGTGTGAAATGCTTAAAGCTGAAAAATATTAAATGAATTTTTTTGCTTTATTAATTTATTAAAAATGTATTGACTGAGCCGGGCGCGGTGGCTCAAGCCTGTAATCCCAGCACTTAGGGAGGCTGAGAC